>LR738712.1:893205543-893218667 GCA_902687465.1 Secale cereale
TTTTCTTCTTTCCTATCCTTCTTTTTCTTTTTTTTCTTCTTCTTATTTATTTCTCCTCTTCTTCCTCTCCTCTTCTTCTTTCTTTCCTCTTTCTTATTTTCTTCTTTCCTATCCTTCTTTTTCTAAATTTGTAACTTTTGCATATATATATAAAACTTTCTATATATATTTAGCATATATAAACAAAAAACTATATAGCCACATACACATATATATACATCACATATACACACATCACATATATACAGCAACTTCCTAAGAAAAAATATATTTATATACACATAAATATATATTTAACATATATATTTAGCAAATTCCTAAGAAAAAAAAGATATACACATACATATAAATACAGCAACTATATATACAGCAACTATATATACTGCAATTTATATAAACATAAAAAAAATATACATATATATACATATATATACACAGCAACTATATATATATATATATACAGCAATATTAAACATATAAAAAAAAGGGAGCCGGCCCTCACATCGGCAGGGCTGGGCGGCGCGACGGCGGCGGGGCGGGGCGGCGACGAGGCGGCGTCGGGGCGTGGCGGCGCGACGGCGCGGGGCGACGGGCCGGCCGGCCGGGGCGCGGCGACGGCGCGGGGCGGGCGACGGCGCGGGGCGCGGCGACGGCGCGGGGCGGAGCGACGAGGCGGCGTCGGGGGCGACGGCGACGGGGCGACGGGGGCGACGGCGACGGCGACGGGGACGGAGCAGATCGAGGGAGGCGTCGGGGCGGGGAGAAGAAGGAAACTGACGAAAATTTGGCAAGTCCTTGTTATATAGGAGGGGCATTAGTCCCGGTTGGTGGCTGAAACCGGGACTAATGCCCCCCTTTAGTCCCGGTTGCTGCCACCAACCGGGACTAAATGTCCCTTTTCAGCAGCCCAAAGGGCGGGAAGGTGGGGCCTTTAGTCCCGGTTGGTGGCAGCAACCGGGACTAATGCCACCCTTTAGTCCCGGTTGGTGCCAGCAGCCGGGACTAAAGGCCTTGCCGCGGTGCGGTGGGAAGTTTAGTCCCACCTCGCTAGTTGAGGGAGAGCAGCACCAGTTTATAAGCCCCGCTGCCTCTCTCCTCTCGAGCTCCTCTAAACTGCAGGCCTAAGGGCCTAAACTGACACTGCTTTGCCTGTGGACTTGCTGGGCTTTCTACGGGCCTGAATCCTGGCCCATGGTTGGGTTTCTAGTCGTATTCAGGCCGTGTGGGCCCAGCAGGTGGCATATTTTTTCTTTTTTTCTTTGTTGCTTTATTTTTTAGTTTTGTTTCTACTTTCAACAAAATACTTACTGTTGCTATTTTTATTTATTTGTTTTCTTTGTTTCTTTATTTATTTGATTTTGTTTCTACTTACAAAAAAATATTTATTGTTGCTATTTTTTTTTCAAGTTTTTTTGTTTTGTTTTCTGCATTATTTATTTTCTTTTACCAAAGGCCCTGAGCTGGCGCGGGTGCGGTGGGATGTTTAGTCCCACCTCGCTAGCTGAGGGAGCTCGAGAGTGGTTTATAAGGGCTGCTGCTCCCACCCTCTCGAGCTCCTCTCAAATGCAGGCTTCTGGGCCTAACTCTGCGCGCTGTCCTGTGAGCTTGCTGGGCCTTATATTACAGGTGGATCCTGTGCTATAGGCCTTGCAGGCTCACTGGGCAGCGCCCAATTTTTTTTTCCTTTTTTGCTTTATTTATTTCTAAGTTGTTTTTTGCTGTATTTAGAGTTGCTTTATTTATTTTATTTTCTTTGTTTATTTCTAAGTTGTTTTTTGCTGTATTTAGAGTTGCTTTATTTATTTTACTTCCTTTATTTATTTTCTTTGTTGCTTTATTTATTTTATTTTGTTTATACTTAATTACAACAAAATACTTATTGTTGCTATTTATTTCTAAGTTGTTTTCTGCTGTATTTAGAGTTGCTTTATTTATTTTATTTTATTTGTTTATTTCTAAGTTGTTTTTTGCTGTATTTAGAGTTGCTTTATTTATTTTACTTTCTTTATTTATTTTCTTTGTTGCTTTATTTATTTTCTTTTGTTTATACTTACAACAAAATACTTATTGTTGCTATTTATTTTTCAAGTTTGTTTTGTTTTGTTAGTGCAAGTAGTATTGAAATTTGAATAGTACAAACGGACAATGGTATCATACTCGTTTGTTACAAAGTTGGCATGGTATCATCATAATAGTTGCGGAAATAACTCTTCACTTTTTCTTCGCTTGTGTCATTTGCTTATTGCGCCGTAACCATGGATAATCTTCATCGTTTATCAGGATGCTTGGGTCAGCCTTGACTTTGAAGGGAGGAATTTCATGAAACTTTTCATAATCTTCAGACATGTCTGTCTTGCCCTCCACTCCCAGGATGTCCCTTTTTCCTGAAAGAACTATGTGGCGCTTTGGCTCATCGTATGATGTATTCGTTTCCTTATCTTTTCTTTTTCTCGGTCTGGTAGACATGTCCTTCACATAGATAACCTGTGCCACATCATTGGCTAGGACGAACGGTTCGTCATTGTATCCAAGATTTTTCAGATCCACTGTTGTCATTCCGTACTGTGGGTCTACCTGTACCCCGCCTCCTGACAGATTGACCCATTTACACTTAAACAAATGGACCTTAAAATCATGTCCGTAGTCAAGTTCCCATATGTCCACTATGTAACCATAATATGTGTCCTTTCCCCTCTCGGTTGTTGCATCAAAGCGGACACCGCTGTTTTGGTTGGTGCTCTTTTGATCTTGGACAATCGTGTAAAATGTATTTCCATTTATCTTGTATCCTTTGTAAATCAATACAGTCGAAGATGGTCCCCTGGACAACAAGTACAACTCATCACAAACAGTGTTGTCACCTCTGAGACGTGTTTCCAACCAACTGCTGAAAGTCCTGATGTGTTCACGTGTAACCCAGTCGTCGCACTGCTTCGGGTGTTTGGAGCGCAGACTGTTCTTGTGTTCATCGACATACGGGGTCACCAATGTAGAGTTCTGTAGAACTGTGTAGTGTGCTTGAGACCAAGAATAACCGTCCCTGCATATAATTGAGTCCCTTCCAAGCGTGCCTTTTCCAGTCAGTCTGCCCTCGTACCGCGATTTAGGGAGACCTATCTTATTAAGGCCAGGAATGAAGTCAACACAAAACCCGATGACATCCTCTGTTTGATGGCCCATGGAGATGCTTCCTTCTGGTCTGGCGCGGTTACGGACATATTTCTTTAGGACTCCCATGAACCTCTCAAAGGGGAACATATTGTGTAGAAATACGGGCCCCAGAATGACAATCTCGTCGACTAGATGAACTAGGATGTGTGTCATGATATTGAAGAAGAAATGGTGGGAACACAAGCTCGAAACTGACAAGACATTGCGCCACATCACTCCTTAGCCTTGGTACGATTTCTGGATCGATCACCTTCTGAGAGATTGCATTGAGGAATGCACATAGTTTCACAATGGCTAATCGGACGTTTTCCGGTAGAAGCCCCCTCAATGCAACCGGAAGCAGTTGCGTCATAATCACATGGCAGTCATGAGACTTTAGGTTCTGGAACTTTTTCTCTGCCATATTTATTATTCCCTTTATATTCGACGAGAAGCCAGTCGGGACCTTCATACTGAGAAGGCATTCAAAGAAGATTTCTTTCTCTTCTTTCGTAAGAGCATAGCTGGCAGGACCTTCATACTGCTTCGGAGGGATGCCGTCTTTTTCGTGCAAACGTTGCAGGTCCTCCCGTGCCTCAGCTGTATCTTTTGTCTTTCCATACACGCCCAAGAAGCCTAGCAGGTTCACGCAAAGGTTCTTCGTCACGTGCATCACGTCGATTGAAGAGCGGACCTCTAGGTCTTTCCAGTAGGGTAGGTCCCAAAATATAGATTTCTTCTTCCACATGGGTGCGTGTCCCTCATCGTCATTCGGAACAGCTAGTGCGCCGGGGCCCTTTCCGAAGATTACATGTAAATCATTGACCATAGCAAGTATGATCACCGGTACGCATGGCGGGCTTCTTCCGGTGATCTGCCTCGCCTTTGAAATGCTTGCCTTTCTTTCGACATTGATGGTTGGTCGGAAGAAATCGACGATGGCCCAGGTACACATTCTTCCTGCACTTGTCCAGGTATATACTTTCAGTGTCATCTAAACAGTGCGTGCATGCGTGGTATCCTTTGTTTGTCTGTCCTGAAAGGTTACTGAGAGCGGGCCAATCGTTGATGGTCACGAACAGCAACGCCTTTAGGTCAAATTCCTCCTGTTTGTGCTCATCCCACGCACGTACACCGTTTCCATTCCACAGCTGTAAAAGTTCTTCAACTAATGGCCTTAGGTACACATCAATGTCGTTGCCGGGTTGCTTAGGGCCTTGGATGAGAACTGGCATCATAATGAACTTCCGCTTCATGCACATCCAAGGAGGAAGGTTATACATACATAGAGTCACGGGCCAGGTGCTGTGATTGCTGCTCTGCTCCCCGAAAGGATTAATGCCATTCGCGCTTAGAGCAAACCATACGTTCCTTGCGTCCTTTGCAAACTCCTCCCAGTACTTTCTCTCGATTTTTCTCCATTGCGACCCGTCAGCGGGTGCTCTCAACTTCCCGTCTTTCTTACGGTCCTCACTGTGCCATCGCATCAACTTGGCATGCTCTCTGTTTCTAAACAAACGTTTCAACCGTGGTATTATAGGAGCATACCACATCACCTTCGCAGGAACCCTCTTCCTGGCGGGCTCGCCATCAACATCACCAGGGTCATCTCGTCTGATCTTATACCGCAACGCACCGCATACCGGGCATGCGTTCAGATCGTTGTATGCACCGCGGTCGAGGATGCAGTCATTAGGGCATGCATGTATCTTCTGCACCTCCAATCCTAGAGGGCATACGACCTTCTTTGCTACGTATGTACTGTCGGGCAATTCGTTATCCTTCGGAAGCTTCTTCTTCAATATTTTTAGTAGCTTCTCAAATCCTTTGTCAGCCACAGCATTCTCTGCCTTCCACTGCAGCAATTCCAGTACGGTACTGAGCTTTGTGTTGCCATCTTCGCAATTGGGGTACAACCCTTTTTTGTGATCCTCTAACATGCGATCGAACTTCAGCTTCTCCTTTTGACTTTCGCATTGTGTCCTTGCATCGACAATGACCCGGCGAAGATCATCATTTGGTTCCTCTTGATCTTCAGCAGCTTCACCCGTTGCAGCATCATTGGGCACATCGTCTGGTTCCTCTTGATCTTCACCAGCTCCCCCCATTGCAGCATCACCGTATTCAGGGGGCACATAGTTGTCATCGTACTCTTCTTCTTCGCTGTCTTCCATCATAACCCCTATTTCTCCGTGCCTCGTCCAAACATTATAGTGTGGCATGAAACCCTTGTAAAGCAGGTAGGAGTGAAGGATTTTTCGGTTAGAGTAAGACATCGTATTCACACATTGAGTGCATGGACAACACATAAAACCATTCTGCTTGTTTGCCTCTGCCACATTTAGAAACTCACGCACGCCCTTAATGTACTCGGAGGTGTGTCTGTCACCGTACATCCATTGGCGGTTCATCTGCGTGCATTTATATATAATTAAGTGTGTCAAAAACCATTACAGAACATCATAAATAGATAATTAAGTGACCAAATGGATAAAAGTTCATCATCACATTAAAACCAAAGTACATACATATATAGTTCTCATCTAACAACATATATAGCTCTCCATACACATCGAAACTATGTAAAACATTTCAACGCGAAAACAAATGCTATCATAATCGCAACCAAGGTAACAATTGATCCAACGGCATAATGATACCAAGCCTCGGTATTAATGGCATATTTTCTAATCTTTTTAATCTTCAACCGCATTGCATCCATCTTGATCTTGTGATCATCGACGACATCCGCAACATGCAATTCCAATATCATCTTCTCGTCCACAATTTTTTTTATTTTTTCCTTCAAGAATTTGTTTTCTTCTTCAACTAAATTTAACCTCTCGACAATAGGTTCCATCTTGATCTTGTGATCATCGATAACTTCCGCAACATGCAACTCCAATTCCATCTTCTCCTCCTCCATTTTTTCCAATTTTTTCTTTAACGAAATGTTTTCCTCTTCAACTAAATTTAACCTCTCCACAAGAGGGTCGGTTGGAATTTCCGGTTCAACTACCTCCTAGACATAATAAAACATCTATGCATGTCAGGTTGGTCGGCATAACTATCATAAGCACTAAAACAAATAGTTATAAATTAAAGATAATATACCACATCCGAATCGTAGACCGGACGAGGGCCCACGTGGGCGGATATCAAAACCATCGCACTATATAATAACAAGCAATAATAAACGTAAGAAAATTAGACAAATATCTATCTAAAGCAATAATAAAAGTAAGAAAAGCATGGACATAACAAGAGGCTCACCACGGTGGTGCCGGTGACGAGATCGGCGGGGGCGATCGACGGCGGTGAAGACGGGGACGGGACGTGACGGACCTCTAAACCTAGACAAATCTCGGAGAAAATAGAGCTTCGAGAGGAGAAAAGCTTAACTAGTGTGGCTCGGGCATTCCACCGAACACGTTGTGTGCATAGGAGGTGAGCTAGAGCACCACTAACCCCTCTCCCCCTCGGCCAGAAAAAAAAACAGAGCAGTGAGCTCTGCTCTTGAGTGAGGGGGTTTATATAGGCAACTCACTGGTCCCGGTTGGTGCTACAAACCGGGGCTAAAGGGGTGCCTTTGGTCCCGGTTCATAACATCAACCGGGACCAATAGTGGTGGGCCAGGAGCAAGAGCCATTGGTCCCGGTTTTTAGCTCCAACCGGGACCAATAGGTCCAGACGAACCGGGACCAATGGCCCACGTGGCCCGGCCGGCCCCCTGGGCTAACGAACCGGGTCCAGTACCCCCATTGGTCCCGGTTCTAGATTGAACCGGGGCTAATGGGCTGGACCAATGCCCTGTTTTCTACTAGTGTTGGATTTCTCTAGGAACGCGTTGAAGTTGATGGTGACATGAGCATGGGCCACACTAGTAGATAAAGGGTATTTAGCCCCGGTTCATTTTGCCTTTTAGCCCCGGTTCTGGAACCGGGGCAAGAGGGTCGGTACTAATGCTCTGACCCTTTAGTCCCGGTTCAATCCAGAACCGGGGCAAAAGGGTGTCCACGTGGCCTGTGCACCGAGTCCAGGCAGGAGGGGCTTTAGTCCCGGTTGGTGGTACCAACCGGGACCAAAAGGCATCCACGTGTCAGCATTTCTGTGGCTGTGGTTTTTGTTTTTTTTTTGAAAGGGGAGGGGGGGTTTTAGGTTTTGGGGGTTAATTTAGGTGTTTCATATATTGTGTTAGCTAGCTAATTAATAGAGAGAAGTGTTCTCTCTTATGTCCGTGCTTGGTCGACGCTACATACTACACATACGTATATGGAGAGGACTAGAGTCACGCTAGCTAGCTAGCTAGCTGCTAGCTATACTAAGCAAACGAAGGAACAGAAGATCTCGTATATATAATCAACATATATATATATATGCATACAGAGAGAAGTAATATCGACCACCTCTCCTTCTCCGAGAGATTGGTCGAACAACAAGTTCTCGTATATCGTCTATCCCGACACTACCGGGCACATATATACAATAATTATCTCTTACAAAAATAATCTCCTAACACATGGATGCATGGTCCACATAGTATTCTCCGTCTTCAGCGATCACGTGTTCAAGGAAGAATGCCGCCAATTCCTCTTGAATTGCTCGCAGACGATCTGGTGTTAGGAGTTCATCCCGCATCCGAAACATCTAATTTGAAGTAGGGGGTCAATACATGAAATGATACTATAAATTTGTGAATATTATTGATTGCTTACGCACTTCAAATTGCTCATCAGTGTAGCCCCGCTCACAGGTCGTGTGGCGGATGGACTCGCAAATGTAGTATCCACAATAATCATTCCCGGGTTCCTGCCACAACCACTTTACAAGAAATAGAGCTCAGTCAAACTGATCATAAGCAAGAATGCCAAATTGGTATTGATGAAACTAGCGCTTGAATCAAGATATAGGAGATGCGCGCGCGGAACATGCTACTATATAGTACTTACTTTCGGGTATCTAAATTGTAGCTTCTTCGGCAGTCCCGGAGCTTTTTTGGTGAATTTTTTCCAAGCCCTGCCAGACAAAGAAAACAATTAGTTGATATCAGAAATGAAGTTGCTGATATATATATATGCATGGTGGATAATATTGATCGATTTAACTTACCTGCCTAGCATTTGAGTCATGTCTGCATACTCCTCGGGATCTTTACGTTTAGAGTCGAAGACAGTTACTACTCCCTTCTCAAGCTTAATCTCTAAGAGAATATAGTGGAAGCTGCGCACGAATGCATGAGATCATCAATTACATCACTATAACCTTGACTGATATATAAGGGAAACCAAATATGCACAAGACATTAACACTCACTTGAAGTTGTAAGGAAAGAGTATTATATCTTTGTTTTCATTTACCACCAACGATCGTAGCAAGTTGGTCTCGGTATCGTCGGGACGCAATTTAACCTCGGTTGCATCTATGAGGTATGTGTTAATAAACCCAATATCACCTACTTGTCTTTTCTTCAATTCGACGATCTTCAATCTGCATAATATAGTGAGGATAATTATAAATACATGCAATGAAGATCAGCTATATAGAGAGACTTAATGACAGAAGTAGTACTACTTACAGACAGTAGCAGGTGATCGTTGTTTTATCGAGGGCCAATTGATTGAAAAATTGATAGGACTCCTCAAATGGAACAGGCAACAGGTCAATTCCAACGAGGTCATGCTCCGGTTTAACTCTCAAATACAAGTTATTCCTCCCCCCAGACTCTCTGCAGATTTTCATGTACCAATCATGCAATCTTCGCATATTCGTTGATAGAGATCTTTCATTTTTGACGAGAGGCTTTTTGTACTCGTATCTTTCTATCTGCACGTCCATGAAATCATAGTGTACATCGTCGGACGCGTAATCTGCAAGATTGGTATAACCGGGCACCATCCTCGGATCATTAGCGACCATGTCGCTAGACACCTTGAGCGGGGGGCACGATTGGTTCGCTTGTTCGCCGAGCTGGGCAATTTGTTTCCCAGCTCGCCCTTCTGCTAACCTCTGATCACTTTTTGTACTTCCGGACCGCTTGGCATCTTGAAATGTCTTTTGAATAATGCGGTCATAGTTGCCCTTCGGCTTACTTTTCGCTGGTTGCTTCAGGGCAGCAAGAGTGCGCTTTGCTTTCACCGCATCTATTTTTTTATTTTTTCCTTCAAGAATTTGTTTTCTTCTTCAACTAAATTTAACCTCTCGACAATAGGTTCCATCTTGATCTTATGATCATCGATAACTTCCGCAACATGCAACTCCAATTCCATCTTCTCCTCCTCCATTTTTTCCAATTTTTTCTTTAACGAAATGTTTTCCTCTTCAACTAAATTTAACCTCTCCACAAGAGGGTCGGTTGGAATTTCCGGTTCAACTACCTCCTATACATAATAAAACATCTATGCATGTCAGGTTGGTCGGCATAACTATCATAAGCACTAAAACAAATAGTTATAAATTAAAGATAATATACCACATCCGAATCGTAGACCGGACGAGGGCCCACGTGGGCGGATATCAAAACCATCGCACTATATAATAACAAGCAATAATAAACGTAAGAAAATTAGACAAATATCTATCTAAAGCAATAATAAAAGTAAGAAAAGCATGGACATAACAAGAGGCTCACCACGGTGGTGCCGGTGACGAGATCGGCGGGGGCGATCGACGGCGGCGAAGACGGGGACGGGACGTGACGGACCGCTAAACCTAGACAAATCTCGGAGAAAATAGAGCTTCGAGAGGAGAAAAGCTTAACTAGTGTGGCTCGGGCATTCCACCGAACATGTTGTGTGCATAGGAGGTGAGCTAGAGCACCACTAACCCCTCTCCCCCTCGTCCAGAAAAAAAAACAGAGCAGTGAGCTCTGCTCTTGAGTGAGGGGGTTTATATAGGCAACTCACTGGTCCCGGTTGGTGCTACAAACCGGGGCTAAAGGGGTGCCTTTGGTCCCGGTTCATAAAACAAACCGGGACTAATAGTGGTGGGCCAGGAGCAAGAGCCATTGGTCCCGGTTTTTAGCTCCAACTGGGACCAATAGGTCCAGACGAACCGGGACCAATGGCCCACGTGGCCCGGCCGGCCCCCTGGGCTAACGAACCGGGTCCAGTACCCCCATTGGTCCCGGTTCTAGATTGAACCGGGGCTAATGGGCTGGACCAATGCCCTGTTTTCTACTAGTGAGAAGATGGCAGTGCAATTGTTGA
Organism: Secale cereale; assembly: GCA_902687465.1. Taxonomy (NCBI): domain Eukaryota; kingdom Viridiplantae; phylum Streptophyta; class Magnoliopsida; order Poales; family Poaceae; genus Secale; species Secale cereale. The sequence continues at coordinate 893,215,899 of LR738712.1, forward strand.
TTCTAAGTTTTCAGAATATGTAGCAGAGTATCAAAAGGTAATTACCTTGTTCATTAGCAGCACTGTCATCCTGGTCCTCTTCATCTTCACTATCAGTCAAGCCTACTTCGCCATTGCAAGATGATGGTTGAACATGAGATGAATCAGCATCTTTACGCATGGCATTCTCATGTTCAATATGTTCCTCCGCCATGTATTCATCATTGCATTCAACAACATGAAGTTTACTTCGTGTCATATCTGCTCCATGAGAAAACCAAAACATAAAGTTATAAACATTGTAAATTTAGTCAAACTAGCATGTAGTTGATCATTGGTCTACATATACCACTGATCAAGTAGTAATACATTTCACAACATTGACCCACAAGCTAATGCAGATTGTCACGTGCTAGTTAGACTTGCAATTAACTACTCCTTGGACCAGAAAATCTGTCAGACCTAGCGCTCGATCTCACACGAGGGAGACAATGGAGTTTTGTGCCGCGTTCAACCTCACAACTTTTCTGCTCTAGAGAGCTTATTATTCAGCGATTAAAGAGACCAGTTGAAAAACAAGCAACAAGTCACGTCCGGGTCGTGAGCGTTGTCATCCCAGCGCTACTCGCGCGTCGCCCGCGATGTGGCCATGACCGTCTCCTTCGTGCCATCACACGATCAGGTCAGGGCCGCGGAAAGTGCTAACAATCTACGCCGAGTCGCAGCTCAACTTATTTTCTGCTAACTGAAGAAACTTGCTACTGACAAAACTGACGGAAAGGGAAAAACAACACCTAAACTGACGAAACAGAAGAACTACTTCAGCAGCTGTTAACTGACAAAATCGACAGGCGGAACACGGCCCAAATAGATGAAGCGTGGTATTGTGGGTTAACTAATTAATTTGTTGCCTGATTTCATGCCTTGATTCTAGTCAACCCGATTTGTATGAAGGCAAGGCAAGGGATGGGAAATATGGCAGCAGCGAGCGAACGCCTGCGTTGCCTCCACGACCCAGCCCAACGCTTCGGGTTCCCCAGCTGCTGGGTGCCGCGGCTGCCCTCGACGGATTGATCCGGTTGAAGACCCTAGAACAGAGGACGCAGCGCCGTGCACGCTATGGCAGGGCGATTACAGGTGCGCGAACGCGATGGCTGGACTGATCAGCCTAGTAGAAGGTGGAATGCAAGAGAGAGGCCATGCGAAGGAGACACTGACCTGCAATCGGAGAGATGGCGGAGAATCGCCTGCCGCCGCCAGCCGGCAGATGTGTTGGGGAAGAGAAACCACGACTTGTGTTCAGCACGACTTGTGCTGTTGAGATAGATGGGGAGAGGTGCGGAGGATTTCTGGGCAGTTATTTTATTTTGGAGGGAAATGGAAAAAAATGGAGGGAAGCAACCGAGGGAAATAGAAAAATGGAGGGAGCTGAAATTGTGTCGACCTGCACTAGCATTTCGTCCGACATTACTCTCAAACTCCTTTTTTGGGCTCTGAAACTCTTTTTTATGTATGAATAAATCAATTGAAATAAAAAGAGATTATTAAAGAATATGTACTACTTTACTACCTCCGTACTTAATACTCCCTCCGATCATTTTTACTCTGCATATTAGGTTTGTCTAAAGTCAATCTAATTCAACCTTGACCAAGTTTATATAAAAAATTATTGACATTCACGTAACAACACCAATATCATTAGATTCATCTTGAAATATATTTTCATATTATATTTATTAGATATTATATATGCTAATAATTTCTAACATAAACTTGGTCAAACTTAGTAAAGTTAGACTTTCGGCAAATCCAATGTGCAGAGTAAAACGGACCGGAGGGAGTATAAGACTATGACAATGTCAAAAAAGTCCCATAATAAGTTGGGAGAATATTTTTTTTGGCATGTGGGCAAATTTTATATAAGTCTAAAAATACGAAGAAAATCTCCCCCGCCTCCCCTCTCGCTCCCGAGGCGCTCCCGCGAGTGCCGTCGGGAGGCAACCCCAGCGCCTCCTCCTCCAGCCCTCCGCCCCGCCTCCCCCTCCCTCGCCGCCGTCGGGGGCGCCGTCGACCAAAGGCCACGTGGCCGAGGCGGTGGCGGGGCGGTTTTCCCCTACGCGCGGATTGATGGTGTCGCGGGCCGCCTCCCTCCTGCCCGCGGCGTCGGGTCCCGTCCGGCTCCTGCTCCGGCGGCTCTCCGTCCCACGCCCTTGTGGCCCGCCGAGGGCTCCTACCCCCTCCCTCGGCTCGTGGGGTCTGGTGGTCTCGGTCGTGCTGGCGGCGGATCTGGGCATCCCGGCCCAGATCCGGTGGATGTGATGGTCAATGATGACGGGGGTGGCCGGTGACCCCGTGGAGGTGGTGGTTTCGCGGCCGGTGTCCGCGCTGCTCCGGTGCAGGGTGGCGGGGCTTCGGGTGGTTCTGACCAGAGCGTGGAGGCGCATTTGATGTGGTGGTGGCAGGTTGATTGCGGCGGCGGCCAAATTGTTCTGGCGTCGTCCCATCTGTAGGCTGGGTGTGTCGGCCTTCAACCCCTATCACCGGCATCCGTTCGCTTCTCTCGTCGGAGGGCTGGCCTTCTCCCAACTTCGGTCCGTCCACCGTCTGGAACCCGGTGCCGTACGACCGAGCTGGTCTCGCGCCCGGCAGCAGGACTGCGCTTTTCTCGCGCCCGGCAGCAGGACTACGCTTGTCACACGCTCGGTCGGGTGTTCTTCCCTAGTCCCGATGACAATCCGACTGGGGTCTAGTGATGCAGGTTGGTCTTATCCGAGGGCCCACCCGCATGCC
>LR738712.1:893225488-893272337 GCA_902687465.1 Secale cereale
GGGGGGCGTCCGGGCTGAGGTGCAGCTTGGCTGCTTGGGGCCGGCGGCGGAAGGTGAGATGGCTCGGTGGCGGCGCAGCAAGGTGAGGCAGCCTGGGATGGTGGCGGTGGAGGGTAGTTCGGAGTCCGGGCGTGGGGCACGACGAGTCGGGATTGAGGTGGATCTTGGGTTCTTGGGGCGACGGCCGGAGGTGGGATTGCTTGGCGGCGGCGTATTCTCACGGCAACCAGATTCAGATTCAGGGCCAGACTTGTGTGGTGCTAAAGCGTTTGGTTCGTGGGAGAGACTTGCATGAGATCCTGCGATCCAGCATCATGAGTCGTTAAATGTTTATCAAGTGGTACAGATAGCCTGAGGCGGATTTTAGACCAGTCAACGGTGCAGTTCGCATTTACATCCTTGGGAAAGACCCACTTTTGCAAAACAAACCTCCAGAAAGATCTCGTCTCAGCAGCTGGTTCCGTCCTCTGGTCCAGATCATTCCCCATTGACGGCGGCGGCGCAAAACTCCCACCGTTTTCTAATCCAGTCCCGGCGGCGGTTGTCACCTTGCCCCAGCCAGATTTTGCCCTTTGAAGGTAATTTGCTAGCTCTTCCTCGTCCCTAACTCAGGACCACGAAATCCCTCCTGTCGACCGGGGCAGCCTTCTTCCAGCCAACTCTTCAATCTCATCTAACCCTAGACCACGAAATCTTTTCCACACATCCTGTCTCTATCTAATGCCGACGAGTACCAGGGCATATTGAATCGGTCCATGCTTTTGGTGGTGATATTGTAAGTACAGTTTAATTGCAAGGAAAAGAAGTACTATTTTTATGTTTTGACCCACCCGCATTGCATCATGCCAGTACTAGTTTGTTTTAAGATGAGTGTCCAATTTTGGTGACTGCTACCATGTACGGTAATCAAGAAATTTTATCTGATTTTGGTGCTTCTGATAAGCATACACTATTTTTTAATATGCAGTTGGACCAATAATTATTAGTCCTGAACCAAAATTTGTATTCTTGATTTTGAATTTTGCACTGAGAAGTTCTAGAGAGACTACCTGAATCTATTGAGATACTGTAGAGGTGACCGGATATCATGAATCTATTGTTGTGAGACTTGGGTTATCAATGAGAGAGTACATATAGTTAGTCCACACTTCTCATCCCCTTTTCGGACGACTTAGTAGCAGTTTTCTGTGCACTACGCTAATAGTAATTTTGTTAAGTAAACTAGGTAGCAATACAAGCTAATCAGCATGAGTCCATGTAATGTAAAGATAGTTTGATGTGGTAAATATGCGTGGATAATGGGCATACTGAATTGATGAGCAGCGGCGAGGATATATGCCAGTCCTAAGAAAAACTATTCATGTCTACAATGCGGGCAGACGCAGAGATGTCCGTAATATGGGATGTGCAGATTAAATCATTATGCTTGTTGTTTGAACATAAGTTTGATTCTACAGTCTTGTTTCAATTTGAGAAGCACTTATTTTAGTCCAGTAACCTACACTTCCTTGAGACTGGATCCAGTTAGTGATTTGTGCCACAGTTTGACTTTTTTGTAGGGAAGCAGACAAGAGAAGGCAATCAGATTTTAGTTTCTTGCTGATGGCAGTGAAACTGACTACAACATTGTTCTTCTAAATGGAGGAAACTAGCGCCACCTCTCCCTCGCGAGTCTTGGCATGCATGAAAAATCTGCATAGTGTACCAGCCCTCTCAGGTGAATTCTTGGTATTCAGATTGCTAATTATTTTGCTTCTTTATGACAATATGTCTGCTTAAGCCTTTTATTTTGTTTTTGCAGAATCAGTCAATGGCCTTGAATTATGTGATGCCAACTCTTTCTCAGAGATTAATTCCACTATGCTTCCGTTTGATGAATTCTCTACACCTAAGAAGAGACAATGATTTTCTCTAGATGTAAGTATAATGCAGATTCTTTTATTTGTGTTTACCTCGGACAAGATGTTCCAGTTTTTTTTCTTCGTAATTATACAAATTATATTCAGGCAACCTCAGGTTCAAAATGGTTTGGAATGCAGCTTATCATCAAATTTAGGATGGTAGCCTTATTTTTTGTGTGTTTACCTCTCACATGAGAACCTAATATCTTGTCAAAAAAATTATGGAAGTGGAGAAACATATTACACAGTACCTAAGAACCATGAATGTTGCGTAGAACATCAGGCATGTAAAATACAGAAAAAGTACATGTGTAAAATGTGATCGATCTTTCCAAACTATGAAGACTACGTTTATTTAATGACAGTGTTGTGTTTATTTACAGGGTTCATTGTACAAACCTGTGTGATGAGGCACTCAAACCAACAGTAGGCATGACTTTTGATGATATTGCTACCATGGAGGCATTTTATAAGTCGAGCGTGGCACGGAACAAATTAGAAACTATCATCCAATGTGCTAAAAAGTCGAGCGTGGCACTTGACTCACTCAATACGGGTTTGTGCAATCTTGAGTCTGTTGTCTTGCAGTCAGCCTCCGTTGTTCCTGAAACTATACAAGAAGAAGAAGAATCATTCGTTGGTAGCACCATGCCTGCCCAAGTTGATATCCTAACGCCGACAACTGTCAACGCAAGGGATACATGCTCGCAAATTAAGGGCCATAAGAGACAATGAAAAGAAGGCAGGGCCAAATAAGAAGAAATTAGTGGTTACTCTATCTCTATGGGTGCCACGCACTTGCAGAACATGCAAGGAAGTTGTGTTACATGACAGCCATATCTATCCGATGAAAAAATGGAAATGGTTGTCTAAAATCATTGTATCAGCGCTAATACTAGATGGTTGTTCTTGTTAAATTCCTAATGGCTGACATGTCCTAAGTAATTAGTTGAAATACTAGGCCCAGATCTCACGCAAGTCTCTCCCTTTGGTTCGTGCCTGTGCCAGGCAAAGCATCAACGTCCCATCAATCAGTCCATGCAGCAATTATTTAATGAAATATCCATCTAGACCGCCGTTTAACCCCGTGGCCGCAAGGCCAGGCGTTCGAATTCGGTCGCCTGAGCCAGCCTAATTGCACTGCCTGAAGTCCAACCAGGCTAATTACGGTACAAAGGAATCCAGGCCAGGCGAGCTTTCTTTTTCAGAGGGTAGCAACCAAACAAGCATGCATGAAACCCAGGCACAACTCCAGGCCAGGCAAAATATGCTGAGGACCCAAACCAAACAAGCCCTCAATCTACATGTATTCAATTCTTGCATTATTATACGGCTTATTAGAAAAGAAAAGAATATAACTAAATAAGCAGGGTGCATTATTATTTTATTTTGAGGCCCACGATTCAGAATTCTATACGGGAAGACATCTGAATATGAGTTCCTCCAGTCCACTAACACATAGCTACGCATAACTGCAACATATAGTATTCGTTGTTGTCCGTACAGAAGTAACGAATGTCCTTCCAACGTATATTTGCGTTGTAACGATGATATATTTGCAGCGTATTATCAAAGCGTTGCAAACTATGCATTGCTATAGGGGGGTTCTTGTAGTAGTGGCAATAAAGTAAAGTAATTACATGGCGTTTTCAGTGACACGCAGGTCATACAATAAAATAAGACAACTCCTATGGCTCCTGCCGGTTGTCACACTCATCGACATGCAAGTCGCGATTCCTATTACAAGAACATGATCAATCTCATACATCACATATATATCATTCATCACATGCTTTTGGCCATATCACATCACACGACACATGCTGCAAGAACAAGTTAGACGTCATCTAATTGTTGCTGCAAGCTTTTACGTGGCTGCTATAGGTTTCTAGCAAGAACGTTTCTTACCTACGCCAAAACCACAACGTGATATACCAATTTCTATTTACCCTTCATAAGGACCGTTTTCATCGAATCCGATCCGACTAAAGTGGGAGAGACAGACACCCGCTAGCCACCTTATGCAACTAGTGCATGTCAGTCGGTGGAACCTGTATCACGTAAGCGTACGTGTAAGGTCGGTCCGGGCCGCTTCATCCCACAATGCCGCCGAATCAAGATAAGACTAGTAACGGCAAGAGAATTGACAAATCGACGCCCACAACTATTTTGTGTTCTACTCGTGCAAGAAACTACGCATAGACCTAGCTCATGATGCCACTGTAGGGGATCGTAGCAGAAAATCAAAAAAATTCCTCCACATCACCAAGATCTATCTATGGAGTAATCTAGCAACGAGGGAGAGGGGAGTGCATCTACATACCATTGTAGATCACGATGCGGAAGCGTTACAAGAACGCGGATGAAGGATTCGTACTCGTAGCGATTCAGATCGCGGTTGATTCTGATCTAAGCTCCGAACAACGGCGCCTCCGCGTTCAACACATGTGCAGCCCGGTGACGTCTCCCACGCCTTGATCCATCAAGGAGAGAGGGAGAGGTTGGGGAAGACTCTATCCAGCAGCAGCACGACAGCGTGGTGGTGGTGGAGGAGCACGGGACTCCAGCAGGGCTTCGCCAAGCACTCCGAGAGACGAGGAGTGAGAGAGGTAGGGCTGCGCCAAGAGAGAGAGGCCCAACCGTATGTTGGGCAGCCCCAAACCCCAACTATATATAGGGGGGAGGGAGGGGCTGCGCCCCCACCTATGTTTCCACCCCTAGGGGTGGCGGCCAGCCCTAGATCCCATCTAGGGGGCGGCCAAGGGGGAGAGAGGGGGGCGCACCACTAGGTGGGCCTTAGGCCCATATGAGCCTAGGGTTTCCCCTCCTTCCCTTCTCTCTTCGCCTTGGGCCCTGGTGGGGGGGGGGGGCGCACCAGCCCACCTGGGGCTGGTCCCCTCCCACACTTGGCCCACGCAGCCCTCTCGGGCCTGTGGCCCCACCCGATGGACCCCCGGGACCCTCCCGGTGGTCCCGGTACGCTACCGATAGCGCCCGAAACTTTTCCGGTGACCAAAACGAGACTTCCCATATATGAATCTTTACCTCCGAACCATTCCAGAACTCCTCGTGACGTCCGGGATCTCATCTGGGACTCCGATCAACATTCGGTAACCGCGTACATACTTTCCCTATAACCCTAGCGTCATTGAACCTTAAGTGTGTAGACCCTACGGGTTCGGGAACCATGTAGACATGACCGAGACAACTCTCCGGCCAATAACCAACAGCGGGATCTAGATACCCATGTTGGCTCCCACATGTTCCATGATGATCTCGTCGGATGAACCACGATGTCAAGGATTCAATCAATCCCGTATACGATTCCCTTTGTCTATCGGTATAGCACTTGCCCGAGATTCGATCGTCGGTATACCGATACCTTTCTCAATCTCGTTACCGGCAAGTCTCTTTACTCGTTCCGTAACACATCATCCCGTGATCAACTCCTTGATCACATTGTGCACACTATGATGATGTCCTACCGAGTGGGCCCAGAGATACCTGTCCGTCACACGGAGTGACAAATCCCAGTCTCGATTCGCGCCAACCCAACAGACACTTTCGGAGATAACTGTAGCGCACCACCTTTATAGCCACCCAGTTACGTTGTGACGTTTGGTGCACCCAAAGCATTCCTACGGTATCCGGGAGTTGCACAATCTCATGGTCTAAGTAAAAGATACATGACATTTAGAAAAGCTTTAGCATACAAACTACACGATCTTGTGCTAGGCTTAGGATTGGGTCTTGTCCATAACATCATTCTCCTAATGATGTGATCCCGTTATCAATGACATCCAATGTCCATGGTCAGGAAACCGTGACGATCTGTTGATCAAGGAGCTAGTCAACTAGAGGCTTACTAGGGACATGGTGATTGTCTATATGTATCCACACATGTATCTGAGTTTCCTATCAATACAATTCTAGCATGGATAATAAACAATTATCATGAACAAGGAAATATAATAATAACCAATTTATTATTGCCTCTAGGGCATATTTCCAACAGTACTTATCCGCTCATCTCTCCACAAGACCCGGAGGCCGCACCGTTCACTCCATCAACCCAATATACCAAGCGAGAGAACGACGATGCAGGGCGCGCCCTAGAAGCAAGCACACACACGCGACATCAAGACTAACTTTGCACATTGATTCATCTCTCTATTCACCTTTCATCTTCTTCATCATGCAGATTGAAGATACAAAGATCGTCAGCCAAGTGAGCAGTCGGCCCAGAAAGAGGCAGCACCCAGGAGACACGTGCGCCCATGATGGCAGACAACGGCGCCCTCACACACGCAGGCCACATGTAGATGAAGCAGCGGCGACAGCTATAACCAACACGAGAATAGCGCTCACACCAGCGGACCTCTAAGGTCGCACCATCATCGACCTCAACAAGGGAAGATCAAAATCACGGCATCCATCTTCTTCAATGGCATGCCTACACACACCATCTTCTCTTTATCTCTTTCTCCCTTTTTATCCCTCTCATTTCAGCACATCGAGTGGATGTCGTCACCGTAACTATGACGCCCCGAGATCTACATCGACAAGATTGTCATCTTGAAGTGACGCCACCTGTCACGCAGCGACACTCAACTCTACTCCAATTTCTACATAAACACCTTTCCCCAACATCGTCCAAGCTCCGACGAGGTGAAGCCACTTCACCAACATGTCTTTCTTCCGATGAAGCTACCCATATCTTGCCGTGCACTGACGAGGGGAAGGCAATACACCTAGTCCGACACCGACGAGGTGGACACCACCAGGCGGGCACCGACGAGGCGAAGGCCGCCCATCCGTCTAAGCCGACGAGGCCAGACGTCTTATCATCGGACATCGACAAGCCGAAGGGATATGGCCAAACATCGCCGAAGCGACGGACGTATCGCTCCACCCTTCCATCACACCACGTCATCACCATGGTCTACACTGAACACTTGGAGAAGACGAGACTTGAAGATGACGACCATTGCAGCAGCTCAATCGGAGGTGGTCCGCAACTTCGAGTCGCGGGTGTAATTAATCGGGAGCCTTCCGAGGCCCATTCGTTTTAAAGAAGTGTAGTCCGGATCCATTCATTGGCCAAAGTTACTGCTGCAGGCTAATACTACTATTCTTTTCGTAAAAAACTTCCAGAAAAATGGCCTTTAATATCTGATTTTGTTGAACGATATGGCATTCCGTTGTTGGTTGGTTATGAAGATCAAATTTCTATCGCTGAAATAGGAATGAAAGCACCTTCCTTAGAAGGGTCTCATGTGAGCTTGAAGCTGCACAGGGCGTGCCTGATGAAGAGGATCCCATGCATTTCACGAGATGAAGGAGAAGCCCCGCAGCTGGCAGAATACCAACGGCGTGTCTGTGTGTGTATATAACTTTCGTTGTTATAGGAAAGTTGGTATAAATGTCTCCTTGACAACAAAATCCACTCAATTCATCACATGGAATTCTCCCTGTGTCAAGAACAAATATTGGCGAGAGCAGGATGTCAGTTAGACCACACCTTATTGCTATCCTCTGTATCTTTGGATCATGAAACTGTCCTGCTCGCTTAATTTGATCAGCACGTATATTCAATTCTTGTGAAATAGTAATGCTTAATTTTGTTGGCAGTCGGCCATTTGAGAATCCTGGCCGAGAGCTTTGAGTTGGCTATCAAGTACTTCCTCCGTCCCAAAATTCTTGTCTTAGATTTTCCTAGATATGGATGTATCTAATACTAAAACGTGACTTGATATATCCGTATTTAGACAAATCTAAGACAAGAATTTTGGGACGGAGGGAGTAACTTTGAAACAGACCTGGCACATTCAGAATTTTACGAAATTAATTTGAACTGATTGTTGACGTACAAATGTATTGCCTAGTCTCTTCCATCCTATTGGTCTTCTGGTTGCTTTGGCTAGCATGCACTTGTACACTGGTTGCTTTGGCTAGAATAGGAGATGGAGTCAATATACATCTAATTCAACTCTGAAGCTAGGTTAGCTTAGGAAAGGAAGAATCAACCATGCATACCACAATCACATGAATACATACACCGGCAGTGCACTGAAGAACAATCAGATTATAATTAACTGAAAGATGTTAGCTCTCTTTTTTCTCTTCTCCAGGGCAAAATAAATAATGGAGACAGATTTTCTCCAAAAAGAAAAGAAAAAATTGAGACAGATGTTTTTTTTAGAACTTTGAGACAGATGTTTATACACCCATATATATGAGCCTGAAGCGGATGGTTCAATATGGGCTGGAGTTGACAAAGTCACAGACTCATAGCCAACTCCCTGCACGCCACGGCTTCCTCAACCCAACTCAGCTCTCAACCCTCGACCCGCGACCGGAGAATTGACGGCCGCCGCCTTGTGTTTCGCCGGCAACCTCGGCCCGTCCGCGCCAGCGCTTCCGTCTCTGTATCCCGCTCCAAGGACAGCATATCTCCTGCCCCAATCTCTTCTTCGTATTTCCCTGTCATCTCATCTCTCGTGGGAATCAAACCCTAGCTACCTAGATTTTACTTCCCTAAACTGAAATATACCTAGATTTACTTGTGGTGGCAGCGGGAGCTCAGCTGAGGAGAGGAGGAAGGAAACATGATGGATCCTGCTGAAAACCCCCAAAGGTATGTTCCAATTTATCCATCTCTTTATCAATTCCTGCAGTCTATTGGCATCGGATGTGCTTGATGTATGGGTGTATAAGATATAATTTTGCAACACCATTAATTAGTGGAATAAATTAGTCCATTGGACTGATGTCGATTTTGCATTTGCTGCCAATTTTGCAGGGTCTGTCCCAGGAAGGAATCATGTCCGTATCCCGAGACAGAGTTGTTGGCAATAAGCCATACCCGTGCCCGTGCGGTGATGACCGGCGTCGATGCGACAGTTCTGGTCCATGGTGGGCACGGGGTGTGTGCTGGCGTAAGTCCATACTGGTGTTCCTGGCGTGAAGGAGCTGCATGCACAGGGGCTGTTGCGATCTGTTGGAGCTAGCTGCGTTGCGTGCGCGTGAGTCGCGTGGCGTTGGTTAGTGCATGGATCAGATCGCCTGGATAAAGTTGTTTGCTAGTAGTGCGTGTGTGTGCCGGCCAAGTTAATTGACTTAGTGGCCGGGTGTGATGCTGCATGCATGGGTTAGTGGCCACTGGCCAGTGTGGTGGCCGGGTCGTGTGAGTGCGTGTGCTGGTGTGTAGCTTGGCTATAAAAGCCCATCCCGTGTATTGATATAAAGTGTGCTGGTATGAGCCGAGCCTAGGAGCCAGAGATGAGGTAGTCTCCACCGGGACCATGGTATGCGCCCGGTCGGCTATGAAAGAGCTCCTGTAGGTAGGCTGTGGTGTGTGGCCGCGCCCGGGTATGTGCCTAGTAAAGTGAGGTCGTTCGTGCGGCCGAGGCGCCGTTCGCGCGGCGGAGGTGTTTGTGCGCCGGAAAAATTGTGTGCTCCATCTTTCACCTTCGTTTGTGCGAGTGAAAGAAAGAGAGCGGCAACAACAAGAGTGGCATTCCCCAACATCGATATCCATGTCCAAGGTGCTCAACGACGACGACCTCCTCATCGAGATCCTACTCCGCGTCGGATTCCCCACTACCCTTGTCTATGCTGCCCTCGCCTGCAAGCGTTGGTGCCACCTCGCTTCTGACTGCAAGTTGCTCAGCCATTTCCGTAAGCTCCACCCGGCCAGTCTCCTTGGCTTCTACCTCGACGACATAATGTATCCAAGTATGTCTGCACGCTTCGTCCCAGTGCTACCTCAGCCCCCAGAGCTCACTATCGTTAGTTGTCGTGCTGGGAGCTTCAGCTTGGGCACCAGCCAGGGACATGTCATAAAATGCTGGAATGGCAGATTGTTCACCCTGCACAGTGACAAAAGCGGATTCACAGCTGCAGTGCACAGCCCACTGTGCCCCGAGGGAGGCATGGTCATTGTCCCAAAATTCATCCTTGAACAGAATACTTGTGATACAATTATTCCCAAATAAGAAGGCGATGGCTTCTCCTACATTTTTTTGCGGGTGGTGTCTACCATGGAGACAACGCAACCTATGGTGCTTGTAGATATTTTGCGATATGGTGATGGTGTCTGGCGCAGGCATCTTAGCTTGGCCACAGACCAACACCAACTCTCTCTTATACGATGGGATGTCAGACATGTGCTCATTGATGATAAAATCTACATACCGAGCGCCCTCCACAACATTGTTGTCTTGGATTTGACGACTTCAAGCATCTCCACCATTCAACTCCCACAAGGGATGGAGTATGGGGATAGACGGATGGTGTTGGCGCACAGTGATGGTGCTTCTGGTATGTATCTCATCCAAGTCAAGGAGCTTCAAGTGTGCATCTGGCTCCACAAGGGGAACAACTGGTTGCTTGTGGACACTATTTGTTTGCGTGCGATGTGTACTAGTTTGATGATGCCAAGTTGTGAGGTTGAGGATGAGGACGCTCCTACTCCTACCTGGATAAACCAACTGTGGGTTTCTGCTGAGTTTCTATTCCTGGAGATGGGCCGTTGCACACTTCATTTGGATGTCAAGTGCAGGGCATTACGTAAGGTGTATGAAAAGTCTAAAAGTGATGAATGTTTTGGTCATATCCATCCTTTTATGATGATCTGGCCTCCCAAATTTCCTGTACTCAAGGATGATCCTGCAAGGTTTGCGCTTCCCATTTGATGATTTGTCAGTCCTCTTTATGAGGTTACAAAGTTTTGCAATGTGTATCATCCATCACACTGTTTAGTATAGCTGTGGATGTGTGTAGTTATTATTCATTCTTCAGGCCATTAGAACAATACTCCCTCCGTCTCAAAATAAGTGAATCAAAAATGACTCAACTTTGTACTAACTTTAACACAAAGTTGAGTCATTTATTTTGGGACGGAGGGAATATTTGTTAAACGGCATTACAAGCGCTTGCCATAAGATGAACAGAAATCACTTGTCTACTGTGGTAATATTACTATGTGCTTGTGGTAATAATAGAGGAACACTGCAGGTGGGCACCAGATATCATGCTTTCCGGGACCTCTCCCCTCATAAATGAAATCTCATAAAAAGCAATTTGTGGTGGTACTAGAACATGACTTGTTTGGTGTTATGGACCTCTCATTTCGATTACATCAATGTGAACGTCGTGCTTAGGTGGTTAGGGCTGAGAGATGCCTAGCTTTGTTATCATCTTGACTGTTGCATTTTTTTCATTTCGAGGCAGTTTCACATACCCGTCAAGCATGGAATTTACAGTCGCAAAAAAAAAGCATGGAATTTAGCTTCCTTTTTCTTGAATACAATCATGGTGTAATGTTGTACTGCATGCCTACCTTTGAACTATGAACCACAAGCTATCTTCGAGATTGTCAATACTCAGTTTTTGAGAACATTGCTTGGCGGGTGATACATGTTTTCTGAATACTAGTGGGTCATAACTTTTACGTGGGTATGATTGAGCTTATCTATGATTTTTAATCCAGATATATAACTGTGAAAATTTTCCTTTTGTATGGCAACTGGCTAGTTTGTGTGGCATTTCTTCGTGTATGATCACAGTTTTGTTGTACTGGAGTGCATATTATAAATTGGAAGCATGGCCACTTGGTACAGTACGGTTGTACTATTGTAGCAGTTTCGCTAGAAACTCCAAACAAACCTTTTTTTTTTTTGTGAAACGAGGCAAAAGATTTGCCATTTTAATGGATGAAGAAGAAGAGAGTTGTCCGGTTAATTGGAGGAAAACCAGGATGTAGTAGATACATTTTTTGATTTTGAAGTGCATGTAACATTTGAGTATCGTTGTACTACCCACTTGTCTTGTTAGCTCATTTAACTTTTTTATGCATAGATAGAAGAAAAACATTCTAATACTAAACTGCACTCTATTGTAAATTTACCCGCGACACTCTGGCTTGAAATTTTGGTGTGTTTGATTAGTAAAGTTTGGCATAAGAAGCCTGCCTGGTGGTGCCTTTGTTTCTATAGTGATCAGGCAATTCTGTCATGCATAACAAGGATAAGGGGCAAACTTTGTAATAGGAACACATATATGTGTTCATCTAGTAGTTCAACTGAACAATAAAAAACATCTATTTATCTTCAGTTCGTGTGCTCTGTTTGTGGCTGTTATGCTTGATGGGTGGATGAATGAACCAATGCTGCAGTGTAGAAACATTATTGGTTCATTAAATTAGTCCATTCTACTGATGTTCATCTGCATTAGTCTTTATCCATGGCGCTGATGCCCATCTGCACCTGTGTTTGTGGCTGCTGCCCATTTGGCAGGGTCAAACAATGAGTGGACGGCAAAACAGTGCGGGCGGTGGATGCCGTATCCAAGGTCCTCGGTGATGACAACCTCCTCAGGGAGATCATCGTCCGTGTCAGCTTCCCCACCACCCTTGTCTGTGCCGCCCTCGTCTGCAAGCGCTGGCTCGGGCATGCCGCTGACCCCGCCTTCCTTTGTTGTCTCTGCAAGCTCCACCCACCCTGCCTTTTTTTAAAAGGGGAATATATTAATATCAGGCAGATACCAATTACACCCGGCCTCTGCATCAACAAGATGTATAAAAACATCCAGAATGCACAGAGCCAAAAAAGAAAATGAAAAGAGAAAAAAAAGACGCTGCCATGGTAATCAATCACCCGCAGTAGCAGCACTCTAACCACCACCGAAGACAACACTCAGACTACAAAGAAGGATCTCCAAAAACAACGCCCACAAGAAGGAAATAATGCACAAGCATTATCGTTGCCCGATCAAAGATCACAGGTTTTCACCCCGAAGAAAGACCGTGTTTTCAAAACAGTGCCTTCAATAAGGTCACTGCCAGACACAACCAATAATGGTCGAACCTTGGGTTTTCACCCTGAAAATCACGACTCAATACTCAAAGAGCACCACGAACAAAGAAGTCAACCAATGTTGCCGCCCCCTTTTGCGGAGGCTACTACTACAAGTCACGTATCACCAGGCTCACAGGAACTCATGCCCGGTCTGGATTGGAACATACCACACAAGCGAAGTCTGAATAAACTGCTTGTGAAGCAAA
This sequence comes from Secale cereale, assembly GCA_902687465.1. Lineage (NCBI taxonomy): Eukaryota > Viridiplantae > Streptophyta > Magnoliopsida > Poales > Poaceae > Secale > Secale cereale. Next base: position 893,238,455 of record LR738712.1, read on the forward strand.
AGTCGTCATCCCATCTAAGATGCCACCTTCGCCACTTGCCGGTCCTCCAGTCACGCCATGGCATTCTCTGCATGGGTTTATCCCTTGGAAATCTTGGTGCAGACATGTCCCAAGGTGTCAACAGAAACAAAGCTTCGCGATACCTCGATAAATCAGGTTATGCTGATGATGCGGGTGTACACTGTTAGAGTTATATTGATGATGGCCTTTGGCCTTTTGTATTCTAGCCCCTTGGCATTCTCTTGTACATGTATATATGATGGCTTTGGCCTCCTAATAATATCAAGTTGCATATTCCTAACATGGTATTAGAGCCTAGGTTCTTTTTTTTTTTGCACGTTTGCAACTCGTGCTGAATCAACGACCAGCCCCTCTTCAATCAAGGTGTCCAAAGAGCGTCACATACGCAAGTCTTTGTTTCCTTCAAAGAAGAAGCCCGGAAACTGCCGATGGGTAGATAGGAACCTAAATTCGCCTCCGTGAGGATTTGAACCCAGGTGTTGGGTTTGTACATCCACTCCCCCAACCAGTTGAGCTAGGCTCACTCCCTTACCCACCCTGCCTCCTAGGCTATTACTCCCTCCGTTCCTAAATATTTGTCCTTCTAGACATTTCAAACAGGTTACAATATACGGATGTATGTAGACATATTTTAGAGTGGAGATACACTCATTTTGCTCCATATGTAGTCACTTATTGATATCTTGGAAAGACAAATATTTCGAAACGAAGGGAGTACATCTCTGAGCGGGCGGTTGCGTTGGAGCAGCGAGGTGCTCCACCGTTTCACGCAATGTTGCATCAGCCCCTGCCCCAGCCCCCAGAGTTTTTTAACCCTACCCCCATCACCGACCACCGTTCTGCTCCACGCTTTGTCCCGATGCTACCTCAGCCCCGAGAGCTAACTACAGGTTCGACGTCTATGTTGGCACTATACTAATCAAGTAGTGCCAGAACGGCACCGTTTTCACCCAGCAAGACATAGGAGGAACAAAATTGACACTTGGAATGCACCGCCCGCTGTGCACTGAGAGAGGTATGCCCACAGTCCCACCATTCCCTTGCATGGAACACAATCTCCAATGGTTCACTGCAATACTCTCCAAAGAAGGCAACGACGCTGGCCTGTCCTTCCTGTATGTGCTGGACACCAAGGGCTCGGGGAAGTTCCTGATGCGTGTGTACATATTGCAAGATGGTGTTTGGTGCCTGCATACCATCTTCTTGAGTATCTTGCCGAGTGTCTTGTTGAAGGCTTCGATCGCCCCATTGGCTTGAGGGTAGTAGCCGGTGGAGTAGTTCCATTTGATCTTGTACTTCTCCATGAACATGTACATCTTGTTGGACTTGAAGGCCTTGACGTTGTCGGAGGTGATGCGGTGTGGAATCCCAAAGCGATATATGACTTTCGGTCTAGGAAGCTGATGACGTTGTCGCTCTTCACCTCTCGTAGTGGAACAGCTTCCACCCATTTCGAGAAGTGGTCCGTCACGGCGAGGATGAAGCGATGCCCCTGGATGATGGAGGGTCGATGAGACCGATGATGTCGATTCCCCAGGCCTCAAATGGCCAAGAGGGAACGGTAGGGTGAAGCGGGACGGCGGCTGATGTTTGGAGTCGCCATGTACTTCACAATTGTGGCATGACTTGGCCACCCGAAGGCAGTCCGCCATGACGCTGGGCCAGTAGTATCCGGCAAGACGTATGCTATGATACATCTTAGCACCTCCTTGGTGCCCGCCACATACTAGATGGTGCATCTCCTGGAGGATCTCCTTGGGTTCACCTCGGATGACGCACCGAAGTAGGACCACATGTCCATGAGACCGCTTGTATAGGACACCTGCTTCATAAAGATAAAAGAGGAGTCGTCGTTGTAGTTGGCGTCCCACGACGGTGTCGTCGGGGAGACTGTCATGCTTGAAGTAGTCGAGGAAGGGTTGCAGCCACTCGTCTTCCTCCATGGCGTTCGTCATGATGGAGTTGACTTCGTACTCCGCCGGGATAAGCTCCAGAACAGCTAGGAGGAGCCACCTTTCTTCAATATTTACCTACATGGTTTTATTATCTGGGAGCACCAATGCTGCCGCTAGTTTTGCGGCATCTTGAAGACCAAACATGCGCCTACCCTTCGTCTTGGGGCTCCATCAGCATCGGCGTCCATCCGATAGGCGCCTACAAAGTAGAGCTCCCACGGTGCATCGAGGTCGATGGTGAAGACGTCCTTGTCAGGAAGGTTAATGATGATGTGGTGGAATAGAAGGGTGGAGCGGTACATCCGTCGCTTGGGCGATGCTTAGCAGTATCCCTCCGGCTTGTCGATGTCCGATGATGAATATGTCTGGCATCGTCGGCTCAGACAGATGGGCGGCCTTCGCCTCGTTGGTGCCCGGCCTCGTGGTGTCCGCCTCGTCGGTGTCGGACTGGATGTCTTGCCTTCGCCTTGTCAGTGCCCGGCAAGATATGGATAGCTTTCATCGGAGAAAGACAAGTCGGTGAAGTGGCTTCGCCTCATCGGAGCTTGGGCGATGGAGAGGAAGAGTTTTAACGTAGAAGTCGTAGTAGACTTGAGTGTCGCCGCACGGCAGCTTTGCTTGAAGATGACGCCAGTACGAGCTCGTCGATGTAGACCTCGGGTCGTCACAGTTATGGAGTCGACCTCCGCTAGATGTAGACGGTTGGTGTAGAAGAATGACGACGTGTCGGTGCAGTCGGCGTCCTTGCCGGACGATAAGCCATTGAAGATGGCGAAATCATGTAGGCGTTCGAAAGAGACGTTGTGGACGGCGTCCTTGCCAGATGAAGAATTGATGAAGTTGGCGACTCCATGTCGGTGTAGGTGCGGTGCACCGAGGTGGTTAGCGTCCTCGCCGAATGAGATGTCGATGAAGATATCGATGTTATGTCCATGTAGGTACAAAGCGGCGTGTTGAGGTAGTCAACACCCTCGCGTGGATGTGAACTCGATGAAGGTGCCTACGACGTCTCAATGAACTAGCCTTCCTCATCGAGCCGAAGGTTGATGGCAATCGCACCGACGTGGTTGAGGTAGTTAGCGCCCTCGCCGGGTGAGAAGTCGATGAAGGTGTTGGCGTCCAAATCAATGAAGCAGACTCCTCATCGAGTCGAGGTCGATGGAGACGGCTCCAACATGGTCTCGGGTGGTGTAGATGGCGTCGCGCTGCAGGCTGGCAGCGCCGACATTGTCGTGGCAGTGTAGATGGTGCCGGGCCGCATGCCGGCAGCCCCTCCGACATTGTCGCCGAGCCGGAGTTTTCGCCAAGCTACTCGTTGGCAGCTTCGTCCATGTCGTCGTGGAAGCGTACATGGAATTGCAGTCGTCTGGGCGTCTAGTGTCGGTGTAGATGGGAGAATGCACAGCCGGCTACTACAGGATGCAAGTGTTGGTGCAGATTGAAGGGAGCTTGGCCAGTTCGTTCTCCAGCGCGCATCCGTCTGTTCGATGCGATTTTGTACTTCGATTTTGTACCAACGAAGAAGTACAAAATCACGGGTCGGCGACTCCATTACTTTCTCTCCCGAGTGATTAACCTTCATGAATTAATCTTGATCTTGGATGATCTTTGTTTTTCTTATTAAATACATGATATGTAGGGAGAAAAACATATAAACGTATAGTATGCATCCGCCAGCTCATCCTTGATTTAACATCCGTGCATGCATGTTGAGGTTGCACACGTACTACACACTAGCTAGCTTGCCTGTGGTTTAGCTTCATACGACCCATGCAAGGACACGGCAGCCAGTACGTGCAAGTACCGTACCCGAATACCCGTATACCGGCCGGCAAGTACATATACATATCTCTCCGAATACCCGCACACCGGCAACCACGCATACGGATTGGAATACCTGCGCAGAAAAAAAAACAGACAGGAGGACATAAGAGCTCTGTTTAAATGGCATCAAAGTCTATCTACATACATATTACACAATGTAGTGCCTATAGATTTTTATGAAAGTTAAACTTTGCCAATTTTGACCAAGTGTATAGAGAAAACTGTCTACATCTACAATACCAAACATGTACATTCTAAAAATATAACTCATGATGTATTCAATGATGTGCATTTGGTATTCTAGATGTACCTACTTTTCACAATAAATATGATCAAAATTTGTAATGTTTGACTTTTGCAAAAATCTATAGGCACTACATTATGGAACGGAGGGAATATTTTGTTTTACGGTGCACGTCAAAGAAGGAAGAATAAGAGATAAGCATCGGCCCTCTAGATATCAAAACCGAAAAGCCTGATCCGATAGAATCAGGTAGCACAAGTCTCGGGAGGTTCCAACTCCACCGCGGCCCCAGGGGTGTCTACCTCCTACCTATAAATACACGGGCACAAGTCCATACGCAGGCGAGGGAGAGAAAGAGAGATCGTACGCAGAAGAAAGGAGACGCGCCCGTGGCGGCGGTGCGTGCGCCACCGGGGCGCAGCTACGGCACTCTCGCACAACGGTGACGCGGCAGCCGCAACACGCTGGCGACGACGAAGGGCAGCGGACGCACGGTGGCAGTGACCGCTAGGCACTCTCTTTCTATTCTTGTCTTTTACAGGTTTCTCGCGAGAGTTGTATCCGGTCCAACACTAAGAAGGCAGCTACCACAAACGAGGAGGGATCCAGAAGGAACGCCCAACCATACACCAGATGTGATGGCCGAGGAGGAAGAGACGCCGGCGACGGCGGCGGTCTGCCCACGGCGAGCATGCACGCGTCCGAGGAGATAAAGAAACGGGAGCAGACCAAGCCCCGCTGACTAATTCTATTTGTTACTATGTCTTCCATCCATCAGGTTCTACACAAGAAGAACAACCGGAAGAAGGAGGAGGAGTCCCGCACACACAAACATCAGGAGAGAAGACAAGGCGGAGACCCGCCCCTGGTGGCAGCATCGAGGAGATCGGAGGGCGCGCCCATGCGGCCACGCGTGCGCCAAGGGGCACCCAGCCGAGAGAGAGGCGCACGCACACGTGGGAGACTCGTCCGTGGCCGCGATATGCTGCAGGGCGCGTCGTACACGACGAGCATACCGTGCTCAAGATGCATGCACATGCAACAACCCTCTTCTTTTTATTTCCTTAGCAGGTTCCTCAGACATGGGAGAGAGACCACGCCTCACGCACTCACCAGGAGAAACCGAGAGGGATAGCAACCCCGGAGGCGACGGCGCCGAGCAGGAAGAGACGCCGGCCATGACGGCGCTCTGACCATGGCGAGCATGCAGGCGCCCGGGGAGATGAAGAAAGGGGAGCAGACCAAGCCCCGCTGTCTAATTTTATTTGTTATGCTATATGTCGTTCATCTAGCAGGTGCTATGGGAGACAAGACCAAGAGAGGAGATGCGCCCTAGCGGCAGCGTCGAGAAGATCGAGACGGAGATGGCAGCCAGCCGAGATAGACGCGCCAACGGCGGCGGTGCGTACCTCCGGCGGCTCGCTCGCTGCGGTGCAAGTACATGCGCGAGAAGACCGGCGAGAGGAGATTTTATTTGGCCCAGTAACAACATTTCATACATTTTCTGCTGTCAACTTACCAAACCCAACCCTGATTGAAGCACTATCCATGGTAACGTGGTGTGGTTTTGACACCCAAGAAAATGACAAGTGGAGATTTTTTTTTACAAAAGGAGGTTAAACCATGGCCTCTGCATCAATCTATGCATGCAACCACCTATATTAACTACTCCCTCCGTCCGGAAATACTTGTCATCAAAATGGACAAAAAGGGATGTATCTAAAACTAAAATACATCTAGATACATCCCCTTTTATTCATTTTGATGACAAGTATTTCCGGACGGAGGGAGTATTACACAAAGGTCTGACAAGAACATACATCAAGCCATCCGAAACCATCACTGACACCTACAAACTTGATAATGTGGAGTGCTCCCACTCCCCATATTTATAACCGATGTTGTCGCCTATCCATCCATATAACGTATCGTGCACCAGATGTAAAGCGTACACCACATGTACACGTTTTAGAAGCCACCATCATCATCGAACCGCTGTCCCATCTTCAGGAAAGTGATCCTTATCAACCTTCCTAGTCCCGCCATCCGTCGACACCACCCTGACGCCAACGACTCCACCGCTCTGCGCTCGTCCATCCCGACGCGGAGACTCTGGAAGATCTGTCGTGTGTAACACCTTCCGATCAGGCATGACACAACGTAGCATATATCAGCCAAGCATGGCTTGACATCTCCACCGAAGTTCCATTCAAGACGAAGCCACTCCGCCTCTTCCCTCTGTCTTCCAGCGCTACTCCACAAACGATGCTCCCAATAGAGAAACGACACTATAGTGCCGCCATTATCCGATCTGGAACACCAGATCCTACGTTTCCCCCCGGAGCAGCACGAGTGGGTCGACAGTAGTTACACGATGATGCCTTCATCAAGGTAACGGTGTAGAACGCCGCTATCGCCTGCCGTCGGCTCGGTTTTCACCGGCAATTATGTCTTCCCAACTCGCAGCCGGGACTAGATAACGGATCTCGAAATCCGATCACCCAGCCTCTGGGCGGCCACCTCCGACGGAGAAGATGACCACCACCGCCGGCTACATCGGATAGAACAGATCTGACCAGAGGTGCCGCCAAGCAGGCCACTAGGTTCTCGACGCCGCCACTGATCCAAAGCTGGATGTCGCGCCGCCGCAGCATAGACAACATCCGCCGCCCGAACCATGGCAGCCACCGCGCGCAACCGCCTGTGATAGGATAGCCCAATGCACCTTCATCCGCCGTGGCTCGAGGCAGGATCGGGCGCCGCAGCCATCGCTGCCGCTTTGTTAGATCGGTTGTGCCTCCACGCGCATAGGGGCCCGCAGCTATCGCCGCCGCTTCGCTAGATTGGCTGCGGCTTCATGCTCGACTGGTCAGTCATGCCCTTCTTCTTCTCCACCCTCCCCAACACACTTGTCATGGGCATCCCCTCCTCGTCGCCATGTATGGCCTCCACGCCGGTGATCTCATGGTGCAGCTTATTGTACTCAAGTCCATCGTCAGTACATGCTACTCCTTTTCGTCTTCTACTTCCATGCTGCATGGTTGCTCATCCAGTTCCTGCCTTCCGTCGGTGTCCTGCGCGTGAAGCTGGGCATCATGTTGCTCCACAGTATCTACTGCACGGCTGCACCAGCGGAAGCACACGCTGAAGGGCTCCGGCTTCACCCACTGCGACTTTTCCATCACCACCGACTTTTCCGTCACCACTGGCGATGGCAGTGGTGCGCCTCTGCTGTAGCACGAACCTTGCATAAGTGCTTTTAAGATAGTGTCCCATCGGCTAGTTGTAGTAGATAGTATCCCTTTTTAATTCCTCTTAAGGGTTCATCTATATGCTACGTATTCAATGACACACACATGCTGACATGCATACCTTTTTTCACCGAGTATCAAGTTGAGGCCTACTATTCAGTTGCTAAACAAACATCTTAAGGGTTCGTATTGTTCGTGTACACATTGCAATGCCTATATTTTCCGTATTTACATATATAACCACTTCAATATTTTTATTACAGGATGGTGTGCTGCTTTTGAGGGCTTTGGATCCGCTGTCATCCATCAATGCCCAAAAGAAAAGGCTAAAACAGTGGTTATCCTTTCAGCATTTTGGCTCGGTTGAAGAAAACTACAAAGAGAAAAAAAAATGTTATTTTTCTAGCTTTGTAGACCACTGATTTGCTCCTTCAATCAGCATGAGTCGCTTTAAAAAGAAAACAAAAAAAATCTTTATGTAGTTAGAAAAAACTGAAAATGGAAAAAATGTTTGTACCATGGTTGCTTCTTTTTTATTTTTGATAAAACCAAAAATAAAAAAATGTGCACGTTTTATTTTAGTTTTTTCTCCTATTTGGGGTTTGGGGGTATGGCTGGTGGCGTTCAATTTTACTTATTTTTTACCATTTTATCTTTTCTATGTGTTTGTGTGGAGTGGGGATGGGGGGTGGAACTCCGCCTATGCCATTTTAAGTTAGACACTTACAATTGCGTAGCCGGTCCCAAGCCCGGAAAAAGGAGGAGGGGCCAACCATGTGTTCATAGAGGGTAATATGTTGTGTTGACTCATGCATTTATAGTAGAAAATACCTCAAAATTCAAGGCAAATAGGATTTTTGCTTGGGCCCCTACTGCAAATAAAGTAAGTATATACTACTAATGCAAAAGTTGATCGTTAGACATACCATGTGAGAATTATTGAATTGCTTGTTTCTAAAGCTACATGTTCTCAAAAAAAAAATCTGAATCTTCTCTGGTCAGTGGCCCGAAGCATTCACGTACAAAATCAAAATTTTGACTTGTCTTATGTCCTAGCCCATTATCAGAGTATTTTCGCCTTATTAGTCATTGTGATGCAGGCTCTCGTGTACTAGTACTGCACCTTCTCTTTGAAGGTATGGTTTTATTTGATTTAGGTGTAACCATTCTAGTTTTGATTTGCCAGCATTCTAGTCTCGATGTTGTGTTTCGCAAACAGGAACGGCCTTGTTGCTAGAAGGAACTGTGTTTCTAGTGGTAGTTTAGCTTGTAGCTTGTGAGTGTTGACCAAGCCATTTCTAATGAATAGGAGAAATTGCATCTAGTAGAGTTTGTGGTCATCTTTCTTCTTCAAGTTGATGCGCTGCTCTGTTCATTGTTCGTTCCTTATCTAAACCTTGCTGATCTACTTGCAAGGAACTGCAAGGCCTGTGGATTCTGCACCCTTCATTTTCATTCAGCTTCAGCACCAGCAACAACCGGAAACCTATCACTATATTGCGATGACAATCGTGGCTGGATTCCCTCTCTCTTGTGTTGTGATGCCCTGCTCTGCTCTTTGAGCATTCCTCTGGTCAGTGGCCCGAATGCTCAAAGAAGGAAAGACTGCAGGCACGGTCTATCCACATCGAGTAGACCCTAAAAAATAATCCACAGCAAGCAGAACAATCGTCCCCTTCGCCCTCGCACAGCCGTCTTGCCGTCAGTTCCCCTGCCCGACCCCAACACCCAGCCGCGTCGTTCCTCACGCACTGGCCGGAGCCCGGAGCTCAGCCACCCAAGAAGCTCCCGCATTCCCCTTCTCAGCCTCCCTCCCGCTTGCATCTAGTAAAATATGTGTATGCACCTTGAAAATTGTCATAATGCTCTTCAAAAAATATTGGATTGATGTGTGCCTGTTAGAAATGAAAACAAAAGAAAAAAAGTACTCCCTCCATCCCAAAATTCTTGTCTTAGATTTGTCTAGATAGGGAAGTATCTAACACTAAAACATGACTAGATACATCCGTATTTAGACAAATCGAAGACTAGAATTTTGGGACGGAGGGAGTACCTGTTACACCATTCCCCCGCTTCACAATTTTTTTAAAATATACATTAACTTACATTCGAACCATCGAACCGATCTGCACCTACATGTCAATTCTGCAAATGCCATAGCAAGCATCAACATGCAGAAGAAGGGGGGCCACAAGTAGGCCTACAACAGAAGTATATTACTCAATATATACAGGTCACGAACAGTTATGTTTCTACGATACTACGGTAAATTCAAAAAGGTGCCCGGGCTCATCTACACCCTGTGAACAGTAAATTAAAAAACATACAATTTTAAAATTCTGATACTTGTAGAAATTCAAGATGCTCGTGTGGACAATGTGTGTGGAAAATTTTGTGGTGTTTGGACATCTGAGGAATTCGTGCCAAAAACCAATTTTGCCTCCAAATAGTGTTCTTTTTCAAAGTATCTCATACACCTCAATTTTGTTTTGTTTTTTTTGGAACAAGCTCCTCAGATGTCCTGCGCACATGAGCATTTTTAATGGCTAAAGGTCTAGGATGCATGCCGAGCTTGAGGAGACGACAGCAGAAGGGAGAATGACGGCGGAAATCCGGCGAGAAACAATTGCTGGGGCGGAGGGCCGACTCAAGCTGGACGAGCGACAACCACGCTGGGGGAGACTCGGATGGACGGCCGGCTCAATCTGGACGAGAGAGGACCGCGCCGACGGAGAGTCCGGCAGCACGAGGGCACCCGATCTGGTTGGGAGGCGCGCAAATCGAGTCGGGTAGGATCCCGCCTTGGCAAATCGAATCAGCCAGACCGGTGTTGGCTAGATCCAGAAGCAGCAGCTGGGCACCCGATTGATCTGGAGGCAACGCATGCGACTGCCTCACGTGGGCACGGGATCCTGCGGAATAGATCGTCGGCCGACACGCTTCCTGGATCAGAGATTGGACCGAGAGCATGCGCATGCTAAAAAATACGTAAAGCTAACTAATATTATTATCTGGAGGTCAAAACCATCTTTTATAAAAGTATAGATGGGAGGCCCAAGGTCAAAATATAGAAAGCCAAAGAGAATCATAAATATAACTCTAACAATGATACGTAAGTATTACTAATTCATATATATATATATATATATATATATATATATATATATATATATATATATATATATATACTAGCACAAATGCCCGTGCGTTGCAACGGGAAAGAAAATTAACGTGTGTCACCCAAAAAAAAATTAATTGTCCATAAAAATGTCCACCAAGAAGGCACGAAGGCATACATACATTGGCACCAACATCAGCAAAGAGGTGCATGCCAAAGTTTGGAAGGAAAAAATTATCAATTGTGCATTAGTCATGAAAGAAGCTTTAATACTGGACTAAGGAACACTTATTATTTCATAATCTTGAATACTCCTATCTCGCTTAGGGTTTCTCTCGCCTACCTCACGAATCTCAGCAATCAAGGAAGTCAGATAATGATTGAAAGTAATATCTTGTTTTTCTTAAAATATTTGATTAGGGGAGTACCTAGAACTCATCTAGATGAGACATAATTTGGTCTCATTCACGTTTTATAGCCATTAGATATGATGCTATAAGATGCGTGTATGCTGACGTGAGTTGTATATGTTCACATCTAATGGCTATAAAATGTGAATGGGACCAAATTATATCTCATCTAGATGAGTTCTAGCAAAATTGTTTGATTAGAGAAAATTATTGCATGAATGAAACGTGCAACAACTTTTGTCTTTCTACCGAGAAGGTCTTTGTATCTCATGCAAGAGCCACGGCCACCATTCCAGTTAAATATTTTTCTTACTTTTCTTTATCTCATGCAGTCATCAATCTCCTTTCTTTATTTTATCTCATGCTGCAGCCACACCCCACAATCACATTCAAACAGGTCGATTTGCTGGCATGGGATCATCAATCTCCTTTCTTTATTTTATCTCATGCTGCAGCCACACCCCACAATCACATTCAAACAGGTCGATTTGCTGGCATGGGATGTAATTCGAGGTAATCACGATGTAGAGTATAATAGACAACGTGCATGTTAATTCGCCAAGGGCACTCCCAGTATTTGTTGTGCACATAATCTCATTTTAATTAAACTAACCACATGTTTTCATTAATAGGCATGGAGTGCTCGGAATTACATTGGAGTTAGGCATCATCATCTCAATCAAATCGAGTTTGTATGTTGTCTGGGCTGGTCAGCTTGCGATTGCTTTATTTCCCTAGCCAGAGTTAATGCATAAATAAATAGCAACCTGATAATTTTCACACAAAGCCTCTTGTTGTATTGGTTGCGGAATTTCCGCAGTGTACTTGAGGTCTTGATTTCGACGCCCCACATAGCTTACCTAACAACTAGTCTAGAACCTAGCGGCACCTCCACTTTATAAGAACACTCGAGGGCTACGTATATACATCTAGACCTTTTCATTCATCTTCGATGCTCTTTAGTTGTGCCAAAACTCTCTGATGTATTCCAATATCATCTACCACGTGCTAAAACTATGCAAGAAATTGGTGGCGTGAAATTTTCACATTGTTTGTTTGCAAGGAAAAATCACATCGATCATGTAGGCAAGGGAGGCATAGGGAAATAAAGAGTCAAAAATGATGTAAGGGACGCCAATCTTTTACGGAGTGCTTCTGTTCTTCTACTGTTGAGTAACCTTGACCTGCGGAGCGGTAAGGGGCGCCAATTTCGATGAACAAGTTGTGTGCATCGGTGCTTCCATTTTCATTATGATCGAGGCAATGTTGGGGATATCGTTTATCGGGAACATATCGGTCGTGCCATGATAAGGGGTAAATCGGCTAATTTATCGGCATATCGGCCGATTTATCACCATATCGGCTGATTTATCGGCCGATTTATCTTATCGGCCAAACAGCGGTAAGCGATAAATGGGCCGATTTATCGGCATATCGGAAGATATCTTGAACAGTGGATCGAGGACCCATGCCTGTCTGCCCTGCTGGTTAGAGGCTGCACCCGATCCATGCATTGCTGACAAGCACGTCAACGCGTCTATGGTCGCGCAACACGCGTCACAAGACGCCGGTGGTGCAGACGTTGGAGATGACGTTTAGCTTCCGAGCTGCTCAGGTGCGAGGACGGAGAGCGACACTGCCATTAGTAGAAAACGGGCCTTTAGTACCGGTTCCAGAGGGCCTTTTGTCCTGGTAGGGTCGCGATTAAAGGCCCCCCTTTAGTCCCGGTTATGTTACGAACCGGTACTAAAGGCCCTCCACGTGGCCGCTGTCTGGTGCTTATCAACCGGGACTACAGGAATTTCTTTTGATTTTTTTTGGAATTTGAACTCTTTTTGAATTTTTTAAAATTTCAAATTATTTGAATTTAATCTCTAATCACCCCTCATCACTTCTCAATTTAATTTGTAATCTCTAATCACCCCTCATTATTCCAAATCGTCTAACTTCCCGGCCGGTCACCCATCCTCTCACTACACCAGCCTGAGCACGTACACTTAACTTTCGAGTTTTATTCCTCCCTTGTTTCCAAGTCTGCACTTGTTGTTTTCCTGACAATAGTAAGCTATCAATCCTATTAACCCTTAAGAGTTGAAGTTGAGCATGAAGTCACACATTACACCGTTGGAGTTTGAAACTATTATTCTTAAAACCAATAATTATTTAGTAACACTAATATTTCTTGACTAAGTAGTTTGACCAGACTTGACCAAAATTCAAAAAAACTGAAATAATTATTTGGTAACACTAATATTCTTAAGTAATTATTGAGTAACACTAATATTTCTTGACTAAGTAGTTTGACCAGATTTGACCAAAATTCAAAAAAACTGAAATTTGAACATATTTTTTTCGTTTTAGAATTTAAGGATTCTAGAAAATTGCAAAACGTCCTACGACCGTCAAAATCGGATGCGAATTTTCGTGCTGAACATTTTGATATATTATACGTTTTTTTCAGACATCGTATGCAAAAGACATAGTCATTTTTTTTTGCATGACACTTTTTTGAAAAATATGTTCAAATTTATGTTTTTTAATTTTCATAACTAGTACAGGATGGTGTCCATCCAATCCTACCGTCGACTACATCTGCTAGCACCATCCCAGCAAGAGTCACAACTAAGGTTAACCAAGCGAGAGTCACGTTCTATGAAAGTGGCAAAAAATTTACTTTTTAATATAGCAAAACTAATTCTATCAACTATTATTATAGGCTAAACAACTATGAATACAAAACATTATAAGACACTAGCAAAATTAATATTAATCTTAATTTATATTATTCTAAAAATAATCAAATTAATCTTACTGTGACAACAATCTGACATGTGACTAGGAGCAAAAAGAATTAAAGTAAAAACTATTTTTCAACTCAAATTATTCACAATCTAGTGTTTGAAGCAAATTTGAAAAAAAAATCATATTTAAATAATTCAAATTGAAAGATAGTGGCACAAACAGAAACTAAACAAAATTTGGAATCTAATGCAAAACGAATCACTCAAAAACATCAAATATTCTAAAAGATATAAGCAATTTAAAATAGAAACAAAAAACAAAATATAACCCCTTTAGTACGGGTTTGAGACGTGAACCGAGACTATAGGGCATCGCACCCTTTAGTACCGGTTCATGTCTCAAACCGGGACTAAAGGTCTAACCTTTAGTAGCCGGGACTAAAGGGTATCGCAACCTTTTGTCTCGGTTCGTGTCTCAAACCAAGACTAAAGGTCTCATTTGAACCAGGACTAATGCCTTCCCGACGCCCTAGCCGCATGAATCGGGAGTAATGCTAACATTAGTACCGGTTCGTGATGCAACCGGGACTAATGTTTACATTGAAAGTGGACGAAAGCCCTATTTTCTACTAGTGTGCGTTGGCGGCTCCTTGGATGAGTAAAAATACGTGGAAGGCATGTGTGACACCAACGGCTGCCACCGGAATGAGCCTGTACACGTACGTGCTGGCTAGCAGACAGATGCGTCATGCGTGCGTGTGGTGCACCTTTCACCACCGTCACCCCGGTTCACGCCCGTGCCACGTCCGAGCTCGAGGTGCATTCACGGTGACCGAGCTCGAGGCGCCACATATCATTGCCAAGCTCCAGTTCTCCTACCCCGCCGTCGGCGCCAGGCACTAGCGCCTCAGGGGAAGCAAAGACATGGCTACTACATCCACCGTCGCTGCTCAACGCCTCCATGCCCCTGGACTACATCCTCGTTAAGTCTTGCACTGGAGCACCATATCCCTGACAACCAGGTAACGTAGCTCTGCACTTGCACCGAAAACAAATTTTGGAGCACCTGCACCTAGGCCTCTCTTATCTAGCCATCCATTCTTCGCATCAACATCCGTGCAAGTACATTTCTCTTTTTTGTTTCTCTCAAATGGAACATGTATTCAAGTTCAAACCTTTGCAGAATGGCAAAGCTTTCTAACTAGAATCTAGGATTAAACTTTTAGATTTTTTCGTCAAACATAAATATACAAAATAAGTTTTGTTTGATTAAAAGAATCTTATTTTTAGTAGTTACGTCGGACGGAAAATTCTGAAAGTTTTATCCCACATTCTAGTTAGTAAGTTTTGCTGCAATGCAAAGTTTGAAGTGCAAGACATGTTCCATATGAGAGAAACAAAAAAGAGAAAAATTAATGTACGAAGTTAGTTGTCTCGCACAGATCTTAAAACATCATTATAGAGTCAGGATAGCAGGGCCTGGGTGTAGGTGCTTTAAAAAACTGCGTCCGCACTTGCACGATGAGGGATGCCAGCATTAGGTAAACAGGAGTATTTGGTAAACTAAGCAGATCAGAAACAACCAGCTTCTTACAAAGGTATTGTTAGTCGAGTCTACCAATGCCAGAATTAGAAACAGCCAGGCTTTGAAAAGTTTGGTGGATTGATCGTAAACCTTTTACTAAATCTTATTCTCAATTCTTTCAAAAGTGTCTCTGCGGCTGAAATTGTAACAAAATGGCTGAACAGGTGTAATTTACCATTTTGGGAGATACAACTGTGCAACGGCATCCAAGCTACTTGTAAGGATGTCATTCTATCCGTTGATAAAGATTCAACTATATGGTCTTTGACTGCCATTTTTTTTTCTGTTAGCTCTCTGTATAAGAGGATGGGCTTGAACAATATAAATACCCACATGAGTTTCTTTGTAAAGTAAATCTTACCCTACAAAATAGAATTTTTGTATTGCCGATTTTGAAGAAAAATACATTATAAACAAAGGCAATTTATTCTACTGGTGTTAGCAGGGAGATAACAAACCTATCCAATATGTGGCAGAGATGTAAGTCTTTCTAGATATTCCAATATAGACTCCATATGGAGCAAAACGAGTGAACCAACACTCTAAACTATGTCTATATACATCCGTACGTAGTTCATATTGAAATCTCTAAAAAAGACTTATATCTATGAACGAAGGGAGTAGATTTTCTGTGGGTTTCTTTTTTACAATTCATTGTAATGCTACAAAGAGAATGATTTTTTATTCTTTGGTACATTTCCCTTTTTTGAACTAAACAATCTGGTTTGACCAGAACAATATCTCCGAAATGACCACGTGCCCCATTGTAATACCGATCATCGTGTGCTTCACCGTGGACATTGGCAAAGACTACCAAATATCGCCCGCTGCGCCATGGAGACCGACCGCCTCTCCACTCATGAGAGTACCTTGTACGTTGCTGACTATTGTGCTGGCCTACAAGTCTAGTAGACTCCATACAGAAGGTGGGGCTATGACAAGGCGCAAAGGTGACTAGAGCTCTAGCAAGAGAGGGGTTGCAGCAGTGAAGAGACTTGGAGTACAAGCCACCAAGCCAGTACGGCGAACCAATGACTTTTGCAAAAGATTCAACAACACCTATGGCTATTTGTTTCCCTGTGTCTCCCATGCCTACATGCTCGAAGTGATTTTGCCTTGCCACAAAGGAGGAGTGAATGTGGTGCCACGGAGTTCCTCACATATAATTTTAGGGGTAGATACTATTGTTAGACTTTGGAGAGTGATTGCCACAAATAAGATATGAAGGAGGATCGTCTCACTGGTGAATGAGAAGTTATATAGCACTGGTTTACTCCATTCCCATCATAAGTACCACGGAGAAATGGCAATCATCGCACACACATTCTGACAACCCATGATAGACAAATCTTTGTCTGATAAATATAATAAATATTTCTGAACATCCTCACCCGACATGATCGTCTTCACAAGCTTTATAAACTATCTCATCCAACCCGAGCCTATTACAAACCTACCAAAGCGAATTTCATTGGCAGCTACTATCAATAAACCTCTCTCTCTCTCTCTCTCTCTCTCTCTCTCTCTCTCTATCTCTCTCTCTCTCTCTCTCTCTCTCTCTCTCACTCACTCACTAGTGCATAATCGGGCTACGGTCCCGGTTCGTAAGGACCTTTAGTGCCGGTTCAACATGAACCGGGACCAAAGGCCCACCACGTGGCAGGATCCCGCGCTAGGGGCTGGGGGTCATTTAGTCCCGGTTAGTGACACGAACCGGGACCAAAAGGTACCACATGGCAGGATCCCGCGTTTGGGGCTGAGGGTCCTTAGTCCCGGTTCGTCTCTCTCCCTTTCAAATTCATTGCTCCAAGCAAGAAAGCTTCAACATGTTTATTGTGACAAAACAAATTGAGAATCATGAGATAATCAAGCATTTTTTTCAATCACTATGTTGCTGGTTCAATAGCTCATCTAAGGGCCAGGCGAAAAACCTTGATTACATGAAGATCATGGAAGACTTAAAGCTGGTTACCATAGTTGTTGTGGTCGTACCATCACATAGCCCCAGCTAGAGCAATTCTTGGTCTATTGTTGGTGAGTTGGTGACAAGAGTAACTCTATGCTTTCATGAGATAGACTTATAGGTGATTAACATAATACTCGCTACGTCACAAAATAAGTGTACTTTAGTTCTATTTTAGTCCATCCATCGAAAAATCAGTGTCTCGACTCTAGTACAACTTTAGTACCTCCTCTTGTCGTCTCAGGGATCAGTTAGGTGTGATTAGCAGCCTATTTCCTCCTATAAAGGTTTTAAGGGGATTGGTTAGAGATGACCTAACTAAGTTGTGTTAGTCGACCATGTTTGGTGAGATATGCATACCATTTTTACATCATGCATATATGCGTTACATAACAACATCGTTTTAACTGTAGTACTCAGGATGAATGATACATTGTTTTACATACTCCCTCCGTCCCAAAATAAGTGACTTAACTTTGTACTAAAGTTAGTACAAAGTTGATTCATTTTTGAGTCACTTATTTTGGGACGGAGGGAGTATATGAATAGAGAAATGTTGCACCTACGGATGAAAGTGACAAAAAAGACATTAAAATTGGGAACACTAAAGTCTTTCTTTTTAATGGAGTCAACTCTTCATTATCGGTAGATGTAAATTAGTTCAAGATAAGAACAAGAAATCCCTGACATCATCGATATATCTTTCATATTGCATTTTGCGACAATGATTGTAACTTTTAAAATAGAAAGTGATCTTTGTTATGCTGGTCATCCATCGATTAGTATACCTACTATAGTAAAACCCGAAGGTACCCGGAAAGCTTACCTGCACTTTGTTCTAGATGCATGTACCAAGTACCAACTCTATGGTGTAATGAGTGGCTAGTTGTTGTCATCCGGCGAAAGGCGATATACTGTCTATGGCATTCTAGAATAGCAGAACGTAGGAGTCTCTCTTATTGTTTGAGGCATGAACGTGAGACATGTGTAACATTGTTTACACCTGCGTATGCATGTCCTAATGACAATTTTAACTTACGGTCCACCCTATCGTCCTATGGTGAATTTCATCATACTCTAACTTACATAAATAAGCAAACTCCAGAACTATTGCAGAGCTCAGAAGAAAAATGACAAAACAACAAAGCTAAAGTAAGAGTGGCCAACAAGACACTGTCTTCCTTTTCTAGTATTTCTTACTTATTCCGTCATCTGTAGCAATTGGTCCATGTATACAATTACGGGCGACTTGGTCAGAAATAACGACTAACATGACTTGACTAGCTAGATCTATAGTTGTTTTTTTGCTGAAAATTGCAACAATGATTGTATCAAAAAAGGCAAAATGACCTGTCATATTTGTTTGACTACCAGTAGAAAAGGAGATCTCTGTTATAGAAATGAGAAATGTTCTCACGAATTAACTCATCATACGTATGAATTTGAAATTCCAGTTAGGTGCATTTTCAGGTCAGATTTTTTTTCTATTAGAAAGAAGATAAGAACAAAAGGCTCACTACAGCGGTGCCGGCGGCGAGATCGGCGTGGGCGACCGACAGCGGTGAGGATGGCGACTGGACAGGATAGACAGGCAAACCTAGACAAATCTTGAAGAACATGGAAATTGGACAAGGAGCTTGGAGAGGAGAAAGTTTAAGTGTGGCTCGGGCTTTTCATCTAACACCTCATGTGCATAGGAGGTGAGCTAGAGCAACCCACACACCTCTCCTCTCGAAGCCAAAAAAACATAGCAGTGGCTCTGTTCGTGGGCAGGGGCGCAGTTATATATGCACTTTTCTTTAGTGTCGGTTTGTGGCTAAAACCGGTATTAAAGGACAACCTTTGGTCCTGGATCCAGCCACCAACCGAGACCAAAGATGTTGGGACAGGAGCGGACAGGAGCGAGGCCCATTGGTCACGGTTTGTGTTTGGAACCGGGACCAAGGGTTCATAGGAACCCGGACCAATGACCCCCGAGACCCGGCCAGCGCCCTGGCCTCACGAACCGGGACTGATGCCCCCTTTGGTCCCGATTCGTTAGTGAACCGGGATTAATGGCCTTTTCTGGCCTGGACCAAAGCCCTTTTTTTGTTTGGGAACGTTGCATGGGAAACAAAAACTTTCCTACGAACACCCAAGATCAATCTGCGAGATGCACATCTATGAGAGGAGAGTTGGATCCACTTACCCTTGTAGATCGGTAAGCGGAAGCGTTCAAGAACGCGGTTGATGTAGTGGTACGTCTGCGCGATCCAATCACGGTCCGTCCCGCGAACTCTGATCTAGTGCCGAACGGACGACACCTCCGCGTTCAACACACGTACGGCTTGATGACGCCTTCACCTCCTCGATCCAGCGAGCAATGGTGAAGTAGTAGCTTGAGTCCTCCGACAGCACAACGGCGTGGTGGCGGGGGTGGTGGAGAAATCTCAGCAGAGCTTCGGTAAGCGCTACGGAGAGGAAGAAGACTACGAGAGAGAGAAGGGGCAGCGCCGTGGCGTATCATGGTGCGGCTGCCCTCTTTCTCCCTCAGTATATATAGGGGGAAGGGGACAGTAGGGGGCGCCCTAGGGTTTCCCTAGGGGAGGGGCGGCGGCCACAGGGGAAACCCTAGATGGGTTTGGGCGCCCCCACCCCTAGGAAACTTGCCCCCCAAGCCGGGAGGGGGCGACTGCCCTAGGGGAGGTGCCCGACCTCTCCAACATACGTGAGATGGGGTGGGAGGGGCGCCCAGCCCCTTAGTGCGCTGGTGTGCCCCCTCCCCTTGGCCCATTAGGCCCCCCAACGCTTATCGGGACCTCCGAAACCCCTTTCGGTCACGCTGGCCATCACCCGGTACCCCCGGAACACTTTCGGACTCCAATACCCTTCGTCCAATATATCGATCTTCAGCTCCGGACCATTTTGGAGTTCCTCGTCATGTCTGGGATCTTATCCGGGACTCCGAACAACCTTCGGTAACCACCATAATGACTCAACTATACTAACATCGTCACCAAACGTTAACTGTGTAGACCCTGCGGGTTCGAGAACTATGCAGACATGACCGAGACACCTCTACGGTCACTAGATGCCCATATTGGTTCCCACATATTCTATGAGTCACTTGCCCGTTCCATTGTTCCGGTAAATGGGTTTTTTGTCATCTTGCCCATGAGGCATGGTTCACATGTGTCAAGTGATTCAAAATCAATAGACTCCAAAAGTCCATCGGCATGGAGTTTCTTCATTCGCATTACACCAATATGACCTAGGCAGCAGCGCCACAAGAAAGTGGTACTATCATTATCAACTCCACATCTTTTGGCATCAATGTTATGAACATGTGCATCATCACTATCGAGATTCAATAAGAATAAACCCCTCACAATGGGTGCATGACCATAAAAGATATTACCCATATAAATAGAACAACCATTATTCTCTGATTTAAATGAGTAACCGTCTCGCATTAAACAAGATCCAGATATAATGTTCATGCTCAACGTATGCACTAAATAACAATTATTCAGGTCTATAACTAATCCCGATGGTAATCGAAGAGCGAGCATGCCGATGGCGATCACATCAACCTTGGAACCATTTCCCACGCGCATCGTCACTTCGTCCTTCGCCAACATCCATCTATTCCGCAGTTCGTGTTTAGAGTTGCAAATGTGAGCAACCGCACCGGTATCAAATACCTAGGCACTACAACGAGAGCTGGTTAGGTACACATCAATAACATGTATATCATGTATACCTTTGTTGGCACCCTTCTTGTCAGCCAGATACTTGGGGCAATTCCGCTTCCAGTGGCCAGTTCGCTTCCAATAGAAGCACTCAGTTTCTGGCTTAGGTCCAGCCTTGGGTTTCTTCACGGGAGGAGCAACTGCTTTGCCACCTTTCTTGAAGTTTCCCTTCTTTCCCTTGCTCTTCTTGAAACTAGTTGTTTTATGGACCATCAACACTTGATGCTCCTTCTGGATGCTTGACTCAGCGACTTTCAGCATCGCGAACAGCTCGGAGACTGACCTATTCATCCCTTGCAAGGTATAGTTCAACACAAAGCTCTTGTAGCTAGGTGGTAGTTATTGAAGAACTTTGTCAGCCAGACGGTTGTAGTACCCAGACATTCTCAGTATGTGCTCACTGACAGAAGTGTTCTCCTCCATTTTGCAGGTGTAGAACTTATCAGAGGTTTCATACCTCTCGATCCGGGCATTTTTCACAAAAATAAACTTCAACTCCTAGAACATCTCATATGCTCCATGACGTTCAAAACGCCTTTGAAGTCCCGGTTCCAAGCCATACAACATGGCTCACTGAACTATTGAGTAGTCATCAACACGCAGGCATTCATAACGTCCACAGACACGGGAGCAGGTGGCGTACCAAGCTGTGCATCAAGGACATAAACCTTTTGGGCAGCCGTGAGGATAATCTTCAAATTACGGGCCCAGTCCACAAAGTTACTTCCATCATCTTTCAGCTTAGCTTTCTCTAGGAACGCATTAAAATTCAGGGGAGCTACTGCGCGAGCCATTGATCTACAACATAAATTTGCAAAGACAACTTAGACTATTGTTCATGATAAATGAGTTCAATTATTCTTATCACTTAAGAACTCCCACTCAATTAATCTCATGCCTTTTACAAGGAATGGACAGATATTTTGATGAAATGTGTGGCAATAGTCAACCACAAATGTTTGTTTGTTGGGTTTTCAACTATAGAAAAAATGTAATAAATGCTTAAAAACATGATGCCTGTCATGGTGTCATGGTATGACCTCACATGCCCTATTAAAATTTTGAGAAGGTTTGTATTATGTCGTCATGCACACCCTTCATAAATCGAACCATCACCGAGGAAGTTCCATGCATTCGAGAGGGAAAATCCTCAAGATTGAAGGGAAATTCTAATTTCCGTCCAAATTTGTCATTCAGTTTTTTTTTCCAACGATCAACATACTGCCTCAAATGCAACGTGTTCAAATTTGACATTTTCCCGGGATCATTTACCATATTTAGCGGATCATGTGAATTTTCTAGGTATTAATGGACATAATTCAAATTCGAACAATCGGTGCATGATAAGGTGCACAAGAACGGTCTAGAAAACCATGCTCGTGTTATTTAGCACATTCTCATGCCTTTTACAAGGAATGGGCAGATATTTCAAGGAAATGTGTGGCAATAGTCAACCATAAACGCGTCGTTTAGTTGGTCAGTCTCCTCAAAATTAACAACTAATTAACTTGCTAGAGCTGCATATTACTAATTACAACAAAGTTTGCTGGTACAAACAACATAACAAACAGGAAAACACTGGACTGTGTTGGGATAGAATACAGGTTGATAGCAGGTGTTTTAAAACATAAAAGTACATATGATAAAAGTATAGGCTACAGAGGCTCTCGGAATTCGCAAATAGTAGGATTGCCTATTATATATATGATCACCTGATCCAGTTACATAAAATATCCTAATTCAGCGTCCAATAAACGATTGACTCAAAACACAGCTTGCGGATACTACTACACTTCCTTCTCGAAGATAGCTTTTCTTTTGACGGACCAGTTGGCATGAGAGAAATGCAGCTCATTCTTCTTTGATCCGAGACTCACGTGGCCTCTCTGTTAAAGTCAAATAGAACTAGATCAGGATGGCGATGTAATTAAGCATCACAAGAACTAGACAATTTAAGTGCCAATCAGTTGTAAAATAAGAATCAAATATTAGCCGACACTAAGTCGGAATGATACAAATCTTGAAACCGAAAACACATTTATTTACAGTTCACCCACTAAAATATATGAATTGGTCACAGAAGAGGGCAAGACGAACATCACCAAAGTACCCTACATGTTTTAGCTAGCTGGCATTACGCACTTTTCAGATGTAGAGGAAAAATTTATTGTCATATATTCACAATAAAAATCCACGCGAGAGACAACATACAGAGTTACAGACATGACAAGTTGTTTCCATTGTGTAACCAACATTCTGGAAACACTAATGATTAAAATCTTTGGCATAATATCTTGAGGAACCCGGTTCAAAGGCTAACCCCTATATGAATATATGCACTTTTAATTTATCTAATTTATTGCCACATCAACCAGATGACAAAACGCAAACCTTGCATGATCATCCTTTAGTGCGGGAAATGTGGGAGGCCCGAACATCGTAAATGAACATATATTATAGACATGTGGATCATTTAGATCGATACAAGCACAAAATGATAGCATTTTGTTTACGCACATAGTCATTACCGAGCAGAAATAGCTTTTACTATACTTCTAATATAGATTCAGCATATTTCGATAATAAATAATGATATAATTTAAGATCACAAAAGGGTATTGGCCAAGCAATGGAAATAGGACGCCCCCCTCCCCACCGACTTGCATTGGCCTAACATGACCAGTCTAACAATGAAACCGTAAAATTCAATTTACTCACAAATAACTTGTCGACCTTTAAGCACACCAATGATACCGCATCAAGCATGTACCATAAGTAAATGCAATGAAATCAACAGAAGAAATAACTCAACGAGGTATTACCTGCAATGTAGAAATTTGTATAAGGATAATACATTTTAAAGTGTGTGCTTTCTCTCTTTCCAATATATCTGAACTACACCGACTCAGGCTGCAGGTTGAAATCATGAGAATCGGAAGACAGGAATATCGAATTTGTGTCCGCATCATACCCTGCCAACAGGATAACATTTTTTCTGCGCGCGGGTCTTGAACAAAGCTCGTCCAGTTGAACACATTTCTGCAGCACCCTTGAGAAAATACCATCATCATTTGGCTTCCTCCCCCTTAATTCAATGCTTACATTTAACTTTGAAACAACCGTGAGGCCAAGACAATTATCCTCTCCTCGTAAGATCTGAAAGGACATGTCGACGCTAGAACCAGTAACATGGGCATATGTTGTTGGCTTCTCAATCACAACAAGGGTCTGCCTATCAAAATCAAACTCAAGCATGTTGGCTCCAGAGAGCAACCAGTAAAGTGCATTCCCAACCATTATGTTGGGCCTTGCCACATTAGCAATCTGACATGTATCCATGATGGATATTTTATTGCCCCATATGTTGACTTGGAGTCGTAGAGGCAAACAGATGGCACCGTTTGGTTGGTCAAATCTTCATGGCACACCAGTACCAGTTTGAATGTGATCAAGAAACAATCGCCGTGCAAGTGATGATTAACGTCACGGGCAGAACACATCACCGCTGCACTCACAACAGAGGTTTCGAAGCCATGACTGACCGTAGTGGGAAAGCCACGTGGTGTTTGTGGCCGGTGATGGGTTCCCAAATGATGGCCTCATGGCGCGCACGGTTGAGGACGAGGGCAATGCCATCACGGCAGCCAAAGAAGACGCCGCCTGGCGAAAAATGATCGAAGGGGTTCTCCGGTAGTGCTACTATGAAGAGGTCAAATTGGTTCAGAATTGGAGTGAACACGGGGACTTCATTAAATTGTCGGTAGAAGAAGCCAAAGAGCTTCCAATGGTGCTTGCGGAAGCGCCTGAGGAATCGGGGGTTAAACATGATGTGGCGCCATCGCTTGTAGATAAGGTAGGCGTTGTGGAGGGAGGATGGCTTCGGAGTGAGGCGGAGGAGAATCTCAGTGACCAGGTCGTCATCGCTTAGCACCTTGGACACAGGGTAAGTCGGTGCCACAGAATGCCCGGGCGTGGCATCAACCCTGAAATGCAGCAACAACCACAAGAAATCAAGTCAGCGGGCCGATTCTTCAATCAATGCAGATGCAAATATAACATTGCATACATCTCGCGGAGCAGCCCAATATACACAATGTCAAGGGAGAAACCAGAGGTCTTGCCCTTAGGCAATCTGCGCAGGGTCCATCCTATCTGTCACAACAACCACTCGTCTCTTTCTCTCAGCTGCCGAAATAATGAAATGTTAAGGCTTATGAGTGGGCATGAAGCTAGGCTTTTCACAAGGCATTGCGGTAATGCCAATTTTAAATTCAAATCTGGTCTTACTTATAAGTTAATCAAACTGCAAAAAACTCAATAACAAATCTGGCACTGCAATGTAAAGCAAATGTTGGTAAACACGAAATTGAGATGGGAAAATTGAAAAGGGGGATCTTGAAAAGAGGAAAATGCACATTGGTTTGGATCCTGACGTGGTGGAAGGAAGGCCCGTGCGCAGGAGGGAGGAAGGCGGCCATTACCCGGTGTAGATGGAGAAGGCGACTTCCTCACACGGTTTTGGCGGCAGGCTGGGTACCTCTCCTTCCGTCCGGAGACCGCCACCAAGGAGCTAGGAAAGAAGAGAAAGGACAAAAAATCAGTAGGAGATGGAAAAGGAGAGGAAAGAGAAGTTGTGGACTGACCTCGAATCATCGGTGGCTGCCGTGGACGGGGACGATTGAGGTCGCCGGCGGAGCCGCTCTTCTCTCGATTCTCGATCGGCTTGGACCGCCCGCTGTTGTGTGTAGTGGAGAGAGGCTGCACTGGTGTAGCAGCCTATTAAAGCCCACTAGCCCAGCCCATTTGTCAATTGAGAAAAATGAGCCCATTGTTGTGTTTAGTCGCCACTCCTAATCTCATGTTCTTCTAAAAAAATCTAAACCACATGCATGAAGGCAAATATCAGCATTTGTCATAAAAAAGGCAAATATCAGCATGCCTGCGAATGAGGGTGTTAAAATCTAATTGGAGACGGTGAAAAAGAACCACCGGATGGCGGTGGCGTCGATGGCCATCCACTCGGCTTCGTTAGGCACAGTCAGGAGATCGACCTTCACGTCGACGTGGTCACAAAGATCATACTCACGGAAAAGTAGACCTAAGTACGGCTTCCTCGAGTAGAAGTTATCCTCAGAGTCGGAGAGCTTCACTGGGACGTGATTAACGATGGGGACGTCACAGATGCTATCCGCCAAGGAGCCGGTGAAGGGGTATCTACCTCCGGACCAGGAGGAGGCGAATGGGTTGCTAGGGCCAAGAAGGAGGAGGTTGGTGAGATGTGCATTGTAGCGGAAGTGGAGGAGGGTCGCGGCTAGGATTCTGTTTAGGGTTTGGGGTGGGGCGGCGGTGCAATCGAGAAGAGAGGGCGGACGGTCGGAGCAAGGAGGTGGGTTGGGTGGTGCGGCGACGCTCAAAGGGAGGATAGGATCGTGCAGATGGAGGGTTAGAGGAAGCAGAGACGGTGATTAGAGGAGGTGGGCAACGCGACGACAAAGGGGCGGCTCGGTAGGAGGAGGAGTGGCAGCGGCATGGCAAAGGGAAGGAAGAAGCGGCTGCGGCGCGGCTGGGGAGTGTTGAAATATATTGCCCACCTCCCTTCATCAGTTTGGACTTTTGGAGAAACTGGCTGGTGCATGAATTTAATATGGTATCCGAGCCAAGAGGTCTTGAGTTCAAAACCCTACCAACTACTCCAACTCCCAAGTGTCCAGGACCAAAATCAATAATGTTTTGGTGTCATCCTCTCCAAAGAAGAAAGCGACAGCTTGTGCTACCCATAGTTTTGGTTGAGTTTATCAACGAGAGAAATAGTTTTACAGTGCGCTTATCTATTGTTATTGCATTTATGCCTCGGCCTTGGCAATCACTAGCCTGAAGGTAGTACCAAGTCACTGGTAAGGCCAATGGGCTTATATCCTTGCATCTCTGTCAGATTACCCATGCTATCATCAGTGCTCATTGTAAACTAGCCTTTCATATTTTTTATAAGTGATTGAATCAGGCGCTCCCACGATGGTAATTAATGTTATTCCTGCTTTCCGAGTGATCCTTGTTTCTTGTTTGAGAGAGGAAAAAAGAATGTGTCATCTCTTGATTTTGTTTGTTTGCAATAGTAGAGGGCCAGTGCCGCGATACAGAGTGTTAATATTATCTGAAATATGAAACCATTTTACTCGCAATGTTTGTATCGTTCATACTCTCTGAAGAAAGAACCAACAGCTCTATAAAGTTTGTATGTATTATAGTGTCTATCTGTAGTCAACACTATGTCATGACTCCATGACTAATGTAATCAACCTTGTGCGTGACTTGTTACATGTTTGTATAATTCCAGCGCCTCCAGCAAAACCTTAGGCTGCGACAGAAGCTGCCATCGTTTCTTATCAGAAGGATGAAACCTGAAGTAAGAGAGGCATTCTTGCAATGTTGATTCTCCTCTCAGCATTGCATTCTCCTGCATGACCTGAACGGTTCTGACCGGATCAACTCCAGCAGCAGCGAGCAGCAGGATTCCAATGTGATCCGCTTCTAACTCACACCTAAATATCAAACACATGTAGGGTATTTGATGACATGATAAGAGGGCAGACAAATACCATGCAAGATTCATGAACAATTAATGTGATGGAAATGAAGCATGAATAACCTTTGTTTGATGGGCGGTAATATGGGTAACATGGAGGGAAATATGAGGAGGATCAAAATCGGCATTTTTTCAATGACCGCACATAACCAGTGGATTATCCCTGACGAGTGCCTTGCAATAACGTGCCCAACCTATATGTACAACAAAAACAAGGGCAGCACCAATTAATTTATGTCTCCTGAAACACGAGGAAGAACAACACATGCATACTTGATCAGGTCCATCAACCAATCAGTAGAAAACCTAGCTATACATATGCTCCATCCGGTTGTAAATAGTGATGGAGTTTTAAATTCAGATATGGTCTGCAATACGTATGTACTCTTATATCTCTAAAAGTTGCTTAATTTTCATATGTAAAATTAAGAAATTTGCACTACCAGTGAAAATTTAATAATCGAACACTTGGTGTTTTGTATTACTAATAGTGAGAATAAGTTTGACTAAGCACCTTGTAGGAAGTTATATGTGTGCCTACCTCATGCGCGAGCGCGAAGGCGATCTCTGACGACGATCACCTCCCAGTCAAGCCCATCCATCCACTGCAGCTCATCGGAGCGCGCCTTGCCCTGCTCGGCGACGTGCAGCTGCTTGATGGCGAGGCCATGGTGGGCAGCGCGGACCATGTCGAGGGCGATGCGGCGGACACGGACGGTGTCTGGATGGGACGGGCCGAGGATCCTGGAGGCGTGCTCTTTCTTGAACTTGGCGAATTCGGCCTCGTCACGCTCGCGCGCCTCTTTGTGGGAGAGCAGCGCCAGGTGGGTGCGGCCGCTGAAGGGTGCCCTCTCGCCGTACTTGAGGTGCACTGCGATCGCGGCCATGCCCATCGCTAGGGCCGTCGCGGCGGCGACCTTCCGCGGGTCATGGTGCCACGGGGTCTCCGGCGGTCGGCCGGAGCTGATCAATGGTGATGGCGGTGGCCGCTTGACGTGGCCGGATTGGGAGAAGAATCGTCGCCGTACAGCCCCCGGAAGGCAACGGAGATTGTTGCAGAGTAGGACGTGGCGGGGGATGTTCCTCGACATCTGAGAGAGATTCGGTCTAGGCCGGTATGATGCTATGGGTTTAATCGGAGAGAGATTCCAACACGATAGAGATGCCTACTTGTTTTTTTGTTGACGTGCTAGCGTACGACATGATTTTTTTTAGAATAGCATATGACTCGATTAATCCACAGTAAAGGACAAAAAAAAGATATGCATAACCGCAGAAAATAAGGAAAATAAGATATGCATGACCCCAGAAAATAAAGAAAAACATTCTAAAAAAAGAAAATAAAGAAAAACAAAAGAAAGATGTGAAAAATCTAAGTTAAAAGCGTGCGCGCTACTGTACTACTGCAGTCTTCGCTACACGTCCAGAGCAATCACAGCGTGATGGAGCTTTGCTACATAAAGATTTTCACGTAACCTATGTACAAGGTGACCTGGCCTGATTTGGTTGGAAGCGAATTAGGCTTGGGCTCACCCCGTGAAAATCAGGGGACGATTAGTGTAGGGTTAAGGAATTAGTTTAGGGTCAAGGAAAGAACATAACTTTACGTACCTGGTTACTCCTAGCATATATTCAGCCGGATGCCTCAAACCCACTCATACGTCTGGACTGACAGTTCGGTCAATGACCGTTCAAAAAAGTCCTATCCAAACGGACACCTCAGACGGACTCTTCATATCCATCCCAAAAATCGGGTGAATATGTATAGATCCGGGCGCACCAGCCACGTCGGACCGATGGCCGGGTCCCACTAGAAAACACTCCAAAACCCGGCGGTCTAAAACTCGTCTCCTCCTTGCACCATGTGGCGCCGCTTCGACGAGTCGAGTAGTGCCCTAATCCGGCTATTTAAGCCCACCGTCGGCACCAAAACCCTATAGTTCATATTTTACCCCTCCCATCCACAGCTGGTGTCACTTTTCCATCACCGTCCGCCACCAGTTGTAGTCATCAGGCCCGTCGATGAGGGCAGCCAAACTGGGCGACCGCATAGGGCCCCCAAAATCATGGGGCCCCATCGGAGAGAAAACGGGAGAAAGGCACTTCAGTTTTAGCCTGCAAATCCGTCTGTGTGAACCGCACGAGTCCCCTGCAATCTCTTTGTGCACGCCTGCTGCAATCCTGAGCCCTAGACGGCGGCCCTTCCTCCTGTACGCTCGCGTCGCCTCTCTCCTTTTTCCGTGCGATGAACCGACGGCTCGATCTACTGCTATTCGTCGGCGGCCGCTGCTGCTCTCCCTCGGTTCAGCCCTGCCTGCTAGTTGCTCCATCACTACAAGAAATATGTCAACTTGTGACCTTGACTATTGGTCACTGAAAGGTCATTGTTTTTCATTTGCGACCTTTTTTGGACCAAAAACAGATGGTCAAAAGCTGAGGGTCGTTAATGATAATTAATGACCTTCTTTGTGAGAAGGTCGTAGAAGGCAACGACCAAAACCAAAGGTCATTAGTTCAATGACCTTCTGTTTTGGTCACTAGCTGTTTGCCCGGGCCACGTCGGATCCGACGTGGCAATCTGACGTGGCAAAATTGTGACCAAATGAAAATGTCATTGATAAGAATTAGTCCGGTCCAGTTCAGTGTTTTACATGGGCCTAGCCCATTAATTCAGCCTTTCTATATATATTTTTGCTTCATCTTTTTGGGCCTTTTCTAAAATGGGCCTTACCATTCCACATAGTTCGTTTCCTTTTTGTTTCTATTTTCTATTTGAGTCGAGGCCAACTTGTTTCTATTTTATTTGAGTCAAGGCCTGCTTATAATACTTCTCAATTGCTTTTCAACCCAGGTTATTTTGGGCCATGGCATCTTAATAGTACAAGTATATTTGGGCAGTTGCCACTATCAGGTCCAGTAAGAACATTTTTCTAGAGAATTTAATGTTCAAGTAAAATGTACACAACACATTACAGGAAAGTAGCACATACAACAACTGATAAAATTTCTTTTCGCTCCTACTACAGCTCACTACAGCGTAGACAGTACATGACACTTCATCCTTCAATTTTTTTACCAGGCACTAGACGAGTACATCTCACTTAAAATAAAAAGTACTGTTCTCGGAAGCAAAATACGCCACCACACTCCATGGTGCTCCATCTTACTCGATCTGGCCTCAAGGAACTAGCAGCGCTGCATGCTCCTTTGGCCCAGAGCTCCTTGCTGCAGAGGATGGCTGAAACTCGGATGCGGAGCTCCCTGCAGATGACATATTGTGTCAATGCTTGCAGCAACAGAAAGAACTCACATACCATAGAACTTGCACAGTAATGTATCAACCACCAAACTGTATGAAGCAAAAACAAACAAGAGGGGGAGGAGTTTATACCTGATCTTCTTGAGCCTCTCCTCAAGCAAAAGCATCATCCAAGGTAATTGTCTAAACAACAACACTCCTTAAGAATCTGGAAATGGACCAACACAGTAGTAGTGAAGCTATGTGGGGATCTTTGTGAAGCAGTTTATCGCTTCTTGGAGACACCAACAGCCTTTCCTGTCCTGCCGGTAGTCTTGGTGTGCTAAGCACGAATACGCACGCCCCCAGTAGTGACGCAGACCATGATGGTTCCTGGGAAAGAGAGCAAGGTTTCAAGCATAAGTGATCGCTCATACATCTATGCACTAAGGAAAAACGCTACTCCAACAGTGAAGTTTTAAGGAATCAACCATCAGGCATCAGCATACATCTATTGGAAACAGAGCATTGATATACAAATCAGCTGGGTCACATACAAGGTACACTAGAAGGCTATACATGAATACATTGACAATCATCAATACCAGATTGCAAGACATAACAATTATGTACCTCAGGAAGTCGACAAGGGCATAGGGCAGGATATAAAATATGGATACAAGTAATAGACAAACTAGTTCCAACAGATTGACTAAATTGAACTGCTATATAACCAAGTTAGAGCTGGCAGAAGTTGCAGGTAAATAAACATCCATAGAGCTAAGAGTAGCAAAAGATGACTTATGTCTCTGCTTGACTAATGAATCAGTACATCTTCAAGCGAAAAACCATGAAGATCACACTACGATGTCCCTAACAACAGTAGAAGATCAGAGGTGTGACAATATTTCATAATATATAAGCATTGGCTACAACTTTCCGCTTAACATGCAAATAAAAATCAGCCACTTATTGCTTATTTCATGCTTCAATTTTTATTTTCAGTTTTGTTAGGATAATCTGTATGCATAGGTACAGTCCTATACTTGTTTGTAAAGTCAATATATTCATGTCAACAATTATATAGAGCCAAACAATCATTTAAGCATAGAAGGCACGTCATTCCTATATATAACTACAGCATATTCAGCAAGCTACCGAAGCCAATAAATATGATTAATTAAGCGGGAAAATAGTCAACATAAGCCTGTATTTCTTCAGGTTGGGCTCATGCACCACAAAACAACTTTAAAAATATAGAACCAATCCAGTAGGGGAAATTGATATGTAGTAGAGTTGCCTTAACTAATATATTGTGCTAGCTAGAGTAATGAGCGGGATGCAAACTCATAATCTTTCTTAGGTTAAATAAGAGAAGATCAAAAAATAGAGGAGAGTCGAAGCAGGGGTGGATTGGAAGAAGTATCGCTTTGTTGAAGCGATGCGAGGCTTGGCTTGGGTGACTAGCAGGTCCAATGCTGAAATGTTATTGAACATGAGGAGCAATAGCGACAGCCCCACTGAAGAAACCACAAAAAGTCCATTGTTGCGACATCAGAAAACATGTGAGTAGCGAGCGCAACATCCTGTAAGTATGAGGAAAACAAAATTGTTATAAAAGTCAGTAAATACGAAAGAGATATGCATCCTTGAGAGGTCAGACAGACAGACACAGAAATAGCCTGGCGTATGTATGCATCTATGTAATGTCTAATAAGAAAATAGCAAGGGCGGATGTATCTGTACTTGTGCAATGCAGATGCAGATGTGCAGACTGAATTTTGTTCAAAGTAAATACATACAGACAGATAGACGGTAAATAATACTAGATGTGCAGACTGAATTTTGTTCATAGGAATACAACACAGTTCAAGAAATACTCCACCAAAGACAAATCCTACACTAAACTACTGTAGGCTACTACTCCTACAACAACTACTGCAAGAGAGAAGAGATAAGAAGAAGGAACTACTTCTTGCAAGCACTCCTACTTGCAAGTACTAACTTAACTGCTGCAATCATCAATTTAGTTAATCGAAGATGCTACTCTAACTACTCCCTTTTGCAAGATGCTACTGTAACTATCAGTACTCGAATGTGTTGCAAGATGCTACTCTAACCAGATGCTCCAAGTTGATACTCCAAGATACTACAAGCACGATACTCCAAGATGTACTGCACCAGTACTGGAGTATTTGTGATGTGTTGGTCTCGTATTTGGTAGAGAGCGTAATCAACCTCCCATTTTTATCTTGGACCTATGCTTATTCACAGCTCTCTCTCGATGTATTTCATACTCCAACAAGATGAGAATTCAGACAAGAATCTGTTCCACATACCCTGTTCATTCGAGCATGTGCTCTCTACGAAATCAAAACAGTACCACACGGACATCCAACCAGCGACAGAGAGGTCGGCCGCAGCACACCGAACCAAATCTGACCGAAACGGACGGGAGCGCCTCCCCACCCCGGTCCTTGGGCATGAGCGGATCCTGCACAGATGCGAACGCACCAAAAAATCCATCACCGCCTGAGCTCGGAGCACGAACGAATCGAGGTGCCGGATGCGAGGGCAGTAGGAAGGAGGTGGCAGGAGGGTGGAAGGGAGAGCTTTGTTTGGCTTACCCGGTGGGCGGAAGCGGGCCTGTCGGGGCCGTGGCGGCGCCTGAACCAGGAGAGGAAGCAGTCGATGAGGAAGGCATCAAAGAAGACCACCACCGCCCTCACGAGCACTTCCGCGCACCCGCACATCGAGCTCCTTGAAGGAAAGACCTCGACCCGGTGCTTGACGGGCTTGATCTTGGGGATGCGCTTCCGCCGCCGCCCCTTCCCGTGCGCCCGCGCCGCGGCGATGCGCCCTCCCTGCCTAGGGTTAATCTGGCAGGAGAGGATGAAAGCCGGAGAGAGGGGAGCATCTGGGAGAGGAAGGGAGGGGGTCGGGGTGGTGATGCAATGAGTAAGGGCGCGGGGGAGGCCATGGATGTGGGGCTCGCCGGTGGAGCTGATGGCTCGGGGTGGGCGGTAGATCGATGGGATGCCGACCTGCTCGACTCGATCTGAGCTAGGGTAGAGAGATATGGTGAGGGAAGGGAGGGACGAGGTCGGCGGCGATGGGTGAGGAGGACGGCGAGGTCAGCGGTGGTGGGTGAGGAGAACGCCGAGGTCGGCGATGGGTAGGAGCGGCGGGGAGAGGATTGGATCAAGAGGTGGATGAGGA
>LR738712.1:893272413-893321118 GCA_902687465.1 Secale cereale
GCGGTGGGGGTATCTCTTTTTTCTTTTCTTTTTTTCTGTAGATAGATGGATGGATGGATGGATCGATGTGGGATGGTGAGATGGATGGATGGATGGATCGATGTGGGATGGTGAGATGGATGGATGGATGGATGTGGGATGGTGAGATGGATGGATGGATGGATGGGCGCCATGTCATCGATCCGTGGGAAGAGTCCTGATTGGTTCGGAAAACCAATTATTTTAAAAAGTAACTAAGTACTAAGAATATATAAGGGATTTAGTGAAGTAGCTACCAAAAATATTTAGCAAAAGGGCACCATACAAATTTTAACTAGAGTTAGACCACATTTTATGGATAAGTACCAATTTGTATGCATTTCTGATATTTCTAGCTATTTTTAATCATTTTCCAAGTGCCCAAAATGAGTTTTTTTGTGAAGGACCTACCATATATTTGTACCAAATCAATTTTTTAAAATACTAGGCCATATTTAATGCACAATTGACAAAATGGTTGGGTGTCAAAAGTTTCGGCCCACCTCTGGTGAAAAAGACAAATTTCGGCCGATCCAAATGGAAGCGGGTCAAATTTGAACTGCAGCTCCCTTATAGTTTGCTCTTTATTTTTTCCAAAAATCATTTGTAGGTACATTAGTATCTATTTAATCAGAGAAACACCAAAAAATTTCCAAGATTCAACCACTAGCTAGGAACGGTCATTCCCGCCGTTTTGACAGCATTTTGAAACGGGCATAAAAAATTCAAAACAAATCAAAATATTGGAAAACCTTCGCATTGTGTCATTATATGTGACCAAGTTTCTAGGAGAAATAATAAACTTGTAATACGGAAATTATTTTTAAAAAGTGTTCTCAGAAATGAGCTATCATGCGTGAAAATTCATGGCTTTCAAGCCAAATGATTAATCTTATGGCCACATTCATGGCATAGTTTGTTCAAATGATCTCATATTGTGCACAAGGGTGCATCTTGGAATGTCAAACAATGTTGCCTAAGGGAGTTTTCACTTTCTTTGGACGAAAAATTCATTTTCCATTTTTCGAGTGCCCAAAAGGAGGTTTTTTTGTGAAGGACCTCCCAAATAATTGTTGCAAAATTGGACCAAATCATTTTTCTGAAATACTAGGCCATATTTAATGCACAATTGACCAAATGGTTGGGTGTCAAAAGTTTCGGCCCAACTCTCGTGAAAGAGACAAATTTCGGCCGATGCAATTGGAAGCGGGTCAAATTTTAACTGCAGCTCCCTTATAGTTTGCTATTTATTTTTTCCAAAAATCATTTCTATGTACATAATTATCTATTTAATCAGAAAAACACCAAAAAAATTCCATGATTCAACCACTAGCTAGGAACGGTCATTCCCGCCGTTTTGACCGCATTTTGAAACCGACATAAAAAAATTCAAAAAAATCAAAAAATTGGAAAACCTTCGCATTGTGTCATTGTATATGACCAAGTTTCCAGGAAAAATAATAAATTTGTAATACAACAATTCTTTTAAAAAATGTTCTCAGAAATGAGCTATCATGCGTGAAGATTCATGGCTTTCAAGCCAAATGATCTATCCTATGGCCACATTCATGGCATAGTTTGTTCAAATGATCTCATATTGTGCACGAGGGTGCATCTTGGAATGGCAAACAATATTGCCTAAGGAAGTTTTCATTTTCTTTGGACGAAAACATCATTTTCCATTTTTCGAGTGCCCAAAAGGAGGTTTTTTTGTGAAGGACCTCCCAAATAATTGTTGCAAAATTGGACAAAATCAATTTTCTAAAAGACTAGGACATATTTAATGCACAATTGACAAAATGGTTGGGTGTAAAAAATTTTGATCCACCTCTCGTGAAAAAGACAAATATCCGCCGATTCAGTTGGAAGCGGGTCAAATTTGAACTGCAACTACCTCATAGTTTGCTATTTATTTTTTGCAAAAATCATTTCTAGTTACATAAGTACCTATTTAATGATAAATACATGGTTTGGTGGCAATACGTCGAGGTTTGGGCGGTGGTCGAGGGCCCCAACTCTAGAGCGCGTAAACTCGCATGCCCGCCGCGTGGTCACCGTGTGATTGTGGCGTTGCCATGTTTTCTGGGAGGCCTAGGCATGTCTAGTGGGTTGGGCACTGCCCAGGTAGGTGCTAGGAAGAAAATTACAACATAAGATTCTCACGAGGAAACCGATCGATGCTCAAACATGAATTAGCAGCCAAGTGTGTGATTAGCGATACGGGAAATGCACATGGCAAATGGGCGTGAGTTTTGGTTGAGGATGATCAGTTACTAAGAAGACCGTCTTCACAAATTTTCAGCTCAAAAGGAGGAGTCTAGGTGGTACTTGCTTTGCAAAGTACCACACTGGACATAAATACGAATGTTGAAGCTGGGCTCAAAATAATGAATGGATTGAGCTGGCATTTGGTGGAGGATGTTTATTTGGGCATAGGAAAGCACTCTAAAAAATGGATACCATTTGGAGATGCAAAAGTGGTACTTCCTTCACAAAGTGTTTTTTTAACAGAATATGAAAATGAATATTTTTTAATTATTTTTGAACTAGACAAGGAACGTTTTTCACATATTTGACGAAGATATGACCCAAAGAATTTATGAGATTTTTTGGGGAATTTTGGGAATGACAGAAATATAGGTTGCTTCACAACCTAGGGCAAAAACTGCCACATGGACATGACACATAGGCAAAACTGATGAGGTGGCGCCTAGTTGTAGCAACCCACCACAATTTACAAGGTTATGACCATCTATATTGGTCATGATCAGCTAGAAATAAGGAAGTGCTATCTGCTTTATGACCATTTCGTGTAAGGAAATTACGACCTTTCTAACCAAAATGGTCGTTATAGTTTAGGGTTTGGAGCCCCCCGAACAGCTTTTGACCAATTGGTCTGAAATGGCCATAGATCTATGACCAATTATTCCAGGGTCACTAACAGAAGGTCAATAGTTGACATATTTCTTGTAGTGCATGCTAGCGCCACCGTGCGTCGTTCAAGGCTATGCTCCCCAGCGCGCCTCTGCTTTACCGCCCCAGCCATCGTGGTCCTGCCCCAGATGCTGGCGGCTGGCCCCTGCATTCACCACGCTTAAGACTGATTGTGCCTCTAAAGCCAACAAATCAATGCACCACTGGATTTGGCTACTGATCACTAGGTAATTTCTTGGGCAAAGACATGCAGATGACATTAAAAGATGTATCTGAACTGACAGTTTGTATGTGTAGATATCTAAATAAATGTTGTATATGTTGAATTCTAAACTGATGCATTCAAAAATTAAACTGATATTGAATAGAAAAGGAACCGTGTGTAATCCATTGAACACAAACTGTAGCATTTTTCATTCCACTTTCATTTCATGTTGTAGAAAAACAAAATGAAGATATTTTTCAATCCGTATCCGTTATAGGAGTGTCTACACATATGTGAGATTCAGGCATAGATGGAGCTAACTACTGATTGGGTACTATTTTTTATCTCTGTATTACTGTTTGCATATTTATCATATTCTAGCTACTTTGTTCGATCGTTGAGCGTTGAGTTTCAGTTCTACATACACTGTGCAATCGAGCAAATTTTTATATGCTTTCGCATGATGTATTTCTTGGGTTGTTATGATGTATTTTCTAGGGATAGTTCTCTAGTTGTACGATTTTATAATTTTAGGGCCACATTTTATATTTCGTCCCGGGGCCTCAAATTCCTGGAGACGGCCCTGACTATATGTAGTAGTATTTTATATTCCTTTCCATGCATACTTTGTTAATGAAGAGTATAAAATAACTCTGTGCATTTTAGTAGTGTCTTGTGAAAGCCAATTTGAACTTTGTTAATGCAAAGAATAATAAAAAGACAATTTTTTTGTTGCTATCGGGAATATTTGGTGTGCTAGTCTTTATCTGTGATAATAATGATGAGTCTAGCAAAGTAGCATTGAGTGCTTAGTTACAACAGCTAGCAAGAAAAATGGCAGTCTAGCTTGTTGCTTGCAAGGAGAAAGTGGAGTGTGTCAGCGACCCTAACCGGTTCCAGCTGCCAGCGGGTTGCCTAGCTCGCAAGCCGCACAGCGTCCCAGCATCCCAGCATCCGAAGCATCCCAACCCACGAGTCCTTTGGCCGGCCTGGACCAAGTGACGAGAAGCCCAACTGTGCACCCCTACTTCTACCAAGGCGCACGAGATTATACACATCCAGAGGATCAGACGGCACGGCATGGCTGCTTCCTAACACTCTCTCCTCTTCCATTTCCCATTCCACTAAATTGGCGTAATCCCGATTGCATGCTCGGATCCTGATTGCAATCTTCATGGGTTGGACGCTTCAGACATTGCGGTTGCCTGGTGTCCGTCTGGCGATGTGGATGTTTGTGTGGCTTCTTGTCTGGCAATGATGGCGGCTTCGAGTGGAGTTGGCTTGCTGATGGGTCATCGTGCCTCTCTTTGAATTCTTGAAGTCGGAGCAGCTGAGGAGGGGCCCTTGCGGTGACGGTCACACAAGACGTGTGGTCGGCTCTGGCACTGGCTCGGCGCTAGCCCAACGCTTTTTTCCTGCAATGCTCATCAACGTAGTCGAAGTTGCCTAGTTGCCGGCACATGTGGCTAATTATTTGGCATCGACGGTCGACGATGGTGGAGTCGGAGTCACCCTCGTCGAAGATGCTGCCTTCGTCGATGATGTTACCTCGGTTGCCTCTACTACCTTTGTTGGCACTTCTGTCTTCATCGCCGCTTGGCATGAAATTGACCCCCGACCCCCACACACATACCCTTGTTGCTAGCTGCTTGTACATGTGGTGCTCCGGTGATTAGTCTCTTTTGTGATCTAGTAAAGGAGCTGGAAGGATTCTCACCTTTATCCTCCAGAGGTGACCCTGAGTTATCGTACCAAGATTTTGCATGAGTATTAATTTCAGCTTTTGACTAAATCAGAATCAAGTTGACACTAAAAAAACACTTATAATAAAAATAGGCATCATTATGAGGACTTATTCTTACAACCATATATTTGCGAACGTGATCATCATGATATTAATTTGCGCTCTGAAAGACATCCATCTAGATGTGCTTGCAGTAACGAAGTGCGATATGTGTCTTGACTGCCACGCACCCTACACCAAGAGTCAGTGGTCGAACCGAAAGGCCCTATCCGTCGGCGGGGTTGCTGTAATTAAGATAGAAATCAGACAAGAACATTGGGCGTTTAATTACAACACCTCTTGTTTACCCAAGGATTGGATCCGTGTTAACCTTATTAAAACTTTTTGTCACTAGTGTTCAAAACAACACTGCATGGTGTCCCTACCTTTAACCTCTTTGTGGCGTATTCTCCATGATCATGGGTACCTGCAGGGACGAAGAACACAGATGAGACAACAGACAATTATCGAAGCAATTTTATGTTACACAAGTGGGATGTTAATTCAGAGTACTTCCATCAATCCCGCCAACAAATACATCAGGGTCTAGGTCTATGCGTCAACCCATGGTCTTACCGAATTACTCTTACATGTAGATCATATCACAATTAGAAACCATTGAACAACACATCATGAAGATTGATTGATTGATAATATTGTTGGGGAACGTAGAATTTTCAAAATATTCCTACGATCACGCAAGATCTATCTACTAGATGCATAGCAACGAGGGGGAGAGTGTGTCTACGTACCCTCGTAGACCGGGAGCGGAAGCGTCAAGTGACGCGGTTGATGTAGTCGAACTTCTTCGCGATCCAACCGATCAAGCACCGAACGTACGGCACCTCCGTGTTCAACACACGTTCAGCTTGATGACGTCCCACAAGCTCTTGATCCAGTTGAGCTTCACGGGAGAGTTTCGCCAGCACGACGGCGTGGTGACAGATATGATGTATCTACCGGCGCAGGGCTTCGCCTAAGCACTGCAACGGTATGACCGAGGTGTGTTTCTGTGGAGAGGGGCACCGCACACGGCTAAAGGAGCAAGGGAGAGGCAGGCCCTAGAGGAGGCGCGCCAAGTGTGGGGAGTCCTACTAGGACTCCCAAGTCCTAGTAGGATTCCCCTTTCCTTTCCGGAGTATGAGAGAAGGAAAGAGGTGGAGAGGGAGAAGGAAAAGGGGGCTGCACCCCTTGTCCAATTCGGACCAGAGGGGGGGCACGCGCCTCCTTCCTTTTGGCCTTTCTCCTCTATTCCCGTATGGCCCAATAAGGCCCATATACTCCGAAAAATACCCGAATCACTCGGAACCTTTCCGATGTCCGAATATAGTCGTCCATATATCGATCTTTACGTCTCGACCATTTCGAGACTCCTCGTCATGTCCCCGGCCTCATCCGGGACTCCGAACTCCTTCGATACATCAAAACTCATAAACTCATAATATCGATCGTCATCAAACGTTAAGCGTGCGGACCCTACGGGTTCGAGAACTATGTAGACATGACCGAGACTCATCTCCAGTCAATAACCAATAGCGGAACCTAGATGCTCATATTGGATCCTACATATTCTACGAAGATCTTTATCGGTCAAACCGCATAACAACATACGTTGTTCCTTTTGTCATCGGTATGTTACTTGCCCGAGATTCGATCGTCGGTATCTCTATACCTTAGTATAATCTCGTTACCGGCAAGTCTCTTTACTCGTTCCGTAATACATCATCTCGTGACTAACTAATTAGTCATTTGCTTGCAAGGCTTATTATGATGTGCATTACCGAGAGGGCCCAGATATACCTCTCCGACACTCGTAGTGACAAATCCTAGTCTTGATCTATGCCAACACCACGGACACTTTCGGAGACACCTGTAGAGCATCTTTATGATCACCCAGTTACGTTGTGACGTTTGATAGCACACAAGGTGTTCCTACGGTATTCGGGAGTTGCATAATCTCATAGTCATAGGAACATGTATAAGTCATGAAGAAAGCAATAGCAGTAAAACTAAACGATCAAAGTGCTATGCTAACGGATGGGTCTAGTCCATCACATCATTCTCCTAATGATGTGATCTCGTTGATCAAATGACAACTCATGTCTATGGTTAGGAAACATAACCATCTTTGATCAATGAGCTAGTCTAGTAGAGGCATACTAGGGACACTCTGTTTTGTCTATGTATTCACACATGTACTAAGTTTCCGGTTAATACAATTCTAGCATGAATAATAAACATTTATCATGATATAAGGAAATATAAATATCAACTTTATTATTGCCTCTAGGGCATATTTCCTTCAGTCTCCCACTTGCACTAGAGTCAATAATATAGCTCACATAGCCATGTGATTTAATACGGATAGTTCACATCGTTATGTGAATAACACCCATAGTTCACATTGCCATGTGACCAACATCCAAAGGGTTTACTAGAGTCAATAATCTAGTTCACATCGATATGTGATTAATACCCAAGAGTAATAAGGTGTGATCATGTTTTGCTTGTGAGAGAAGTTTAGTCAACGGGTCTGTCACATTCAGATCCGTATGTATTTCGCAAATTTCTATGTCTACAATGCTCTGCATAGAGCTACTCTAGCTAATTTCTCCCACTTTCAATACGCATCCAGATTGATACTTAGAGTCATCTGGATTTAGTGTCAAAGCTTGCATCGGCGTAACCCTTTACGACGAACTCTTTATCACCTCCATAATCGAGAAACATTTCCTTAGTCATCCAGTTACTAAGGATAATTTTGACCGTTGTACGGTGATCTACTCCTAGATCACTATTGTACCCCCTTGACAAACTCATGGCAAGGTACACAACATGTTTGGTACACAGCATGGCATACTTTATAGAACCTATGGCTGAGGCATGGGGAATGACTTTCATTCTCTCTATATTTTTCTGCCGTGGTCTCGCTTTGAGTCTTACTCAACTTCATACCTTGTAACACAGGCAAGAACCCTTTCTTTGACTGATCCATTTTGAACTTCTTCAAAACTTTATCAAGGTATGTGCTTTGTGAAAGTCCAATTAAGCGTATTGATCTATCTCTATAGATCTTGATGTCTAATATATAAGCAGCTTCACCGAGGTCTTTCGTTGAAAAACTCTTATTCAAGTATCCTTTTATGCTATCCAGAAATTCTATATCATTTCCAATCAATAATATGTCATCCACATATAATATTAGAAATGCGACAGAGCTCCCACTCATTTTCTTGTAAATACAGGCTTCTCCAAAAGTCTGTATAAAACCATATGCTTTGATCACCTCATCAAAGCGTATATTCCAACTCCGAGATGCTTGCACCAGTCCATAGATGGATCGCTGGAGCTTGCATACTTTGTTAGCACCTTTTTGGATCGACAAAACCTTCTGGTTGCTTCATAT
Organism: Secale cereale; assembly: GCA_902687465.1. Lineage (NCBI taxonomy): Eukaryota > Viridiplantae > Streptophyta > Magnoliopsida > Poales > Poaceae > Secale > Secale cereale. Next base: position 893,280,760 of record LR738712.1, read on the forward strand.
ACAACTCTTCTTTGAGATATCCATTTAGGAATGCAGTTTTGACATCCATTTGCCAGATTTCATAATCATAAAATGTGGCAATTGCTAACATGATTCGGACAGACTTAAGCATCGCTACAGGTGAGAAAGTCTCATCGTAGTCAACTCCTTGAACTTGTTGAAACCCTTTCGCAACAAGTCGAGCTTTGTAAACAGTAACATTACCGTCTACGTCGGTCTTCCTCTTGAAGATCCATTTATTTTCAATGGCTTGTCGATCATCAGGCAAGTCAACCAAAGTCCACACTTTGTTTTCATACATGGATGTTGGAGAACGTTGCATGGGAAACAAAAATTTTCCTACGCTCACCAAGATCAATCTAGGAGATGCATCTACGAGAGAAGAGTCGGATCCACATACCCTTGTAGATCGCTAAGCGGAAGCGTTCAAGAACGCGGTTGATGGAGTCGTACTCGTCGCGATTCAAATTGCCGAAGATCCTAGCACCGAACGGACGGTGCCTCCGCGTTCTTCACACGTGCAGCTTGGGGACGTCTCCTCCTTCTTGATCCAGCAAGGGGGAAGGAGAGGTTGATGGAGAAATCCAGCAGCACGACGGCGTGGTGGAGATGGTGGTGGAGGAATTCCAGCAGGGCTTCGCCAAGCACTACTGTCTAGTTGAAGATCTCTACGGTGGAGGGAGGGCAGCGCCAAGGCATGAACGTGTGTGTCTGCCCTCCCCTCTGCCTCTCTTTATATAGGGGGGAGAGGGGGGAGGAGGCGCCCTAGGGTTTCCCCTAGGGGCCGGCGGCCAAGGGAGATGGGAAGGGGGCGGCGCCCCCAGGGCTAGGGTTTGCCCCCCCAGGGTGCCTTGCCCCCCAAGGACTCTGGGGTGCGGCTCCCTAGGGGGGGCCAGCCCCCATGCGCAGGTGGAGAGGGCCCAAGGGGGGGCGCACAGCCCCATGAGGGCTGTTGCGTCTCCCACTTATGGCCCATAGGGCCCGTAACAATTACCGTGCCCCCCGAAACACCTTTCGGCACTCCGATTTCTTCCCGATGATCCCCGGAACAATTCCGGACTCCGTTCACTCTCATCCCATATATCAATCTTCGTCCCCGGACCATTCCGGAGACCCTCGTCACGTCCGGGATCTCATCCGGGACTCCGAGCAACCTTCGGTTACCATGCACTGTTCTCACTAACAACCCTAGCGTCACCGAACCTTAAGTGTGTAGACCCTGCGGGTTCGGAAACTATGCAGACATGACCGAGATACTCCCAGGTCAATAACCAATAGCGGGATCTGGATACCCATATTGGTTCCCACACGTTCCTCGATGACCTCATCGGATGAACCACGATGTCAAGGATTCAGGCAATCCCGTATACAGTTCCCTTTGTCTCGTCGGTATGTTACTTGCCCGAGATTCGATCGTTGGTATCTCTATACCTAGTTCAATCTCGTTACCGACAAGTCTCTTTACTCGTTCCGTAATACATAATCCCGTGACTAACTACTTAGTCACTTTGAGCTCATTGAGATGACGTATTACCGAGTGGGCCCGGAGATACCTCTCCGTTACACGGAGTGACAAATCCCAGTCTCGATCCATGTCAACTCAACAGACACCTTCGGAGATACCTGTAGAGTACCTTTGTAGTCACCCAGTTACGTTGCGACGTTTGGCACACACAAGGCACTCCTACGGTGTCAGTGAGTTACATGATCTCATGGTCATAGGAACTTATACTTGACATGCAGAAAACTATAGCGATAACTGATACGATCAAAAGCTATGTTTAACGTTTGGGTCTCGTCCATCACATCATTCTCCTAATGATGTGATCCCGTTATCAAATGACAACTCATGTCTATGACCTGGAAACCGCGGTCATCTTTGATCAACGAGCTAGTCCTGAAGAGGCTTACTAGGGACACAAAGTTTGTCTATTTATCCACACATGTATTTAAGTTTCCAATCAATACAATTATAGCATGGATAATAAACGATTATCATGAACAAGGAAATATAATAATAACTCTTTTATTATTGCCTCTAGGGCATATTTCCAACAGTCACCCACTTGCACTAGAGTCAATAATCTAGCATTACAAGGTAATGAATCTAACACCCATAGAGTCTTGGTGTTGATCATGCTTAGCCCGTGGAAGAGGCTTAGTCAACGGATCTGCAACATTCAAATCCGTGTGTACTTTGCAAATGCTTATGTCCTCCTCCTTGACTGAATCGCGGATGGAATTGAAGCGTCGCTTTATGTGTCTGGTCCTCTTGTGAAACCTTGGTTCCTTGGCTAGAGCAATGGCACCAGTGTTGTCACAAAACAGAGTCATTGGGTTCAATGCACTAGGCACAACTCCAAGATCTGTCATGAACTCCTTCATCCAGACACCTTCCTTTGCCGCCTCCGAGGCAGCTATGTACTCCGCTTCGCATGTAGAATCGGCTACCACGCTTTGCTTGGAACTGCACCAGCTTACCGCTCCCCCGTTGAGAATATATACGTACCCGGTTTGAGACTTAGAGTCATCCGGATCAGTGTCAAAGCTTGCATCGACGTAACCCTTTACAACGAGCTCTTGATCACCTCCATAAACGAGAAACATTTCCTTAGTCCTTTTCAGGTACTTTAGGATATTCTTGACCACTATCCAGTGATCCATACCAGGATTACTTTGAAACCTTCCGGCCATACTTATGGCAAGGCTGACATCTGGTCTTGTGCACAGCATTGCATACATGATAGAGCCTATGGCTGAAGCATAGGGGATGACACTCATCTTTTCTCTATCTTCCGCAGTCACTGGGCATTGAATCTTACTCAACTTTGTACATTGCAATACCGGCAAGAACCCCTTCTTGGATTGATCCATTTTGAACTTCTTCAAAACTTTATCAAGGTATGTACTTTGTGAAAGTCCTATCAAGCGTCTCGATCTATCTCTATAGATCTTGATGCCCAATATGAAAGCAGCTTCACCGAGGTCCTTCATCGAAAAACTCTTGTTCAAATACCCCTTCATGCTATCCAAAAGTTCTATATTGTTTCCAATCAGCAATATGTCATCCACATATAATATTAGAAACGCTATAGAGCTCCCACTCACTTTCTTGTAAATACAAGCTTCTCCGTAAACTTGTACAAACCCAAACGCTTTGATCACCTCATCAAAGCGAAGATTCCAACTCCGAGATGCTTGCACCAGCCCATAAATGGAACGCTGTAGTTTGCAAACTTTGTCAGCATTCTCTGGATCGACAAAACCTTCCGGTTGTATCATATACAACTCTTCCTTAAGAAAACCGTTAAGGAACGCTGTTTTGACATCCATCTGCCAAATTTCATAATCGAAATACGCAGCTATTGCTAACATGATTCGGACGGATTTAAGCATCGCTACGGGTGAGAAAGTCTCATCGTAGTCAATTCCTTGAACTTGTGAAAAACCCTTTGCCACAAGTCGAGCTTTATACACGGTGACATTACCGTCAGCGTCCGTCTTCCTCTTAAAAATCCATTTATTCTGAATGGCCTTCCGCCCTTCAGGTAATACTTCCAAAGTCCATACTTTGTTTTCATACATGGATCCCATCTCGGATTTCATGGCCTCTAACCATTTGTCGGAATCCGGGCCCACCATCGCTTCTCCATAGCTCGTAGGTTCACTGTTGTCCAACAACATGACCTCCAAGACAGGGTTACCATACAACTCAGGTGCAGTGCGTACCCTTGTCGACCTACGAGGTTCGGTAGTAACTTGATCAGAAGCTTCTTGATCATCATCATTGGCTTCCTCTTCAACCGTTGCAGGCTCCACAAAAACATCTTTCTGTGCTGCGCTACTCTCTGGTTGAAGCAGAGGTTCAATAACCTCATCAAGTTCTACCTTCCTCCCACTCAATTCTTTCGAGAGAAACTCTTTCTCGAGAAAGGACCCATTCTTAGCGACAAACACTTTGCCCTCGGATCTGAGATAGAAGGTGTACCCAACAGTTTCTTTTGGGTATCCTATGAAGACACATTTGTCCGCTTTGGGTTCGAGCTTTTCTGGCTGAAGCCTTTTGACATAGCATCGCAACCCCAAACTTTGAGAAAAGACAACTTAGGTTTCTTACCAAACCATAGTTCATACGGTGTTGTCTCAACAGACTTAGATGGAGCCCTATTTAAAGTGAATGCAGCTGTCTCTAATGCATATCCCCAAAACGATAGTGGCAAATCGGCAAGAGACATCATAGAACGCACCATATCTAATAGGGTTCGATTACGATGTTCGGACACACCATTACGCTGTGGTGTTCCAGGTGGCGTCAACTGTGAAACAATTCCACATTTTCTTAAGTGATTGCCAAACTCATAACTCAGATACTCTCCCCCTCGATCAGATCGTAGGAACTTGATCTTCTTGTTACGATGATTCTCAACTTCACTCTGAAATTGCTTGAACTTTTCAAACGTTTCAGACTTATGCTTCATCAAGTAAATATACCCATATCTACTTAAGTCGTCAGTGAAGGTGAGAAAATAACGATATCCGCCGCGCGCCGTGACACTCATCGGGCCACACACATCAGTATGTATGATTTCCAGTAAGTCACTTGCCCGTTCCATTGTTCCTGAAAACGGGGTCTTAGTCATCTTGCCCATGAGGCACGGCTCGCATGTGTGAAGTGATTCAAAATCAAGAGACTCCAAAAGTCCATCAGCATGGAGCTTCCTCATGCGTTTTACGCCGATATGACCCAGACGGCAGTGCCACAAGAAAGTGGTACTATTGTTATCAACTCTACATCTTTTGGCATCAATGTTATGAACATGTGTATCATCACTATCGAGATTCAATAAGAATAAACCTCCTACTTCGGGTGCATGACCATAAAAGATATTACCCATATAAATAGAACAACCTTTATTCTCTGATTTAAATGAGTAACCGTCTCGCATTAAACAAGATCCAGATATAATGTTCATGCTCAACGCAGGCACTAAATAACAATTATTCAGGTTCATAACTAATCCCGATGGTAATCGAAGAGCGAGCGTGCCGACGGCGATCACATCAACCTTGGAACCATTCCCCACGCGCATCGTCACTTCTTCCTTCGCCAGCCTCCGTTTATTCCGTAGTTCCTGTTTAGAGTTGCAAATGTGAGCAACCGAACCGGTATCAAATACCCAGGCACTACAACGAGAGTTGGTAAGGTACACATCAATAACATGTATATCACATATACCTTGCTTGTTGTTGTTGTTGGCCCCCTTCTTGTCTGCCAGATACTTGGGGCAGTTCCGCTTCCAGTGGTCGTTCCCCTTGCAATAGAAACACTCAGTCTCTGGCTTGGGCCCAGCCTTGGGTTTCTTCACTGGATGAGCAACTGCCTTGCCACCCTTCTTAGAGTTACCCTTCTTGCCCTTGCCATTCTTCTTGAAACTGGTAGTTTTATTGACCATCAACACTTGATACTCCTTCTGGATGTCTGACTCAGCGACTTTCAGCATCACAAACAGCTCGGCGATGGATTTGTTCATCCCTTGCATGTTATACTGCTGCACGAAGCTCTTGTAGCTAGGTGGGAGTGACTGGAGAATTCTGTCAATGATAGCACAAGTCCCAGATCAGCTATGCGGGTATAGTACCCAGACATCTTCAGTAAGTGCTCACTGACAGACGAATTCTCCTCCATCTTGCAAGCAAAGAATTTATCGGTGGTCTCATACCTCTCGATCTTGGCATTCTTCTCAAAGATGAACTTCAACTCCTGGAACATCTCATATGCTCCATGACGTTCAAAACGCCTTTGAAGTCCTCCTTCCAAGCTATACAACATGGCACACTGTACTACTGAGTAGTCATCCGCACGCGACTGCCAGGCGTTCATAACGTCCACAGAGGCCGGAGCGGGGGGTTCACCTAGCGGTGCATTTAGGACATAAACCTTTTGGGCAGCTGTGAGGATGATCCTCAGATTGCGGAGCCAGTCCACAAAGTTGCTCCCATCATCTTTCAGCTTAGTTTTCTCTAGGAACGCATTAAAATTCAGGGGAGCTATTGCGGGAGCCATCTACAACCAAAGATTTGCAAAGACATCTTAGACTATTGTTCATGATAAGAGAGTTTTAACTAATCAAATTACTTATAACTCCCACTCAAATTGACATCCCTCTGGTCATTCGAGCGTGGCATGATCCAAATCCACCAACCCAAGTCCGATCATCACGTGAGATGAGGTGGTGTCAATGGTGAACATCTTCATGTTGATCATATCTACTATATGACTCATGCTCGACCTTTCGGTCTTCCGTGTTCCGAGGCCATGTCTGTACATGCTAGGCTCGTCAAGTCTAACCCGAGTGTTCTGCATGTGCAAAACTGGCTTGCACCCGTTGTATGCGAACGTAGAGTCTATCACACCCGATCATCACGTGGTGCTTCGAAACGACGAACCTTCGCAACGGCGCACACTCGGGGGGAACACAATTTTATCTTGAAATTTTAGTGAGGGATCATCTTATAATGCTACCGTCGTCCTAAGCAAAATAAGATGCATAAAAGGATTAACATCACATGCAAATCATAAGTGACATGATATGGCCATCAACTCGTGCTTTTGATCTCCATCTCCAAAGCACCGGCATGATCTCCATCGTCACCGGCGTAACACCATGATCCCCATCATCATGATCTCCATCATCGTGTCGCCATCGGGGTTGTCGCGCGCCCACCATGCTCTTACTACTATTGCTACCGTTTAGCGATAAAGTAAAGCATTACATAGCGCTTAATGATTGACACGCAGGTCATACAAAAATTAAAGACAACCCTATGGCTCCTGCCGGTTGCCGTATACATCGACATGCAAGTCGATATTAACTATTACAACATGATCATCTCATATATCAAATATATCTCATCATGTCATTGGCCATATCATATCACATACATACCCTGCAAAAACAAGTTAGACGTCCTCTAAATTGTTGTTGCATGTTTTACGTGGCTGCTATGGGTATCTAGCAAGAACGCTTCTTACCTACGCAAAGCCACAACGGTGATGTTTAAGTTGCTATTTAACCTTCTACAAGGACCGCCTTTGTCGAATCCGATTCAACTAAGATAGGAGAGACAGACACCCGCCAGCCATCTTATGCAACAAAAGTCGCATGTCTGTCGATGGAACCGGTCTCATGTACGTGGACATGTAAAGTTGGTCCGGGCCGCTTCATCCCATAATACCGCTGAATCAAGAAAGACCAAGGAGGGAAGCAATCTAAACATCAACGCCCACAAACCCCTTTGTGTTCTACTCGTGAAAGCATCTACGCAAGAACCTAGCTCATGATGCCACTGTTGGAGAACGTTGCATGGGAAACAAAAATTTTCCTACGCTCACCAAGATCAATCTAGGAGATGCATCTACGAGAGAAGAGTCGGATCCACATACCCTTGTAGATCGCTAAGCGGAAGCGTTCAAGAACGCGGTTGATGGAGTCGTACTCGTCGCGATTCAAATCGCCGAAGATCCTAGCACCGAACGGACGGTGCCTCCGCGTTCTTCACACGTGCAGCTTGGGGACGTCTCCTCCTTCTTGATCCAGCAAGGGGGAAGGAGAGGTTGACGGAGAAATCCAGCAGCATGACGGCGTGGTGGAGATGGTGGTGGAGGAATTCCAGCAGTGCTTCGCCAAGCACTACTGTCTAGTTGAAGATCTCTACGGTGGAGGGAGGGCAGCGCCAAGGCATGAACGTGTGTGTCTGCCCTCCCCTCTGCCTCTCATTATATAGGGGGGAGAGGGGGGAGGAGGCGCCCTAGGGTTTCCCCTAGGGGCCGGCGGCCAAGGGAGATGGGAAGGGGGCGGCGCCCCCAGGGCTAGGGTTTTCCCCCCCAGGGTGCCTTGCCCCCCAAGGACTTTGGGGTGCGGCTCCCTAGGGGGGGCCAGCCCCCATGCGCAGGTGGAGAGGGCCCAAGGGGGGGCGCACAGCCCCATGAGGGCTGTTGCGTCTCCCACTTATGGCCCATAGGGCCCGTAACAATTACCGTGCCCCCCGAAACACCTTTCGGCACTCCGATTTCTTCCCGATGATCCCCGGAACAATTCCGGACTCCGTTCACTCTCATCCCATATATCAATCTTCGTACCCGGACCATTCCGGAGACCCTCGTCACGTCCGGGATCTCATCCGGGACTCCGAACAACCTTCGGTTACCATGCACTGTTCTCACTAACAACCCTAGCGTCACCGAACCTTAAGTGTGTAGACCCTGCGGGTTCGGAAACTATGCAGACATGACCGAGACACTCCCAGGTCAATAACCAATAGCGGGATCTGGATACCCATATTGGTTCCCACACGTTCCTCGATGACCTCATCGGATGAACCACGATGTCAAGGATTCAGGCAATCCCGTATACAGTTCCCTTTGTCTCGTCGGTATGTTACTTGCCCGAGATTCGATCGTTTGTATCTCTATACCTAGTTCACTCTCGTTACCGGCAAGTCTCTTTACTCGTTCCGTAATACATAATCCCGTGACTAACTACTTAGTCACTTTGAGCTCATTGAGATGACGTATTACCGAGTGGGCCCGGAGATACCTCTCCGTTACACGCAGTGACTAATCCCAGTCTCGATCCATGTCAACTCAACAGACACCTTCGGAGATACCTGTAGAGTACCTTTATAGTCACCCAGTTACGTTGCGACGTTTGGCACACACAAGGCACTCCTACGGTGTCAGTGAGTTACATGATCTCATGGTCATAGGAACTTATACTTGACATGCAGAAAACTATAGCGATAACTGATACGATCAAAAGCTATGTTTAACGTTTGGGTCTCGTCCATCACATCATTCTCCTAATGATGTGATCCCGTTATCAAATGACAACTCATGTCTATGACCTGGAAATCGCGGTCATCTTTGATCAACGAGCTAGTCCTGAAGAGGCTTACTAGGGACACAAAGTTTGTCTATTTATCCACACATGTATTTAAGTTTCCAATCAATACAATTATAGCATGGATAATAAACGATTATCATGAACAAGGAAATATAATAATAACTCTTTTATTATTGCCTCTAGGGCATATTTCCAACAATGGATCCCATCTCAGATTTCATGGCCTCAAGCCATTTTGCGGAATCTGGGCTCATCATCGCTTCCTCATAGTTCGTAAGTTCATCATGGTCTAGTAACATGACTTCCAGAACTGGGTTGCCGTACCACTCTGGTGCGGAAGGTACTCTGGTTGATCTACGACGTTCAGCAGAAACTTGATCCGAAGTTTCATGATTATCATCATTATCTTCCTCACTGATTGGTGTAGGAATCACTGGAACAATTTTCTATGATGTACTACTTTCCAATTCGGGAGAAGGTACAATTACCTCATCAAGTTCTACTTTCCTCCCACTCACTTCTTTCGAGAGAAACTCCTTCTCTAGAAAGGATCCATTCTTAGCAACGAATATCTTGCCTTCGGATCTGTGATAGAAGGTGTACCCAACAGTCTCTTTTGGATATCCTATGAAGACACATTTCTCCGATTTGGGTTCGAGCTTATCAGGTTGAAGCTTTTTCAGATAAGCATCGCAGCCCCAAACTTTAAGAAACGACAACTTTGGTTTCTTGCCAAACCACAGTTCATAAGGTGTCGTATTAACGGATTTAGATGGTGCCGTATTTAACGTGAATACAGCTGTCTCTAAAGCATAACCCCAAAACGATAGTGGTAAATCGGTAAGAGACATCATAGATCGCACCATATCCAATAAAGTACGGTTACGATGTTCGGACACACCATTACGCTGTGGTGTTCCGGGTGGCGTGAGTTGTGAAACTATTCCACATTGTTTCAAATGAAGACCAAACTCGTAACTCAAATATTCTCCTCCACGATCAGATCGTAGAAACTTTATTTTCTTGTTATGATGATTCTCTACTTCACTCTGAAATTCTTTGAACTTTTCAAATGTTTCGGACTTGTGCTTCATTAAGTAGATATACCCATATCTGCTTAAATCATCAGTGAAGGTCAAAAAATAACGATACCCGCCGCGAGCTTCAACACTCATTGGCCCACATACATAAGTATGTATGATTTCCAACAAATCTGTTGCTCGCTCCATAGTTCCGGAGAACGGAGTTTTAGTCATCTTGCCCATGAGGCATGGTTCGCAAGCACCAAGTGATTCATAATCAAGTGATTCCAAAATTCCATCACTATGGAGTTTCTTCATGCGCTTTACACCATTATGACCTAAACGGGAGTGCCACAAATAAGTTGCACTATCATTATTAACCTTGCATCTTTTGGCTTCAATATTATGAATATGTGTATCACCACGATCGAGATCCAACAAACTATTTTCATTGGGTGTATGACCATCGAAGGTTTTATTCATGTAAACAGAATAACAATTATTCTATGACTTTAAATGAATAACCGTATTGCAACAAATATGATCAAATCATATTCATGCTCAACGCAAATGCCAAATAATATTTATTTAGGTTTTACACTAATCCCGAAAGTATAGGGAGTGTGCGATGATGATCATATCAATCTTGGAACCACTTCCAACACACATCGTCACTTCACCTTTAACTAGACTCTGTTCATTCTGCAATTCTCGTTTCGAGTTACTAATTTTAGCAACTGAACCGGTATCAAATACCCAGGGGTTGCTATGAACACTAGTAAAGTACACATCAATAATCTGTATATCAAAATATACCTGTGTTCACTTTGCCATCCTTCTTATCCGCCAAGTATCTAGGGCAGTTCCACTTCCAGTGACCATTTCCTTTGCAGTAGAAGCACTTAGTTTCAGGCTTGAGTTTTAGCTTTGGGTTTCTTCACGGGAATGACAACTTGCTTGTCATTCTTCTTGAAGTTCCCCTTCTATCCCTTTGCCCTTTACTTGAAACAAGTGGTCTTGTTAACCATCAACACTTGATGCTTTTTCATGATTTCTACCTTCGCCGACTTCAGCATCGCGAAGAGCTCGGGAATTCCTTTCGACATCCCTTGCATATTATAGTTCATCACGAAGTTCTACTAACTTGGTGATAGTGACTAGAGAACTTTGTCAATTACTATCTTATCTGGAAGATTAACTCCCACTTGATTCAAGCAATTGCAGTACCCAGACAATCTGAGCACATGCTCACTGGTTGAGCTATTCTCCTCCATCTTGTAGGCAAAGTATTGTCAGAGGTCTCATACCTCTCGACACGGGCATGAGTATCAAGTCCCGGTTCTAAGCCGTAAAGCATGGTGCACTTAAACTATCAAGTAGTCATCATACCGAGCTTTTGTCAAAACGTTCATAACGTCTACATCTGCTCCTACAATAGGTCTGTCACCTAGCGGTGCATCAAGGACATAATTCTCTGTGCAGCAATGAGGATAATCCTTAGATCACGGAACAATTCCGCATCATTGCTACTAACATCTTTCAACTTAGTTTTCTCTAGGAACATATAAAAAATAAACGGGGAGCAACATCGTGAGCTATTGATCTACAACATAGATATGCTAATACTACGAGGACTAAGGTCATGATAAATTAAAGTTCAATTTAATCATATTATTTAAAGAACTCCCACTTAGATAGACATCCCTCCGGTCATCTAAATGATCACGTGATCCAGATCAACTAAACCATGTCCGATCATCACGTGAGATGGAGTAGTTTCAATGGTGAACATCTTATGTTGATCATATCTACTATATGATTCACGCTCGACCTTTCGGTCTCCAGTGTTCCGAGGCCATATATGCATATGCTAGGCTCGTCAAGTTTAACCCGAGTATTCTGCGTGTGCAAAACTGGCTTACACCCGTTGTATTTGAACGTAGAGCTTATCACACCCGATCATCACGTGGTGTCTCGGCACGACGAACTTTCGCAACGGTGCATACTCAGGGAGAACACTTATACCTTGAAATTTAGTAAGGGATCATCTTATAATGCTACCGTCGTTCTAAGCAAAATAAGAAGCATAATAAGATAAACATCATATGCAATCAAAATATGTGACCTGATATGGCCATCATCATCTTGTGCTTTTGATCTCCATCTCCAAAGCACCGTCATGATCACTGTAATGCCCAGGATGGAGTTATACCTCCTACGTGTCGAGGCACGACTTAAAGGCATAATTCCATCCTAGAATGATCTCAAGTTTGGTAATCTTTGCACAACTCATGTAAAAGAGGGGATAGTAAACTGAAAATAGCTGGCTTACAATCGCCACGTCACAGAATAACAGTACAAGTCTCAAACATCATACATTAAGAGCACTACAACCCTCTAAGGGCAAAAGCCAAATGTCAAAGTACCAAACTCAGATAAAAACAACCACAGGCGGATCGAATCCTAGTAAGAGACTCCACTACTGATCGTCCGGGTAGCGCACGTAGTAACGACTACGCTCCTCGTCGTACTCCCAATCCAGCTCGGTGCCATCACCTGGATAGCTCACAGCTGGACCTGCATCTGGTGTGTGAAGTAACTGTGAGCCACAGAGGACTCAGCAATCCCGTTCCCGGGTAACAGAACTATCAAAGCCTTTAGGTGAGGAAAGGCTGAAGAAAGAACAAGTCTGCAGCAGCAACTAGCATCTAGCTTACGTAAGTGAGAGCGAGAAGAGAAGGCCTCGACGAGAAGTGATCACGAAGTGATCCTAGCTACAGCTCACAAACATAACCCCTCCGTGTTCAACTCCCGAATCCCTATTCGGAAATTGACAGTCAAGGAACACACACTGGTAGTGTATTAGTATCGTTGTGTCAAGTTATCTACAACCGGAATTAACAAGCTCCCATCTGCCACATAACCGCGGGCACGGCTTTCGAAAGTTCAAAACCCTGCAGGGGTGTTCCAAATTGACCCATTACAAGCCCACGATCCGCGGAGTCGCAACTCCAAAGTGGGAAGACCCGAGTATCCTCGGAATCCCGTGCTCAAGATATACCGAGCTAAGGTAAGGCTAATCCAGCAAATCCTCCCGGCGTGTCGACACCCTGATAGTAGCCGCGCGTATCTAGGTCTCAGGACACGTCCGGATGAGCAGTACGTACAGATACCGAAGATCCCAGCGAACCGGGTGGTATCCGCAAGTGGCTCTAGTTTGGACCAACACTCAAGTCGAGCACTGGCCCAGGGGGTTGAATTAATTAAGCCTCGGGTTAATTACTCCCTCGGAAAGTTTTTAGTTGTTTAGGCAAATAGTACCAAGGTTGGGACTTGCTGGAAAAGACTTAGCACTTAGCGGTTTATCGAGGGGGTCCCATACACCCCAACCGTGTTAGGAACGCATAATCAAGGAACATAAAACCGGCTTATACGGATCCTAACGGCATGAGTGGAACAAATCACCAAGCAAAAGGCTTAGCCTTCCACCCTTGCCAATGTATAGATGATTTCAATTAAAGCATTTATATAGTGTGATATAACCCAACCAAACTTCAACATGGAGCAAGCATCTTCACTTCACCTGCAACTAGCAACGCTATAAGAAGGGCTGAGCGAAGCGTACTTAGCCAAGCAACGGTTTGCATAGGTAGGGTGGTTAAACATGGCAATTGGTTACAAGTAGGAGGCTGACAAGAAGAACATGGGCATCGAGGCAAAACTATAGATCGAGACTACTAGCAATAGGCAAAGATAGTAATGTTATCGGGGTTCGGTCATCTTGCCTGAAGAGAAGACGTTCGGATCGAAAGAAGGGTCCTCGTGCTCAAACTCGTTGGAAACCTCGTGCTCAACCTCGTTGGAAAACTCGTGCTCAACTTCCGGCTCTAAACAAGACAAACACACCAAGCACCAATCAACACGATGCAATGCGCACTCGAAAAACATGAATGCGTGATGGATGCACTAGGGATGCACATGGAGCACGGAAAACATCACTCAAGCAAAACACCTCAAAACAAGACAACGACCTGATATTATTAATCTACACAGAAAATCACCCAAGTTTGATATAAGATTCGCTGAAATCGGAGTTACGGGCTAAAAGTTATGCCCGAAACAAGATTTGAGCGAAAACTGAAAATTACAGCAACATAGCATCTTTGGAGCTCAAAATAATTAATCTACAGCACCCAAAAACCATGGCAAAGGACTTGAACATAAACTATATATAATGTACAGCAACTAGGTCCAAATTGCACCCCCAACGGAGTCACGGATCAATAGCAATGATCTTGGACATATTGAACTTTGAAATAAAATTCTGGCAGCAGAATTTTATTGAAAGTTTGGAGCAAAAGATAAACATGCTACAGCACCTCAAATGGACATGTGAGGAAATGGATGGAAAGACAACAATATATACTACAAGGAACAATCAAAATCCACCCCAAAACTATCATGCTTTGTCCTACAACATCACACGAACATGGCATCGGAACGTTACAGATTTCAGACTTAGTGAAATTTCACTAAGTCCTAAAACAGCAATATCATCATAGCACACAAAAGAGCATGATTAAGACACCTCGAAACTAAACATGGCAAAGGGTAAGCACCTCATCAAAATACATATGAAGGTGATCCCGAAACACACAAGCATGCATCATTGTGGTGAACACACCGATTACAACGAGCTCAACAAGATGGCATTCATAACAAGTGAAAACACAACAAGTGAACATGGCACTTTGCAACGATGATAACAAGGAAACAATAAATCTACCATGCAACCTATCACACACACAACACGTAGTTCGTGGCAAGACGAACACGTGGACATGTCATTTGCATCGTTTGGACAAACGAGCTAAAAGATATCACATGTCAAAGGTGGCATGAAAATAACACATAACAGCAGTTTATATCATCATGCACTCTTGCAACAGCAAAACAAGTGTCAAGATGACATCTAACATGCATGACAACAACAGGTAAAACGTAGAGGACAACTCCACGAACATCTGGACATGCTACACGCGCAAAACGGAGCAGCAGATAAAAAGTTAGGGCAGGTCAAAGTATGGATTTCAGATAAGCAGATCTGGGACTTAGGAAAAAAAAGGTACCTCTCCAGATCGGATCTGGAGGAACAGTACGGGCCCGGATGAACAGTAACAGGCCCGCGGGGAAGAGAAACGGCGGCGGCCCGGCTCGGTGGAGGAAGGCCTGGCGCTGCGCGGCGGCGATGCGGCGGCCCAGGACGGCGGCGGCCCACCTCCCGGCAGCGGGCGACGCGGGAGCCGCCTGGCCGGCGCGGCCCGCCAGGAGGCGGCGGCCCACGCGCGGTGGCTGGCACCTGGTGGCCCGTGGGCTGGAGCGGCCTGAGGCGGGGGCTTCGGTGCGGAGGCGAGGGCGAGCGCTGGCGCCTGGAGACCCGATGCGGTCGGCTGGGGGATGGCTGGCCCGTTAGCGAAGGGCGAGGTGACGGGGAACTGGTCCCCCCGGCCCGGTCGACCGAAACGGCCAGGCGACGACGCCCTGGCCCGGTGCGGTCGACGGAACGAGCGGGACTGGCGCTGGCGTTGACTTCGGCGCTGCGGTGGCTGGCGAATCGCAGCGATCGATCCCAGATCCAGGATCCCGGTCGGCTGCGGCTGGAAGGATCCCCTCGGGATCCGGGAAATTTTCTTGGATCTGAGGAAGAAGGGAAAAAAAAGAAAGTGGAGAGAGGAGGAAGAAGAAGGGGATGCCCAAATAGACCTAGGGTCTATATATAGCAGTTTTAGACTAGGGTTTAGAGACTAGGGGTGTTTAGGAGCCCTCCGATCTGATCCAACGGATCCGATCGCGGGGACAGTTTAGAAAGGACTAGAAGGAGATAAAAGAAGGCAGCAGGGGTATTTCCGGGACACGAAGTAAGGGCACTTCGGACCCACACGGACAACGGAGGGAAAAGTCAATGGAGTCCAAACGAGATGAGATTTGAGAGGCGGGTTGCACACAACAAAACAACAACACACACAACAACCTCGCGGCACACCGGTAACGAAAAACGCCCGAACAACAAAGTAGGCCTACGAGACGTCACGGACACGTGAGGGAGCTCCGGAACACGAAACGGACAACGGGAAGAAACGCCACGAACCGGATGCAACCCACAACACAAATGCAATGCAATGCACATGTCTACATGATATGAATGAATGCCACACACTCACACCACAAAACGACAAAAGCCCGAAAGACAAAGAACCCGAAATGGAAATAGATGAAGCCGGAGATTTATTATATACCCAAAAGGGAAAGTATTACATCCGGGGCATTACAAACTCTCCTCTACTACAAAAAGATCTCGTCCCGAGATCTAGGACTGGAAAAAGGAAGGGTACTCGGAACGAAGATGATCTTCTCGTTCCCAGGTAGCTTCTCGGTCTGTGTGATGTGACCACTTGACTTTCAGAAACTTGATGGATTTGTTGCGAGTCTTGCGTTCGGTTTCTTCGAGAATTGCAACTGGATGCTCTCGGTAGGAAAGGTCTTGTTGAAGATCAATCTCCTCAAACGGAATCATGCGCTCAGGTGCCTTGAAGCATTTGCGAAGCTGAGACACATGGAAGACATCATGAACATTTGCAAAGTTGGAAGGGAGCTCGAGCTGATAGGCTAGATCGCCTCTTTTGCCAAGAATTCTGAAAGGCCCGACGTATCTAGGAGCAAGTTTTCCTTTGATACCGAACCTCTGGGTTCCTTTCATCGGAGACACTCGGAGATAGACATGATCACCGATGTCGAAAGCCAGATCACGATGCTTTCCATCATAGTAGCTCTTCTGACGCGACTGAGCGGCCTTGAGATTCTCACGTATGACTTTGCACATTTCTTCGGCTTCAGAGATCAAATCATTGCCAAGAAGTTGGCGTTCGCCTGTTTCACACCAGTTGAGAGGGGTACGGCACTTTCTGCCATAGAGAATTTCAAACGGAGCTTTGCCTGCACTTGCTTGGAAGCTGTTGTTGTAAGAGAACTCTGCAAATGGAAGACAGTCTTCCCATTTCATGCCGAAGGAGATGACACAGGCTCTGAGCATATCTTCAAGGATCTGATTCACACGCTCGACTTGACCACTAGTCTGAGGGTGAAAGGCAGTGCTGAACCTGATCTTCGTGCCCATGGCGGACTGAAAGGAGTCCCAGAACTTTGATGTGAACAAGCTGCCACGGTCTGAGGATATCACTTGAGGAATGCCATGTAGGGACACAATTCTGGAAGTGTACAGCTCTGCAAGTTGAGCTGCATTGATTGATTCTTTGACTGGAAGAAAGTGAGCAACTTTGGTAAGCTTGTCAATCACCACAAAGATAGCATCATTGCCTCGCTTGGATTTAGGAAAACCAGTGACGAAGTCCATTTCAATGTGGTCGAACTTCCACTCAGGAATAGGAAGAGGTTGGAGAAGACCGGCTGGACGTTGATGTTCTGCTTTCACTCTTCTGCATACATCACATTCATTCATGAACTGGGCAATCTCCCTTTTCATGCGTGTCCACCAGTAAGATTGCTTGAGGTCTTGATACATCTTGGAACTGCCAGGATGGATGGAAAGGAGAGAGTCATGAGCTTCTTCCATTATGAGCTTCCTGAGATCACCTTTGGGAACAACGAGTCTGTCCTCGAAGAACAAGGTATCTCTCTCATCCACACGGAAGCACTTATATTTTGGAGTGCCCTTTGCAATCCCATGTTTCACCTTCTTCACCATGGTATCACTGAGCTGGGCCTCACGGACTTGATCTTCCAAGGTAGGAGCAATCTGGAGATTTGCAAGAAAACCCTGCGGAACAACCTGAAGGTTGAGCTTCCTGAAAGCTTCACAAAGCTCAGGCTGGTGTGGCTTGATAAGAAGGCTGTTGCAATATGCCTTTCTGCTCAAAGCATCTGCAATCACATTCGCCTTGCCTGGAGTGTACTCAATGCTGGGGTTGTACTCTTGGATCATCTCGACCCAACGAGTCTGGCGGAGGTTCAGATGCGGCTGTGTGAAGATGTACTTCAAGCTCTTGTGATCAGTGAAGATGTCGACCTTTCTGCCCAACAACAGATGTCTCCACGTAATCAGAGCATGTACCACAGCTGCTAGCTCGAGATCATGTGTGGGATAGTTCTTCTCAGCTGGCTTTAACTGACGAGAAGTGTATGCCACAATTCTCTTCTCTTGCATAAGCACACCACCAAGGCCTTGAAGAGAAGCGTCACAGAACACTTCATAGGGCTTGGATTCATCTGGAGGAATCAGAACTGGAGCAGAGACAAGCTTCTCTTTGAGGGTTTTGAAAGCCACTTCACACTCGGGAGACCAAAAGTATTTGACATTCTTCTGAAGGAGGTTGGAAAGAGGCTTGGCAATCTTGGAGAAGTTCTCCACAAACCTTCTGCAATAGCTGGCAAGACCCAGAAAACTGCGGAGCTGCTTGACGTTCTGAGGAGCTTCCCAGTTGACAATTGCTTCAACTTTCTCGGGATTAACCGCAATACCGTCAGCTGAGATAATGTGGCCCAGGTACAAAACCTTATCGAGCCAGAACTCGCACTTTGAGAACTTGGCATAGAATTTATGCTCTCGGAGTCGATCAAGAACCAGACGCAAGTGCTTTTCGTGATCTTCTTCATTCTTGGAAAACACCAGAATATCATCCAGATACACAAGCACGAACTCGCCAGTATAGGGGTTGAAGATGTAATGCATCATCCTTGAAAAGGTAGGAGGAGCATTGGCGAGACCGAAGGACATGACGGTATACTCATATGAACCGTAGCTCGTTCTGAAGGCCGTCTTGGGAATGTCTTCCTCGCGAATGCGAATTTGATGATAGCCCATTCGGAGGTCAAGCTTAGAGAATACTTTAGCTCCTTTGAGCTGCTCAAAGAGTTCGTTGATGTTGGGGAGCGGATACTTGTTCTTAATCGTCTTCTTGTTCAATGGCCGGTAGTCAACACAGAGACGCTCCGTGCCATCTTTCTTCTTGACAAATAAGACGCCACAGCCCCACGGAGATGTACTCGGTCTGATGAGACCCATACGCTCCTGTTCATCCAACTGTTTCTTCAATTCCTTCAATTCATCTGAAGAGAGCTTGTAAGGACGCCGGCAAACAGGTTCGGTGCCCGGCTCGAGTTCAATGACAAACTCCACCTGACGGTGTGGAGGCATGCCTGGAAGTTCTTCTGGAAAGACGTCTTGATATTCATTCACCACTGGAATTTGCTCTATGGCATTAATTTCACCCTTATCATTAAGAGAGAAAAGCCGAATAGTATTATCCCTGGAGGCGAAAATAATCACATCTTCATCAGAATGAGTCAATTTGACTTCCTTTTGAGCGCAATCAATGTGAGCATCATGCTGAGAAAGCCAATCCATTCCGAGAATGAGGTCGATGTCAGAATGACCAAGAACCACCGGAGAAGCCAAAAATCGATAATCACCCAAGCGAATAGAAATATCCGGAACATGCACCCGAGAGGTCATTTGCAAACCAGGAGAAATAATGCTCAACTGCTTCGGCATCACTTGAGTGACAAATTCATGCTTAGCAACAAAAGGTCTTGAAATGAAGGACAAAGATGCACCCGAATCAAACAATACTTTAGCTGGAAAAGAGTTCACTGAGAGGTTACCCAAAATGACATCAGAAGAGTTCTCTGCTTCAGCTGCACTCATCAGATTGACCCTTGCAGACTTTGGATCATGCTTGACAATAGCTGAACTCATAGGAGGAGGAGGTGGAAGACGCTTCGGATTCGGACATCTGTTGGCATAATGACCCTTCTGGCCACACTTGTTGCACACCACTTCAGAGAGAGGACGGAACTGAGAGCCACTGGACTTGGAGCCTTGAGACTGAAACTGCTTCTTCGACTGGTTGCTCGGGTTGGGTGGGTGGGAGAAACCACGACCACTAGAGTTCTTGTTGTTGGAGTTGTTGAAGTTGCTGGAGTTGTTGTATGGAGCTCGAATCATTGGAGGAGGAGGAAGCCAGAATTTCTGTTGTTTCGCAGCCAACTGAGACGATGAGGTAGAGTGAACAGCATCTCGAATTCTCTTCTTAGAAGCCTCCATCTTAAGCTGAGCTGCTTCTTGTTTCAAAGCCATATTATAGAACTTATCGAATTCGTCTGGCTCGAACAAAGTGAGAGCAAGCTGAAGTTCATCTTTGAGACCTCCACGGAACTGATAGATTTTGCTCTTTGCATCAGGAATGTCTTGCTTTGCATAACGAGCGAGGTTTTGGAACTTGACATTATACTGATAGACTGACATGGAGCCTTGCTTGAGGTTGCGGAATTGCTCACGCATACCCTCGATAACACTTGTAGGAATGTGATGCGAGCTGAAATCCTTGCAGAAATTCTCCCAAGAGATCACTTGACCCGGCCTTGAGTCTTTGTACTGCTGCCACCAGTCAGCTGCTTGATCTTTCAGTTGGAAGGCTGCAAACTTCACATAGTCATCTTCTTTCACGTTACTGCACTCAAAATGCTTCTTTATGTCGGTCAACCAATCTTCAGCATCAAGAGGGTCGACACAGTAACTGAAAGCTTTAGGATTGTTGGCCAAGAACTGGTTGAGGGTAGCATGGTGCTGCTGGAAGAAGTTGCCTTGGTTCATTGGAACGCCCTGATTAGCTTGATTAGCTTGCATAGCCTGCATTTGCTGCATCATCTGCATCATCAACTGAGTGTTCTGAGCAGTAGTCTGCATAATTGCTCTCCAAGCCTCAGGCGGAGGAGGAGGAGAAGGACGACGCTCTGGAACCTCTTCCACCTCTGGGTTAGCATTCGGAACCTTTTTCGGAGCCATCCTGTAAGAGATGTCCACGAATCAGCAATTGATTGACAAAAGGAATAAGCTGAATCAATGGAATGAATTGCAACAAGTCTTCACAATAATCATTCGAACAATAAGAACGAATGAAATCATCCGAACAAGAGGAACAAATGATATTTCTCAGTTAAATGATAACATCAGTCTTCACGAGAAGCCACATAGGGATCAAAAGGATAAAATAAGAAAAACAACAAGGTACGGAAAGGAACAAACACAAGAGAGGAGTTTCGTTCTAACATCTTTGTGCTGAAAGCATATGAACGCGTTACGAAAAGGTTTTGCAATCCCCGGATCAGCATAGCCAAGGACCCTTTAAGATGCAACTCCTGATAGTAACATCGGTCATATAACTCCTTCACTCAATGTCGAACCCCGAACTCACTAACCTGCATTCGTTGGAAGAATGCATACGATCTACTGGATAAAACCCACCTATAGTTTTCCGAAAGATTCCAGTTTTGCAATCAGGTGTTGGGGATACACGGGAAGCACCGCGCAATCAACTCTAACCTACATCCAGGTGTATCCATCCTTCAACACATAACCAGTCTTTCTCGGAAACTGTGTACCTCGGACCTTCGAAAAGCATCCACTATAACAAGCTATGGCAATACTCCCGAACTACCTCCCCAGTACTGGGTGATGTCGGGGTTATCTTGCCACTGGCCGTATAGGGGAGATTTTCGATGTCGGCCGTCTTAAGTATTTAGTACTGTCGCGATATGCTTGTTACAACGATACCCCGAAGCTCAACTCCTCGGTAACAGGAGGCATCGAGAACAATATCCTTGTCACAAGAACATCGAAACAATCCCAGAATACTCGCGGGATTCCTAAAAAAAAAAATTGTGCAAATTTTGAAGATAGGAGAGACAAGAGTAGACGTCAGGAGTCCTCACCAGAGAGAAAGGGGATGAGAAGCAAAGAAATCCTACTCTCCGATATAATATAGGACTCAAAAAGTTTTCAGTGTGTGCCTAGACTCAACCGTCAACGGTTCGATCAAACAGTGGGGGCTCCTAGGTCGGAGAAGGCTCTGATACCAACTTGTAATGCCCAGGATGGAGTTATACCTCCTACGTGTCGAGGCACGACTTAAAGGCATAATTCCATCCTAGAATGATCTCAAGTTTGGTAATCTTTGCACAACTCATGTAAAAGAGGGGATAGTAAACTGAAAATAGCTGGCTTACAATCGCCACGTCACAGAATAACAGTACAAGTCTCAAACATCATACATTAAGAGCACTACAACCCTCTAAGGGCAAAAGCCAAATGTCAAAGTACCAAACTCAGATAAAAACAACCACAGGCGGATCGAATCCTAGTAAGAGACTCCACTACTGATCGTCCGGGTAGCGCACGTAGTAACGACTACGCTCCTCGTCGTACTCCCAATCCAGCTCGGTGCCATCACCTGGATAGCTCACAGCTGGACCTGCATCTGGTGTGTGAAGTAACTGTGAGCCACAGAGGACTCAGCAATCCCGTTCCCGGGTAACAGAACTATCAAAGCCTTTAGGTGAGGAAAGGCTGAAGAAAGAACAAGTCTGCAGCAGCAACTAGCATCTAGCTTACGTAAGTGAGAGCGAGAAGAGAAGGCCTCGACGAGAAGTGATCACGAAGTGATCCTAGCTACAGCTCATAAACATAACCCCTCCGTGTTCAACTCCCGAATCCCTATTCGGAAATTGACAGTCACGGAACACACACTGGTAGTGTATTAGTATCGTTGTGTCAAGTTATCTACAACCGGAATTAACAAGCTCCCATCTGCCACATAACCGCGGGCACGGCTTTCGAAAGTTCAAAACCCTGCAGGGGTGTTCCAACTTGACCCATTACAAGCCCACGATCCGCGGAGTCGCAACTCCAAAGTGGGAAGACCCGAGTATCCTCGGAATCCCGTGCTCAAGATATACCGAGCTAAGGTAAGGCTAATCCAGCAAATCCTCCCGGCGTGTCGACACCCTGATAGTAGCCGCGCGTATCTAGGTCTCAGGACACGTCCGGATGAGCAGTACGTACAGATACCGAAGATCCCAGCGAACCGGGTGGTATCCGCAAGTGGCTCTAGTTTGGACCAACACTCAAGTCGAGCACTGGCCCAGGGGGTTGAATTAATTAAGCCTCGGGTTAATTACTCCCTCGGAAAGTTTTTAGTTGTTTAGGCAAATAGTACCAAGGTTGGGACTTGCTGGAAAAGACTTAGCACTTAGCGGTTTATCGAGGGGGTCCCATACACCCCAACCGTGTTAGGAACGCATAATCAAGGAACATAAAACCGGCTTATACGGATCCTAACGGCATGAGTGGAACAAATCACCAAGCAAAAGGCTTAGCCTTCCACCCTTGCCAATGTATAGATGATTTCAATTAAAGCATTTATATAGTGTGATATAACCCAACCAAACTTCAACATGGAGCAAGCATCTTCACTTCACCTGCAACTAGCAACGCTATAAGAAGGGCTGAGCGAAGCGTACTTAGCCAAGCAACGGTTTGCATAGGTAGGGTGGTTAAACATGGCAATTGGTTACAAGTAGGAGGCTGACAAGAAGAACATGGGCATCGAGGCAAAACTATAGATCGAGACTACTAGCAATAGGCAAAGATAGTAATGTTATCGGGGTTCGGTCATCTTGCCTGAAGAGAAGACGTTCGGATCGAAAGAAGGGTCCTCGTGCTCAAACTCGTTGGAAACCTCGTGCTCAACCTCGTTGGAAAACTCGTGCTCAACTTCCGGCTCTAAACAA
Organism: Secale cereale; assembly: GCA_902687465.1. Lineage (NCBI taxonomy): Eukaryota > Viridiplantae > Streptophyta > Magnoliopsida > Poales > Poaceae > Secale > Secale cereale. The sequence continues at coordinate 893,304,329 of LR738712.1, forward strand.
GACAAACACACCAAGCACCAATCAACACGATGCAATGCGCACTCGAAAAACATGAATGCATGATGGATGCACTAGGGATGCACATGGAGCACGGAAAACATCACTCAAGCAAAACACCTCAAAACAAGACAACAACCTGATATTATTAATCTACACAGAAAATCACCCAAGTTTGATATAAGATTCGCTGAAATCGGAGTTACGGGCTAAAAGTTATGCCCGAAACAAGATTTGAGCGAAAACTGAAAATTACAGCAACATAGCATCTTTGGAGCTCAAAATAATTAATCTACAGCACCCAAAAACCATGGCAAAGGACTTGAACATAAACTAGATATAATGTACAGCAACTAGGTCCAAAGTGCACCCCCAACGGAGTCACGTATCAATAGCAATGATCTTGGACATATTGAACTTTGAAATAAAATTCTGGCAGCACAATTTTATTGAAAGTTTGGAGCAAAAGATAAACATGCTACAGCACCTCAAATGGACATGTGAGGACATGGATGGAAAGACCACAATATATACTATAAGGAACAATCAAAATCCACCCCAAAACTATCATGCTTTGTCCTACAACATCACACGAACATGGCATCGGAACGTTACAGATTTCAGACTTAGTGAAATTTCACTAAGTCCTAAAACAGCAATATCATCATAGCACACAAAAGAGCATGTTTAAGACACCTCGAAACTAAACATGGCAAAGGGTAAGCACCTCATCAAAATACATATGAAGGTGATCCCGAAACACACAAGCATGCATCATTGTGGTGAACACACCGATTACAACGAGCTCAACAAGATGGCATTCATAACAAGTGAAAACACAACAAGTGAACATGGCACTTTGCAACGATGATAACAAGGAAACAATAAATCTACCATGCAACCTATCACACACACAACACGTAGTTCGTGGCAAGACGAACACGTGGACATGTCATTTGCATCGTTTGGACAAACGAGCTAAAAGATATCACATGTCAAAGGTGGCATGAAAATAACACATAACAGCAGTTTATATCATCATGCACTCTTGCAACAGCAAAACAAGTGTCAAGATGACATCTAACATGCATGACAACAACAGGTAAAACGTAGAGGACAACTCCACGAACATCTGGACATGCTACACGCGCAAAACGGAGCAGCAGATAAAAAGTTAGGGCAGGTCAAAGTATGGATTTCAGATAAGCAGATATGGGACTTAGGAAAAAAAAGGTACCTCTCCAGATCGGATCTGGAGGAACAGTACGGGCCCGGATGAACAGTAACAGGCCCGCGGGGAAGAGAAACGGCGGCGGCCCGGCTCGGTGGAGGAAGGCCTGGCGCTGCGCGGCGGCGATGCGGCGGCCCAGGACGGCGGCGGCCCACCTCCCGGCAGCTGGCGACGCGGGAGCCGCCTGGCCGGCGCGGCCCGCCAGGAGGCGGCGGCCCACGCGCGGTGGCTGGCACCTGGTGGCCCGTGGGCTGGAGCGGCCTGAGGCGGGGGCTTCGGTGCGGAGGCGAGGGCGAGCGCTGGCGCCTGGAGACCCGATGCGGTCGGCTGGGGGACGGCTGGCCCGTTAGCGAAGGGCGAGGCGACGGGGAACTGGTCCCCCCGGCCCGGTCGAACGAAACGGCCAGGCGACGACGCCCTGGCCCGGTGCGGTCGACGGAACGAGCGGGACTGGCGCTGGCGTTGACTTCGGCGCTGCGGTGGCTGGCGAATCGCAGCGATCGATCCCAGATCCAGGATCCCGGTCGGCTGCGGCTGGAAGGATCCCCTCGGGATCCGGGAAATTTTCTTGGATCTGAGGAAGAAGGGAAAAAAAAGAAAGTGGAGAGAGGAGGAAGAAGAAGGGGATGCCCAAATAGACCTAGGGTCTATATATAGCAGTTTTAGACTAGGGTTTAGAGACTAGGGGTGTTTAGGAGCCCTCCGATCTGATCCAACGGATCCGATCGCGGGGACAGTTTAGAAAGGACTAGAAGGAGATAAAAGAAGGCAGCAGGGGTATTTCCGGGACACGAAGTAAGGGCACTTCGGACCCACACGGACAACGGAGGGAAAAGTCAACGGAGTCCAAACGAGATGAGATTTGAGAGGCGGGTTGCACACAACAAAACAACAACACACACAACAACCTCGCGGCACACCGGTAACGAAAAACGCCCGAACAACAAAGTAGGCCTACGGGACGTCACGGACACGTGAGGGAGCTCCGGAACACGAAACGGACAACGGGAAGAAACGCCACGAACCGGATGCAACCCACAACACAAATGCAATGCAATGCATATGTCTACATGATATGAATGAATGCCACACACTCACACCACAAAACGACAAAAGCCCGAAAGACAAAGAACCCGAAATGGAAATAGATGAAGCCGGAGATTTATTATATACCCAAAAGGGAAAGTATTACATCCGGGGCATTACAATCACCTTCGTCACCGGCGCGACACCTTGATCTCCATCGTAGCATCGTTGTCGTCTCGCCAACTATTGCTTCTACGACTATCGCTGCCGCTTAGTGATAAAGTAAAGCAATTACATGGCGATTGCATTTCATACAATAAAGCGACAACCATATGGCTCCTGCTAGTTGCCGATAACATTACAAAACATGATCATCTCATACAAAACCGTATAACTCATCATGTCTTGACCATATCACATCACAACATGCCCTGCAAAAACAAGTTGGACGTCCTCTACTTTGTTGTTGCAAGTTTTACGTGGCTGCTACGGGCTTAGCAAGAACCGTTCTTACCTACGCATACAAAAACCACAACGATGTTTCGTCAAGTATGTGCTGTTTAACCTTCACAAGGACCGGGCGTAGCCACACTTGATTCAGCTAAAGTGAGAGAGACAGACACCGCCATTCACCTTTAAGCAACAAGTGCTCATAACGGTGAAACCAGTCTCGCGTAAGCGTACGCGTAATGTCGGTCCGGGCCGCTTCATCTCACAATACCGCCGAAGCAAAGTATGACATGCTGGTAAGCAGTATGACTAGTATCGCCCACAACTCATTGTGTTCTACTCATGCATATCATCTACGCATAGACCTGGCTCATGATGCCACTGTTGGGGAACGTAGTATTTTCAAAATATTCCTACGATCACGCAAGATCTATCTACTAGATGCATAGCAACGAGGGGGAGAGTGTGTCTACGTACCCTCGTAGACCGGGAGCGGAAGCGTCAAGTGACGCGGTTGATGTAGTCGAACTTCTTCGCGATCCAACCGATCAAGCACCGAACGTACGACACCTCCGTGTTCAGCACACGTTCAGCTTGATGACGTCCCACGAGCTCTTGATCCAGTTGAGATTCATGGGAGAGTTTCGCCAGCACGACGGCGTGGTGACAGATATGATGTATCTACCGGCGCAGGGCTTCGCCTAAGCACTGCAACGGTATGACCGAGGTGTGTTTCTGTGGAGAGGGGCACCGCACACGCCTAAAACAATTCAACTTGTATGTCCTAGGGTGCCCCCCTACCCCCGTATATGAAGGAGCAAGGGAGAGGCTGGCCCTAGAGGAGGCGCGCCAAGTGTGGGGAGTCCTACTAGGACTCCCAAGTCCTAGTAGGATTCCCCTTTCCTTTCCGGAGTATGAGAGAAGGAAAGAGGTGGAGAGGGAGAAGGAAAAGGGGGCTGCACCCCTTATCCAATTCGGACCAGAGGGTGGCGCGCGCCTCCTTCCTTTTGGCCTTTCTCCTCTATTCCCGTATGGCCCAATAAGGCCCATATACTCCGAAAAATACCCGAATCACTCGGAACCTTTCCGATGTCCGAATATAGTCGTCCAATATATCGATCTTTACGTCTCGACCATTTCGAGACTCCTCGTCATGTCCCCGGCCTCATCCGGGACTCCGAACTCCTTCGGTACATCAAAACTCATAAGCTCATAATACTGATCGTCATCAAACGTTAAGCGTGCGGACCCTACGGGTTCGAGAACTATGTAGACATGACCGAGACTCATCTCCAGTCAATAACCAATAGCGGAACCTGGATGCTCATATTGGCTCCTACATATTCTACGAAGATCTTTATCGGTCAAATCGCATAACAACATACGTTGTTCCTTTTGTCATCGGTATGTTACTTGCCCGAGATTCGATCGTCGGTATCTCTATACCTTAGTTCAATCTCGTTACCGGCAAGTCTCTTTACTCGTTCCGTAATACATCATCTCGTGACAAACTAATTAGTCATTTGCTTGCAAGGCTTATTATGATGTGCATTACCGAGAGGGCCCAGAGATACCTCTCCGACACTCGGAGTGACAAATCCTAGTCTTGATCTATGCCAACACCACGGACACTTTCGGAGACACCTGTAGAGCATCTTTATGATCACCCAGTTACGTTGTGACGTTTGATAGCACACAAGGTGTTCCTACGGTATTCGGGAGTTGCATAATCTCATAGTCATAGGAACATGTATAAGTCATGAAGAAAGCAATAGCAGTAAAACTAAACGATCGAAGTGCTATGCTAACGGATGGGTCCAGTCCATCACATCATTCTCCTAATGATGTGATCTCGTTGATCAAATGACAACTCATGTCTATGGTTCGGAAACATAACCATCTTTGATCAATGAGCTAGTCTAGTAGAGGCATACTAGGGACACTCTATTTTGTCTATGTATTCACACATGTACTAAGTTTCCGGTTAATACAATTCTAGCATGAATAATAAACATTTATCATGATATAAGGAAATATAAATATCAACTTTATTATTGCCTCTAGGGCATATTTCCTTCAAATATGTCTTACAATAGTGGTCGCAAGTGATACACGATTACAAAGTATGGCTAGTTAGCTGAGTGCTACGGTGGTGGAGATGGTGGCGGCTATGTTGATAGAGATGGGAAATGGCGGCGGCTAGTGTTGCAGATGATGACGAAGATGGAGGTTTCAATGATGTACTGTGACGTTTCTGGCATTGGCACCTTCAAGGTATTTGTTGGGTTGGACAAGGAGATGCCTCTGGCATCAATATGCCGTGCATACGAGCGTGTCCGGTCGTATGGACCGCCGTCTTTTGCTCTGGTCTTCTTGGTGTGCCTCTCACTTGGTTTCGTTTTCTCCTCTGTACTCATTTTCATGTATTGGCTTGATTTCGTCCATAAATAGCCCACTTTCCATGGAAACAAAATAAAGACGGGATATTTTCAATCTTATGTTTTCTGGTACATATTGCTTTTGTGTTTCTTACTTAGTATCTATAAACCACTCAGAATTATAGGAGTACCTCTAAGTGAACACATGGTCATTTTAAAGGATTAACTTCTGCATACTAGAATGTCAATATCTTACTTATCCCTCATGTACTGAATTCAGAAATTGGAAAGTCAAAAGAAAAGGAAATTAATGCTATTGACCTCAGTTAGACAATTTTCCTGAAGATTCCAAGAATCTAGACTAGCCATCACTGTGGCTAACTATTTGGCATCGTCGTCAAAAAATAGTTAGAGGTACATAGCATTAATTTCATTATACAGCATGGGTAGAGAATAATCCCCTTATATTAACAAATGACGATTGCATTATTAAGAAATAACCTACCAATAATGGTCACTTCCTGGTACCATAAGGCAATTTCTGGGTGATTCAAGACTAGAATTATTTTTGTTAGAAGTACTTGATAAGATCAATGGATTATTTTCTTCAGTTCATTCAGCAATATATAGAAGAAAAACAAATGCTATTAAATAACTTACTTCACAAATTTTATGATAGCAAACAATATGATGGCTCAGTAGTCAGTACAAATTTAATTGGTGAGACCACATAATACCAAATACATGACTTGCAAAAATTAACATTTTAAATAATATTCGGTAGCTAGCCATGTGCCTCCCAAAATGTTTGATCCATCTTTTTCAATGCATTTGCATCTTCCCCTGCCCTAATAGTACTGTCTAGGAAAAGATTTTCATGCCCTGTAACCTCTCAGACAAGTCAACCTCAAATAGCAAGGAGGGGTTCAGGTGTTGCCTACGTATTTCCTTGGTCTCCAAGTCAAGGACAATGAGCACACAGCGTTGGCCATGTATCTGCAACATGACCGCGTCGTTCCTCTCCCCTGAACGCTTGAACTGAATGGCCATAATGCCAAGAGGGACGTTGGGTTCAAACAACCGCAGCTTCTCCTCCATGTCGATCACGGCCTCCCGCTCCCAACCATGGCCACCAGGGAGATGTATCCACATGGTAATCATGAACACGTTGGCCACAAGGAACCGTAGCCTCCGGTCTGGTGACACCCTCAGGTGGCGCTGGGCTGGATTATTTTTGATGGGCATGACCGGGAGCTCCACCGTGCCGAGTTTCCCCGTCGAGACGCCATACGTGAGGATCTGGCGGCCATGTTGGAGCCAGTGGATGACGCCGCCAGGGAGTACAACGGCGTCATCGTGCTCATCATGGTGATTCCCTAACGGGGCGCCAAAGTGTTCAGTGACAGGACTCCAGCTGACATTGCCGTTGTTGGAGAGTGCGGCCGTCTGGATTCTCATGGAGTTTGTGCCCTTGTAGTGGCACCAGGCCCGGTGGGCGAAGAATAGCAGGAAGGAGGAGCCGCTTATGCCATCTGCAGTAGTGAGTAGAACGCACGGGTGACACCAGTATCCAATACAAGACCTGTCAAAGGAGATGCCCGGCGGTTTGGAGAGGAAGACGCAGTCGCCGGTCATGGGGTCGTACACGCACAGATCAGAGTTTCTGTGCTCGTAGACATAGTGGCGGCGGACAAGGACGATGAGGCCGCCGCGCGACGTCACAGGTTTGTACCGTCCGAGGAGGTCGTTGGCGGCGCTGCGTGCGACGAAAGGTGCGCGGTGCTTGTCGGCGAAGCCCAAGGCGGCCGGCGTAGCCGGGTGGACCAGAGAGACCAAAGGCTTCCGGCGGTGGTTCCGACGCCTGTGCCGACGGGTGTATGCGAGGAGGATCCGCGTCGGCACGACGCCCGTGGCAGCTTGTCGGATGAAGGAAGGGTCCGCGATTTCGCGGCGGAGGGACTTGCTGGTGGCGGCGCAGCGTGCGATGGTTCTGGCGTCGGAGTGCGCGGCGATCGCCAGCAGGAGGTCTGCCGGTAGCATCCGCGACGCCGGCGGCGCGCGAGGGTTGTTTTCCCGTTGGCGTTTTCGTGGTGCCATTGGGGCTGTGGATGTGCAGCATTTGTGCGGCCGAGCGATCTGCCTGCCCTATATACTACTACTATGACGCTAGTTATTCAGTTGAGGGAATGGAAGCTTATCTCTTCGTGAGGGAATGAAAAAATTGTGGATTAACTCGTGCGTTTGTTTAGACGGAATGCAAGCTTATCTCCTTATTTTCTTTATGCAAGGAAAAGATTGCAAATTATGGTTTCATCGGAAACATGGATCAGGAGATGAGGCCCTAAAATATCTCTTGGGAGCAGTTAGTATATGCAACGTACTTCATCATCTTCCAATCAGGAGATGAGGCCCTAAATTATAGTACTCCATAGAAGATTGTGGGATTCGTACAATGCAGTTGACACTACGTGGTTGGGTCCAATGTAAGTGAGATACTCCTTTTTTGCGAGTAAAGTGAGATAGTCCTTGGTTGAAGAAATTTTCAAATAATCCGAAGATGAGGGATTAATAAATACGGAAAATATAGGTGTATGGCGTGACGCCAACTGCGTGGTATATTATCACTGGGTGTAGCAGAAAGGTGTTAGAGATACGACAGACAAACTGAACGACGAAGAACGAAATCAAGCGGAGAACAGGGTGTAAGCGCCGAGCAGGGCGTCGAGGTGCGGGTCGGGGACAGGTCGTCGAGGGAGGAGGGCTCAGCAAGAGGAGCACTGCTCGCCGTCGGGCCTCACAGGAGTGGTCGCTGCCCCGCCGTCTTCTGAACCGGCTGCTGCCGCCATCTCTATTCTTGCCCCGTCGTTCCTTGGGTGCCGACTGATGGGCATGTGATTCAGGCGACGTGAGGGGAGGGGAGGAGTTCGAGCATGGGGGACGTAGGGTGGCGGCGGTGGCGAGTGCGGGGAATATGGAGTGAGGTTTCAAGGGGGCGAATGGGAAGACAAAGAGGCGAGGCAGACACTCTCGTTTGTCTAATCCAACCACGGGCCAACCGGGATGAACAGTCACGGCCCAACAAGTGAAATGGTGAAAATACCCTCGGCGAGGCACATGAATAACGGCGGTGGCACGAGATATTTCTGGTGGAGAGTGAAACTGTTGATTGCTACAGCGTCTCCGGTTCGATCCAGTGGCCCAGATCAATCGGAAGCGAGATCCGACGGGCCATATCGCATCAGGAAATCAATCTCATGGCCGAAATCCGCTGAGCTCTGAGGTACCTCCGTTTGCCCCGCGGTTAGTATTCTACGATTCAGAAGAGGGGAGGGCCTCCATCAACTCAAACACCCATCTCTTTCCATAACCCTATATACGGCATCCAAAAGATCAGTGTCTTCAAGAGCCCATACACACCGTGCTGCATTAGGGCATGTACAATGGTTGCTAAGATAGTCTTATCTTAACTTTTGCATGTAAATTAGAGATGACAAAAAAACAAGTCTACAATGGGTCATCTCTTAGCCTTATCTTCAATAATTAGTTATTCCTAAAAACATGGTGAGACAAATTGTGCTAAGCTATCATCTCTTGTCTTTGCTTAAATAAGCTAAGACAAGCCTTCTCTTATGATTTCTCTCTCCTCCACCTCATCATTTATCTTACGTGGCATCCTTAAGCTAGAACCATTGTACATGCCCTTACAATGCAAGAGAGAATGCCGCCAAGTGTCCTCATTGTCACACAGTCCATACGATGTCACCAAAGACATATTCAGATGGTGGAGAGGAGCCGTTGTTGAGATAGATTTTTGGGCTAACCTCCATGAGAAAATTTTAATCTTGAGGGGAACATCTATCTTCCATAGTTTAGACGATGACTTCTGCTCGCCTTCAATGTTTGAAAAAATAATATATTTTTTAGATCAAGTTTGAAGAAATTGATTGGGAAAGGAGAAAGGTATATATTAATGAAACAATTCCTTATTTAACACTACCTTAAATTTCATTTCCTTATTTGACAGCGAAAAACTTTGTCGTCCCTATCTAACAACAAGTTTAAGTTTTATACATTTTATGACACATTCGTCCATTGGAAGCCTAAATGACACCTAAAAAAATCATTTTGCTCCTCATGTGATATGTGTGTATGAAGGGCAGTAGCACACACACGCAGCATCACTGTGAGGACAGTAGCACACACACATCATCACATAAACATGCAGCAACACACAGGCACGCACGCGCGCACACACACAGCGGCACACTCGCACGCAACACACACGCAGCAGCGGCAGCAGCACACACCTAGTAGCACACACTGCAGCACAGAAGCACACATCACACAGCCACGCAAATAACACACACACACTACATACACATGCACCAGCAAACACACACACGTGCACACGGGTATGCGTGCACACACACGCACAACACCACACACACCCGAACACAAACATACCACGTAAGGGCAAAATGGTCTTTTCAGGTGTCATTTAGGCTTGAAATGGACAAAAGTGTTATAAAAGGCATATAAAATTTAGACTTGTTGTTAGATAGGGAAAAATTATTTGTCGATGTCAAATAGGACATAGAATTTAGACAGTGTTAAATAAGGAATTCTCTCTCTATGAATTGGGCCGGTTTGGTTTTGTGTTTAAAGTACACTCGTGCGTGGGCTGAATTTTCCAAATTAGCGCGTGGGAGGTTTATCTCGTGTGGGGCCGAGCCATCCATCCCCGGCTTTCCCCTGATCCGGCGACAATCTCTGGGCACGCCATGACCTCCTCCTACCAGCCGCCCGCCACGACGAACCTGGATGCGCCGGCGCCGGCACCCAAGGTGAAGGCAGCAGCGGTGGTGGCCCGAAACCCTAGCTCCCCCAGCGGCCCGCCGTCGCCGGAGATGGAGGCCACGGCGGAGGCGCTCACGCGGGAGGAGGTGCTGCACCGGAGGCGCCGCCGCGCCGCTCGGCTCCTTGCCGCGTACCGCCGGTTGTACTGGGCCATGGCAGAGGAGGTGCGCGCGCGGCACCGGCAGTACGTCTAGGAGCTCGGCTGCAGCCCGCTTGAGGCCGAGCAGTCGCCTTCGGAGGCGAAGCCTGGCCCGGCGGCGGTGCCGAGGAGGAAGAAGTGCGGGGTCACGGGGTGTAAGGTGCGGGCCATGGCCATGGCCAAGTATTGCCACTACCCATCCTGAAAGCATCAGTTCCCTGTTAGCTCATCTAAGCCTGCCGCACTTTTTCAGTTTCAGAAATAATGTAGTGTAGGTTCAGTTAGACACCTGCTAGATTTCAGCTAGTTTTCAGCAAAATTTCTGTTAGCGCCAGAAGACGCGGTATGTGCGGTCTGTGGGGACGTCGTAGGAGTGGCAGGAGCATGCTCGAGGTCGTGGGATGGCACGATCTAGTAGTTGAGCAAGTCTCGATGCACGTTTGTTCACTCTCTAAATAAAAGGAAGGAGAAGCAGAAAAGCTGCAACAGTTCGCAGCGCAAAACTTGCCTCGCCTCTTGCATCCATCCTCGGCTCCGGCCTGAATCAACAACAACAATTGGCATCAGAGCCTCCTACGATCCATGGCAGGAGGTCGTGGGACGAAGCATGGCGGAGGCGATGGCGTCCAGCAGGGCGCTGGTGGTGGCGGCGACGACCAGCAGGGCAGCCTAGGCACTGGCGACGGCACACAGCGCGTCGGCTCCAGGTCGCCCGCACGCCACCGCAGAGTATCGCACTCGCCTCCACCGCGCCGCGGCCGGCATGGCGACTTGGTGGTGCGCGAGCGAGTGGTGAGGGAGAACGGCGGCTCTGCCCAATATCCGACACTCACCCGCACCAACTACGTCGACTGGCCATGGTGATGCACGTACAACTGCAGGCTCAGGGCCTGTGGGAGGCCGTGGAGTACGGCGATGGCGACCGCGACGAACGCGCCGCGCTGGCCGCGCTGCTCCGCGCGGTGCCTCCGGAGATGATCCGCGCTCTGGCGGGGAAGGACTCGGCCAAGGAGGCGTGGGAGACCCTGCGGAAGATGCGCATGGGCAGCGAGCGCGTGCGGGAGGCGAAGGCGCAGATCCGCCGCCGGGAGTTTGAGGAGATCCGTTTCTGCGATGGTGAGTCCATTGAAGATTTCTCTCTTCGTCTGACTGCAATCGTGAATGAATTGGAGCAGCTGAACGATCCGGTGACGGAGTACCGCGCCGTGCTCAAGTTTCTCCGCACCGTGCCACGCAAGTTCAGGCAGATGGCCATGGCCATCGAGTCCTTTGTCGACCTGCAGACGCTCTCGATCGAGGAGCTGTGCGGGCGCCTGCAGTCCGTCGAAGAGAGCTATGCTCTGGACGACGTCGACCGCGGCGTAGGCGAACTGCTCCTCACTGAGAGGGAGTGGCACGCTCGCTCGCAGCATCAGGGACATGGTTCATCCTCAGGCACCAAGGGGCACTCCGGCGCGCGACTGCAGGGCAGCGAGCGGGCCGGTGGACGCGGCGATGGCGGTAAGAAGCCCGCCGGCGTGAAGCGCAAGGGAAAGTGCCGCTACTGCAACATTCCTGGTCACTGGGCGAGGGAGTGCCGCAAGGTGGAGCGTGACCGCTTGAACCAAGGAGAGGCGGCGAACCTCGCCGAGGCGGATGTGGAGCCACCAGCGCTCTTGCTGGCAACTGCAGAGGAGGGCGAACGCCCAGTCCAGGCCAAGGGCGCGGCCAGCAGGGTGTAGGCGGCACCTGTGCGCGCCCAGGCGGTCATCCTCAACGAGGAGCGCATTATTCCGGTCACCATCTGAGCACGTGGTTCCTGGTACATGGACACCGGGGCCAGCAGTCACGTGACAGGGGCGCGCGACGCCTTCGTCAACCTCGACGAGACGGTGCACGGCTCCATACGATTCGGTGATGGCTCCCTCGTCACGATCTGCGGCAAAGGCTGCGTCATGTTCTGGTGCGCCAACGGCAGCCAGCGGATGCTCGCGGACGTCTACTTCATCCCGAAGCTGCGGGCCAACATCATCTCTCTCGGGCAGCTGGACGAGAACGGATGCAAGTCCGTGATCGAGGACGGCCACCTCTGCGTGTTTGATCAGCAGAGGCAGCTGCTCGTGCGTGTCGGGCGCACCGCGAACCGCCTGTACGTACTGTGGCTGGACCTGGCCACACCAGCGTGTCTCGTGGCTAAGCTGGACGACCCGGCGTGGCTGTGGCACGCCCGCCTCGGCCACTTGCACTTCCGCGTCGTCAATGCCATGTCCAGGAGGGGCATGGTTCGTGGCATGCCGGAAGTGGACCACACCGACGAGATCTGCGACGGGTGCACGATCGGGAAACAGCATCGCCTGGCGTTCCCGCGCGCGAGCCCGCACCGTGCCGACCGCGCCCTGGACCTGGTGCACACTGACCTCTGCGGCCCGATCAAACCGGCGACTGCGGGAGGTAATCAGTACTTTCTTCTAGTCGTTGATGATTACAGCAGATACATGTGGCTAGAAGTTCTCAGGTCCAAGGACGAGGCGTTCGGGCGCTTCAAGAAAATTCAGGCGCAGGCCGAGGCGAAGCAGAGCTGTCGCCTACGTGCATTCCGCTCAGACAGGGGCGGCGAATTCAACTCCGGCGAGTTCAAGGCCCACTGCGAGCAGGGCGGCATCGTGCACCACACCACTACCCCGTACTTGCCGCAGCAGAACGGAGTCGTCGAGCGCCGCAACCAGACGGTGGTCGAGATGGCCCGATGCATGCTCAAAAGCATGGGCATGCCGGCAAAGTTCTGGGGGGAAGCCGTCAAGTGCGCCGTGTACGTGCTCAACAGAGCGCCCACGAGGAGTCTCACCGGAGTGACCCCGTACAAGGCTTGGAACAGGAGGAAGCCCACTGTCGAGCACCTGCGCACGTTCGGCTGCGTTGACCAAGCTCTCCGACCGCTCGGTGCTCACCTTGTTCATCGGCTACGAGGAGGGCTCCAAAGCTTATCGGGTGTACGACCCGGTGGCAAACCGGGTGCACGTCACACGCGATTTGGTGTTCGAGGAGCGCCGCGCATGGCCTTGGTCGATGGACGAGGCCGTGGCGCAACCTGATCAGTAGAAGTCAACGTCGTCGTTCACTGTGACATACACCACCGAGTCAGGGGAGCACATCATCGACAAGGGCGAGGAGTCTACCCCGCCGCTGACCCGGCACGGTGCCGAGCCTGCGACGCCGGTCATCGCCACGCCCGGACCAGGCGCAAAACTGTGCACGCCACCGTTACACGACAGCGCACTGGACGCTGCGGTGGACATGGACGCGCCGCGGCGCTACAGGCGCATGGAGGATGTGTACGGCGCCGCAAAACCAGTACACGCACCACCGGAGACGCCTGATCCTCAGTTCAACAACGACGAGCTCGGGATGTTGTGTCTTGTCGCAGCAGACGAGCCGGTGGGCGTGGAAGAGGCGCTTGCCTCCCCGGAGTGGAGGGCGGCGATGCAAGAAGAAATGCAGGTCATCGTCAACAACAACACGTGGTCGGTCGCCACGGCTCCTCCGGAGTGCCGTGCGATCGGTCTGAAGTGGGTCTTCAAGCTGAAAAAGGACGCGGACGGCAACGTGATCAAGCACAAGGCCAAACTCGTCGTCAAGGGGTACGCCCAGCGTCAAGGGGTGGACTTCGACGAGGTGTTCGCACCGGTGGCGCGGATGGAAACGGTGCGCGTGCTGATCGCACTCGCCGCGCACGCTGGCTAGCAAGTCCATCATATGGATGTCAAGTCAGCGTTCTTGAACGGCGATCTGGCGGAAGAAGTCTACGTCCAGCAGCCGGAGGGTTTCGTCGATCCCAATAATCCACGAGCCGTCCTCAAGCTAAGCAAGGCTCTGTATGGGCTGCGACAGGCGCCGCGTGCATGGTATGCCAAACTTGACACCTCTCTCCATGAGCTTGGGTTTGCGCGCAGTCCCCTGGAGCACGCCGTGTACAGACGCGGCGAAGGCAGCTCGCTCCTCCTCGTGGGGGTCTACGTCGACGACCTGGTCATCACTGGAGCTGACGGCGACGAGATCACGGCGTTCAAGGCCGAGATGCAGCACCTGTTCAAGATGAGCGACCTTGGGTTGCTGTCCTACTACCTTGGGATTGAAGTGAAGCAGGAGAGGGGCAAGATCACACTCTGTCAGAGAGGATACGCGGAGAAGGTACTCGAGCGCGCTGGGATGAGTGGCTGCAACCCCTGCAACACACCTATGGAGGTACGTCTGAAGCTGAGCAAGGAGGACGGCGCAACTCCAGCGGACGCCACTGTGTACCGCAGCATCATCGGCTGTCTGCGCTACCTCATCAACACGAGACCGGACATTGCTCTGGCCGTGGGGGTGACCAGCCGGTACATGGAGGCGCCGAGCACGCGCCACTGGACGGCGGTGAAGCAGATCCTCAGGTACATCCGCGGGACCCTTCATTATGGCTGCAGCTACAAGAAGGGGACGGGAGCTCCCTCCCTGGTCGGCTACAACGACAGCGACCAAGCCGACGACACGGACGACCGCAAGAGCACCTCCGGCGTGGTCTACTTCCTCGGCGGCAGCATCGTCACCTGGACCTCGCAGAAGCAGAAGGTCGTGGCGGTTTCGTCGTGCGAGGCCGAGTACGTTGTTGCTGTGGCGGCGACGTGCCAGGGGGTGTGGCTCAGCCGCCTCCTTGCTGATCTGACTGGGCGATCCGTGGAGAAGTTTCAGATACTTGTTGACAACAAGTCTGCGATCGCCCTGAGCAAAAACCCGGTTCACCATGACCGGAGCAAGCACATCGACATCAAGCATCACTACATCCGTCAGTGCATCGAGGAAGGAAAGGTTGAGGTTGATCACATTGGCACTGACAACCAGCTCGCTGACATTCTGAGCAAGGCATTGGGAAGAGTCAGGTTCGTGGAGATGAGGGAGAGGCTTGGTGTCGTCGCAGTGCAGCAAGCTTAAGGGGGTGAATTGTTAGCTCATCTAAGCCTGCCGCACTTTTTCAGTTTCAGAAATAATGAAGTGTAGGTTCAGTTAGACACCTGCTAGATTTCAGCTAGTTTTCAGCAAAGTTTCTGTTAGCGCCAGAAGACACGGTATGTGCGGTCTGTGGCGACGTCGTAGGAGTGGCAGGAGCATGCTCGAGGTCGTGGGATGGCACGATCTAGTAGTTGAGCAAGTCTCGCTGCATGTTTGTTCACTCTCTGAATAAAAGGAAGGAGAAGCAGAAAAGCTGCAACAGTTCGCAGCGCAAAACTTGCCTCACCTCTTGCATCCATCCTCGGCTCCGGCCTGAATCAACAACAACATTCCCTCCCTCTGCAATGTTCACTTGCAAAGATCCTAGAAGAATATATCACTAGCTTATAAGATTGTTGGCTTTAACCCACCTCCCACCGGTCAAATCTCCCCGGATTTCAATGTCTTGGTTGTCTTGGTCAGATCCAGGCTAGAAGGAGAGAGTTCCGAAGTGACGCTGCAGGGAAGAAATACCTAAAGATGGGAAAATTGCCTGAGCTATTCCTTGTGATCTCTTTTGTTATAGAAATTGTACTCCCTCCGTCCCATAATGTAAGATATTTTTTGACACGACACTTGTGTGAAAAAACGTCTTACATTATGAGACAGAGGGAGTAGTTTAAAAATGCCATGCATCGTGAGGTTTATCTTGTAGTGGATTAGTTAGAATGGTGTGTAATGTAATGAGATCAATTATTTTTTCCTTTATAGCGATTATTAATCTATTTTTGAATGTTCATATATGTATTCTCTGAAACAAAAAAGAACCAGGAGCATCCTCCAAAAACTTCAGGCCATACACTGTACGTGGTATACTGTTCATTTAATCAGAACTTTTTGGTCCTCTCAATGGAATTATGTGCAGCTAAATCAACTACTAGCAATTTCAACCCGTATTACACAGGGACAATTAAAAATGCGATTTTTTTTTTGGAGAGATAGAAATGAAGAATGAGATGTCCTGCAGATTCTACTGTAATGGACAGACAAATCCTTTTGCTTGGCAAGTTATCTGCTGTGGCATGTAGCATTATTCGATGTGTTTGGTTCAGTCTATTCGGTGCCGTTTCCGATTCCTGCGCTTCCAGAAAGCATAGCTGGCGTTTGTTTTGCGTACTGCGTATTTGATAACCGTGTTTCCTGATACACCGCTTTGCAGAGTTGAAAACAGTCGAACAGTAGCTGATTAGGAAACCGGACCCAGTCGAACGAACCAAACAAAGCTCGTATTCAGTAAAAAGAGATCGGAAGCCGCGCTTCCCGATACCCAAGCCCATTACGTTACCTGACCGTAAACCAAACGCGTCGATTGTGTCTCTTGTTTTCATTTTGAATGGAATAAATTGACCAGGTGAGAATATATAGTCGCATCTAAGTTTTCTCATGTTATATCTTGAGTGCACATTATGTACTAGCCAGGCTTAACGTTACGCTTCCCCTCTTTATGAGACAGCCAGTACAACTTTGCAATTTTATCTCGATATAAATATTACATGTGCGGATTTCTGCTGTGTTTTCAATGAACCGAAGTTGAAATCTTGTAGTGGAACGATCAGGTCGTTAAGTAATCGGGAATCAGGTGCTCCCATGTATGATATTCTTGGTTTTTACGGCATCTTGTTTTATTTGTGTGTGTTAGTTTGGGAAATTAAAACATGGATGTTTGTAGACTCGGAGTTACCAATGGCTTTTTTTTTTTTTTTTTTTT
>LR738712.1:893321155-893426250 GCA_902687465.1 Secale cereale
TTTTGCATATGTAGATCGATTGAGGACTAGAGGCAGTCACAAGTATTAGGATGGCTATATCTAGCAATATAGCTGGAAGTTGCTACCTTCTTCATTTGATCAAAGCCTTGTAGTCCTCAACGAAATTAGATTAATTGTGCAGCTAAAGTAACTTGCGCACTCTTGCTAGCAAGCCGCGGCGGTGGAATATATGCTTCCAACGAAATGAGTATCATACAGTACAGTCTTCCCAGACATCTGAGATTCTATTCCAAATTTCTAAACGATTCTAATGTATCTCAACTGAAAGATCCAATAATAGCAGCAAGGAACCTATGTCTCGTCTGATCCGGCATCAACAACACGGTCAAATTGATTGTTTTTTTAGAGAACCACACATTATATTATATCAAATAAAAAGAGTACATCATGTGGAACGTACAGAAAAACCAGGACTGACACGTGTCCAGGAAACTTTGCAAAAAGAACCTCAAATAAAGGAATATTACAAGTAAGTCCTTTGGGGTCCCTAGTGCAGAACTGGGTTATAGCACCGGTTCGGAAGGCCCTTTAGTACCGGTTCTATAACCGGCACTAAAGAGTGGGGACTAAATGTCCCCTCCTTTAGTACCGGTTCTGCACGAACAGTCACTAAAGGGCCACCACGTGGCACGAGCCTGCGCCGGGGGCGGGGAGACCTTTCGTACCGGTTGGTGATTTTTTTAAATAAAGCCAAAACAACCCGCCTACTGGGCCGGCACGGCCTGCATACAACTAGAAATCCAACCTCTAGTTGGGCCAGGATGCATGCCCGTACGGCCCAGTAGGCCCCACAGGGCAGAAGACTTGCAATAGGCCACAAAGGCTTGCTTAGAGAGGAGCTCGACACGGTAGCCGCGACGGGGCTTATAAACCGGTGAGAACTCCTCTCAACTAGCGAGGTGGGACTAAACATTGTGCACTGCGGCCGGCAGCGCACCCCTTTAGTACCGGTTGGAGCCACCAACCCGTACTAAAGAGGGGGTCTTTAGTATCGGTTGGAGCAACCAACCCATACTAAAGGTCACCACTCTTTAGTACCGGTTGGAGCCAACAACCCGTACTAAAGGGGGGTCTTTAGTACCGGTTGAAGCCACCAACCCGTACTAAAGACCGCCACCTCTTTAGTACCGGTTCGTGGCACGAATCGGTACTAAAGGTTCGCCACGAACCGGTACTAATGAGAGCCGCCCGGCTAGCCGTTGGAACCGGCACTAATGGTCACATTAGTGCTGGTTCAATTACAAACGGAGACTAAAGGGGTTCACATTAGTTCCTTTTTTTACTAGTGCCTGCACAGAAACCGATCTAAAACCGTCGTCGTTCGTCGGCGCCACCGAGATGCACACCAGAGAAAACGACGGAGAACCAACAAGCTGAAATCCAGGCTAGCGCCATAGCCATCAAGGCATTGTGAACCGAAGAACAGGCATGCAGAACAGGCACTTTACGCTGTGGCGAGTCGGCCAAGGACATTCCCCACGCTGACCTAGATCCAAATCCAGCGAATCCCGCGAATGTTGCCAGGGAAGAACACCAAATTTCCCGCCGCCGGCCACCAACCTTGGTCCAGCACCAAACAAAGAGCCCACTGCTGCGAAGGAACGGTGAGCAAACGAGGCCATCGGCTCAACGGTGTCGCCATGACGGCCGCCGCCGTGGTGAGGGAGAAACCGAGTCCACCTTATTTGACGAAGGACCATCCCACCAAACTGCTGCTACTAGACGAAGACGAGACCCTAAACCTATAAACCTATGGTTATATAGATAGTTGTGAGCATCCATGGAGACACCCTTGTCCCTGCTCTTTGATAATGACAACATTTGCCACGTGACTCGATCTCCGTCGAGTGTTGCATCAACTTTGAGTCTAACAATACCTGAATGTCATGCTTGGCAAGTGATGCAATTCATATTTGTCATCCATCAGAAATATTTGACTTTGCCTTCAACTTTTAACTTCGACACTCTAGCTGCTGCTAGCATGTTGCAGCAATGGAATATATCATTCCGACGAAATTGAGTGTTATACAGTCTTATAGCCATCCGAGCTTCTATTCCATGTGATTTTCATATATCTTAACTTACAGATCTAGTTGTAGCAGCTAGAGAGTTTTTCTGTAGCTCAGGCTACATGGTACCCCTTATCTTTGCCATCAATTTATGCATCGCGATTCGTGCAGACGTAATTGTCTTTTTTGTTTCTCTCAAACGACACAACATATAAACTTCAAATATTGCAGAACAACAATACTTTTTAACTACAATTTGGGAAAAAAATATCAGATTTTTTCATGCATTTTAAATACTTAAAATAATATTTTTAGTCAAACAAAATCTCATTTTGTATATTTGTATCAGACCAAAAAATCTCGAAGTTTTTCCACACATTGATGTTCTAATGTTTGTTCGATCTGGAAAGTTTGAAGTTCATATGTTGCTTCATTTTAGAGAAACAAAAAAGAGTGCGTATCTCAAAGCAAGGTTGGAGGGTTGTGGATAAAAGGTTCCATGTAGCCTGAGCTACGAAGGAACTTTGTGTATGTGGTTCCCTTTGGGCCTTCAATATTTTTGGAGGAAATCCTCGCTGCTAAATACCTACCGACTTTCTCCTTTGATATCATGGAGGATATCTCAGTCTCAGTTCATATTTTTCTGCTGTCCAGCAGCCTTCAGCTGATTTTCAGTCTACCACTAACGATACAAGCCAGAGAGGAAATCTGACAACTTCATGCTGTCTCTGAAAGTGTTAACTGACAGGGCAGTGGCTCGGATGAGCGCGGATTTCTGTGTGGGGGTATCCAAATATTCTTCTTTTCGGTTCTAGAGATTGTTGTTCAGAGAACTGACCTTCTGTTGGATTTCACAGACCAGTGCACCATGAAGGATGAAGTATTATTCTGGCTGCTCTTGGTTCGTAAGATGCCAAAGCCAACTGCAAGCTACCCTTGTTCATGGACATTTTCTTTTTATGTGCCTAAAACAAATCAGCGTGCATGATCTTTCCATGTGTATCAAGACATAAAACATTTTCTCTTGAAAACTATTAGCATTTCTTAACTAATGTGTCAATGTTTATCCATTAAAAGATACGAAGAATTTAAATCACTGTGCTTTTTGTATATTCAGTGGCAATGCATGAGCATTCAACTAGTGGAACTGTAAAAGCAGACCCGTAAACTTGGCAATGCGTAGAACCGATCTATTACTTCCTTCAAATACAGTGGCAACAGCTAGGGTGAAGTTTCGTTCCCTCCAGGCTACGTCGGCGATCCAATGGATTCGCCTCCCCTCTATCTATCGCTCTGTGTCACAGCCTGACATGGTGATGGAGCTGTTACTTGGGTTGGGCTTGGTGGTCGGGTGCGGCCCATAAGGAGAGAAAAACTGGGCAATATACATGGAGACACGAGACTATAGAGCGGGCATAGTTTAAGTTATTCGTGTATCTGGTTTTGTAACCCCAACTTTACTTGCTACCCCTCCTCTTCTGAACTCCTCTGAATCCATGTATATGTTGCTATTTCTTGTGAGATAATTGAGGAGTGGCTAAATATATGATTGATTGGTGCTTTCCATCAATCGGGATCGTTACACTCTAGCGACTAGCGGCGGAGATGGGAGTTCGGTTGCCTTGGAAGGCTACTTTTTTTTCATCCTTGCAGGGGCGGCTTTGTGGCCGATGGCAGCCATTCAACAGTTTGAACTTATTTTTGATTTCTGATCCTCCTTGAGTTTGTCTGTCTGGACAGAATCGACGAAGCTCCAGAGTAGATTTCTGTCATCTCCTCAGAATGGTGAGGT
Organism: Secale cereale; assembly: GCA_902687465.1. Taxonomy (NCBI): domain Eukaryota; kingdom Viridiplantae; phylum Streptophyta; class Magnoliopsida; order Poales; family Poaceae; genus Secale; species Secale cereale. The sequence goes on from LR738712.1 coordinate 893,324,978, forward strand.
TAGGGTTCCTTGTCGCGCGTGCAAGACGGCGATATTTGGTATCATGCGCTTGTGATCGATTCAATCGTTCGGTTTCGATGGTTGCGGCCTAGGGGCGCATGCAGAAGGACTTCTCGGGTGACATCGATAAGGTCAGAGTGACTCCAGTAAATGAGCATCGACATGGGCCTGCCATCAGCTTGTTCTGCTGGCAACAGTGGTCGTCTGGTGGTCCATGGAGCTTGATATATTTTTTCTAAATACGTGATGAACATTTTCCAAATACGTGGTTACCTTTTTAAAATGCACAATGATGATTTATAGAATATATGTTGAACAACTTTTATAAGCTACGCACATTTTTCTAAATAGATGTTAATTTTTTATTTACCACAATATAGTTGTTTTCCCTTTTGAATGAATGGAATGTTCTTAAAATATCCATAATTTTTGTAAGAAAAGATTCAAAAATATTCAAATTTGTTCTCGATATTCTTGGGTTGTATAAAACTATAAGTAAATTTATAGTGTTCACAAAAGTTAAAAGTATTCATAAATTATTAAAATGTTAGTTAAGAAAATAAATATGACCAAATTTCTAAAAACTAATGAATTTACTATTTCATGTAGTTTGAAGGTGTTCAGAAATTTTAGTGATTTTATAAATGTTCGTGGTTTCTTGTTTTGTATTAGAAAGAAGAGATAGCAGAAAATAAGACTAGAAAGTGAAAAAAATGTAACAAAAACATAGGAAATGTAAGAACAAACTACAATTAGACGGTAAAAAAATCTGATGACAGCCTGAAGAAAAAATAAAACAGAAACAGAAAAATGAGCAAAAAATCAGAGAAAAATGACTAAGAAACCGAGAAGAAAAATCATTACATGGGCCGGGCCATGCGGTGTGTGCAGAAACTCAGAGGCTATGTTTTTGGGTGCCTCATGTATGAAGTACAGTGAGCTACCCGATTTTCCAGTCCCCTACGGCGGCGGCCTAGGGTTTCCAGTCCTCCAGCGATCTTCGCCGTGAGATCGTTGTTGCTACCTGGCCTTCGGGCCAAGCTCTCTCTTTGTCCCTCTCCTACAACCGGGCCGTTTCCAGGGAGCAGTCAGACTGATTTGGTGCGGCCGCAGCGAGAGGGGGGTTTCGATCTAGGCTTTCTGTGGAGAACCTTGACGCAGTGATTCTTGACGTTATGGCAAACAGGGGAGACGGCAGCTCCAACCAGGGAGGGGAAGTGGAGGACGCCGGCGACATGCTGGATCGCCTCACCCTTCAGGATTACGAACTAGATGATCTTGTATGGGAAGATGAGCCTGACACGACGGAAGTCAGGCCCAAGTGGTTGGCGTTGTGCCGCCTCCTGACATCAAAATCCTTCAGCCAGAGCGCTTTGATTGGGGACATGAAGGCTGCTTGGAATCAGGCTCATCCGGTGGTATGGCGTAGGATCAATCCGAATTTGTTCTCTATCCAGTTCAATTGCGTTGGTGACTGGAACAAGGCCATGCACAAGGGACCTTGGGATTTCAATGGCTATGTCGTAATCCTCGCTGAATATGATGGCTTCTCAAAGCCGGAGAAAGTCAAGCTGGATAGGTTGGAAACTTGGGCTCAGATTCACAAACTGCCAAACCTCGTTCTCAAAAGCAAGAGCTTCTTGGAAAACCTAGCGCGGCGTATATGACAAGTGCAAGAAGTTCAAGTTACATTTCCTAATGGATTTGTGGGGGAGTTGATCAGAGTACGGGTAAAGTTGTATGTCGGGAAGAAACTTACACGGGTTGTACAATTTACAAAGGCTGGCGAAACTGAGAAATATAGAGTGAAATTGAGAAGCTACCCACATTCTGCTATGAATGTGGCATGATGGGGCAATGGTATGAGGAATGTGGGACGGGGGAACATGATGCAACACTAGTAGAAAACAGGGCATTGGTCCAGCCCATTAGCCCCGGTTCAATCTAGAACCGGGACCAATAGGGGTACTGGACCCGGTTCGTTAGCCCAGGGGGCCGGCCGGGCCACGTGGGCCATTGGTCCCGGTTCGTCTGGACCTATTGGTCCCGGTTGGAGCTAAAAACCGGGACCAATGGCTCTTGCTCCTGGCCCACCACTATTAGTCCCGGTTTGTTTTATGAACCGGGACCAAAGGCACCCCTTTAGCCCCGGTTTGTAGCACCAACCGGGACCAGTGAGTTGCCTATATATACCCCCTCACTCAAGAGCAGAGCTCACTGCTCTGTTTTTTTTTCTGGCCGAGGGGGAGAGGGGTTAGTGGTGCTCTAGCTCACCTCCTATGCACACAACATGTTCGGTGGAATGCCCGAGCCACACTAGTTAAGCTTTTCTCCTCTCGAAGCTCTATTTTCTTCGAGATTTGTCTAGGTTTAGCGGTCCGTCACGTCCCGTCCCCGTCTTCGCCGCCGTCGATCGCCCCCGCCGATCTCGTCACCGGCACCACCGTGGTGAGCCTCTTGTTATGTCCATGCTTTTCTTACTTTTATTATTGCTTTAGATAGATATTTGTCTAATTTTCTTACGTTTATTATTGCTTGTTATTATATAGTGCGATGGTTTTGATATCCGCCCACGTGGGCCCTCGTCCGGTCTACGATTCGGATGTGGTATATTATCTTTAATTTATAACTATTTGTTTTAGTGCTTATGATAGTTATGCCGACCAACCTGACATGCGTAGATGTTTTATTATGTCTAGGAGGTAGTTGAACCGGAAATTCCAACCGACCCTCTTGTGGAGAGGTTAAATTTAGTTGAAGGGGAAAACATTTCGTTAAAGAAAAAATTGGAAAAAATGGAGGAGGAGAAGATGGAATTGGAGTTGCATGTTGCGGAAGTTATCGATGATCACAAGATCAAGATGGAACCTATTGTCGAGAGGTTAAATTTAGTTGAAGAAGAAAACAAATTCTTGAAGGAAAAAATAAAAAAAATTGTGGACGAGAAGATGATATTGGAGTTGCATGTTGCGGATGTCGTCGATGATCACAAGATCAAGATGGATGCAATGCGGTTGAAGATTAAAAAGATTAGAAAATATGCCATTAATACCGAGGCTTGGTATCATTATGCCGTTGGATCAATTGTTACCTTGGTTGCGATTATGATAGCATTTGTTTTCGCGTTGAAATGTTTTACATAGTTTTGATGTGTATGGAGAGCTATATATGTTGTTAGATGAGAACTATATATATGTATGTACTTTGGTTTTAATGTGATGATGAACTTTTATCCATTTGGTCACTTAATTATCTATTTATGATGTTCTGTAATGGTTTTTGACACACTTAATTATATATAAATGCACGCAGATGAACCGCCAATGGATGTACGGTGACAGACACACCTCCGATTACATTAAGGGCGTGCGTGAGTTTCTAAATGTGGCAGAGGCAAACAAGCAGAATGGTTTTATGTGTTGTCCATGCACTCAATGTGTGAATACGATGTCTTACTCTAACCGAAAAATCCTTCACTCCCACCTGCTTTACAAGGGTTTCATGCCACACTATAATGTTTGGACGAGGCACGGTGAAATAGGGGTTATGATGGAAGACGGCGAAGAAGAAGAGTACGATGACAACTATGTGCCCCCTGAATACGGTGATGCTGCAATGGGGGGAGCTGGTGAAGATCAAGAGGAACCAGACGATGTGCCCAATGATGCTGCAACGGGTGAAGCTGCTGAAGATCAAGAGGAACCAAATGATGATCTTCGCCGGGTCATTGTCGATGCAAGGACACAATGCGAAAGTCAAAAGGAGAAGCTGAAGTTCGATCGCATGTTAGAGGATCACAAAAAAGGGTTGTACCCCAATTGGGAAGATGGCAACACAAAGCTCGGTACCGTACTGGAATTGCTGCAGTGGAAGGCAGAGAATGCTGTGGCTGACAAAGGATTTGAGAAGCTACTGAAAATATTGAAGAAGAAGCTTCCGAAGGATAACGAATTGCCCGACAGTACATACGCAGCAAAGAAGGTCGTATGCCCTCTAGGATTGGAGGTGCAGAAGATACATGCATGCCCTAATGACTGCATCCTCTACCGCGGTGCATACAACGATCTGAACGCATGCCCGGTATGTGGTGCGTTGCGGTATAAGATCAGACGAGATGACCCTGGTGATGTTGATGGCGAGCCCGCCAGGAAGAGGGTTCCTGCGAAGGTGATGTGGTATGCTCCTATAATACCACGGTTGAAACGTTTGTTTAGAAACAGAGAGCATGCCAAGTTGATGCGATGGCACAGTGAGGACCGTAAGAAAGACGGGAAGTTGAGAGCACCCGCTGACGGGTCGCAATGGAGAAAAATCGAGAGAAAGTACTGGGAGGAGTTTGCAAAGGACGCAAGGAATCCTGTGGATGCTATCACGGAGGCACAAAATTGCCACCTTATGGCACAGTGGATGAATCTGAAGGTCAAGGCGGCTGCTGGCTCTGTTTATCCTTCTGGACCAGACGACACTTTTCACTGCCGGCCGATTCCAGAAGGATATGCTAGGGTGATGGTCGACGAAATAACGGAGGGATTTGAGGAGCTCCAGCTTGACCACCCTACCGGTGAAGGGGAGACTCGGCTGGGTTCTTCACTGAAGACTCCATGCCTATGGCGGAAGGACCTAATCAACATTCTGAACTGGACGCCTCCGCCTCCTCCTCCTCCTCCGACGAGTCAGGGCACTCCGCCTCCTCCACCGCCTCCTCCTCCGGCGAGTGACCATCAGGGCACTCCGGCTCCTTCTCCGGCGAGTGACCATCAGGGCACTCCGGCTCCTTCTCCGGCGCGTGGCGGCACACCGCCTCCTTCGCCTCCGGCGCGTGGCGGCACTCCGCCTCCTTCGCCGCCGGCGCGCCCGAGCAGACAGCCAGCTCCTCCTTCGCCTAATCAGCAAGGGCGGAAGAGACCTGCCGCCGCTCCGGCTGCTCCTGCTCCGGCGCCTAAGCAAGTAAAAAAGACAGCCGCTTCGTCTGGTCCGGCGACGTCTACCAGTACAGCCAGAGGCGGGAGGCGATGCAGATTCGGTCCTTCTCTCACGCCTCTAGAGAAGTTACCGTACGAGAGGTCCGACGAGGAAAACACGAAGATCGCTGAAGGCGAAGTGAAGGACTTTTTTGAAGGGTTGAAAGCACAGAGACATCCACCTCCAGAGGAGAAGATAGATGCGGTGAAAGCAAAGCGCACTCTTGCTGCCCTGAAGCAACCAGCGAAAAGTAAGCCGAAGGGCAACTATGACCGCATTATTCAAAAGACATTTCAAGATGCCAAGCGGTCCGGAAGTACAAAAAGTGATCAGAGGTTAGCAGAAGGGCGAGCTGGGAAATAAATTGCCCAGCTCGGCGAACAAGCGAACCAATCGTGCCCCCCGCTCAAGGTGTCTAGCGACATGGTCGCTAATGATCCGAGGATGGTGCCCGGTTATACCAATCTTGCAGATTACGCGTCCGACGATGTACACTATGATTTCATGGACGTGCAGATAGAAAGATACGAGTACAAAAAGCCTCTCGTCAAAAATGAAAGATCTCTATCAACGAATATGCGAAGATTGCATGATTGGTACATGAAAATCTGCAGAGAGTCTGGGGGAGGAATAACTTGTATTTGAGAGTTAAACCGGAGCATGACCTCGTTGGAATTGACCTGTTGCCTGTTCCATTTGAGGAGTTCTATCAATTTTTCAATCAATTGGCCCTCGATAAAACAACGATCACCTGCTACTGTCTGTAAGTAGTACTACTTCTGTCATTAAGTCTCTCTATATAGCTGATCTTCATTGCATGTATTTATAATTAATTATCCTCAATATATTATGCAGATTGAAGATCGTCGAATTGAAGAAAAGACAAGTAGGTGATATTGGGTTTATTAACACATACCTCATAGATGCAACCGAGGTTAAATTGCGTCCCGGCGATACCGAGACCAACTTGCTACGATCGTTGGTGGTAAATGAAAACAAAGATATAATACTCTTTCCTTACAACTTCAAGTGAGTGTTAATGTCTTGTGCATATTTGGTTTCCCTTATATATATCAGTCAAGTTTATAGTGATGTAATTAATGATCTCATGCATTCGTCCGCAGCTTCCACTATATTCTCTTAGAGATTAAGCTTGAGAAGGGAATAGTAACTGTCTTCGACTCTAAACGTAAAGATCCCGAGGAGTATGCGGACATGACTCAAATGCTAGCCAGGTAAGTTAAATCGATCAATATTATCCACCATGCATATATATCAGCAACTTCATTTCTGATATCAACTAATTGTTTCCTTTGTCTGGCAGGGCTTGGAAAACATTCATCAAAAAAGCTCCGGGACTGCCGAAGAAGCTACAATTTAGATACCCGAAAGTAAGTACTATATAGTAGCATGTTCCGCGTGCGCATCTCCTATATCTTGATTCAAGCGCTAGCTAGTTTCATCAATACCAATTTGGCATTCTTGCTTATCAGTTTGATTGAGCTCTATTTCTTGTAAAGTGGTTGTGGCAGGAACCCGGGAATGATTATTGTGGATACTACATTTGCGAGTCCATCCGCCACACGACCTGTGAGCGGGGCTACACTGATGAACAATTTAAAGTGCGTAAGCAATCAATAATATTCACAAATTTATAGCATCATTTCATGTATTGACCCCCTACTTCAAAATTAGATGTTTCGGATGCGGGATGAACTCCTAACACCAGATCGTCTGCGAGCAATTCAAGAGGAATTGGCGGCATTCTTCCTTGAACACGTGATCGCTGAAGACGGAGAATACTATGTGGACCCTGCATCCATGTGTTAGGAGATTATTTTTGTAAGAGATATAATTATTGTATATATGTGCCCGGTAGTGTCGGATAGATATACGAGAACTTGTTGTTCGACCAATCTCTCGGAGAAGGAGAGGTGGTCGATATTATTACTTCTCTCTGTATGCATATATATATGTTGATTATATATACGAGATCTTCTGTTCCTTCGTTTGCTTAGTAGCTAGCAGCTAGCTAGCTAGCTAGCGTGACTCTAGTCCATATATATATACGTATGTGTAGTATGTAGCGTCGACCAAAAGCACGGACATAAGAGAGAACACTTCTCTCTATTAATTAGCTAGCTAACACAATATATCAAACACCTAAATTAACCCCCAAAACCTAAAACCCCCCCTCCCCTTTCAAAAAAAAAACAAAAACCACAGCCACAGAAATGCTGACACGTGGATGCCTTTTGGTCCCGGTTGGTACCACCAACCGGGACTAAAGCCCCTCCTGCCTGGACTCGGTGCACAGGCCACGTGGACACCCTTTTGCCCCGGTTCTGGATTGAACCGGGACTAAAGGGTCAGAGCATTAGTACCGACCCTCTTGCCCCGGTTCCAGAACAGGGGCTAAAAGGCCAAATGAACCGGGGCTAAATCCCCTTTATCTACTAGTGGAGTGGTGAATGCCCATATATAGTAGCAACAGAGTTTATAAAGATAACCACAAATCACTGTCAGATTGATCATCAAAGGCATTTAATTCACGTTTAGTAATTGTAAAGCAGCAGCAGATTTGATATAAAAAATAAAACTTTAGTGGGACTGCCATCAAAACAGAAAAAATCCATAGCTGGCACTCTGGTTAAAAGCTAAAAGATTGGATCGGTGTTAGACTGAAGCCAACATTTGTCAGTTCATTACTATATAGAACAAAAAAATCTCATATTTAGAGATAAACTAACATTTATCAAATACCTATGTTTGCAACAAAAGCTACCTCGGAGCTAAGCCTCTGTTGAGATTAAATCTTCGGAACCAAATACCTAGGTTTGCAACAAAAGCTAACTGATGTATGAAGATTTATTTTTACCTATATGTTCCACTTTTAATCATTGTTTCTTTTATATGCTTAGGTAAAGTGATCAACCACACAGAATTATCTTAGAAAAGAAAATAACAATCAAAAATATCTAACGGACTATGTTTTCATCTTTAAGAAATAGAAGTCCGCACAATAGGTGTAAAAATACACCCCCAATGAGGTATGCATGTAATACATGGCCAGTTTCATTCATAATCAGCTACAGAGATAAAACATGGTGATCTATTAGGAGCGAGTACGGAGTACCTGGACAAAACGATGGTCTGTTGTTGCTATTACTTCCGTGAAATATTACTTGTCTCTGGGTAGATGTGCGGGCCGCCATCTTCTACGTCCCTGTAAATAATATTTGAGGTATTGATCTGTGCAGTGGTGCCATCTTAGATATCCTCTGGGAAAAGCTGAAGAAGACCATAAGATTTGGGCACATTAGCCAAAGAGAAAAGAAACCTGACGGGAGTTGTCGACAGAGAGAAAGATGAGATTTTGGAAGTACATGTTGACCTGCATTGCACGGACGCACGCATGTAAGTTGATTTTTCAAGCAGGTGACCTATTCCAGCCATACGTTGTTCATCAAACAAATCCGGCCAGATGAGTACGTACCTATGTATCAGCATTAGAAATATATTTCCTCCGGCTGCCAACACAGTTGTGAGAGACACGGTTGATTCTCAACATAATCGCGACTGTACTGGCCACAATGAACGGCGATGAATCCTTCCGATGCGATCTATTTGTCCGGCGAGATCCACACGACCTCCTGTACATAGGCATACACCTCTGGATCGATGATGCACTTGATTCATCTTTTTTGCTGCAAGCGGGCTGGAAATTGAACACACATGACTATGATGTGCTTAAATCTAACAAACAGATCTCATTAGGGTGGGAGAGAGAGAAGAGGCAGAGTAGACGCCCTACCAATTTTGAGAGTCAGCGGGCGGCGTGGCATTGGGGAGGATGCCCTAGGCAGTTTTTCTTGTTTGTGCGCTATATGTGGTAGGTACGTGCAGATTGGATTTTTTGTCTAGTTTTGGTTTTTTACTTGTTCTAGATTGATTAGCATTGTAGTTCCATGATCGAAAAAGATAAACACAGAATGGGCCGTACATGATGGGATGAGCCGTACATAATATGGACTCTTTATTTAATTTGAGCTGTTTTTTTTTTATTCAATGAGTTGCCTCGGGTAGATCTAGGCCGTAATTACACGGTCCTACCAGATGAACGGCTCGTAAATTCTAATTAACGTGGTAATTTCTTAAGAGTCTGTAATTAGTATAGGTATAGAGGTATAGATATGTATTTTCTTTGCCGTGCATAGGTGTAAACGTAGCCAAGCTGGTTACGTTTTTAAGGTTAGAGACGAGCATATAGGCCCGTGCGTTGCAACGGGAAAAAACATTTGACATGCATCTATAATATCTAAATAGTTGATCCCCATTATCCTATTTCTCTTGACATGCAACCTATCCACCTCACCAATGTGCCACATCAGCATTCCCACCAACCTATTTTCTTTCTTTTCATCACCAGGCAACTAGATAACGCCATCGGTTTCTATCCGCTGAAAATTCGGACCTCCAGTTACAGTGTTGTGGTCCGATCGTTTCCCTTAATTACACCGCGCCCTTTCCATGGTTTTCTGCAGCGTATTTTTAGCATCCCACTACCGTGAAACCACGACATTCGCCGAGGTCACCTGTTTCCTCGAGAGCTCCGTTCCAGGTAGCGCCTCCAGATCTTCTCCACGGCAAATTAGTCTCCTAATTAATTCCCTCTCCACTTTCTCATCAAATCCCATTCTTCTACCACCTATTAATGTTTTTGTAAATATGTAACCGATGTATGGGATTTGATGGCTGAATCTTCATCTACTTGCAGAGGTAACCGATGTACTTGCTCTCCCTTTTTAAGCAGAAGTTCGCAACTTTGCATCACGGCCAAACGTGCTTCTCGGCCTGCGTTGGCGGCCTCCTTGGTTGCCTCATCGGAGCACACCCGACGTCATCTTCTTAGGGTACCTCTCGCAGCTGAACGGGAAGACCGAAGCTCTTGGCCGAGCGGCTCCTAGATGTCCTCCTCTCATGCCGGTTCTGCTTGGCCCTCCCGACGCTGGCAGCCTGTCACTCCACGCCGTAGTTAGCGTACATGGGGACTTCGCATGGGTAAGGCAACAATTCGAGGAGGCAAGTGATTATTATTTTTTGAACTAAATTGTTTGCATATCATTTCGGATGCACTATTCTCTTGGCATCATCAGCGGTTCTGCTTCCTTTCTTGTCTGTATATCAGAAGAGCAACATGCTGCGATTGACAGTACGGCTCCATCACGTTCAGTAACAGGCTCACAACTATCCAACCATCAAATATGTCTCCCTTCTTTGCTTTGTACTGCTACTTTGCATAATTAGTATTTCCCGTTTCTATATTGTATAATCTTCGCCTATCTACACCGCCAACAGGTACAATCTATTATTCAATTTAGTATCATTTCTTTTGTATTTGCAATTTTTTTACTAGACAATCAAATGATTTATTCATGAGACCTTTCATAGAAGTGTCAATCTAATATGTATCTCTTCCTTAAATTTAATTATTATGGAAAGGTATGTGGAATAAGAATTACTGTGTTATTATATCATATAAGTTCCGGAAAATATTGTCTTATACTAACTAAATTTTTAGAAGTTGTTTGATCGAATCTAGATTTTGTAGCTTGGTACTCTGACATACACAGGATTAATTCTTGGTATGCCCCACTCGGTCTTTCTTGAATGTTTTTTCACTTACAATTTAAGAGACAAAAATATATTTATTCCTATTCCAATAGCTGCATTTTATGTGTTTTCTCCTCTTGCAGATTATTGAGAAGGAAAAAAAACATCTTCACAAGGAATATTTTATATTGTGGAGTGTCTACAAATAATCCATTTTTTGTGAATTCTTTGTGCACATATTGTGCTAATGTGTAATGTAATGCCTCACCTAGATTGCTCTGCACGGTATAGTTTTGTTCTTTTCACGTGTATCCCTTTTAGTATTTGTCTGTCAATGTATATATGAATCTTTCCACCTAAAACTTGGTCAAAAGATCAGTTCTCTATCTTAAATTGCTCTCACCATTTGAATGGCTGGCCATGTCTTGGGTTTGTGAGTACAGGAAATTCAAGACCAATAGGATCTACTAATTTCTTCAATAGTTTATTTAAGAAAGAAGATATGTTTTGGACTGCAATAAAACACATCTAAGGACTTAACATAACATGATTGTTTTACTCCACTGTGAATCAGTTCAAACAAACAAGTGAAAGTCCCGCTGCAACGCGCGGGGCGTCATCTAGTTTCAATAACACAACGCCCTTGCTTCACAATGGAGTAAACATCAGTTATCATGAACCAGATGGCAATGTATAACTAAATAAATCAAATATAAGAAAAATCTTTGAGCGAGGCAACTATTGTATCAACGCATCTCGAGGCAATGCAATTGACTGAGGGAGGAGCAACACATGTTCCTGACAGTGGAGACTACGTCGCAACGGTGACCATAGCTATGTTGGAAATATGCCCTAGAGGCAATAATAAATTGGTTATTATTATATTTCCTTGTTCACGATAATCGTTTATTATCCATGCTAGAATTGTATTGATAGGAAACTCAGATACATGTGTGGATACATAGACAAACACAATGTCCCTAGTAAGCCTCTAGATGACTAGCTCGTTGATCAATAGATGGTTACAGTTTCCTGACCATGGACATTGGATGTCGTTGATAACGGGATCACATCATTAGGAGAATGATGTGATGGACAAGACCCAATCCTAAGCCTAGCACAGATCGTGTAGTTCGTATGCTAAAGCTTTTCTATATGTCAAGTATCTTTTCCTTAGACCATGAGATTGTGCAACTCCCGGATACCGTAGGAATGCTTTGGGTGTACCAAACGTCACAACGTAACTGGGTGGCTATAAAGGTGCACTACAGGTATCTCCGAAAGTGTCTGTTGGGTTGGCACGAATCGAGACTGGGATTTGTCACTCCGTATGACGGAGAGGTATCTCTGGGCCCACTCGGTAAGACATCATCATAATGTGCACAATATGTGATCAAGGAGTTGATCACGGGATGATGTGTTACAGAACGAGTAAAGAGACTTGCCGGTGACGAGATTGAGCAAGGTATCGGTATACCGACGATCGAATCTCGGGCAAGTGCTATACCGATAGACAAAGGGAATCGTATACGGGATTGATTGAATCCTTGACATCGTGGTTCATCCGATGATATCATCGTGGAACATGTGGGAGCCAACATGGGTATCCAGATCCCGCTGTTGGTTATTGGCCGGAGAGTTGTCTCGGTCATGTCTACATGGTTCCCGAGCCCGTAGGGTCTACACACTTAAGGTTCGATGACGCTAGGGTTATAGGGAAAGTATGTACGCGGTTACCGAATGTTGTTCGGAGTCCCGGATGAGATCCCGGACGTCACGAGGAGTTCCGGAATGGTCCGGAGGTAAAGATTCATATATGGGAAGTCCCGTTTTGGTCACCGGAAAAGTTTCGGGCGATATCGGTAATGTACCGGGACCACCGGGAGGGTCCCGGGGGTCCACCAGGTGGGGCCACCAGCCCCAGAAGGCTGCGTGGGCTAAGTGTGGGAGGGGACCAGCCCCAAGGGGGCTGGTGCGCCCCCCCACCAAGTCCCTAGGCGCATGGAGAGTGGAGGGGGGCAAACCCTAGGTCCAGATGGGCCTTAAGGCCCACCCTAGGGCGCCCCCTCTCTCTCCCCCCCCCTTGGCCGCACCCTAGATGGGTTTTCTAGGGCCGGCCGCACCCCTAGGGGTGGGAAACCCTAAAGGGGGCGCAGCCCTCCCTTCCCCCTATATATATGTGAGGTTTTGGGGCTGCTAGACACACGAGAACGTCTCCCTCTTGGCGCAGCCCTACCCCTCTCCCTCCTCGTCTCTTGCAGCGCTTGGCGAAGCCCTGCTGGAGTCCCGCGCTCCTCCACCACCACCACGCCGTCGTGCTGCTGTTGGATGGAGTCTTCCCCAACCTCTCCCTCTCTCCTTGCTGGATCAAGGCGTGGGAGACGTCACCGGGCTGCACGTGTGAAGAACGCGGAGGCACCGTCCGTTCGGTGCTAGGATCTTCGGCGATCTGAATCGCGGCGAGTACGACTCCATCAACCGCGTTCTTGAACGCTTCCGCTTAGCGATCTACAAGGGTATGTGGATCCAACTCTCCTCTCGTAGATGCATCTCCTAGATTGATCTTGGTGAACGTAGGAAAATTTTTGTTTCCCATGCGACGTTCCCCAACAGGTTGCCTAGCTAGTGTCAAAGTATTGAAAAATTCCATGACTTCATCATTTGCCAGAAGTAACCGGGGCATGTTGGTACGAAGTTATGCAAAGATGTTTTGGAACGGAGTTCCTGATAGGATAATCCGTCTTTTGTTACGGATTATCTTATCTGGGACTTCGTTCCAAAACAACTTTGGAGAGCTTCGTACCATCATGCTACTGTTACTTTCGCCTAATGATGAAGTATTGGTTTTGTTGAATCATTTGACACTAGACAAAAGGTGACATGAGGGGGACTAGGGTTGTGGATCGCCGAGAAGTCGGGGGTCGAGGGGTCGAGAGAGGTTGCCTAGCTAGTGTCAAAGTATTGAAGAATTCCATGACTTCATCATTTGCCAGAAGTAACCGGGGCATTTTGGTACAAAGTTATGCAAAGATATTCTGGAACGGAGTTCCTGATAGAATAATCCGTCTTTTGTTACGAATTATCCTATCGGGGACTCCATTCCAAAATAACTTTGGAGAGCTTCGTACCATCATGCTACTGTTACTTTCGCCTAATGATGAAGTATTGGTTTTGTTGAATCCTTTGACACTCGACAAAATGTGACATGAGGGGGTCTAGGGTTGTGGATCGCCGAGCAGTCGGGGGTCGAGGGGTCGAGAGAGGTTGCCTAGCTAGTGTCAAAGTATTGAAAAATTCCATGACTTCATCATTTGCCAGAAGTAACCGGGGCATTTTGGTACGAAGTTATGCAAAGATGTTTTGGAACGGAGTTCCTGATAGGATAATCCGTCTTTTGTTACGGATTATCTTATCTGGGACTCCGTTCCAAAACAACTTTGGAGAGCTTCGTACCATCATGCTACTGTTACTTTCGCCTAATGATGAAGTATTGGTTTGTTGAATCCTTTGACACTAGAATACAAGCGATAGAGGAACGGGAAGCAGATCGGGAGAAAAGAATTGCCGAAGCTTCCCCCGAAGCTACCCCGCCATCTCAGCGGAGAAGCAGCGTGGCTTCCACCGAGCTGCTTCAGCCAGAGCTTGCCTTGACGGCTACTGCCAGGAATCCTGTGGATGCTATCACGCAGGCACAAAATTGCCACCTTATGGCACAGTGGATGAATCTGAAGGTCAAGGCGGCTGCTGGCTCTGTTTATCCTTCTGGACCAGACGACACTTTTCACTGCCGGCCGATTCCAGAAGGATATGCTAGGGTGATGGTCGACGAAATAACGGAGGGATTTGAGGAGCTCCAGCTTGACCACCCTACCGGTGAAGGGGAGACTCGGCTGGGTTCTTCACTGAAGACTCCATGCCTATGGCGGAAGGACCTAATCAACATTCTGAATTGGACGCCTCCGCCTCCTCCTCCGACGACGACGAGTCAGGGCACTCCGCCTCCTCCACCGCCTCCTCCTCCGGCGAGTGACCATCAGGGCACTCCGGCTCCTTCTCCGGCGAGTGACCATCAGGGCACTCCGGCTCCTTCTCCGGCGCGTGGCGGCACACCGCCTCCTTCGCCGCCGGCGCGTGGCGGCACTCCGCCTCCTTCGCCGCCGGCGCGCCCGAGCAGACAGCCAGCTCCTCCTTCGCCTAATCAGCAAGGGCGGAAGAGACCTGCCGCCGCTCCGGCTGCTCCTGCTCCGGTGCCTAAGCAAGTAAAAAAGACAGCCGCTTCGTCTGGTCCGGCGACGTCTACCAGTACAGCCAGAGGCGGGAGGCGATGCAGATTCGGTCCTTCTCTCACGCCTCTAGAGAAGTTACCGTACGAGAGGTCCGACGAGGAAAACACGAAGATCGCTGAAGGCGAAGTGAAGGACTTTTTTCAAGGGTTGAAAGCACAGAGACATCCACCTCCAGAGGAGAAGATAGATGCGGTGAAAGCAAAGCGCACTCTTGCTGCCCTGAAGCAACCAGCGAAAAGTAAGCCGAAGGGCAACTATGACCGCATTATTCAAAAGACATTTCAAGATGCCAAGCGGTCCGGAAGTACAAAAAGTGATCAGAGGTTAGCAGAAGGGCGAGCTGGGAAACAAATTGCCCAGCTCGGCGAACAAGCGAACCAATCGTGCCCCCCGCTCAAGGTGTCTAGCGACATGGTCGCTAATGATCCGATGATGGTGCCCGGTTATACCAATCTTGCAGATTACGCGTCCGACGATGTCCACTATGATTTCATGGAAGTGCAGATGCAAAGATACGAGTACGGGAAGCCTCTCGTCAAAAATGAAAGATCTCTATCAACGAATATGCGAAGATTGCATGATTGGTACTTGAAAATCTGCAGAGAGTCTGGGGGGAGGAATAACTTGTATTTGACAGTTAAACCGGAGCATGACCTCGTTGGAATTGACCTGTTGCCTGTTCCATTTGAGGAGTTCTATCAATTTTTCAATCAATTGGCCCTCGATAAAACAACGATCACCTGCTACTGTCTGTAAGTAGTACTACTTCTGTCATTAAGTCTCTCTATATAGCTGATCTTCATTGCATGTATTTATAATTATCCTCACTATATTATGCAGATTGAAGATCGTCGAATTGAAGAAAAGACAAGTAGGTGATATTGGGTTTATTAACACATACCTCATAGATGCAACCGAAGTTAAATTGCGTCCCGGCGATACCGAGACCAACTTGCTACGATCGTTGGTGGTAAATGAAAACAAAGATATAATACTCTTTCCTTACAACTTCAAGTGAGTGTTAATGTCTTCTGCATATTTGGTTTCCCTTATATATATCAGTCAAGTTTATAGTGATGTAATGATCTCATGCATTCGTGCGCAGCTTCCACTATATTCTCTTAGAGATTAAGCTTGAGAAGGGAATAGTAACTGTCTTCGACTCTAAACGTAAAGATCCCGAGGAGTATGCGGACATGACTCAAATACTAGCCAGGTAAGTTAAATCGATCAATATTATCCACCATGCATATATATCAGCAACTTCATTTCTGATATCAACTAATTGTTTCCTTTGTCTGGCAGGGCTTGGAAAACATTCATCAAAAAAGCTCCGGGACTGCCGAAGAAGCTACAATTTAGATACCCGAAAGTAAGTACAATATAGTAGCATGTTCCGCGCGCGCATCTCCTATATCTTGATTCAAGCGCTAGCTAGTTTCATCAATACCAATTTGGCATTCTTGCTTATCAGTTTGATTGAGCTCTATTTCTTGTAAAGTGGTTGTGGCAGGAACCCGGGAATGATTATTGTGGATACTACATTTGCGAGTCCATTCGCCACACGACCTGTGAGCGGGGCTACACTGATGAACAATTTAAAGTGCGTAAGCAATCAATAATATTCACAAATTTATAGCATCATTTCATGTATTGACCCCCTACTTCAAATTAGATGTTTCGGATGCGGGATGAACTCCTAACACCAGATCGTCTGCGAGCAATTCAAGAGGAATTGGCGGCATTCTTCCTTGAACACGTGATCGCTGAAGACGGAGAATACTATGTGGACCCTGCATCCATGTGTTAGGAGATTATTTTTGTAAGAGATAATTATTGTATATATGTGCCCGGTAGTGTCGGATAGATATACGAGAACTTGTTGTTCGACCAATCTCTCGGAGAAAGAGAGGTGGTCGATATTATTACTTCTCTCTGTATGCATATATATATATGTTGATTATATATACGAGATCTTCTGTTCCTTCGTTTGCTTAGTAGCTAGCAGCTAGCTAGCTAGCTAGCTAGCGTGACTACTCTAGTTCATATATATACGTATGTGTAGTATGTAGCGTCGACCAAAAGCACGGACATAAGAGAGAACACTTCTCTCTATTAATTAGCTAGCTAACATAATATATCAAGCACCTAAATTAACCCCCAAAACCTAAACCCCCCTCCCCTTTCAAAAAAAAAAACAAAAACCACAGCCACAGAAATGCTGACGCGTGGGAGCCTTTTGGTCCCGGTTGGTACCACCAACCGGGACTAAAGCCCCTCCTGCCTGGACTCCGTGCACAGGCCACGTGGACACCCTTTTGCCCCGGTTCTGGATTGAACCGGGACTAAAGGGTCAGAGCATTAGTACCGACCCTGTTGCCCCGGTTCCAGAACCGGGGCTAAAGGCCCAAATGAACCGGGTCTGATCCCCCTTTATCTACTAGTGCAACAATGTTTGAATGGGGACCGTTCATCTTGGCCCCAAGGAGCACTGGCCCTGGAGGTGGCCGAAGCCGTTCTAGCCAGGGCCGGCCCTGAGGGGGGGCAGGGGGGGCGGCCGCCCCGGGCCCCCACGATCTAGGGGCCCCCTCCCAGGTGTAATGTACATATAAAGGTAAGTAGCCCATAAGCCGAAGATTCACCTAGGAAAAAAGGAAGTAGCCCAGGTCCAGAAATTAAAGGACGGGAGGTAGCGTACGCACCTAAATCAGTGTACGATGGTGAGGAAACAAATCAGCGTAACGCACCTAAATCATGCCGCCCCGATCTCTTTATTCCTTATACTATCGTGAGACAATCTCCCTCCAAAATAAAAATGATCGCATGACATGATTTAATCCGTACTTTCCTATGTTCTCTGTTCTCTGCAGCTGCAAACCTCAATTCTCAATTCGCAGAGCCTGCTGAAAATAAGCAGCGGAGGGCTGATTGGTCTCGAGGAGTTATATGCGGTGACGACGCAGCACAAACATCACCTAGCCCATGAAAATTGGCACTGCCGGAGTGGGGGGCACACGTACATCGCTGAGTGTGTGCTACCAGAAATTCACATCACATCATCGCCGAGCGTCCAATGATTGATGCCGATCTAATCAATCTGAGGTACTGTATGTCATATTACGATTCCCTACTCCCCCTACTCCCCGCAAAAAATTACTATTACTTACAATTTCAAGTAAAGCATAATGCTTTGAGGAAGAAACAATTTGATAAAAGTAGTTGCCAAAATAAAATTCTTAAAGCTGCAAAGGATTTTCATGTTAAATATTTGTTTGCTTTGGTTGATATGAATCACTTCACTGAAGTAATGGATTTAAGAAAGTCACGGTGTTTAATGATTTATTTGGATTTAAGAAGTCACGGTGTTTAAAGATTTATTCGGATTACTGTGTATGTGATTGTTGCATCTTAGATAAAAAAAGCGTTTAAAATTTGAAATTATTGTAGAACCATTTTGGATAAACAATGCCTGAAAGAGCTTAAATGGTTAGGCAACATTATGCATCGAGAAGTGGATGACATTGAGTTCGACATCGACACAATCATAAATCACTTTACATTGAAGAATCTTACAAGAAAATTTGAAGATAATATGCGTACGATGTTTATATTAAGGGCCCCCAAATTTTACGTTCGCCTCGGGCCCCCAAAATCTCAGGACCGGCCCTGGTTCCAGCGGAACAGGTAGAGGGGATTCGGCCAGGAACGATCTAGGAGGGGGAAGAGGACGGGGCCGCGGCAGAAGGGACAGCCCCTATGATTCGAGCATGCACCCGCATACAAGTGGGGCGGGTTCTGGTATTGTTAATGACCTCTCAGCTGATGTGGATGAAGCTCAAAAACAAACTACAGGTTTGTTGGAGGGTGGGGAGATCCTGGAATATGACGGGTCAACGAGCTGGAGGCACAACGCTCGCGCTGTAACAACTCTGGAGAAACAAGCACAGGAGCCTACCAATGATCAACAGGAAGATTTACTGATTTTGGGGAAACGTATAGCTGTTGGCTCTAACACAGGACAACTACACAAGCTGGATCCCGTTGATCCAAAGACAGCAATTGTCTCGTCAGGAAACACCACGATGATTGCTGGCCAGTTTGAGAACAAGTGGGGTTTCCTCGGATGGCGGAGGTACACCACAGAAAAATGCCAACAGGAAGAAGCTGAAGGGACCTGATGGCGTAGCTCTAGAAGTTAACACTTCAAAGGATTTGCCGGCCTCCATGGGTGAGGACCGCCGGGGACAATGAGTATCATGTGCTGGAATTGTCGTGGGGCGCGCAACCCTGCGACAATTCGCAAGCTTCGTGTTATGACGAAGCATTTTGCCCCCACCATACTTTGTATCCTCGAAACTCAGGTAGAGGGACATAGGGTGGAGTTTTTATGAAATTCTTTAGGTTTCAATAAAAGTTTTGCCATGAGTAGTTCTGGTAGAAGTGGTGGTTTGTGTGCTTTTTGGAATGATTCAATAAAGTTGGAGGTTGCTGGTTACTCAAAATATCACATTGATGCTGAGCTAGAGGGGGTTGCTAACACTCCCTTTAGGGTGACCTTTGTTTACGGGGAAGCTCAAGTACAGAATATATTCAAAACGTATGTGGGACACCTTGAGAGGCATAGCGTCGTCCAGTGCTTTGCCATGGGTGGCAATCGGAGATTTCAACGAGGTACTTCACCTCCATGAGCATGATGGAGTTGGAAATCGGAGACAGGCTCAAATGGATGGATGCCGAGATGCTTTGGATACTGTTGGACTATCGGACATTGGCTTCAGAGGGAATTCATGGACTTTCGAGAAAAGGGTTGCTGGTGGTTCTTACACACGAGTACGACTGGATCGATGTGTGGCGACAGCTTCTTGGTCGCTTATGTTCCCTCAGGCGGAGCTGGTGCACGAAACTGCTGCGTGCTCTGACCACGTTCCGCTGCTATTGAACCTTGGTCTGCATGCTCCCAAGGCAGGAGAGAAAACTTTTAAATATGAATGCGCAATGGAGTGGCATGAAGGACTGCCTGCGGTGGTTGGTACGACTTGGGGATGGGACTGTGACGCGACTGTCGAGGGAGTGAAACAACGACTGGATTCCCTGTCATCTGATCTGTCGATCTTGGACAAGGAGGTCTTTGGGAATGTCAAAAGGGAAATCAGTAAACTGCAGAAAGATCTAGCTCTACTACGTGCAATACCGGGACGAATGGGACCCTTGCATGCAGAGGTGAAGATATGTGATAGACTGGTAGAGTTGTTTCACCGAGAGGAATTATTATGGCGCCAGCGTGCCCGCATAGAATGGTTGGCAAGCGGCCACAAGAATACATACTACTTCCACATGCAGGCAAGCCAGCGACGCGGTATGAATCAGATTAAAGCACTCCAGCTCCCTGATGGGAGGTTGACAGAGAACACTCAGGAGATAGAGGAATTTGCCAAAAAAATATATAAGGAATTGTATACCTCGGAACATGTGCTTGACATGGACTGAATGTTGGACACAGTCCCGACCAAGGTGACAAACGAGATGAATGAGTTATTGAGTGATCTTTGATCCATCTTCAACTTCGGCCAAGGTACATTTGGTATTGTCTTCTCCTTTCTCCCACTCACATTCTTGTTTGCAATGATGGATATGCCAAGTACATCTACGAACCCGCTCTTTAATGATCCTCAAGAATCGAACAACTACGTCACCAAACTACATCTCTTCGGTGTCCAACGAGCTCTACATCAAGAGAGTGAAGCTATGCAAGAGCGAATTGAGCAAGTCGCCGCCGACGCACGACAATTCGAAGCACGCACACGGGAGCAATTCAATATCATCAACACCAACATGACTACTCAATTCGACGAGCTACGGACTTTGATAGTCAACCGACGCTCCTCATCCACATCTTCTCAAAGACGAAGCCGCTCAAGTCGTCATACCGACTACACGTGCGACTCAAGTACACCTACATCGAACACTCTTCGTCAAGCCGCACGTCAAGCTCGACATGACAACCGGAACCCCCTTCATGACAAGAGTTCCCATGAGCTATTTGAAGAGCAAGAAAGTCGACATCATCAAAACCAAGCTACACTTGAGCAAGCGCAAGAACGGCAACGACTACGCCAACAACAAGAAGAGAGAGCACGTCAACACCAAGAAGCACAAGATGCCGAGGCTCAACGTCAAGCACAACAACACCGAGAAACCCAAACTCTTGAGGCGCAACGTGCCCTACGTGATTCACACCGCAATGTGGAAACTCGCAATCGAAACATTCGTCAAGAAGAGGAGTTCCTTCGAGACGAGATGCAAGAGAGGCGTCACCAAGCACGAATGCAACAAGAAGTTCCTCCTCAAGCGCGACAAGAGCAACAAGCTCAACAAGAAGCAAAAGCTTGGCAAGTACAACATTACAATGAACATCAACTCCGCCAAGAGCAACATGAGGTTGAAAATCGTCCAAATCAAGACCGCCCTCACAATAGGCAAGCAAACAATGAAGAGCATCGCTATGGCAAGCTTAAGTTCACCATGCCAAAGTTTTCCGGAAGCATTGATCCCGAAGACTACCTCTCATGGGCATTGAAAGTTGACAAGATCTTTCGCCTCCACAATTTTGATGAAGAAAAGAAGATTGCAATGGCATCCCTTGAGTTCCAAGACTATGTTCTAATTTGGTGGGAGCAAATCATCGAGAGAAGAGAAGCAAAAGGCGAACCGCCTATCACTACTTGGAATCAAATGAAGGAAGTCATGAGAGCACGCTTCGTGCCAACACACTACAACCGTGACTTGTTCAAAAAGTTACAACTCATCAAGTAAGGAACCAAGTCGGTTGAAGAGTACTACAAGGAAATGGAGATTGCCATGATAAGAGCCAACATCACTGAAGATGAAGAGCAAACTATGGCGAGATTCTTGAATGGACTCAACTATCCTATCAAGAAGATTGCGGACTTTCAACCATACATGACTCTCCTCGAGTTAGTACACCAAGCAATCAAAGCGGAGCGACAAGTTCAAGAGGACTACAAGTACTCCAAATCCAGTGGATCCAGCATCCTCTCGTCATATTTGGTTAGTTTTTTATTCCACATCTTATTTATCTTATTTTTTTCTTTCGATCCATACAATCCATTCTTTGTTTTAACCTTGACACAATTTCCTCCAACTGAAAACATGGCAAATTCACAATGCGGAGTATGATTTCTGTGGAAATGATTGCTCGATAGATAGCTCATCATTTTTTAATAGATCGACCACTGTTGGAAACAATACAAGAGAAAGAGAATGCAGGTTATTTAAAGCAGGGTGAAGCCATGATAAACGGTCGCCGGGGTCAACACGAACAAGTGGCACTAATGTATCCCCTGAAAAACTAAGTAGCAATAATATATGGCTGAAAAATGCGTAGCTTGTATGAGTAACATGTCCATAATGTTTTTTAGTAACCACACACAAAGAAGAAATCATAGTGGTCGGACCCTTCCCCGGACCATGCGCAAGCGGGAGCTACATGCACCGGGTTGCCCTTTACACACAAAGAAGAAATCATAGTTGCTAATGTATCATAACAAAATAAAATTAGCAAATAACAACAGATAGTGCTAATATAGATAAATTACAGTACAAAGAGACTACAAATCCTTCTTGCTAGCTTACCTGACATTATGATGAGATGTGACTTGAGGCGTAATCTAGATTATGTAATCCACGTTATTAGATTACCCACCCAGACCTTCATGCAATTATAAGGGGGAAAATCAACATGTCAAACAAACTCTAAGATAATAGGAGAATAGGAATTTTAGATAGATAATAGGAGAACATGAATCAGATGAATCGGCTTTAGTGCTACTTATGAATCGAAACTGCAGAACGAATCCTTGAATTTTTATAGAGGGGATGAGTGGAGATTGGCATATTGGGTTCGTTCAGGGGGGACGAAGAGAGGGGTCGGGGGCGACCTGGGAAGAAAGAACAAAGCGGCTACACGAGGGCGCGATCGATGGAGCTAGGTCCTGAACAACAGGGGCGGAGATCGATATGTTTTCTTGCTTCTTCATTTTTGAGACAAATCTGGAGATCGATCGGCTTTAGCCTGGAGCTATTTTTGCTGCCTTGTCTTTTTATTGTGAGGAATATTCGGCTGCCTGCTGCCATCACACGAGGCTGTTGGGTCGGACTGGGGTCATTTTTTTTCACTCTATCCTTTTTGTTATGGGCTGTATGTATGTTACAGTGTTTGTGCCACGGTCATCGGGGTCAATGGACCCCAGCCCAACACTGTAGCTCTGCCCCTGATTCAAAGGACAACCGAAAGAAAGACGGAGGGTGTGTCTGACTTATTATTCAAACAAAGATGACGTTAGAGCTCCCAATATAAAAACATGATGAGAGAAAGAATAATGATCATAGATGGTACATCAAAGTTTAGAAGAAAAAAAAGATGAAGCACGTGGAGAAGATGGACGAAAAAGATGCAGGAAGCAAAGGAAGAACAACATGGAGGTGTGGTAGGTGTTGAAAGCTAAATGCGGGTATTGTATTTTTCTTTATTCTTTTGAGTCAATGCCGTTGTTGTTGTTGGGAGTGGGAGGTTGGGAGTTGCGGGTGCTGGTCGACACATCTGTAGTTGGGCCGCAAGCTTTTATGAGGAAAATGACAAATGGAATACACAAATGAAACATAGTCCGATCGCAAAAATTGAGTGGACCAAGATCCAGATATCGACGAGGGAGCTCCCGAGCATTTCACCTATATTGACGACAATATTGTTGATCAAATAATTGTTATACTTCCTCAGTCCCAAAATAAGTGTATTGACTTTAGTATCTTTATACTAAAGTTAAGACACTTATTTTTGGATGGAAGAAGTATATTACGATGGAAAGTGCCATTCTAACCAATAAATAAAACATTTGTTCCCAGACATAGATAAAATCAATACACATCAGCCTTTAATGTTGAGGTTGCAGGATATCTGCAATTTTATTTAATACCAAGGAATCTCTGGGTTAGCCCATTTTTAGCGTGGGAACAAAACCTGACCTACTCCTATATATAGGGATTGCCAATCCTGTTAGCAGACACATGCATGAGAGAGTGAGAGAGAGGTGCACACACACGACGCACACACTACCATTGCAAAAAGTGTAGGCCATGGGGAGCGCAGCAGCTGATGAGCTATTGCCCCTGGATGCCTCGACGTTCGCCGCCGAGTCCCGCGCAGTGGTCGACTTCCTTGAAGTCTACTACCGCGACATCGAGAGCTACCCTGTCCGGCCCGATGCTGAGCCAGGGCGCCTCCGTACGCTTCTACCCAACGTGCCGCCCGAGGACGGTGAGCCGGTGGACGTCATACTGGAGGACGTACGGCGGCACATCGTCCCAGGACTGACACACTGGCAAAACCCTAACTTCTTCGCCTATTACCCGATGAATGCGAGCACGGCCGGGTTCGCCGGCCAGATGCTCTCTACCGGTCTCAATGTTGTACCGTTCATGTGGGCTGCCTCACCGGCCGCGACCGAGCTCGAGGGCGTCGTGGTGGACTGGATGGCCAGGCTGGTGGGCCTCCCGGAACGCTTCATCTTCTCCGGAGGTGGCGGTGGTGTGCTGCACGGCAGCACCTGCGAAGCTGTGGTGTGCACGCTCGCGGCTGCACGCGATCGTGCGCTGAGCAGCCTGGGCCATGAAGCCATCCTGAGGCTGGTGGTCTATGCGTCGGATCAGAGCCACTGCACCTTCCAGAAGGGCGCGAGGATCGTAGGAATCCCGCCGGCCAACTTCCGCGTCATCCCAACGTCGGCGGCGTCAGCCTACGGACTCACCGCCGACAGTGTCCGTGACGCGGTGAAGGCTGACGTGGCCAGCGGTCTCGTGCCGCTGTACCTGTGCGCAACCGTCGGCACGACAGGGCTCGGCGCGGTAGACCCGGTGCGCGATCTCGGGGAGGTGGCGCGACGGTACGGCATGTGGCTACACATCGACGCCGCCTACGCCGGTAGCGCGCTGATGTGCCCCGAGTTCAAGGATTACATCGACGGCGCCGAGCTGGCAGACTCCGTGAGCATGAATCCACACAAGTGGTTCCTCACCAACATGAACTGCTGTTGCCTGTGGGTGGTGAGCCCAGCCTTGCTGACCTCCGCGCTGTCTAGCAACCCGGAATACCTCAACAACGTCGGCCGGGAAGGTGCAGCAGAGGTTGTCGACTACAAGGACTGGCAGATTGCATTGTCACGCCCTTTCCGCGCCATGAAGCTGTGGGTGGTCTTGCGCCGTTACGGCGCGGCGGGAATACGGGCGTACATACGGAGGCACGTCGACATGGCCAAGTGGTTTGAACGGATGTTGGACGCCGACGAGCGGTTCGAGGTGGTCGTGCCGAGGAGATTCTCCCTCGTCACATTCCGCCTCCGCCCAAGGCAAGAAGGCCACGACGACATGAAGATGGAGGCCTTGAACCGCAAGCTACTTGTGGCCATCAACGCTAGCGGCCGGGCCTTCATGACACACTTTGTGGTGGACAACAAGTTTGTAATCCGTATGGCCGTGGGCGCGGCCATGACGGAGATGCGGCACGTCCAGGACGCGTGGGAGCTTGTCCAGGACAAGGCCAAAGAAGTTCTGGCCACTCCGTAGCAGTGATGAGAAGTGCGAGCTGAAATACAGTGAATAAAATTGGAACAAATAGCCAACAAATAAATATCTTTAAAATTGCCATAAATATATGAATAGTGGACAAAAAGTGGGTACGTAGATGGGCATTTATTGCCGTATGGATGGACTGCTAAATTATATTGTTTGATGTGCACATGAATCTTTACATTTATATTGGTTGTTTATTAAATGTCCTTTTCTTTTTCAAGTTTGGATTGCTTACCACATATGCCACATGGTGGTAAACGTCTCATTCGGTTGAATGAATGTATGTGGCACATACGATGTAGTACTGGTTTTTCTTAGAGAATGACCACTCTGTAGCAGTGATAACGAAGCAGCACACACTATAACATCAACCAAATTTACTCCCTACGTTTTCAACTAAAATCACCACAAGAATTATGAAACCAAGAGAGTATTTACTAGTAATCTATATCTGAACCCATAATAAATAATAAAGCAAGGTGCACTTCTCTGCTTTTTTGGATCCGCCCACCCATACTATTATTTTTGATTATTTTTAACTTTTTAGGTGGCACTATTCTTTTGCGCCTCTGCAACAAGCTTGACGAAGGGAGAGGATTTGTGACACGCAGGTCTCACGACACGCAGTCCCTCGGGATTGCTATTATTTTGTATGCCAATAATGCTCGAATGTTCGGTTTGGGTTCCCAAACCGAACGAATGGTTCGGTACGAGGGATCAACCCCACCGAACGATTTCGTTCGATGGGAGAACCCCACTGCGCAAACACCCAACCACATTGCCCCTACAGAACTTAACTCCTGTAAAAACGAAAAAAAATGCCCGGCAATAAAACAAAACAAAACAAAAAGGCTAGTTTTTTTGTTATGACAAATAGCCCAATTTTTGCTATGATACGAAAAAAATGTTGTCAACTTTAAAAAGCAGAAAATTGCCATGGGTGAGATATTTTTTTTTTGTTTAGACACAAAAGAAACAAGACATGGCAATTCCCATCATACAAATAAACATCAAATTGCCATGGCAGATTCATAGTAAAATTTGCCATGTTATTTGTAATTATATTTCCATATACGGTATGCAAAAATTGCCACGTGTGAAATAACAAAAAGGTTGAAAATAAATTATGAACAAGAAAAATTCCATGGTATTTAGTTTTTTTTGTCCGTGTTTGTGTGTGAGGAATTTGCCATTCATAGTAGGACAAATTATGAACATAGTTGCCATGGAAAAAAATGCATGTTAAAATTGCCATGGTGTTCTAATTATATAAGTGCCATGCTTTGATAATAAAATTTACCATGAACATTCTTGAGAGAAACGAACATACAAATGAAAAAATTGCCATGATATTAAATAAGAAACATTGTTGGAGAATGATCCATAGAGAGAAAAATATGTCATGATCGATATGCTGCAATTTTGTTGATGCATGGCTATATTTGCGATGGGCCATGGAAAACTTTGTTGGAAATGTTCTATATGTCATCATGCATAAATGAAAAAAATGCAATATAGACTAAAACTTCCATGGTGCATAGACTAAATTTGCGATGGTCCCGTGCAAAATAAATTTGCCATGTTGGGAAAAAGGAAGCAATTTTCCATGGTATATATAGTATAATTGCCATGATCTGCAAACTAAATTTTCCATGTTACACGAAAGTATAATTTCCATGGTCCAGAAAAATAACTTTTATCATGTTGCAAAGAAAACAAAATCGACATGTTCCATAAACTACATTTGCCATAGTATTATAAGAGAAAACATGAGGAGTAAAAATATTTTTGCCATGGCCCATGGAAACTTTGTTGGAAAATGTTCTACATATCATAATCAGTAGACTAAAAAGGCCATGAGCCAGATAGTATAATTCCCATGATACATACACAAAATTTGCCATGGTCCCATTCAAACAGGAAATTGCGATGTTGCAAAAAAAGGAAGAAATTTGCCGTGGTTCATAAAATAAAGTTGCCATGCTCAATAAACTACAATTTCCCTGATCCATTAAACTAAATTGCCATGTTCATAGCAAAACTAAATTTTGGCCATGTTGCGATGAGAAGAAAATAGCCATATGGTTAGAACCGTGAGCAGAAGGTTGAAAAAACCCTGTAATTTACGAGTTTGATTCTGTAAAAGAATACATGGCTATTATTTTGGAATTGGTAATGTGACATGATTAACTTAGGGATATAAAAAGATGGGAATTTGCAAGGGGGGGGGGGCATGATGACCCACGAGTATTGGGGATCAATCGTAGTCCTTATGATAAGTAATTGTGTGAACCCAACGAGGAGCACAAGTTATTGATATGCAGATTTTAGGAAGGTTCTTATAGTGATTAAAACGCTCTTAAGGATACACGTGAATTACGTTCATTGCTTTCATAAGTTGTTATGCGGGTAGACCGGAGCTACGTTGTTGTTCTTACTTGAACAAACACCTACTTATTATTATACCCTCCATGCAAGCATCTGCTAATAGAAGAGAAGTAATTAAGATAAATCTAACGATAGCATAAAACATATGGATCAAAAACAGCCCCTTATGGAACAATTCACAAACTAGGGTTTACACTTCAGTCACTCCGACAACCTATAATCTACGAACTAGTTCCAAAATGCCTTCCCTTGGTCCAAAGATGGTGAAGTGTCATGTAGTCGACGTTCACACGACACCACTAGAGGAAGAACACCATAATGTATCATCGATATATTGAACGATGCTCAACTTAACATGATTATTAATAACAAGACTTCTCTCATGTCCTCAAGAATACAAATAGAACTACTCGGATCGTAATTGTGTTCATGATCAGAGAATATAAATATGTATTTAACAATCTGAACATATAGATCTTCCGCCAAGTAAACCAACTAGCATCAACTACACGGCGTAATCAACACTACTAGCACCCCGAGGTACCAATCGGAGGTTGGATACAAATTTGAGTACAAAGATGAACTAGGGTATGGAGGTGAGATGGTGATGGTGAAGATGTTGATGAAGGTGAGGCCTCCCACGATGACAGGAGCGTTGGTGATGAGGGAAGTATCACCGGCGGAATCGCTATGCGAGAGAGTGAAAGTTCTGCGCGTCCGATTCTAGCTCGAGACAACGGTGGCTGGTCCCGAAAGTCTTCTCTGATTTTTGATAGGGTATAAATGGGTTCATATAGGAGAAGATTACTAGCGGTGGGCCTCTTTTGGTCCCCACAAGCATCTGGGCAAGCCCTGGGGTAGATTAATTTACGCCTCAGCTCTCCTCATCATTTATCTCCAACATTAGTATGAATTCCACTCGCAGTTATCTTAATTCAGTCTAGTTTGTAGATGCATAAATTTGTGTTATTATAAAATTTACTACTACTTGATTATGTCAACAGTATTTTATCCCACCCCAGGTATTTATGATTTATTCAGTAATGATCATACTAATAAAGTTGTTGTTCATAAATATTCAAGTGAATATCATCATAAATAACTCACTCCATCCCCAAATTACTTGTCTTAGATTTGTCTAGATACGGATTTGGGGCTTTATGGCAACA
Organism: Secale cereale; assembly: GCA_902687465.1. NCBI lineage: Eukaryota > Viridiplantae > Streptophyta > Magnoliopsida > Poales > Poaceae > Secale > Secale cereale. Next base: position 893,354,040 of record LR738712.1, read on the forward strand.
ACTGTTGGAGCTGTAGGGCGTCGATGCGAAGGGTTGTGGAGGTGGTGCCTTCTCGACAGTTCTTGGCGACAAAGCAGATTGAGAGGAGAATGTGGGGTATAGGAGGAGCGACGTACTAGGATGGAACATTTTTTAATTTTTTTGTCTTTTTGTTGAGTATGTTAGGGCATGGTCAATTTCATCTAAATGAAAATATGGGAGGGATACATGGATATTTTATTTGATCAAAAACGAGCTCAACCGGACGTAGGGGCATCTATAGACGCATGCGAGAGTTGGAGTGGCATTTTCCAAAGTGTGGACATTGCAGTGACATTTTTCTAAATAGCCAAAATTAGAGGGCTAATTATCCAATTAACCCAGGAAAGGTCAATTGTCATTGAGTCCAGAAATCTCTACCAAAGTTACTCCATCGATTTGGAAACTCTACTAAGGTTTTGTAGATATTTAATGCTACATACAAATGCATAAGTTGCATAGATTAAGGAGTATGTTGTACTTTTCGTTTATGATTTAAGGTATAATTCATTATAGTGAATTTTTTTCTTAACATTTCAGACTTAAAAAAATTGTGATCCAACATAATTTCAGCTTAGCACAAGAAAATAGATTAAAACAAAACTATATAAAAAATTCAGAAATATTTATGATCATACATTGATGTTATTTATAAATGAGAATATTACTTAAGATAAATATATCATATATTATCTCAATTAACAAGCATGGAATTACTTATAAAATAGAAAAATGATGCAAGGTGTTTCATGAATTTTTTGAGACGCATGATTTCATATGTGTTCGTGGCCTCTACTCTGACCACTAATGTTCGCTTGTTTCGAAATGTCGCGTTCATCTCTACAAGGTTTCTAATGTGTGTGTGATACTTGAAAAAAAACCTGCACAAAATGTTGTTGCATTGACCGATGGTTCTCCATTACATGCCAGTGTTATTAATGGAAAAAATCTCCCACAACTAAGGTATTGTCGCCGTTAGAAGGCATATCATCTTCTTCGGACAATTGAAAAAAAGAGACATGTATAGACTTCAAGCAATTTCTTCTCACGTTGTCCTCCTAGTAAGAGCTGCTAGGAAGAAGGGCATGATATACTTTGACTTTGTGAATTCTTGGGAAGTGTTTGTTGTTCATGAAAAATATCATGATGAAGTGTTAGGCGAATTTATTTGGGAAAATTGGCGAGGATTGATTGTATACAAATGAGATTCGTATACCACATTTCAACTAAGCTCAAACGAGTGAAAGGCTCTTGCCTCAAGCCTTCCTTATTTTCGTGGACTACTACAATATCGGCCTACTTGTTCCTTAGTGAGCTTATTCCTGAGTACTTAAACAAGTTTAGTTTTTTACATGCAACATGCTCGACAAAGATGTATTTATTTTCTATATATTGAGGTTGAGATGTTTTCGTGACGTGCAAGACCTAATTTATTACAATCATGGTTTGTTGCTACCCTATCCACTATCAGGTGGAATTTTTTTGGATATATAACTGTCTTTCTGGGTACAACCTTTCTATCCGTCTTGGACTAAAATCAAATCACGTACTTTGCTCCGGTTGCTTTTTGGGGTTCTTTTCATTTCTTACCTACAATGATCCCCTTAAAAAATCCTATCATGTCCTTCACCCATGTAGTGGCTGCAATGGTCGTGCATGCGTGTGTTCTCCTTAATCGAGCAGAGTGAGCTGGTGGCCGCAGTTAAGTGGAGTTAGATACTAAGTTATCATATTTATAACCGAGACTCTTAGGCCTTGTACAATTCAAGGTGCTTAGGGAGATGCTTAGTAAAATATACCAAGTTTTGGCTAAGCACCATAGCTTGTCTATACAGGAGGGATGCTAACTAAGCGTCAACCCTCTAAAACGAAGCACCGATGCTTAAAGAAAAAATTGTTTATTTCTCTTAGCATATCTCCTAAGCACCTTGTATTGTACAAGGTCTTATGGGGAATGGTGGATGCTTCGTGGTGAGAAACACTTAATCGAGCTCAGTTTAGAGCACCCTGGATGACGATTATCAGTCCAAATTTGACTCTGGCATAGACCAAGAGAGGTTGTTCTTAGTGGCATTGACCTTCCTAGTACATATCTAAATTCAACTCTTACCTTAGGTGAGATTGGTACCACATGTAGGCATTCACTAGTTTAAGAGTCCATCATTTTGAGCTTTATCTATAAAGTTGGGTGAAAACCTGATTTGCTAGTTTAAGAATGCATCATTTTGAGCCGGAAGGTTGACATATTTGTTGAGTGGGGTGGTTGATAATTCTCATTCGTCCTTTTCCTTCATATACACAAAACATTGTCCTCGGAAATGGCCCGAACCCAAAACATGAGTAGGGATTGCTAGTGAATCATGAAATAAAGGTCACGCCCATCAGTGTCGTCACTGATGGGTGTGTCCCACCTGCTCGGGTTTTCTTCTCTTCCTTTCTGTCTCCTCCAGTGCATACTTATTTTTTTTTCTTTGGATAAGCGGTTTTGTTGTGATGAAAACAACTTTCGACTAGGGGTATCCTTAGAAATGCGGTAGAGTGTAAACAAGTATTAGAGAGGGCGTGTACGACCGTCTTATGGCCAAGTTTGTCGCACACGACACACTTGACAAGGTTGATAAAATGATATTTTTTGAATATATCAAGCACGTCCTAGCCATCTGTTAGGAGGGACTAGGCGGTCAAAATTTTCAAATCCAACATGACTCCTTGGAACCCTCTCTCGAACTCTTGGCGAAGTCGATTCTAGTCGAACGCGGCTCCACGGACTTGACCCTAGTAGCGACTTGGGGGCTACGTATAGGCCCAAAAACTCCAGTGTCTTCCCTTCAGTTTATTCAAATGAAGATGGAATGAGAGTAAATTCACCAACATTTTGTAAGATTTCTTAACATTTCATTATTGTATAACTACTTTTTATCTATAAACTATCTAGCTATTTGTTAAAAAAATGAACCTTTCCGCAAAATAAAAAACACAAACTGGAAAGCAAGAAGGGTTCCTAGGCGTTTAGGGTTTCCCCGTCTTTCGCTGGTGCTGCCATCGATCAGCCTTTTCTTCTGTGACCTTAGGGCCATGATGGTGTGGTCGATTGTGGTCCTTGCCAGCAGGAGGGCTCATGCTTCGTTTTTAGATTTTTTTTAATCAGTTTAGGGTTTGTGTCCTGCTCAGCAATGCGAGGCGGCGACGGTTCCTTGAAGATGGAATCAGGTTCTCCCATACAACCGTCATATTGGCGGTTTCCTTGCATCATCGATGGACGTGCAAAGGTGTGTCTCCGTTAGATATCACAAGATTCGGTTGGGGTTTGTCTTCAGTGGATCTGTGACTATCCGATCGCTGTTCGTCTGCACTCATGTGTCTACATGTTGGATATTTCTGATCCACGCTTTTTCTTAGGACATGATGGTGGCACGTCTTCGGCTCACTTTAGTGCTACTAGTCATCCCTAGATGATTAAGGATGTAACTTTTGTTAATTTTTTTGTTCTTTGTACTGCCATAATGTTTGATGACTAGTTCAATAGTTTTTTCGGTAATAAAGGAAAATGAACACCTAGGAAACCATGAAAAGGAAGAAAACTCGCTAGAGAAGCTCTTCGCTGTTGGACCGGCTCACCTCAACGCCATGTGTGTGCGCATCAATGCGTTGATTAGTGATTTCGGCCAAATAGGTGCTCTCCTCCTATTGCCCGCTTCTAGCAGCAAAATGCCACTATGACGCTCGCACGTCTGCACGGGTGTGCGAGGCGCGTGGTCCATTAAACCAAGACGCGTCTAGCAGGCAAACGGCTCTCCGCTAGCGCTATGGGGCAGCCCATCATTTTAGAAACTTTTTATTTGCCTTTTCAATTAGGAAAGCTTTTTCATCTATTTTTTTTTACAATCTGTTAGATGCTTGCATGGTCATCCGATGGTGCATGTGTTTTGTTCTGTTGTGCATTTGCTTCACTGTTTCAAAAAATTTAAAAAGGCAAAACTCCCGAACTATGCATCGAAATTAAGATCCGCTTTCACTGTTGCAATTGTCGCAACACGCTTTTCAAAATTAGATCACGCATGAGTGTGTTTTGATTTTTTTTGTAACTTAGGTCCATTAGGTGCAACTGACTGATAGTCGATGTGCTACTACCTGACATTCGATATGCATATTTCTCCCTACCAATGGATGTGCGGTTCTCACTGATGGCACCTCCACCCCAAAACCACCCCCCGCCAGTGAGATGCGCAACTTCGTCTGCTGCCTCGGCCAACTTCCTAGTAGTCGATGTGCAACTTTCCACCTATCGTAGATATCTATTTTAACTGTTTGCTGCCTTGGTAAACTATTTAGCAGTGGATGTGCAACTTTGGTTCCCGCCCCACCTAACAATGATGTGCGACTTTCCCGTACCCCATGGATATGTAGTTTTTATGTTAGTTTCCCAAATTGTGGACTACTCCCTCCTTTTCGGTTTATAGGGCTTAAATCTGAAATCTAATCAACCAAGGTAGATGGTTGAGTAGAGGAATGTATATCGTAGTTTGCAAAATTACTCAAATTTTAATCATCTTTAATTATAGTGTATGCATGGATGACCACTAAATGAGTAGGTATGGTTACATGCATTAGCTGGTTTCTTTTAATCCTTCCATGCATATTGGAATGTGAACATGTGATGGAAAGAAATAAAAATAAGACGTATAATATGGAAAAGACCCATGCATTGGCTGGTTCACTACTAGGAAAAGGGCTATAGATGATATGGCCACTAATGACGCACCAGACATGTGGTGCGCCATTACTATATACTAATGGCGCACCATGTGTTGGTGCACCATTAGTGTCCAAATACTAATGGAGCACCACATCCACGGTGCGCCATTAGTAACAAATTTTTTTTCATTTTTTTCAAAACTACTAACGGCGCACCAGTGGATAGTGCGCCATTACTAGTTAAACTAGTAATGTCGCACCACATCCACGGTGCGCCACTAGTAATTTTTTTTCAATTTTTTAAGTTTTTTTTTAATTTTTTTAAACTAATAATAGCACACCAATGGATAGTGCGCCATTACTAGTTAAACTAGTAATGCCGCACCACATCCACGGTGCACCACTAGTAATTTTTTTTCAATTTTTGTTTCAATTTTTTTTTCATTCTTTTTTCAAAACTAGTAATGGTGCACCGTGTGTGTGGTGCGCCATTACTAGTTCACTAGTTGAACTAGTAATGGCGCACCACTCCCACGGTGCGCCATTACTAACTTGGCCCAAAAATCCCACCGAATGCACCTCCTCCTTGGACCGCCTTTTCAGTTTTTTTAAAAAGAAAATGATGGAAATGTCAAAAAAAATAAAAGAAAATAAGTTTCCCATGTGATATGTGGTCTACTAGTTGGAAAAATTTACAAATATGATTTTCGACTTTATTTGCAAAATATCTCTGGAATTTGTAAAATGGGCATAACTTTTGCATACGAGCTCGGATTAAAAAAGTTGTTTATATGAAAAATCATCTACTCAAAAAGTTACATCCGAATTTAACAAGGGGAACGTTAAACATTTTCAAAATCCTCAAAAACCTAACAGAAAAAAAGTTACGGGGCTTTTAAGATCTAGAGGCAAAAAAATTCAAAAAAATTCAAACTTACTAGTGGCGCACAGTGTGAGGATGGGTGACCTTCCGGGAAGTTTGACCGCAGAGTGCGATTTGACTTGAGATTAAGCATATTGACCCAAGATTAAGCCATAGTGACATGAGATTAAGAAAAAAACAAATTTTTTAAAAAATTGATTTTTTTTAAATGTTACTAATGGCGCACTTCCATGTGATGCGCCATTAGTATACCAGATACTAATGGCGCACCGAGGGCTATAATAATGACATGGTGCGCCATTAGTATAGCAGATACTAAAAATCTAATGGCGTGGTGCTAGTGGCGCACCTGTAGTGCGCCATTACTAGCGAAAACAGGTGCGCCACTAGCAGCCCTTTTCCTAGTAGTGGTTTCTTTTAACCCTTGAATGTATCAATTTAATGCATCTTAGGTGGAAAGAAGTGAAAATAATAATAAGACTTATAAATGAAAAAGCTTCCCCTGCCGCTCAGAGCCTTGGAGGGTGGCATCTGTGGAGAAGGAAGGCAAGGGTTCTGGGGCCAAAGCTCTAATCTGTGTCCGGCGAAGGACACGAGGGAAGAAGGAGATCGATTCGGATCCGAATCTGCGCGGCCTGCATCCGTGTTTTTAAGGTGAGAAGCAGATTTTATCATCTACTTTTAAGGTGAGAAGCAGATTTTATCCTTCCCAACACCGCCGCCGGACAAATCCACAACCAATCCAATCCCTATATCCGTGGCCACCGGCGATGGCGCTCCTGCCAACCAACCCAAGCCAACCGGGCCTCCGGGTCTACGAGCCCAACTTCGCTTCTGACTCCCCCCGGTCCGAGGAAGAAGCCGAGTCTAGATCCCATCTGCTGCACAAGATCGGCGCCATCTACGGCAAGGCACGGAGGCGGCTCCCGAGCGGCAGCCGCCGGCCGCAGGGCCTCTGCCTCGGCCTCCTCGACCCGGCCTCCAACATCGTCGTCAATGAAGACGAGAGAGTAGCTATAGGAATCAACGCATATCTATTAGCTCTGCCGGCTGGAACTATATACAGTTTTACAGAGATCATCGTGCGCCACTACCTGGCTGATCGTGGGCGACATGCCCACTACTCACACGCACGCATAGACCACAGGTCGTGCTCTATACGCGTATACATGCACTCTACACTCTCTACACTCTAACGCCCCCCGCAGTCTTGGCGTCGACTGGCGCGACGCAAAGACTGGCCCTGAACTGGAGGAAAACGTCCGTGGGCAAGCCTTTCGTAATGACGTCGGCGAGCTGCTGTGTGGTAGGGATGTGAAGTACGCGAAACTGACCGAGCGGCACTCGTTCCCGCACGACATGGATGTCGAGTTCGACATGCTTGGTGCGGCGGTGGTGCACGGGGTTGGTGGAGAGGTAGCAGGCGGACGCATTGTCGCAGTAGACCACGGTCGCTGAGCGGACAGGAAGAAGAAGCTCGCCGAGAAGTTGATGTAGCCAGACGCATTCGGCGACGACGTTGGCGACGCCGCGGTACTCAGCCTCAGCGCTCGAGTGAGACACGGTGGCCTGACGCTTGGAGGACCAGGAGACGAGCGCGTCGCCGAGGTAGACGCAGAACCCAGATGTCGAACGACGGGTGTCCGGGCAGCCGGCCCAGTCAGCGTCGGTGTAGCCGTGGAGATCCAGTGTCGAGGAAGCGCGGAGATGGAGCCCGGGCGTGGGCGTCCCCCGGAAGTAGCGCAACACACGCTTGATGAGAGCTTGATGGCATTCCCGTGGATCGTGCATGTGCAGACATATCTGCTGCACGGCGTACGCCATCTCAGTCCGGGTGATGGTGAGCTACTGAATGATACGTCCAAAACGTATCTATAATTTCTGCTTGCTCCATGCCACTTTTGGGTGATATTGCTATGATATTCATACACTTCCATACACTTTTGATCATATTTGGACTAACCTACTCATCCAGTGCACCCCAGTGCCAGTTTCTGTTTTCGGCTGTTTTTGTATTTCAGGTTTTCACGTTACGAGAACTGCCAGGAAAAATCCAGAAAAATTATATAAAAAATCAGCGTTTCGGAAACAACCGTGCGTCCGAAGGACAGCCGGGGGGGGGGAGCCACCAGGGCTCCAGGCGCCCTGGCGGCGCGCCCCCCTGGGCCGCGCCGGGGGGGGGGGGCCTGGGCCCCCCGAAGCTTCCCCGATGCCCCCCTTTGGCATATATTTAAAGCGTCCTCCGAAACCCTCAGAATAGGAACCCTTTTCGCGATCCCATCTCTGTTCTGCCGCCGCAGCCGCTGCCAAGATCGAGAGCACTAGGAGAACTCTTCCCAGCACCCTGCCGGAGGGGAGGATCACCACCGGGAGCTTCTCCACCACCATGGACGCCTCCCTTGGACCATGAGTCCATGACCAATAGTCTCCCTTGGACCATGAGTCCATGACCAGTAGCTATGTGATGTTCTCCTCCCGTTCTTGTGCTTCACTAATTAGTCCTCGTGAGCTGCCCTACATGATCGAGGCACCTATGTAATCTTTATGCTGTTGCTATGTTGAGTTTGCTGGGATCCGATGGATTATGAGATTATGTTCAGATTGATCTTGAGTAATATATTTGATTCACCTCTTTTATATTTATGTTCATAAGTAATTCTTGCATGTTCTCCGTTGTTATTTATTGCTTTGGCCAAGTAGTAGGTAGTGACTCCAAGAGGGAACGTTATGCTTGATTGTGGGCTCATGCCCCTCGATGACTAGCTTGAGTGACAGAAACATGAGTCTAGGGGATGTGCTGTTGCCACAAGGGGGAAAACAACGGTGCTTGTGCCCGCGGGTGCAAGGATTGTTTACTTTACGCAAAGTTCTTTTAATGCAGTTGTCTGTTGCATTGAGTTTACACTATGGGTGGGACTCGCAACTTAATACCAGCGAGATGTTCTGGATAGATATCTCAAGGTGGATGATTAGTAGTAGATATTGATGGATTTCGGTCTACTTACTTTGGCGTACCGCCCATGCTTTGAACCTCAACCTTTCTTGCAATGTAGTCAGCATTGGTTTGCGTTCGTGGTCCTGTCAATTGCCCAGCTGTAATTCGTTTACCTCACATAGCTGTTTTATCATCTTTTGGGAGAGAGACATCACTAGTGAACATCATGAGACTCCGGTCCATATTACCATCATTGATCACATCCGCTATTTACTTTTCGCTATTACTTACTATTGCAAACATTATCTATCACTACTATCATTTGCGTTTAATCCTTTGTGAACTACAAGGCCGGAGGGATTGACAACCTCTCTGTACTCGTTGGGAGCAAAGTTATTTGTATCTGTGTGCAGGTCCACGTTGATTGCTAATATCTAGCGCCGTTAGCAGTTGACACCTACTTGTTGAACCTAGGAGTCTCTGGGGATTCGATCCTTGGCATCTTTGCTAAGGGAAAAACTTCCACAACACTGCATCTTACACCTTCCACTTGGGGTAACCAACGAGGGGTTAGAGGCCCATCAAGGAGTTTTTCTGGCGCCGTTGCCGGGGACTCCACTCTTCAGGATAGGGGAGTTGCATGCTATCTTTTACCTTTGCTTTTTAGTCTTGTTAGTTTACCTTTCAGTTTTTGCTTTAGTATCTTTTATCGAAAATCACAAAAATAGTTATCTTGCTTGCTTGCTACTATGGGTTCCACCGAGAACACCAAGTTGTGTGACTTCACTAGTCACAACAATGATGACTTTATCAGCACACCTATCACTACACCTGCCACTTCAGCACCTTCATATGAAATTAAACCTGCTTTACTGAACTTAGTTATGAAAGATCAATTCTCCGGTGCTGGAGATGATGCTGCTTTACACTTAAACAACTTTGTTGAACTTTGTGATATGCAAAAGTACCAAGAAATAGATGGTAATATTGTTAAGCTTAAGCTTTTTCCTTTCTCCTTGAGAGGAGGAGCTAAAATTTGGTTTCAGTCTTTGCCTAGAAATAGCATAGATTCATGGGACAAGTGCAAAGATGCTTTTATTGGAAAATACTATCCACCTGCTAAAATTATCCAACTTAGAAGTAACATAATGAATTTTAAACAGTTGGATAATGAACACGTTGCCCAAGCTTGGGAACGTATGAAATCTCTTATCAAGAACTGCCCTACTCATGGTTTGACTACTTGGATGGTTATCCAAACTTTTTATGCAGGCTTGAACTTTACCTCGCGGAACTTGTTAGATTCGGCCGCGGGAGGAACTTTTATGTCAACTACACTTGGTGCTGCCACGAAGCTTCTCGATGAGATGATGACCAACTATTCCCAATGGCACACCGAACGCGCTCCAACAGGTAGGAAGGTAAACTCTGTCGAGGAGATTTCCTCCTTAAATGAAAAAGTTGACTTGATCATGTCTCTACTTTCGAAGCAATCTACTGTTGATCCTCGTGATGTTCCTTTAAATTCTTTGATTGCTCAAGAACAAGTAGATGTGAACTTTATCTCTACAAACAATTTTAACAATAATGCTTATAGGAGTAACTTTGGTAACAATCCTAGACCATTCCTCTCTAACTCTTATGGGAACAACAATGCTTATCCTAATACCAAGAACTCCACTACTGAACTAGAGATTATGCTTAGAGATTTCATCACTACCCAAAAAGCCTTTAATAAGAGTGTAGAAGAAAAACTACATAAACTAGATGATCTTTCTTTTAAGGTAGACCATTTAGCCAATGAGGTAAAATTGCTAAAAATTAAAACTTCTCCTCTTGAGGAGAGGGAAGTCACTCCTATAAATGCTATTCAAGTGCAAATTAATGAAAACATTAGGATGATGGCTAAACTTAAAGAGAGATGGGCTAGAGAAAGGGAGGAAGAAGATAGAATTAAGAGCCTTCCTACCCACCACACTGTTGCTACTATCCAAGTTGTTGAGGATGTTCAAACTCTTAGCACCCAATGTACTCCTGGTCCCATTGGACCTATTAATGGTGATGCTATGACTATAGAAACTACCAAACAAGTGAACCTAAATGACACCACTACCACTTTACTTGATGCTCGTGAACTTGATTTTGATAATTGCACTCTTACCGAAGTTATTGATTTCCTTCACAAGATGTCTAGAGATCCCCGCACTAGCACGCTTAACCTTGCCTTCACAGAGCATATCACTAACGCTCTCATCAAAGTTAGGAAGGAGAAACTTAGAGTAGAAGCCTCCATACCTAGAAAGCTAGAAGATGGTTGGGATCCTATGATAAAAATTAATTTGAATGACTTCTCTTGCTATGCATTATGTGATGTTGGTGCTAGTACCTCTGTTATGCCCAAAATAATATATGATATGCTTAAATTGAAACCTTATGATTCTTGTTCTTTTGGTGTTCGTCTCGTTGATTCTTCCATAAAGAAACCTTTTGGGAGGATCGATGATGTTCTTATCGTTGTTAATGATAATTATGTTCCCGTTGATTTCACTATTATGGATATTGAATGTGATCCTTCATGTCCAATTATTTTGGGACGTCCCTTTTTACGCACCGTTGGTGCTATCATTGACATGAAAGAGGGTAATATAAAATTTCAGTTTCCTCTCAAGAAAGGGATGGAACACTTCCCTCGAAAGAAGATCAAGTTACCTTTTGAGTCCGTTGTACGGGCTAGCTATTCTTTTACTCTTGATAAAACTTGATCTCTATGCATTATGCCTAGCTTAAAGGCATAAAAGAAAGCGCTTTTGGGAGGCAGCCCACATGAATAATTTTTTTTCTTTTGTTGTGTCTTGATGTTGTTTACTGCTGTAGCATCATCATTGTATCTTTGCTTTTCATATTTGTGCCAAGTATAGCCTCTGATTGCTAGAAAGTTCAAAAGTTGTGAGGTGCTGTCCAGGAAACATATTCTGTCCTTGGATAGAAAAATTCGTATAAAATCACCAGATCATCTTTTTGGTCTGAATTATTTCGACAGCGTTCTCTATATAATTGTCTTTCGTGCGTCTGTTCTGAGTTTTTTGATTTGAGTTGCAGAAGTATCCCGAACAGATCAATTACTACCTGCTGTTCTGTTTTTCACAGATTCTGTCCTGTTTTTCCTTTCCTTCACTTTGCAAATCAAGAACTTGCTTTTTCTTTGCAAAAACCTTTTGGCAATCTTGAGAAAAAGTAGAACTTCAAGAATATATTTATTTCCAGCAAGGTGCAATTATTTTATTAAGGGTACTAACCTCGCTAATCAGATTATGATGAGTTATGTATGAAGGGAGTTTCAAGTGTGCGAGGGAAGATGATAAAAAAGATTCAGGAGTGTCAAGCGCTCAAGCTTGGGGATGTCCCCGTGCACCCCCAAGAAATATTCAAGGAGACTCAAGCGTCTAAGCTTGGGGATGCCCCCGTGCATCCCCTTCTCCATCAACATTATCAGTTCATCTTTCGTTCCACTATATTTTTATCACTTCATGTGTTATGTGCTATGCTTGGAGCGTCTTGCTTTTAGTTTTCTTTTTAGTTTTTCATAACGAGTCGGAACTCAGCATTCTTTATGTGGGAGAGAAACACGCTCCACTTCTACCTTGAACATAACATAGAATTTTCATGTCTATCTTTGCTGTGTGTGTTCTTTGTCTTTTAATAGCTACTATCATGCTTTGCTCTTAGTATTCATGCTTATCTTTTCAAAGAGCTTTTGTTTAGTTGGTTGCTTGAACTCTCTTTAATTATCATGCTCACCTTATTAAGAGAGTTTGCTTCCGTTGCATTGGTTAATGTGTCTATGATAAAGATGCTACTTGCATAATGGTGCTTAGTAGTTCAGGTTTTCTTATGGTTAATCTCAAATAGCTGGGGGGTTCCCAATGTGTTATTGGAGTACCAACATGATTTGTTTGCCTATGATGTGGTATGGTTTAGTAATATCTTCCTTCGAGAATTTATTTTGATTGACTTGGCGTATGCTCACGCATATTTAAGACTGTAAAGAAAGTCTGTCAAGCCTTGATGATCTTTTATTTCTGAGTAGGGATATAACTACCATGCCTGATTCAATGTTGCTTTGTCGCTCTGCATGATTATGACCGTCATTGCTCTCTTAGTTGGTCGCTCCCAGTCTTTTTGCTAACCTCCACATGTACTAAGCGAACTAACTTTGCAATATATAGCTCATGGGAAAGTAGCTTAAAAACTATTGTGGTAAAGAATATGTTGCTTATGTATCTTATTTCTTATAAGTTGCTTGCTGAGCGGTAACCATGTATCTAGGGACGCCATCAACTGTCACACTTTTGTTGAATATCAAGTGAGTTGCTATGCATGTTCGTCTTGTCTGAAGTAAGGGTGATTTGCCGTGGGTTGAATGAATATGCATATTGTTAGAGAAGAACATTGGGCCGCCAACCAAAGCCATATATCATGGTGGAAGTTTTAGCTTGGACATTAATCCTCAATCTCTTATGAGAATATGCTTATGCATTGAAGAGGAGTCCATCATCTATTTTCTATGTTGTCCCGGTATGGATGTCCTCAAGTTGAGATCTATCAAAAACGAGAAATCAAATGCGATTTATCTCCTTGGACCTTTGTACAGGCGGCATAGAGGTACCCCTTTGTGACACTTGGTTGAAACATATGTAATGCAATGATAACCCATGGAAATCCGAGCTAATTAGGACAAGGTGCGAGCACTATTGGTATTCGATGCATGATGCTTGCAACTTATAGGATGTCTTATGCATGACACATATGAAGTACTACTACCGTTGACAAAATTGCTTCTATGTTTTCAAAATAAAAAGCTCTAGCACTTAACCTTTCTTTTACTTTTATGAGTCTCCACCTACTTTCTTCAAGCACCAACTACTGAGAGCATGATTGTCTTTCTGAGTGTAATGTGCATTGTCCCAAAGTAGCATTGTCTTTTGCATGATTGTGATATCGTTTATTTTGAAATCATTGTATCTAGTCATCACTTAAACCTTGAAGGTGCCCCTGCATTTATGTTTTGCTTCACTAAAGGGGGCAAGCTAGATATCACTTTATCATATTTGCACATCATATTCATTGCAAATCTATTTGATGTTTCAATGTCATGTTGTAAAACTTTCAGTCATTTGTGATTTTCTCATGAGGCAACTTAATTACTATAGATTCATTGTCTCAGTAAGCTTTTGTCATATGACTATGAAAAAGTCCTATATGGTTAATAGCATGTCACCACAGAAATTATTCTTGTTATCATTTACCTACTCGAGGACGAGCAGGAATTAAGCTTGGGGATGTTGATACGTCCAAAATGTATCTATAATTTCTGCTTGCTCCATGCCAGTTTTGGTTGATATTGCTATGATATTCATACACTTCCATACACTTTTGATCATATTTGGACTAACCTACTAATCCAGTGCACCCCAGTGCCAGTTTCTGTTTTCGGCTGTTTTTGTATTTCAGGTTTTCACGTTACGAGAACTGCCAGGAAAAATCCAGAAAAATTATATAAAAAATCAGCGTTTCGGAAACAACCGTGCGTCCGAAGGACAGCCGGGGGGGGGGGGCACCAGGGCTCCAGGCGCCCTGGCGGCGCGCCCCCCCTAGGCCGCGCCGGGGGAGGGGGGTGGGGCGCCTGGGCCCCCCGAAGCTTCCCCGATGCCCCCCTTTGGCATATATTTAAAGCGTCCTCCGAAACCCTCAGAACAGGAACCCTTTTCGCGATCCCATCTCTGTTCCGCCGCCGCCGCCGCTTCCAAGATCGGGAGCACCAGGAGAACTCTTCCCGGCACCCTGCCGGAGGGGAGGATCACCATCGGGAGCTTCTCCACCACCATGGACGCCTCCCGGATGAGTCGTGAGTAGTCTCCCTTGGACCATGAGTCCATGACCAGTAGCTATGTGATGTTCTCCTCCCGTTCTTGTGCTTCACTAATTAGTCCTCGTGAGCTGCCCTACATGATCGAGGCACCTATGTAATCCTTATGCTGTTGCTATGTTGAGTTTGCTGGGATCCGATGGATTATGAGATTATGTTCTGATTGATCTTCAGTAATATATTTGATTCACCTCTTTTATATTTATGTTCATAAGTAATTCTTGCATGTTCTCCGTTGTTATTTATTGCTTTGGCCAAGTAGTAGGTAGTGACTCCAAGAGGGAACGTTATGCTTGATTGTGGGTTCATGCCCCTCGATGACTAGCTTGAGTGACAGAAACATGAGTCTAGGGGATGTGCTGTTGCCACAAGGGGGAAAACAACGGTGCTTGTGCCCGCGGGTGCAAGGATTGTTTACTTTACGCAAAGTTCTTTTAATGCAGTTGTCTGTTGCATTGAGTTTACACTATGGGTTGGACTCGCAACTTAATACCAGCGAGATGTTCTGGATAGATATCTCAAGGTGGATGATTAGTAGTAGATATTGATGGATTTCGGTCTACTTACTTTGGCGTACCGCCCACGCTTTGAACCTCAACCTTTCTTGCAATGTAGTCAGCATTGGTTTGCGTTCGTGGTCCTGTCAATTGCCCAGCTGTAATTTGTTTACCTCACATAGCTGTTTTATCGTCTTTTGGGAGAGAGACATCACTAGTGAACATCATGAGACTCCGGTCCATATTACCATCATTGATCACATCCGCTATTTACTTTTCGCTTTTACTTACTATTGCAAACATTATCTATCACTACTATCATTGCTTTTAATCCTTTGTGAACTACAAGGCCGGAGGGATTGACAACCTCTCTGTACTCGTTGGGAGCAAAGTTATTTGTATATGTGTGCAGGTCCACGTTGATTGCTAATATCTGGCGCCGTAAGCAGTTGACACCTACTTGTTGAACCTAGGAGTATCTGGGGATTCGATCCTTGGCATCTTTGCTAAGGGAAAAACTTCCACAACACTGCATCTTACACCTTACACTTGGGGTAACCAACGAGGGGTTAGAGGCCCATCACTGAAGCGCGCCGGCGATCCTGCGGTAGCCCGACAGATCCGCCACGCGCGGCCCCTCGGCCTAGGGAAGCTTGCCCTTCGTGTCGACCGGCATGGGCGACGGCTTGCAGTTGTCCATGGCAGCGCGCTCGAGGATGTACTCGGCGTACTGCTGTTGACAGAGGAAGAAGCCGGACGCGGTGCGCCTCACCTCAATGCCGAGGAAGAAGCGCAGGGCGCCGAGGTCCTTCATGGCGAACTCGCTGGTGAGGGCGTGGACGATCTGTTGGAGAAGAGCCGGGGTCGACGCGGTGAGCACGATATCGTCGACGTAGAGGAGGAGGAAGGCCGCGTCAGTGCCGCGCGTGTAGGTGAACAGAGAGGAGTCAGAGCGCGTCGCGGTGAAGCCGATCGTGTTGATGAAGGCAGCGAACATCTAAAACCAGGCGCGTGGGGCCTGCTTAAGCCCGTACAACGACTTGTTGAGGCGACAGACATGCTGAGGACGGTGCTCGTCGACGAAGCCAGCTGGCTGGAGACAGTAAACCTCCTCCACAAGTGTTCCATGAAGGAACGCGTTCTTGACGTCCAGTTTGTTGGGGAACGTAGTATTTTAAAATTTTCCTACGATCACGCAAGATCTATCTACCAGATGCATAGCAACGAGAGGGAAGAGTGTGTCTACGTACCCTCGTAGACCGGGAGCGGAAGCGTCAAGTGACGCGGTTGATGTTGTCGAACTTCTTCGCGATCCAACCGATCAAGCACCGAACGTACGACACCTCCGCGTTCAGCACACGTTCAGCTTGATGACGTCCCACGAGCTCTTGATCCAGTTGAGCTTCACAGGAGAGTTTCGTCAGCACGACGGCGTGGTGACGGATATGATGTATTCACCGGCGCAGGGCTTCGCCTAAGCACCGCGACGGTATGACCGAGGTGTGTTTCTGTGGAGGGGGGCACCGCACACGGCTGGAACAATTCAACTTGTGTGTCTTTGGGTGCCCCCCTGCCCCCGTATATAAAGGAGCAAGGGGGGAGGCCGGCCGGCCCTTGTTTGGTGCGGCTAGGGGTGCAATCCTACTAGGAATAGGATTGCAATCCTATTCCTAGTAGGAATCACCAAAGAAGGAAGAGAGGGAAAGGAAAAGAGGGAGAGGTGGCGCCCCCCAATCCTAGTCCAACTAGGAACCCTAGGTGGGGCGCCGGCCAGCCCTATGGGCTGCCTCTCTCTTTCCCTTAAGGCCCACTATGGACCATCCACCTTCGTAGGGGGTTCCGGTAACCCCTTCCGGCAATCCCGTTAAATCCGAAACTTTTCCGGAACACTTCCGGTGTCCGAATATAGTCGTCCAATATATCAATCTTTATGTCTCGGACATTCCGAGACTCCTCGTCATGTCCGTGATCTCACCCGGGACTCCGAACTACCTTCGGTACATCAAAACTCATAAACTCATAATACCGATCGTCATCAAACGTTAAGCGTGCGGACCCTACGGGTTCGAGAACTATGTAGACATGACCAAGACTCATCTCCGGTCAATAACCAATAGCGGAACCTGGATGTTCATATTGGCTCCTACATATTCTACGAAGATCTTTTATCGGTCAGAACCGCATAACAACATACGTTGTTCCTTTTGTCATCGGTATGTTACTTGTCCGAGATTCGATCGTCGGTATCTCCATACCTAGTTCAATCTCGTTACGGGCAAGTCTCTTTACTCGTTCCGTAACACATCATCTCGTGACTAACTCATTAGTCTTTTGCTTGCAAGGCTTATTGTGATGTGTGTTACCTAGAGGGCCCAGAGATACCTCTCCGACACTCGGAGTGACAAATCCTAATCTTGATCTATGCCAACACCACGAATACTTTCGGAGACACCTGTAGAGCATCTTTATGATCACCCAGTTACGTTGTGACGTTTGATAGCACACAAGGTGTTCCTACGGTATTCGGGAGTTGCATAATCTCATAGTCATAGGAACATGTATAAGTCATGAAGAAAGCAATAGCAGTAAAACTAAACGATCATAGTGCTATGCTAACGGATGGGTCTTGTCCATCACATCATTCTCCTAATGATGTGATCCCGTTGATCAAATGACAACTCATGTCTATGGCTAGGAAACATAACCATCTTTGATCAATGAGCTAGTCTAGTAGAGGCATACTAGGGACATACTGTTTTGTCAATGTATCCACACATGTACTAAGTTTCCGGTTAATACAATTCTAGCATGAATAAAAGACATTTATCATGATATAAGGAAATACAAATAACATCTTTATTATTGCCTCTAGGGCATATTTCCTTCAGTCTCCCACTTGAACTAGAGTCAATAATCTAGATTACAAAGTGATGATCCTCACACCCATGGAGTCCTGGTGCTGATCATGTTTTGCCCGTGGAAGAGGCTTAGTCAACGGGTCTGCAACATTTAGATCCGTATGTATTTTGCAAATTTCTATGTCTCCCTCCTTGACTAGATCGCGGATGGAATTGAAGCGTCTTTTGATGTGCTTTGTTCTCTTGTGAAACCTGGATTCCTTCGCTAAGGCTATTGCTCCAGTGTTGTCACAAAAGATTTTCATTGGACCCGATGCACTAGGTATTACACCTAGATCGGATATGAACTCCTTCATCCAGACTCCTTCATTTGCTGCTTCTGAAGCAGCTATGTATTCCGCTTCACACGTAGATCCCGCCACGACGCTCTGCTTGGAACTGCACCAACTGACAGCTCCACCGTTCAATAAAAATACATATCCGGTTTGTGACTTAGAGTCATCCGGATCAGTGTCAAAGCTAGAATCGACGTAACCGTTTACGACGAGCTCTTTGTCCCCTCCATACACGAGAAACATATCCTTTGTCCTTTTCAGATACTTTAGGATGTTCTTGACCGCTGTCCAGTGATCCACTCCTGGATTACTTTGGTACCTCCCTGCTAAACTTATAGCAAGGCACACATCAGGTCTGGTACACAGCATTGCATACATGATAGATCCTATGGCCGAGGCATAGGGAATGACTTTCATTTTCTCTCTATCTTCTGCAGTGGTCGGGCATTGAGTCTTACTCAACTTCATACCTTGTAATACAGGCAAGAACCCTTTCTTTGACTGATCCATTTTGAACTTCTTCAAAATCTTATCATGGTATGTGCTTTGTGAAAGTCCAATTAAGCGTCTTGATCTCTCTCTATAGATCTTGATGCCTAATATATAAGCAGCTTCACCGAGGTCTTTCATTGAAAAACTCTTATTCAAGTATCCTTTTATGCTATCCAGAAATTCTATATCATTTCCAATCAACAATATGTCATCCACATATAATATTAAAAATGCTACAGAGCTCCCACTCACTTTCTTGTAAATACAGGCTTCTCCAAAAGTCTGTATAAAACCATATGCTTTGATCATTTCATCAAAGCGTATATTCCAACTCCGAGATGCTTGCACCAGTCCATAGATGGATCGCTGGAGCTTGCATACTTTGTTAGCACCTTTTGGATCGACAAAACCTTCTGGTTGCATCATATACAACTCTTCTTTGAGATATCCATTTAGGAATGCAGTTTTGACATCCATTTGCCAGATTTCATAATCATAAAATGTGGCAATTGCTAACATGATTCGGACAGACTTAAGCATCGCTACAGGTGAGAAAGTCTCATCGTAGTCAACTCCTTGAACTTGTCGAAAACCTTTCGCAACAAGTCGAGCTTTGTAAACAGTAATATTACCGTCTGCGTCGGTCTTCCTCTTGAAGATCCATTTATTTTCGATGGCCTGCCGATCATCGGGCAAGTCAACCAAAGTCCATACTTTGTTCTCATACATGGATCCCATCTCAGATTTCATGGCTTCAAGCCATTTTGCGGAATCTGGGCTCATCATCGCTTCCTCATAGTTCGTAGGTTCATCATGGTCTAGTAACATGATTTCCAGAACTGGGTTGCCGTACCACTCTGGTGCGGAACGTACTCTGGTTGATCTACGACGTTCAGCAGAAACTTGATCCGAAGTTTCATGATCATCATCATTAACTTCCTCACTGATTGGTGTAGGAATCACTGGAACAATTTTCTGTGATGTACTACTTTCCAATCCGGGAGAAGGTACAATTACCTCATCAAGTTCTACTTTCCTCCCACTCACTTCTTTCGAGAGAAACTCCTTCTCTAGAAAGGATCCATTCTTAGTAACGAATATCTTGCCTTCGGATCTGTGATAGAAGGTGTACCCAACAGTCTCTTTTGGGTATCCTATGAAGACACATTTTTCCGACTTGGGTTCGAGCTTATCAGGTTGAAGCTTTTTCACATAAGCATCGCAGCCCCAAACTTTAAGAAACGAGAACTTTGGTTTCTTGCCAAACCATAGTTCATAAGGTGTCGTATCAACGGATTTAGATGGTGCCCTATTTAACGTGAATGCAGCTGTCTCTAAAGCATAACCCCAAAACGATAGTGGTAAATCGGTAAGAGACATCATAGATCGTACCATATCCAATAAAGTACGGTTACGACGTTCGGACACACCATTACACTGTGGTGTTCCGGGTGGCGTGAGTTGTGAAACTATTCCACATTGTTTCAAATGAAGACCAAACTCGTAACTCAAATATTCTCCTCCACGATCAGATCGTAGAAACTTTATTTTCTTGTTACGATGATTCTCTACTTCACTCTGAAATTCTTTGAACTTTTCAAATGTTTCAGACTTGTGCTTCATTAAGTAGATATACCCATATCTGCTCAAATCATCAGTGAAGGTCAGAAAATAACGATACCCGCCGCGTGCTTCAACACTCATTGGTCCACATACATTAGTATGTATGATTTCCAACATATCTGTTGCTCGCTCCATGGTTCCGGAGAACGGAGTTTTAGTCATCTTGCCCATGAGGCATGGTTCGCAAGCACCAAGTGATTCATAATCAAGTGATTCCAAAAGTCCATCATTATGGAGTTTCTTCATGCGTTTTACACCAATATGACCTAAACGGCAGTGCCACAAATAAGTTGCACTATCATTATTAACCTTGCATCTTTTGGTTTCAATATTATGAATATGTGTATCACTACAATCGAGATCCAATAAGAATAGACCACTCTTTAAGGGTGCATGACCATAAAAGATATTATTCATAAAAATAGAACAACCATTATTCTCTGATTTAAATGAATAACCGTCTCGCAACAAACAAGATCCAGATATAATGTTCATGCTCAACGCTGGCACCAAATAACAATTATTTAGGTCTAAAACTAATCCCGAAGGTAGATGTAGAGGTAGCGTGCCGACGGCGATCACATCGACTTTGGAACCGTTTCCCACGCGCATCGTCACCTCGTCCTTAGCCAATCTTCGTTTAATTCGTAGTCCCTGTTTCGAGTTACAAATATTAGCAACCGAACCGGTATCAAATACCCAGGTACTACTACGAGCATTAGTAAGGTACACATCAATAACATGTATATCACATATACCTTTGTTCACCTTGCCATCTTTCTTATCCGCCAAATACTTGGGACAGTTCCGCTTCCAGTGTCCAGTCCCCTTGCAGTAGAAGCACTCAGTTTCAGGCTTGGCTCCAGATTTGGGTTTCTTCGTGGAAGTAGCAACTGTCTTGCTATTCTTCTTGAAGTTCCCCTTCTTTCCCTTGCCCTTTTTCTTGAAACTAGTGGTTTTGTTAACCATCAACTCTTGATGCTTCTTTTTGATTTCTACCTCCGCAGCTGTGAGCATAGCGAAGAGCTCGGGAATTGTCTTTTGCATCCATTGCATATTATAGTTCATCACGAAGCCATTATAGCTTGGTGGCAGTGTTCGAAGAACTCTATCAATAACACTATTCTCATCAACTTGACAACCAAGTTGAGTCATATGATTGTAGTGCCCATACATTGTGAGCAAGTGTTCACTGATAGAACTATTCTCCTCCATCTTGCAGCTGTAGAACTTATTGGAGATCTCATATTTCTCAATCCGGGTATTTGCTTGAAATATTAACTTCAACTCCTGGAACATCTTATATGGTCCATGACGTTCAAAACGTCGTTGAAGTCCCGGTTCTAAGCCGTAAAGCATGGCACACTGAACTATCGTGTAGTCATCAGACCGCGACTGCCAGACGTTCAAAGCGTCTACATTAGCGGGAGGGGGCTTGTCGCCTAGCGGTGCTTCAAGGACATAATTCTTCTGTGCAGGAATGAGGATAATCCTCAGGTTACGGACCCAGTCCGTGTAATTGCTACCATCATCTTTCAACTTAGCTTTCTCTAGGAATGCATTAAAATTCAAAGGAATGGTAGCACGGGCCATTGATCTACAACATCATAGATATGCAAAAACTATCAGGACTAAGTTCATGATAAATTAAAGTTCAATTTAATCAAATTCATTTAAAGAACTCCCACTTAGATAGACATCCCTCCGGTCATCTAAATGATCACGTGATCCAAATCAACTAAACCATGTCCGATCATCACGTGAGATGGAGTAGTTTCAATGGTGAACATCTTATGTTGATCATATCTACTATATGATTCACGCTCGACCTTTCGGTCTCCAGTGTTCCGAGGCCATATCTGCATATGCTAGGCTCGTCATGTTTAACCCGAGTATTCTGCGTGTGCAAAACTGGCTTACACCCGTTGTATTTGAACGTAGAGCTTATCACACCCGATCATCACGTGGTGTCTCGGCACAACGAACTTTCGCAACGGTGCATACTCAGGGAGAACACTTATACCTTGAAATTTAGTAAGGGATCATCTTATAATGCTACCGTCGTTCTAAGCAAAATAAGAAGCATAATAAGATAAACATCACATGCAATCAAAATATGTGACATGATATGGCCATCATCATCTTGTGCTTTTGATCTCCATCTCCAAAGCACCTTTATGATCACCTTCGTCACCGGCGCAACACCTTGATCTCCATCGTAGCATCGTTGTCGTCTCGCCAACTATTGCTTCTACGACTATCGCTACCGCTTAGTGATAAAGTAAAGCAATTACATGGCGATTGCATTTCATACAATAAAGCGACAACCATATGGCTCCTGCCAGTTGCCGATAACATTACAAAACATGATCATCTCATACAAAACCGTATAACTCATCATGTCTTGACCATATCACATCACAACATGCCCTGCAAAAACAAGTTAGACGTCCTCTACTTTGTTGTTGCAAGTTTTACGTGGCTGCTACAGGCTTTAGCAAGAACCGTTCTTACCTACGCATACAAAACCACAACGATGTTTCGTCAAGTATGTGCTGTTTTAACCTTCACAAGGACCGAGCGTAGCCACACTTGATTCAGCTAAAGTGAGAGAGACAGACACCCGCCAGTCACCTTTAAGCAACAAGTGCTCGTAACGGTGAAACCAGTCTCGCGTAAGCGTACGCGTAATGTCGGTCCGGGCCGCTTCATCTCACAATACCGCCGAAGCAAAGTATGACATGCTGGCAAGCAGTATGACTAGTATCGCCCACAACTCATTGTGTTCTACTCGTGCATATCATCTACGCATAGACCTGGCTCATGATGCCACTGTTGGGGAACGTAGTATTTTAAAATTTTCCTACGATCACGCAAGATCTATCTACCAGATGCATAGCAACGAGAGGGAAGAGTGTGTCTACGTACCCTCGTAGACCGGGAGCGGAAGCGTCAAGTGACGTGGTTGATGTTGTCGAACTTGTTCGCGATCCAACCGATCAAGCACCGATCGTACGGCACCTCCGCGTTCAGCACACGTTCAGCTTGATGACGTCCCACGAGCTCTTGATCCAGTTGAGCTTCACGGGAGAGTTTCGTCAGCACGACGGCGTGGTGACGGATATGATGTATTCACCGGCGCAGGGCTTCGCCTAAGCACCGCGACGGTATGACCGAGGTGTGTTTCTGTGGAGGGGGGCACCGCACACGGCTGGAACAATTCAACTTGTGTGTCTTTGGGTGCCCCCCTGCCCCCGTATATAAAGGAGCAAGGGGGGAGGCCGGCCGGCCCTTGTTTGGTGCGGCTAGGGGTGCAATCCTACTAGGAATAGGATTGCAATCCTATTCCTAGTAGGAATCACCAAAGAAGGAAGAGAGGGAAAGGAAAAGAGGGAGAGGTGGCGCCCCCCAATCCTAGTCCAACTAGGAACCCTAGGTGGGGCGCCGGCCAGCCCTATGGGCTGCCTCTCTCTTTCCCTTAAGGCCCACTATGGACCATCCCCCTTCGTAGGGGGTTCCGGTAACCCCTTCCGGCAATCCCGTTAAATCCGAAACTTTTCCGGAACACTTCCGGTGTCCGAATATAGTCGTCCAATATATCATTCTTTATGTCTCGGACATTCCGAGACTCCTCGTCATGTCCGTGATCTCATCCGGGACTCCGAACTACCTTCGGTAAATCAAAACTCATAAACTCATAATACCGAGCGTCATCAAACGTTAATCGTGCGGACCCTACGGGTTTGAGAACTATGTAGACATGACCGAGACTCATCTCCAGTCAATAACCAATAGCGGAACCTGGATGTTCATATTGGCTCCTACATATTCTACGAAGATCTTTTATCGGTCAGAACCGCATAACAACATACGTTGTTCCTTTTGTCATCGGTATGTTACTTGTCCGAGATTCGATCGTCGGTATCTCCATACCTAGTTCAATCTCGTTACCGGCAAGTCTCTTTACTCGTTCCGTAACACATCATCTCGTAACTAACTCATTAGTCTTTTGCTTGCAAGGCTTATTGTGATGTGTGTTACCGAGAGGGCCCAGAGATACCTCTCCGACACTCGGAGTGACAAATCCTAATCTTGATCTATGCCAACACCACGAATACTTTCGGAGACACCTGTAGAGCATCTTTATGATCACCCAGTTACGTTGTGACGTTTGATAGCACACAAGGTGTTCCTACGGTATTCGGGAGTTGCATAATCTCATAGTCATAGGAACATGTATAAGTCATGAAGAAAGCAATAGCAGTAAAACTAAACGATCATAGTGCTATGCTAACGGATGGGTCTTGTCCATCACATCATTCTCCTAATGATGTGATCCCGTTGATCAAATGACAACTCATGTCTATGGCTAGGAAACATAACCATCTTTGATCAATGAGCTAGTCTAGTAGAGGCATACTAGGGACATACTGTTTTGTCTATGTATCCACACATGTACTAAGTTTCCGGTTAATACAATTCTAGCATGAATAAAAGACATTTATCATGATATAAGGAAATACAAATAACATCTTTATTATTGCCTCTAGGGCATATTTCCTTCACAGTTGATGAACCAGCCAGCCGCGCGAGGCAACAATGGTGAGGACGGAGCGGATCGTCACCGGCTTGACCACCGGCGAGAAGGTCTCGCCGTAGTCCACGCCAGCGCACTGATTGAAGCCTCGGACCACCCACGGGCGAGGGACCAGCTCCCTGGTCCGGTCGGCGATGAGCGCAGCAAACTCTTCGCGCATGGCAGCTAACGAGTTGGGATCGCGCATGGCAACCCGAACGGAGCTGGGTAGCGGCGAGAGGGAGTTGGTGGAGGAGGCAACAGCGGCATCATAGTACTTTGGATTGGGCTTGAAGATGCCGGCCTGGGCGCGGGTCACCGGGCGGTGGGGACCGCAGCTGAGGCGAGCACACCGGTCTCTGAACCTGAAGCCGTGGCGGAGACTGAAGCAGAACACCGCTCCAGAGACGGCAAAGAGACAGAGCTGCTCGATGAGGATCGGGTGGCCTCAGTTGAAGGAGCGGAGCGCGCGCTAGCGGCGACACCAGGAGAGCCGTCCAGAGATGATCAGACGGTCGTGTTTGAACGCGTGGGCGACGCGGGCGATTCGATGGCTGCGGTTGAACGCGACGAAGGCGCGGGTGATCCAGCGACTGGTCCAGGGGCTGGAGGCGGGTGCGGCACAGACGGAAAGAGCTGCAGGATCGGTGGAGCCCAAAGCGGCGGTCGATCGGGTGGAGCGGAAGGCTCATGGCGCGAGAAGGGGAAGATGTCCTCGTGGAAAGAAACATGGCGGGAGGTGATGACTCGCTTGGACTGAAGATCGAAGCAGCAATATCCGCGGTGATCGGCTGGGTAGCCGAGCAAAACACATGCGGCTGAGCGATAGTCGAGCTTGTGGCGAGCGGTGGAAGTGAGGTTGGGATAGCAGAGGCAGCCAAACACGCTTAGGATGCTATAATCAGGGGCAACTCCGAGCAACAGCTCATGGGGTGTCTGCGGCGCGCTGTGGTGACAGGGACGCTGGTTCAGCAGAAAAGTTGTAGTGTTCAGAGCTTCAGCCCAAAACCGTGGTGGCATTGATGCGTGAAAGAGAAGCGCGCGCACGCTATCATTGAGCGTGCGGAGGATGCATTCAGCCTTGCCGTTCTGCTGACTGGTGTAAGGGCACGACAAACGGAGCACGGTGCCGTGGGAGGCGAGAAGCTCGCGTGAGGCATGGCTGTCGAACTCGCGACCGTTGTCTGTTTGAACAGAGAACACAGGCAGCTGAAATTGCGTGCGGGAATAGACATAGAAAGCATGCAATACAGGCAGAACTTCAGACTTGTGTTTGAGGGGAAAGGTCCAAACGTAGTGAGTATAATCGTCAAGAACCACTAAGTAGAACTGATAACCAGAAACACCGGGAACCGGAGATGTCCACACATCAAGATGCAGTAGTTGAAAGGGAAAATAAGTATAACTGACAGAATCTGAAAATGGGAGGCGCACATGCTTGCCAAGAAGACAGGCATGGCAAGGATGCGGCATATGTTTACTGAAAAGAAAGCTACTGTCGACGAGCTGAAGCTGGGCTGAACCCAGGTGACCGAGCCGCTGGTGAAGACGAGTGGCAGTGACGACGCCAGCAAAGGGAGACGCAGGGTGCTTGGTCGCCGCCGTCACGGAGTAGAGGTCACCGGTGGAATCACAGCGCAGGATCACCGCCCGAGTTCGGAGGTCCTTGACAGAGAAACCAAATAAGTCAAACTCCACCGAAACAGGATTGTCATGACAAATCTGACGAACAGAGAGGTGGTTTTTGATGAGCGAGGGAGAGACAAGAATGTTGCAAAGTTGGATGGGAGAGGTACCGGAGATGAGTGAGTCGGTGCCGGTGTGTGTGATGGGAAGATGCTCACCACTACCAACGACAATATGAGAGGAGGAAGAAGAAGGAAGAAGAGTTTGAAGAGTACCAGGGGAGTTGGTCATGTGGGATGCCACACCGGAGTCCATGTACCACTCTGAAGCACTGCCGGACGACGACGGCCCCGCCGTGGCGCTGTGATGTGCGGCCTGGAGAGAGGCCATGTCCAGCGGCTGCTGCTGGTGTGTGCCAGGAGGAGCAGCGTAGGCAGGCGGCGGAGCGTAGCCGTACGGAGGTGCATAGGCAGGCGGAGGCCCGTAGCCGTACGCACCAGGAGCGGCGGGAGCGGCGTACATAGCCTATTGGGGAGGCGTGCCAGGGCGCGGGCCAAGCACACCAAAGCCCGGTGCACGCCATGGCATGGGCCAGGACTGAACCAGCCCCGTCCAGGAGTTGGTGCCGGGGACGGGAGCGGGCAGGCAGGGGACCCATGGGGGCGTAGGTGAAGATGGCGAGCCGCCAACGCCATTGCCGCGCCCGCGGCGACGGCCATGGCCACCGCGCGCACGGCCGCCACCGGCGGTGTCGGGCACGGCCGGAGAAGGCACTGTAGGCGAGGGAGGCGACGGCGCGGCACCACGCCCGGTGTAGAGCGTGTGCGCACCCTAGAGGCGTGCAGTCTGCTCGTCGCGGTGCTCCTCAAGGAGCAGGAAGGAGCGCGTCTAGAGGAGCGAGGGCAGCGGCGACTGCGACGTGATGTGGGGGATGGCACCGTGGTACTGACGGTTGAGACCGCGCAGGAGGTGGAAGACCTGGCGCGTCTCCTTCACGGCCTGGCCGAGGTCGCGAAGCTGGTCGGCGTACGTCTTCAGCTTGGTGCAGTACTGCATGATCGTCATGTCGCCTTGCACGACGGCGTGGTACTCGGCGTCGATGTACACCACCCGGGCGAGTTGGTTGTTGCGGAAGAGCCCGTCGATGGCCATCCAGACAGTGAGGGCCGTGTCCTCGTCCGCTATCACCGCATCGAGGAGATCAGGCGCGACTGTGGCGTTGAGCCAGTGAACCACAGCGTGATCCGCCATGGCCCAGTCGGGATCGCTGAAGCGCGGGATAGCCGCAGCGTCCACGTGATCGCGGAGCCCGAACATGCCGATCGCCGTGTCGAAGTGGCGACGCCACTGCGCGTAGTTGCGGGCGAGGAGGTCGAGGGTGATCGGAACATGACGACGGATGTCGGTGGTTTGTAGCACCGTGGGAGAGACGTTTGTCACAACCGGAGCAGGAACCACGGGGGTGGCCGGAAGGAGAGCGGGTAGAGGTGGAGGTGGTGCGACCGCGGCGGCAGGGACGCCGGAGCCATCCCGAGCCGGGGAGGAAGGGGAAGGCAGGTTGTTCTCCATAGCGGCGGAAGCGGGATCATCGACCGGAGCGAAAGGATTGAGCCGGTCGCCGGTATCTGATACCATGAAGAGGAGAGAGTAGCGATAGGAATGAACGCACATCTATTAGCTCTGCCGGCTGAAACGTAGCGATAGGAATGAACGCACATCTATTAGCTCTGCCGGCTGAAACTATATACAGTTTACAGAGATCATCGTGCGCCACTACCTGGCTGATCGTGGGCGACATGCCCATTACTCACACGCACGCACAGACCACAGGTCGTGCTCTATACGCGTATACATGCACTCTACACTCTCTACACTCTAACAGTCAACAGTCTCATCGAGTGGAAGCGCGAGGGCAGCCGTAAATCTACTAGTACCGCGAGGGCAGCCGTAAATCTACTAGTACGTGCGAGGTTGTGCCACAGGATGACCTTGAGCGCCGGTCGCTCGACGGCCTGGTGGTCTTCCTCACCCGCCTGTTCCCCAACTTATCAGAGGGCCTGACAGTGCGATACCTGCGGCTCACCAACGCCGCCGCCCTCATCGCCGCCCGCATCGTCTTGTCGGACCACGGCGTCAAGAGTTTCCGTGACTCGGGGCCGGACGACATCAACATCACAAAGTTCCATCAACATGTCCCTCAGGTGCGCCGGTCTCGCCGCCGGGCACCCCAACGCCTACCGCCACGTCTTCTCATGGTGCAACATCTGCAGCCGCATAGACGACGCGCTGCCCCTCCTCACCTCGTTGCGCGAGCGACAGGCATCCCGCCGTTCGATCTGTTCAGTGCTTGTCGGTATGCTTAACTATGGACCGCCGGCACGTGAAAAAGATGTTTGGCGTGCGTGGCGGCTCGCGGAAGCTTCTCTTCGCCGTCGTCCGTGCGGCATGCCAAAATTGCACAGCCACTTGCTCAACGGGACGCTCCAGGACACCTTCCACGGGTACTACATCCAGGCCCTCGCACGGCTGCCGTCGGGCTCTCGCTTCCACCGTGGCTTGATAAGGGCTGGCCACTGCTACAGCCCGCTCGACCCCGTATCCAACATCATCATCAACACCATCTGGTACGACGCCACACTCCCACCAGCCATGAAACTCGAGCTGGATGTGATTGGCACGCGGTGTCTCCACCGGGTGGAGAATCGCTCCTTGTACGGCATGGCCTCCTTCCTCTGCACACGGTACCATCGCTCTAATTTCCATCGTGCTGTGCGCTGCCTACTCCAGGCTGATCCCAACATTGATCCTCCCGCTCATGCCGCCGCCATCTTGGCAATGGGGGGAGGCATGCTGAGGCACGCACCAGCTGCTGACCTACTTCGCGGTGTTCAAGCTCAACGCCCACCGGACACCAATCTCGAGGAAGCCTTCTTGGCCGCCGTCACCGCAGCGTGTCATCCCAACCCAGACGCCCAAGTAAAGCTTCTCACTTCGTGTAAGGCGATGCTGTTAGAAGTAAACCATGATTGGTAGATAGTTGAGTGCATGCAGTATTAGCTAGCTAGTTAGGTGTGCTGGCCGAGTCGTGTTGCCGAGATGGTCGTGGGGATTGCATGGCTGAGTTAGTTAGCTAGAGTGGAGCTGCATGCATGTAGGGATTGGTTGGGCAGCCCCGCGTCGTGCACGCATAGCGTGTGGGGTGGTAGCCTCATGCGTTCGTGGACGTGCGTTGACAGGAGTGGAGCGAGGCGTGCATGCGTGCTCCGCCTATATAACCATCCCGTGTACTGCTGGTATGGTAGAGCCGAGTGTAGCCATGTAGCCACTGTAAAGAAGAAAAGAATTGGGGCGTTCGTGCGCCCGTGGCGGCATTAGTGCGCCGGTCGGAAAATCTTGTGTCCACTGTTCTTCTTCTTCCACCTCCGTTCGAGTGAGAGGAGAGGTAGCTAGAGGGCTGCGGTTCCAACAGATACTGGGGTCTGCCTTGTCTCTGCTGCATCCGGACTCTGGCTTCTGCTTTACTTGAACATCTCCACACGATGATAGGTTAGTGAAGCCAAACATTTCCATCAAGCAGCCTGCCATAGCGATCAGCATGTAGCTGGATATGATCCTTTCACCATCGCAATCATTTTCCCAGCCAACAACAACAATAATGGTTTAAAACCAGCTAGGTCGGTCATCCACGCAGCCTTTCTTTACACATCATTCTATGGCTCCATGCATGGTGAAACTTGTAAGCCGCAGATCATTTCCTTCTTAATATTGTTTTCACGTGCACAGAATTTATGCGACAAACCTTCATTATATCTTAATTATCTCATGACATCCCAGAATCGGTGTATTTACTGCGAATCCGTGGGGACTAGAATCGTGCATCCAGTCAGGATACACTTCTATGGCCGTGATTTCGAGTTTGAGAAGATGGCCTGCGAAAAAGACCCTCTTAGGCGTATGTATGCAACCATGAGAATCATCAACCAAAGGTTTGGCACGGCGGAGAGCGTTCATGTTAACGTGGAAGAAGATAGCCTCTATGATGGTGTGGATGGGCAAAAGAGTGAGTATGATATCGCTAGGGGTTCCTTGAGTATGCAGGAACATATTTTATTGATACCAGCTTGTGGCTATCGATAAGGTGTTGTGGCATTGGAAAATGTTGTGCCCATGCAAAACAAATTAAGTATGTTGTCTTAGATTTAGGACGATGGTGCTTATGAAATGTAGCTAAGTTTATGTTGTCTTTGTTTTAGGATGGTGTTTATGAAATTTAACAAGCAGTTAAACTCGTACTATTAGAATATCCTATGATGTGTGTAGTACCGATAGTTGATTGTGGGAGCTGATTGTGTAATTGCAGTTTACTCTGTTGGAACTGCTTTGGATATCAATCACACATCTTTGTTATCATATTTGGTCTTGCTGCCTGTAGATGTACTATGCCTGCCGAAATTTTCGGCTCGTTCAAGCTGGGCAAGAAAAGTCTTTCCATGGGCCGGGCTGCTGTATATTGCACCCAGGTCTAGCACAGGGCTCTTGGTCATGTGTGAATTCTGTGTTGCTCCATCTTTTGTTGTCAAATCTGGCTGTTCTCCATGCATTCTAATTATTGAGCCTGTGAAAATTTGGTTGTATTATTCGAGTCGATATGTATTTTGTCTGTTGTAAGAATTTTAACATGACCCAGATACTGTTACCAATCTATCTGTTTGTTCTCGCCTAGCAATATCATAACTGGAATGAATTCTCCTGCAATGATGAATTTTTTGGCACGTGACTGGTCTACGGTTGTGAATGCTCGTTTTTATCAGTTTTCTTTGAGCCGCCGATTGCGCTAATGATGGCCAACATAGTAACATTTTTCTAGTTTTTTAGGGTAAAGCATATAACTATAACTCATGTAAAAGCATATAAAATATGGCTTGATTGCACAATGCGTAGAATTTAAACTCTTTTTCTAGAAGATATACTATAAATAAATATGTCAATTTAAATTCAATTCATCAAATAAATAACAAAGCTACAATGATTAGGAGATATTTATAAACACGTAGAACCCATAGGAACTAGATGTGAGCAATGAGCTCAACCCGGCATTCCTTGGTGTCGGCGGGGAGTGGTAACAAACAACAAAAGGCACACAACATCAGGAGTCGACAGTACTAGGACCGGGCATCAACAGAGTGGTAACAACCAACAAAGGCAGACAACATCAGGAGTTGGCGATACTAGGATTGAGCATCAACGCGACAAGAGTTTTGGGGTCCGCTTTTTGTAAAAGGAAAAGATGTTTGGTTGCCTATATATTATTTCAGTTCCACGGAACACTACTAGGAAAAGGGCTATAGATGGGATGGGCACTAATGACGCACCAGACATGCGATGCGCCATTACTATATACTAATGGGGCACCATGTGTCGATACGCCATTAGTGTCCAAATACTAATGGCGCACCAGATATCCGGTGCGCCATTAGTAATAACTTCCTTTTTTTATATTGTTTTTACAGACATACTAATGGCGCATGATGGCGCAGTGCGCCATTACTAGTTTAACTAGTAATGGCACACCTCCAACTCAATGCGCGAGTACTATTTTTTTTTCAAAACTACTAATGGCGCACCAGCCATAAATGCGCCATTAGTAACACTGATTACTAATGGCGCATTGATGACTGGTGCGCCATTAGTAAAGTGGGACCAGCTAGATATTTTGGACAGCCACACCTACACACTCACTTTTCCCACTTCATTCTCTTCACCTCCTCCTCCAAGCTTGTGTCGGCTGCCTCCTCCTCCTCACCTCATTTGCACCATAGATTCATCAAAATTAAGTGGTTAAATTACCTTTTTTTGATAGGTAAGTAAGGGGGGAAAGCTATCTTTATGTTGTAGATCATTTTTTCTCCCTCGAGCTCCAACAACCGTGCACATGCACTTTTTATGGCCTAGCTAGATCTATATATGTATGTTTGTGGTGTTGCATATGTTTGTGGTGTTGCATATATGTTTGTGTTTGCAGGTACCGGTATTTGAAATCCGATAGTTGCCAATATTTTGCCGAAATGTTGATTCATTTCCGTTTCGGCGAGAATTTTGGCACTATGCATTCTTTTTGGTCCTATTTTTAGGGAAAGTCATGCCAAATTTTTTCTTGGTTCTAAAATATCGTTTTGCTCTACCCCGCAGGCGACCATGGTCCGCACGATGACCATAGGCATCGTGAATAGGTTTTTGAGCTCCGCGAAGGCCGAGATGCTTCAAAAGAACGAGACGGAGATAAGATGTCCGTGTCGAAGATGCAAGCTGAAGAACCTTATTGCGGACCCGGATTCCGGGCAGGTGCGGGACCACCTGCTCTTGCGTGGTTTCATGGATGGCTATCGGTAGCAAGGTGATGAAGAAATGAGGAAGGGCAGCAAGACAACCACCGCGGCGAGGGCGGGCGAGAAGACGAAGAATCTCCAGGACATGATCACGACGGTGATGCTGTACATCATGTAGAAGATGCCGGACATGATGATGAGGAAGATCAAGACGAATGGCATGATCATGATCTAGATGAAGATGCCGAAGCAGACCACGATGGAGGCTGGGTGCAGGACCCTCATATTCAATAGCTGCTTCTCAAGCAGACGGATAACGCAAGAGCTGCCGCCCGAGAGAAAGCCAAGCTGTTTCAACTGGAGATAGACGCGGTTACTCCATTGTATGGAGGATGCAGGCCCGAGGATACCCGCCTGAAAGTAACGCTCATGGCTCTGGAGATGAAGGTGAAACACAAAATGACCGACGCATGCTTCGACGAGAACATGTCATTCTGGCACGAACGTCTTCCCAAGGGGAACATGTGCCCGACCAGTTTCGAGGAGGCGAAGAAAATCGTGTGTCCTCTGGATTTACCGCACGTGAAATACCATGTGTGCATGAACAATTGCATCATTTATCGGGACGAGCACGCGGAGTCTACCATATGTCCGGTGTGCGGCGTCGCTCGATACAAGAAGCGGAAGAAAGCTCCTCGAAAAGTGGTGTGGTACTTTCCGATCACTCCTCGTCTGCAGCGGTATTCGCGGACCCTAAGGTAGCAAAGCTCCTGCATTGGCACGCGGATAGGGAGGAGAAGAAGCGAGAAGATGACGGAAATGATCCGGAGATAAATAAAAAAGACAAGATGCTGAGTCACCCTAAGGATGCGAGCCAGTGGCAAGCGTTGAACTACGAAGACCTAGAATTTGGGAACGATCCAAGGAACATCGTGCTGGGCGAGAGCACCGATGGAGTCAATCCGTTTGGCAGCCAGAGAAGAACACATAGCACCTGGCCTGTGTTTGTGTGGATGTACAACCTTCCCCTTGGTTGTGCATGAAGAGGAAGTACATTCACATGAGTATGCTAGTTGAAGGGCCGAAACAACCAAGGAACGACATCAATCTGTATCTGGGGCTGCTGATAGAGGAGCTAGACAAGCTGTG
The DNA here is from genome assembly GCA_902687465.1 of Secale cereale. Taxonomy (NCBI): domain Eukaryota; kingdom Viridiplantae; phylum Streptophyta; class Magnoliopsida; order Poales; family Poaceae; genus Secale; species Secale cereale. The sequence goes on from LR738712.1 coordinate 893,387,979, forward strand.
GAAAATGCCAGCCAATACGTGGGACGCCGCAGAGAAAGAATATTTCCCTATGAGAGCCGCACTGCTCACGACGGTGCACGACTATCTCGGTTACGGATATGTCGCGGGGCAGGTGGTCCATGGATTTTCTGGATGCGTCAGGTGCATGGATGACACAACGTGTCGCCAGCTAGATAGAGATCCCGGGTCTTCGAAAACCGTGTTCATGGGACATCGAAGGTGGGTTCGCGAAGATGACCCGTGGAGGAAACACAAGGATCTGTTCGATGGTGAAATCGAACCCCGAAGTCGCCCGCGTACAAGGAGCGGCGAGGAAATAGACGAGCTGTTGAAAAATTGGAAAGATTGCCCACTGCCGGGAAAGAAGCAACAGGTGCCAGAGCCGGGAAAGAAGCGAAAGGCGCCAGAGCCGCTACTGAAGCTTTGGAAAATGAGGTCTGTTTTCTGGGACTTGCAATACTGAATATCCACCGTGTGCCTCACAGCCTTGATGTCATGCATATCACGAAGAACGTGTGCGAGAGTCTGCTTGGTACCCTGCTCAACATGCCAGAGAGGACCAAAGATGGGCCGAAAGCAAGGGCAGACTTGAAATCAATGGGCATCAGGCAGGAGCTTCACGCTAATGATGATGATTATGATGATGCTGATGTGGTGAAGCAGGACACGGAAAGTCGTCGCGAAGGCAAAAAGGCCAAGAAGACCGGAAATGACTACCCTCTCGCGTGCTTCACTCTAAGTCAGGAGGAGATCGAGCAGTTTTTCTCCTGCCTCGTAGGAGTAAAACTTCCATACGGTTACGCGGGGAAGATAAGTAGATACCTAGACCCAGCGAAGCAGAAGTTCAGCGGGATGAAGTCTCATGACTGTCACATGCTGATCACGCAGATATTTCCAGTTGCAATCCGTGGGATCATGGACGCGCACGTCCGTGAGACGCTATTTGGCCTATGTAACTTTTTCGACATCATCTCTCGGAAGTCGGTTGGCGTGAGGCAACTCAGAAGGCTACAGGAAGAGATCGTGGTGATACTATGCGAGCTTGAGATGTACTTCCCGCCCGCATTCTTCGACGTTATGGTGCATCTGCTGGTCCATATCGTGGAGGATATCATCCAACTCGGGCCGACGTTCCTGCATAGCATGATGCCATTCGAAAGGATGAATGGTGTCATCAAAGGATACGTTCACAACATGTCACGTCCAGAGGGAAGAATAGCCAGGGGCTTTCTGACCGAAGAGTGCATCTCCTACTGCACGAATTATCTAGGCATCGAGAACCCCGTTGGTCTGCCCGTCAACAGGCACCTCGGCAGGCTCGCTGGATGGGGTCACCGCGAGGGTCGCCGCGAAATGCATGTCGACTTCGAGGGTCGACTCGCTGACTTTGAAAGAGCAAACCTAGTCGCGCTACAACACATAGACGTGGTCGATCCTTGGGTGGTAGAGCACAAAAGCTTTATTGAGAAGACGTACAATGACCGAGGCCAACATAGGACGGACGGAGATATAATCAAAGAGCACAACTCATGTTTCATGCGTTGGTTCAAGGTGAAGCTTCTGTCGTACCCTTTACATGAGGATTCTTCCGCAGAAGAAAATCTCATATTCGCCTTGTCACAGGGCGCCGAGCACAACCTGATGACCTATGAGGCGTACGATATCAACGGGTACACGTTCTACATCGAGGACAAGGACATGAAGAGCGATGGTTATCAGAACTCTGGGGTAACGATGGAATCCTACACCGGTAACGACAAGGACAGATACTATGGAAGGATCGAAGAGATCTGGGAGCTGAGCTACGTTGGAGAGAAGGTCCCGATGTTCCGTGTCAGATGGCCCAAGAGCATCCTAAAAGAAGGCCGGTATTTCACCACCATGGTTATACCCGAAGCCAAATCCAAGACCGCGGGCGCAAACGTCACCGCGAAAAATGAGCCATGGGTACTGGCTTCCCAAGTGGACCAATGCTTCTTCATTACCGACCCATCAAAGACCAGTTGTGTTGTCGTGAGGAGAGGCAAAAGGAAGATCATCGGAATGGATGGAGTCGCCAATGAGCAAGACTTCGACAAGTACGGCGACCCGAAGATGGAACATGACGACGACGATGAAGTGCCATACACCACAAGAAGAAGCAGGACCACCCTACCTAAAGGACGTCCGTTCAAGAGAAGAACTCCATTTGCAAAAAAAAGGGCAAGAAGATTGTGAACAGATAGCTAGCTAAGATTGATTATATTTAAATTGTAGCCTTCATTTCTCGATTGTATTTCGACATATTCATAAATGTTTTTTCATGGGCACTTTTTGAATTCATGAATACGTTTTCAAATTTGATGATATTTTTCAAAAATTGGGGAGGTTGGAAATCGAACCTAGGACCTCCTGGTGTGTGCGCTGCGTGCTGACCAATCGGGCTACTAGATGGGGTTTGATGTAGATGGGGTTTGGTGGAAGATAACCTGTGGGCTCGAACAGAAATAAAAAAAACATACTAATTTGTGTTATTATAAAATTTACTACTACTTGATTATGTCAACAGTATTTTATCCCACCCCAGGTATTTATGATTTATTCAGTAATGATCATACAAATAAAGTTGTTGTTCATAAAAATTCAAGTGAATATCATCATCAATAACTCACTCCATCTCCAAATTACTTGTCTTAGGTTTGTCTAGATACGGATTTGGGGCTTTATGGCAACAGTTTTTTGGAGCTGTAGGGCGTCGATGAGAAGGGTTGTGGAGGCGGTGCCTTCTCGACAGTTCTTGGCGACAAAGCTGATTGAGAGGAGAATGTGGGGTATAGGAGGAGTGTTGTACTAGGATGGAACATTTTTTAATTTTTTTGTCTTTTTGTTGAGTATGTTAGGGCATGGTCAATTTCATCTAAATGAAAATATGGGAGGGATACATGGATATTTTATTTGATCAAAAACAAGCTCAACCGGATGTAGGGGCATCTATAGACGCATGCGAGAGTTGGAGTGGCATTTTCCAAAGTGTGGACATTGCAGTGACATTTTTCTAAATAGCCAAAATTAGAGGGCTAATTATCCAATTAACCCAGGAAAGGTCAATTGTCATTGAGTCCAGAAATCTCTACCAAAGTTACTCCATCGATTTGGAAACTCTACTAAGATTTTGTAGATATTTAATGCTACATACAAATGCATAAGTTGCATAGATTAAGGAGTATGTTGTACTTTTCGTTTATGATTTAAGGTATAATTCATTATAGTTAATGTTTTTCTTAACATTTCAGACTTAAAAAAATTGTGATGCAACATAATTTCAGTTTAGCACAAGAAAATAGATTAAAACAAAACTATATAAAAAAATTAGAAATATTTATGATCATACATTGATGTTATTTATAAATGAGAATATTTATAAATGGAATTACTGCCAAGTTAAGTTACAGAGAAGTAAAAATGCTTAGTATAAATGGTCGAGAAAATAATTACTTATAAAATAGAAAAATGATGCAAGGTGTTACATGAATTTTTTGAGACGCATGCTTTCATATGTGTTCGTGGCTTCTACTCTGACCACTAATGTTCGCTTGTTTCGAAATGTCGCGTTCATCTCTACAAGGTTTCTAATGTGTGTGTGATACTAGAAAAAGCACCTGCACAAAATGTTGTTGCATTGACCGATGGTTCTCCATTACATGCCAGTGTTATTATTGGAAACAATCTCCCACAACTAAGGTATTGTCGCCGGTAGAAGACATATCATCTTCTTCGGGCAATTGAAAAAAAGAGACATGTATAGACTTCAAGCAATTTCTTCTCACGTTGTCCTCCTAGTAAGAGCTGCTAGGAAGAAGGGCAAGCTATACTTTTACGTTGTGAATTCTTGGGAAGTGTTTGTTGTTCATAAAAAATATCATGATGAAGTGTTAGGCGAATTAATTTGGGAAAATTGGCGAGGATTGATTGTATACAGATGAGATTCGTATACCACATTTCAACTAAGCTCAAACGAGTGAAAGGGTCTTGTCTCAAGCCTTCCTTATTTTCGTGGACTACCACAATATTGGCCTACTTGTTCCTTAGTGAGCTTATTCCTGAGTACTTAAACGAGTTTAGTTTTTTACATGCAACATGCTCGACAAAGATGTATTTATTTTCTATATATTGAGGTTGAGATGTTTTCGTGACGTGCAAGACCTAATTTATTACAATCAGGGTTTGTTGCTACCCTATCCACTATCAGGTGGATTTTTTTTGGATATATAACTGTCTTTCTGGGTACAACATTTCTATCCGTCTTGGACTAAAATCAAATCACGTACTTTGCTCCAGTTGCTTTTTGTGGTTCTTTTCATTACTTACCTACAATGATCCACTAAAAAATCCTATCATGTCCTTCACCCATGTAGTGGCTGCAATGGTCGTGCATGCGTGTGTTCTCCTTAATCGAGCAGAGTGAGCTGGTGGCCGCAGTTAAGTGGAGTTAGATACTAAGTTTTCATATTTATAACCGAGACTCTTAGGCCTTGTACAATTCAAGGTGCTTAGGGAGATGCTTAGTAAAATATACCGAGTTTTGGCTAAGCACCATAGCTTGTCTATACAGGAGGGATGCCTAACTAAGCGTCAACCCTCTAAAACGAAGCACCGATGCTTAAAGAAAAAATTGTTTATTTCTCTTAGCATATCTCCCAAGCACCTTGCATTGTACAAGGTCTTATGGGGAATGGTGGATGCTTCCTAGTACATATCTAAATTCAACTCTTACCTTAGGTGAGATTGGTACCACATGTAGGCATTCACTAGTTTAAGAGTCCATCATTTTGAGCTTTATCTATAAAGTTGGGTGAAAACCTGATTTGCTAGTTTAAGAGTGCATCATTTTGAGCCGGAAGATTGACATATTTGTTGAGTGGGGTGGTTGATAATTCTCATTCGTCCTTTTCCTTCATATACACAAAACATTGTACTCGGAAATGGCCCGAACCCAAAACATGAGTAGGGATTGCTAGTGAATCATGAAATAAAGGTCACGCCCATCAGTGTCGTCACTGATGGGTGTGTCCCACCTGCTCGGGTTTTCTTCTCTTCCTTTCTGTCTCCTCCAGTGCATACTTATTTTTTTATCTTTGGATAAGCGGTTTTGTTGTTATGAAAACAACTTTCGACTAGGGGTATCCTTAGAAATGCGGTAGAGTGTAAACAAGTATTAGAGAGGGCATGTACGACCGTCTTATGGCCAAGTTTGTCGCACACGACAAACTTGACAAGGTTGATAAAATGATATTTTTTTGAATATATCAAGCACGTCCTAGCCATCTGTTAGGAGGGACTAGGCGGTCAAAATTTTCAAATCCGACATGACTCCTTGGAACCCTCTCTCGAACTCTTGGCGAAGTCGATTCTAGTCGAACGCGGCTCCACGGACTTGACCCTAGTGGCGACTTGGGGGCTACGTATAGGCCCAAAAACTCCAGTGTCTTCCCTTCAGTTTATTCAAATGAAGATGGAATGAGAGTAAATTCACCAACATTTTGTAAGATTTCTGAACATTTCATTATTGTATAACTACTTTTTATCTATAAACTATCTAGCTATTTGTTAAAAAAATGAACCTTTCCGCAAAATAAAAAACACCAACTGGAAAGCAAGAATGGTTCCTAGGTGTTTAGGGTTTCCCCGTCTTCCGCTGGTGCTGCCATCGATCAGCCTTTTCTTCTGTGACCTTAGGGCCATGACGGTGTGGTCGATTGTGGTCCTTGCTAGCAGGAGGGCTCATGCTTCGTTTTTAGAATTTTTTCAATCAGTTTAGGGTTTGTGTCCTGCTCAGCAATGCGAGGCGGCGGCGGTTCCTTGAAGATGGAATCAGGTTCTCCCATACAACCGTCATATTGGCGGTTTGCTTGCATCATCGATGGACGTGCAAAGGTGTGCCTCCGTTAGATATCATAAGATTCGGTCGGGGTTTGTCTTCAGTGGATCTGTGACTATCCGATCGCTGTTCGTCTGCACTCATGTGTCTACATGTTGGATATTTCTGATCCACGCTTTCTCTTAGGACATGATGGTGGCACGTCTTCGGCTCACTTTAGTGCTACTAGTCATCCCTAGATGATTAAGGATGTAATTTTTAATAATTTTTTGTTTTTTGTACTGCCATAATGTTTGATGACTAGTTCAATAGTTTTTTCGGTAACAAAGGAAAATGAACACCTAGGAAACCATGAAAAGGAAGAAAACTCCCTAGAGAAGCTCTTCGGTGTTGGACCGGCTCACCTCAACGCCATGTGTGTGCGCATCAATGCGTTGATTAGTGATTTCTCCTCCTATTGCCCGCTTCTAGCGGCAAAATGCCACTATGACGCGCGCACGTCTGCACGGGTGTGCGAGGCGCACGGTCCATTAAACCAAGACGCGTCTAGCAGGCAAACGGCTCTCCGCTAGCGCACTGGGGCAGCCCATCATTTTAGAAACTTTTTATTTGCCTTTTCAATTAGGAAAGCTTTTTCATCTATTTTTTTCACAATCTGTTAGATGCTTGCATGGTCATCCGACGATGCATGTGTTTTGTTCTGTTGTGCATTTGCTTCAATGTTTCAAAAAATTTAAAAGGCAAAACTCCCGAACTATGCATCGAAATTAAGATCCGCTTTCACTGTTGCAATTGTCGCAACATGCTTATCGAAATTAGATCACGCATGAGTGTGTTTTGATTTTTTTTTTGTAACTTAGGTCCATTAGGTGCAACTGACTGATAGTCGATGTGCAACTACCTGACATTCGATATGCATATTTTTCCCTACCAATGGATGTGCGGTTCTCACTGATGGCACCTTGTCGGTGTACTAAGATAGGGGTGCCTTAGTACCCCAACTTGTGCACGGGCAGTAGCAGCTTCCCGCGGCAGGGTCTACCACGTGCTTGCCGGAAACCTCTCTGATCCTTATTTAAGCCATTCAAAAACAAAGTATACAAGACAGAAGATCAAGGCCCCGGCAAGTGGAGCTTGCCGTGAAGGCCGTCCCAGGCTCAAGATTACCTCATTTAGCTCAAGACCCTGGCAAGAGGAGCTTGCCAGGAAGATCAGAAGATTGCCTCTTAGAAGACACGCCCCGGCGCACTCTGCGCCCCGGCAAGACCCGGGGAGCGACAAGCTTCCCGGCCCGACAAGATCAAGCCCCCGGCAAGGTGCTTGCCGGGGGAAGTCCGCACTGTGTGCCCGCGCTCCAGCTCATCGGCCCACGCGTCGCCCTGGGGCCATTTCAGGAACGCGTGGCGGATGGCTGTGCAGCCTGGGGGACACGGTGGCACTCCACGGTGACGAAGCTACCGCCGTGGCAAACGGAGACGCAAGGGCGGGCGCTTTTGGGGTCGACGGCGACGGGCATTTAATGCTCTTGTCCCTCACTGTCAAAGTAGGTGATGACCACTGTTCATGCACTGTTCATCCACTGTTCCCGCACTGTTACAACTACCACCAAGGTTACATTTTTGCCCCTTTCTTCTACGTTGACACCTGTCGGTGACCCCTTGAGCTATAAAAGGAGGCCCATGTACAACGTAGAAAGGGTTCGGAACCTAGATCGCTCATTCGCTCGGTGTAGCTAGTTCTTCAAGCTCCCGAGCTCCAACACTCAATACAATCTAAGCAGGAGTAGGGTTTTACGCGTCCATCGCGGCCCGAACCTGGGTAAACTGCCCGCGTGCTCTCCACGATCCGCTCTTTGTGCTCCCTCCGCTCCCTCACCGCAACGACAAGGGGCTCCGGTCCCATAGGTGCTCGTGGTGGACAGTTTCCCCCGACATCTTTGGCGCGCCAGGTAGGGGGCGTCGAGGTTGTGCGAACCTGATCCGGCGTTCACGCGGGCGCATCCTTCATCAACCTCTCCAACTTCATCAACGTCATCAACAACAGCCACATGGCCCCGAAGAAGAAGGCTTCGGAGGTCGCAGGCCCATCTGCGTCTGTTCCACCGCCACCAGAACCAACGGTGGGTGGAGGAGACGCCGGCGGAAGGGTGGTCGCCGGTGAGGAAACTCACGGCACCGCTAAATCCAAGGACAAGGCGGACGGCCGGACCAACTCCAAGGCCTCGGTCTCCGTAGATGCGCCACGTCCATCTCACCAGACGACAGGCCAGCAGCGCCATGGCACAGGAGGTGCCTTCCGCTTGCTGGGCCAAGGACAAACCGGAGGCTCGCGGGATGCTCCGGGCCATCGTCCTGGCACGAGCAAGGCGCGGTCGCCGGGGCGGGACCCTGCTCCTTCTAACCCTGTTAGGAGTCCGAGCATATCCCGCTCCTCGCACCGCTCGCCCCCGCTCCCCTCCTCTCCAGCAGAAGCGCTCGCGAGAGCGCAACTGCTTCTCGACTTCCCTCCAGCGGCAGACAAGGCCGAGGACTGGAGGGCAACAATTCAAAGCCTGATCGCCTTCGCCAACAACGACACGCCGTAGCAGCCGGCGACCTCGCGGCCACGGCAAGTCGAGAAGACGAAGGCCGACGGCGACAAGACCGCCGGGGGTGCAACTACGGTGCACTCCCCGCCGCGGAAGCAGAAGACGCCTCCCCGCCGGATCAACGTCGACGACAACTCCACGGCGTCCTCGGATCCGCGGGCTCGTCGGGACCAGCGCCAGGTCCTCGACAATCGGCGACAAGAAGACGCTCGGACGATGATCGAGCGCCGCCGAGAGGCTCGGCGACAATCAGATCAGCGCGCTGGGACCGCTGTTGACACACACGCGCCCGGTGAGCCGGGCGACTTGCCGTACGCGGCAGGTTGCCCTGCGTTTACCCGTGAGCTGCGGCGTGTCCAGTGGCCCAGCATGAAGAACTTCAGGCCCGACGTACCAGAGAAGTACGACGGCAAGACGCACCCCTCGGAATTCCTCAGCATTTACACCATAGCGCTGCAGGCTGCCGGGGGGCGCGACGAGAAGATACTCGCCAACTACTTCCCGCTGGTGCTTAAGCCGAATGTTCGTTCTTGGCTTATGCACTTGCCGGAAGGCTCCATTTCTTCGTGGGCAGATCTGTGCCACCAGTTTGTTGGCGCCTTCACGGGCGGCCACAAACCCCACGGCCAGGAGAGTGATCTCCACATCTTAGCCCAGAAGGAAGGAGAACCCCTGCGCAAGTACATCCAACGATTCAGCCGCGTGCAGCACAACATCCCCGACGTCCACCCTGCCGCGGTTATCAGCGCGTTCCACCAGAACGTGCGTAACCGCCGCATGCGTGAGGAGATGGCCATGACCAAGGTACGGGATGTCAGCGAGCTCTATGCTCTAGCTGATAAGTGCGCACGCGCCGAAGAGGGGAGGAGACTCCCCGGGGAGGATGCTGGCGTAGGGGGGAGCGACAGCGAGGATGCCGCCCCGGCAAAGAAGAGCCGGCGGCGGAACAATAGGAAAAAGAAGAACAAGGAAGTGCTTGCCGTTGAGAAGTCCGGCAAGGAGGCTCCCGCCAAGCAAGCACAGGCTGGCGGCTCCGGCAAGGAGCCTGCCCCTGTGGCGGCAGCCGACAAGCAGGACGGCTCCGACAAGCAATACTGCAAGATCCACCGCACCAAGGGCCACGACCTCTCCAACTGCAAACGCGTCGAGTACCTCGTCGAGCAGCAGAAAGCTGAGTACGAGCGGCGCGACAAGGAGAAGGCCCAAGGTGGCGGGGGAGAGCCAAGCAAGAAGCGGCCATTCAATGGCCGGGGAGGACGCCGCGGCAAAGCCAAGCAGCGGCAAGGTGATCGACCTCCCCGGGGCCGCGACAAGGACGAGGAGGACGACGACGACGACATGGAGGAAGATGATAACAGCGAGCAGGAGTTCCAGAAGGCCACGGAAGTCCTATGCGTCGACGGCGGCGCCTCTCTACATACTTCCCACCGCCAACTCAAGCAGTGGGTGCGGGAAGTAAATGCAGCTGAGCCGCCCGTGGAGTCGCGCAGGCTCCTCAAATGGTCCAGCACGCCCATCATTTTTGATCTTGAGGATCACCCTGACCGCATCACTGCGGTCGGGTGTTTGCCGATGTTGGTCTCACCAACCATCCGCAACCTCAAGGTCACCAAAATGTTGATTGACGGCGGGGCCGGCCTGAACTTGATCTCCTCAGCTGTGATCAAGAAACTCCAAATCCCAGATGGCGAGCTCGAAGAGACCGGTTCGTTCCAAGGAATAAACCCGGGAAGGAGCAAGCCCAAGGGGAAGATCACTCTGCCAGTGACCTTTGGCGGGGAGCTGAACTTCAGGACGGAGAGAATAACCTTCGATGTTGCCGATATCCCATTGCCATACAATGGGATACTTGGACGTCCTGCGCTCGCCAAGTTCATGGCAGCTTCCCACTACGCCTACAATGTACTCAAGATGCCGGGGCCAATAAGCGTCATTACTGTCCATGGCGACAAGAAGGACGCGCTTATCTGCGCCGACAAGATCTACCGGGATGCGGCAGCCGCGGCGGAGAGCAACACACTTGCCGCTGAAGCTCCCGGGGGGAAGAAGACCAAGACCAAGTCCGGCAAGTGCTCTGGGACCCACTCCGGCAACCGCACCTCTTCGGAGTGCTGCGCTGCCGTCGAGGACGTTCCATCGAGCTCCACCGGCAAGTGCAAGAAGGGGATGGCCGCTCCACCGGCAACCAAGAAGGTGTCCGCCAATGAGGATGGCACTGGTGGTACCATTACCATCAGTGCTACGATTGATAGCAAATAGGAAAGCGCGCTCGTTGCCTTCCTGCGGGCGAATGTCGATGTGTTTGCGTGGCAACCATCTAACATCCCCGGCGTTCCCAGGAAGGTAATTGAGCACAAGCTTGCTGTTTGTCCTCATGCGCGGCCCGTCAAGCAGAAGGTCAGGAAGCAAGCCGTGGAGCGCCAAGAATTCATTGCCGAAGAAATCAAGAAGTTAGAAGCAGCGGGCCTGGTTAGAGGCGTGATCCATCCGACGTGGTTAGCAAACCCAGTTGTCGTGCGTAAGGCTAACGGGAAGTGGAGACTGTGTATAGACTTCACCGATGTGAATAAAGCATGTCCCAAGGATCCGTTTCCCTTGCCGCGCATCGACCAGATCGTTGACTCCACTGCTGGATGTGAGCTGCTCTCTTTTCTTGATGCATATTCAGGCTACCACCAGATTTTCATGGCCAAGGAAGATGAAGAGAAGACTGCATTTATCACTCCATGTGGCACATATTGCTTCATTCGCATGCCTTTCGGATTGAAGAATGCAGGCTCAACATTTGCAAGGGTGGTGCACACTGCTTTTGAGCCACAGATCCACAGAAATGTAGAAGCTTACATGGATGACATAGTGGTAAAGAGCAAGAGCAAGGATACCCTGATCCAAGATTTGGAAGAAACTTTTGCAAATCTGCGCAAGATCCAGCTTAAGTTGAACCCCGAGAAGTGCGTTTTTGGAGTCCCCTCCGGCAAGCTTCTCGGGTTCTTTGTGTCTCAGAGGGGGATTGAAGCTAATCTCGACAAGATTAAAGCCATCGAGCAGATAGAAGCCCCGAAGCGCGTCAAGGATGTCAGGAGACTTGCAGGTTGTGTGGCTGCCCTCAGTAGCTTCATTTCAAAGTCTGCAGAACGCGCCCTTCCTTTCTTCAAAATCTTGAAGAAGGCAGGTCCCATGAAATGGACTCCGGAAGCGGAGGCAGCGCTGCAAGACTTGAAAGGGTACCTATCCTCCACTCCAATACTTGTCGCACCTAGGCCACAAGAGAAGTTGCTGCTGTACTTAGCGGCAACCAATCAAGTGGTTAGTGCTGCGTTAGTAGCGGAGAGGGAGGCCGACGAGGAGTCTACACCACCGGCAAGCGAATCCAGCGACAAGCAGGGGGCTGCTCCGACAAGCTCTGGCCCCGACAAGAACAACTCTGCGCAGGAGCAAGGAGAGGTGCGGAAGAAGATGGTGCAGCGCCCGGTGTATTTTGTGAGTTCCCTCTTGCAGGGGGCTAGATCAAGATACTCCGGTGTGCAGAAGTTGCTTTTTGGCCTCCTCATGGCCTCGAGAAAGCTGCGCCATTACTTCCAAGCACACGAGATAACAGTGGTCACTCGCTTTCCGTTGAAGAGGATATTGCAGAATCCAGAAGCAACAGGCAGGATCGTCGAGTGGGCACTGGAACTGTCGAGCTTTGGTCTCAAGTTTGAAAGTACCTCAACTATACAGAGCAGAGCTTTGGCAGAATTCATAGCTGAATGGACCCCAACGCCCGATGAAGAAGTTCCAGAGACAAGTGTACCCGTACAAGAAGCGACAAGTGAATGGGTAATGTACTTTGATGGTGCCTTCTCGCTGCAAGGCGCTGGAGCCGGTGTGGTACTCATAGCACCCACCGGAGAACACCTCAAGTATGTTATCCAGATGCACTTCCCCAGGGAGCAAGCGACAAACAATACTGCTGAGTATGAAGGCTTGCTTGCCGGCCTCAAGATTGCAGCCGAACTTGGGATTAAGAAGCTAGTTGTGCGGGGAGATTCTCAGTTGGTGGTCCGACAAGTCAACAAGAGTTACCAGAGCCCTTTGATGGAAGCCTATGTAGATGAAGTGAGGAAGCTTGAAGAGCACTTTGAAGGTCTGCAAATGGAGCACGTCCCGAGAGCTCGGAATGATATAGCAGATGGCCTTTCAAAGTGTGCTGCAATGAAGTTGCCTGTGGAACCAGGGACCTTCCTGCTCAAGCTGACTCAGCCATCCGTTACACCATCAATTGGGCAAAGTAAGAAGAGAAAGTTGGTCTCCGGCGACTACTTGCCGGCGGGTCTCCCCGAGGCCGCCGCCAAGGTCCCCAAGATCAGCGACCAGAACGCTGAGGAACAGTTTACTCCTGCAGATCCAAGGGTCTGTACAGTTGAAGCAAACGTTCCCGACAAGCCTCGCCCCGGCGAGCTTGCCGGGGGACCATCAGCTCCGGCAGAACCAGAGGCTCTTGCCGTAGAAGCTGGGGTTCCCGCAGCGGCCCTCGTGCCTTTAGTCCTTGCCGTCGAGCCCCGGGCTCCGGCATGGGCACAGCAGATCGTCCGTTTTCTACAAACTGGAGAACTTCCCGACGACCCAGCAGAGATAGAGAAAATAACCAAGCAGTCAAGTATGTACCAGTTCGTGGACAATGAACTGTACAGAAGAAGGCTTAATGGTGTCAGGTTGAAGTGCATTTCCAGAGAAGATGGACAGAAGCTGTTGGCAGAAATACATGGAGGCATATGTGGCCACCACATTGGTGCAAGGGCACTTGCCGGAAAGGCATTCCGGCAAGGGTTCTTCTGGCAAGAAGCCCTCCAAGATGCGACTGCACAAGTAACCAAGTGTGAAGCGTGCCAGTTCCATGCCAAGCAAATTCATCAGCCAGCTCAAGCTCTCCAGACGATCCCTTTGTCCTGGCCCTTCTCGGTCTGGGGGCTCGATATCCTCGGCCCTTTCCCCCGTGCTGTCGGGGGCTTTGAGTACTTGTACGTAGCAATCGACAAGTTCACAAAGTGGCCAGAAGTGGAACCGGTGAGAAAGGTGACAGCACAGTCAGCGGTCAGGTTCTTCAGGTCAATTGTTTGCCGTTTCGGAATCCCTAACAGGATCATCACCGACAACGGTACACAATTCACTAGTCGCACCTTCATGCAATACGTCCAAGACCTTGGCGCTAAGGTCTGCTTCGCTTCTGTTGCTCACCCGAGGAGCAATGGTCAAGTGGAAAGGGCCAATGCTGAAGTGCTGCGCGGACTCAAGACAAGAACCTTCGACAGGCTGCGCAAGTGCGGAAAAAACTGGATAGAGGAGTTGCCGGCGGCTCTTTGGTCAATCAGGACGACACCAAGTCGAGCCACCGGACAGACACCCTTTGCTCTTGCCTATGGAGCAGAGGCAGTTCTCCCCACGGAACTCGTATACGGATCTCCTCGAGTGCTCGCTTATGATGAGCTTGAGCAAGAGCAACTGCGACAAGATGATGCATTGCTCCTCGAGGAGGAATGTCTCCAGGCTGCTGTACGAGCTGCTCGATACCAGCAAGCCTTGCGCCGCTATCATAGCCGCAAGGTCAAGGCCAGGAGTCTCGAGGAAGGCGACCTTGTTCTTCGGCGCGTTCAGTCCGCCAAGAATTCCAACAAGTTGACGCCGAAGTGGGAAGGCCCTTATCGGGTGAGACAAGTTACAAGGCCCGGCGCTGTCCGCCTTGAGACCGAAGAAGGCTTATCGGTGAGCAACTCCTGGAACATAGAGCATCTTCGAAAGTTTCACCCATAAGGCGCGGTTGCCGTGATCCGCTCCGGCAACCAACTTTTGTACAAGCCTTGCCGCTGTTGCATGTAACCCTTTGTACAAAGCCGGGCGCAGATCCCGTGCATCAGTAAAGCTTTTGTGTTTTGCACTATTTGCCTTTTCCATGCTTTTCTTCGCTATTTGCATGCATTATTTGGCATTTTGTGCAACACACATATCCGGTAAGCATTACCATGCCGAGGAACCCTATACTTGTTTCCTTTTCTCCTTTTTCTTTCCCTCTTAAGCAGGAAGAATGTTCCTCGCGCACAAGTTTGCCGGGGGGAAAGGGGGTGGAGGACGAACCAAGTGCTGTTCAAGAAAGAACTTACCGGAGAACGAACAGATTATGAAAGCTAAGTTACCGGAATTTGAGCAGTTCAAATTTTTAAATTTTAGTTATCTTCCTTGAACAACCACACTTTGTATGGAAAACCTGTGCGCGGAGGAACCTACCCGTGGCTAGCCGCACCCTTAGCTTGTTTTCGAGTACGCTCAACGACTTAAGTGAGCTGCGACAAGTGTCGCGCCCTTGCTTCGTTTTCGAGTTCGCTCAGCAAGCTAAGTGCGTTGCGACTAGCTGCGGCAAGGTTGCTTGCCGGTAAGACCTTTGCCAGCAGGCTGCTCAGAGTCCAGCACTCAGCGCTCGCGGCAAGGGTCTCTTGTCGGCAAGTTCCCTAAAAGCGTAGGGTAAAAAGCATACAAAGTAAAGGACTAAAGCAAGGGAGATAACACTGCATCAATTGCTCGGAAATAAGATAAATATATTACAGAGATAACTTGTCGCAATAACTAATGGGTTCATGTTCATGGCACACTTTGCAGTAACAAAAGAAATAAGAAGAAAGACGCCTAATCTACGCGATCGCCTTCACGCCTGGAGATCTTGTTCACCTTGGCGATGATGTGGGCGAC
This sequence comes from Secale cereale, assembly GCA_902687465.1. Classification (NCBI taxonomy): domain Eukaryota; kingdom Viridiplantae; phylum Streptophyta; class Magnoliopsida; order Poales; family Poaceae; genus Secale; species Secale cereale. The sequence goes on from LR738712.1 coordinate 893,403,143, forward strand.
CTGCGCCTTCAGCGCCTCCATATCTGCGTCGGCCGGCAAGCTGCGGAGGACGTTGACGAGATTTATACTGGGATTGCGGTAGACGATCTTCGTCAGGACGCGCTCCAGGGTACCCGCGCAGAGCTGGCGTGACTCCTCGGCCAGCTGCGCGGGGAGCTTCTTCTGTAAACTTGCGAGTGCCGGCGCGACCCCTCTGAAGAAGAGACTGAGCTTGGCGCTGTGTGGGAGATTTGGATCCGGAGAATATATGAGGTGTTCCACCTTCAGCGCCATCAGCTCCTTGTCGATGCTAGCTGCAGAAGCCACCAGATCTTCAGTCCATACCTCGACGGTCCGGCGGAAGTTGTCAGCTGAAGTGGCGGCGCTCTCCACCAGGCCTCGCTCCTTGCGGAGCTCGTCCTTCAGCTTGGTTTCGCGGTCCCGGACGGCGTCGAGTGAATCTTTCAGCGTAGAGACTTTCAGCTCCAGATCTGCAATTGAGTCCTTGGCGGCCTTGAGTTCGTCGCCCTGCTTGGAGAGGCATACCTGGAGTTCTGAGTTGGTATGGGCGTCCTTCTCGCGCTCTATGTTGAGCGCGGTGACCCTCTCCGTGCTCGCTTTCAGGTACTCCTCCAGCTGCACCACCTTAGTTTCGAGGTCCTTCTTGGCGGTCTCCGCGGTGGCTGCGGCGGCCTTCGCTTCCTTCAGCTCTCCGCCAAGGGCCTGCTCCCGGGCGGCAAGGTCGTCCTCGTGAGAGTCGAGGTCGACCTTCCGCTGGTTGAGCGCTCCTTCTCGCTGGGACAGCGCTTCTCCGGCGAGTCGCAGCTGCTCCTCGGCCTCGGCCTTCTCCAGGAGCCACTCTTGGTACTCTCCAGCAAGCCTCTCGCGCTCCTCCGCCAGGTCGCGGAGGGCCGCCTGGTTGGCGGCGCGGAGCTCCGCGGCGCGTTTCTCCATATCTGCTGCGGCCTTGGCGGTGAAGGCTTCCCGAGACTCAAGTTTCGCCTGCCTGGCCCGGTAAAGGGCCAGGAGCCGGTGAAGCAGTTTCTCCTCCTCGGGCTCGTCGCTCCCGCCCGGCGCCTCGACGATCTTCAGCCCCGCGGAGGCGAGGACCTCCCCGTCGAAGGTCTCTCCCTCCTCGGGGGCTCGCGACGAGGATCCCCACGGCACCTGTATGAAGACGCCGTTGGGAGCCTCAAGATAGAAGGCGGACTGCTCCTTCTCGGTGGAGGGGTCGGCGTCCGGCGCAGCGCTAGACGCTCCAGCCGCCTCCGGGCCGGCTGTGTGGCCGCCGTCCCCCTCCCCGGCCGCTGCGTCTGCGGTCGGGGCAGTCTCCTCAGCCGCAGGCTCGTCGGCTCCTGCCATGTCTTCGACGACAGGGGCGTTGCCGCCGTCGCCCTGCGCGCCTTCCTCGCCGACGACCTCGGTCTCCATCCGGTCCGGCGCGGGAGGATCTAGAAGAAGAAGAAAAAGAAAAGAAAAAGTTCAAGCAAATATCCAAAAAAGACAAGTCCAAGAAGACGAGGTTGCAAGACTTACCTTCGCGGACTTCGTCGACGACCGGCTCCCTCGCCGGGGAGCTCTCCCTTGGCGGGGTGGCCACCCTCGCCGGGCTGCTCGCCCTTGGCGGAGCGCTCTCCCTCGCCGGAGAGTTCGTCCTTGGCGGGGACGGCGGGGCCTGCGGCTCCTCGGGAGTAGTCTCAGGGCGCCCCTGTGGCTGAGGCTCCACCTCTGCACAAGACAATCAAGACAAGACAGAGCAACAAGATGTTAGTACAAGGCAAAAACCTCAGGCGCGCCCGACGAGCGGAAAGTTCAGAACCAGACTTACGTTGGGGGCTGCGCTGGGGGCTGCTCCTCGGAGCAGCGGTTGGTTCCGGCAAGTCCGTCGCCGGCGTGTCCCCTGTCGCCGCGGCGGGCGAGTCGTCCTCGACCACCACCACGGGAACCTTGGCCTTCTTCGCCGCTCGCTGGGCCAGGGTCCTGAAATCAAAGCAAGAAGCAAAGTCAGAATCATCAACGAAAGAATCAAGACAGAGTTGAAGAAGCTACAAAATACAAGTGCTTACTCCTGTTCCTCGTCGTCGTCGTCGCTCAAGGCGGAGAAATCAAACTCCACCTAAGGCGCTTCTGCGCAGGGAGCGGGAGGAGAAGGCTCCCTCGGGCGCTTGGCGGTCCCCGGGGCTGGGGGCTGCGAAGACCCAGCCTCTGTTGGCGCCGAGGCCCGGGGAGCAGGCGGAGCAGCCGCTCCGCTCTGCGAGGATTCCCCTCCACTTGGCGCTGGCACGCGGGGCGCCTCCGCCGCAGCTGTTGCGCGGGGCGCCTCCGTCGCGACTGATGTGCGGGGCGCCTCCGTCGCTGATTGGCTCCCCCTGGTGGCCCGTGTCGTCCGGCGAGCAGGCTGTTGTCGGGGCGCCTGCGTCCCTGTCGCCGTAGGCACCTTGCGGAGGCGCTTCAGCGGAGATCGCCTGGGACTTGCCCGGGGCGAGGAGCTCTCCGAGGACGAGGAGACGTCGTCGTCGAGCCCCAGAGATCCTCCAGTATCCTCGTCGGCTCAGGCGTCCTCCTCCTCCTCCTCCTCGGTGGGCTCGCTGGGCCCGGCACCCTGTCCCGCGGCCTTGCTCCTTCCGGTGGCTCCGCTCCCCCCGGCGCCTCTGCTTCCTCCGGCAACCTCGCCTCTTGCCGCGGCCTCGCTCACAATCCCGGGGATCCCGGCGTGCCTCAGTGAGGGGACCCCGGCGAGCTCGTCGGGCGGAAGTTTGAGAAGTCTCCGGATCTCTGCCTCCTCGGCCTGGCACGACGCGTCCTCGGCCTCTGCCTCGTCGATGGTGAACCCAAATTATCCTACCGCCGCGGCTGCGGCAGCCTCTTCTACCCGGGTAACGATATATGCTATCTCCCGATCCGTGGTGTCCCGGGTGAGACCCTTAATCTCCTCGGAGTTCTTCGGCACCTCCACCAAGTTGTCGAAGAAGCTCATGATGGCATCCGGCGTGGGCACTATCCATGTGGGGTCGACGCCGTGAGAATTACACGTGGGCATCATTGCGAGCCAGGCATCCCGGGCGGTGCTGTTGCATAGTGGTACTACTCCCCGGGGAGGTCTAAACCACTCCGGGTGGGCCGGGTCGTGCTTGAAAAGCTCCCAGAGCATCCCCTTCAGCTCCAGCGCCGTGAAGTTGTATCAGCCCCGGGCGCAACCTCATTATGTCCGCCGCATTGCCAAACTCCCATGCTGGCCTCTTCCTTTCCTGTAAAGGAGCAATGCGGCGGCGGAAGAAGTCTGCTCCTACTTCTCCGATGGTCTACTTGGCTACCCGGAGACGAAGAATCCTGACAAGGGCGACGTTGAGCTTGATGTCGTCCGAGGCCAACTCACTCCAGTCCCTGCCGCGCACTATAGGTGTTGTGCACGGCGCAGTGAAAGGCTGCGGCTCGTCCTCCACTACCCAGCACCAATCCGCGCGCCACTCCTCCCACTTGCCGCGAAGCTCCCCTTTCAGATAAGATTCCTTCTTGTTCAAGCTGAAGACCCAAGAGATCCCCCCGGAGAGGGGGGCGCCGGCCTCTGCTCTGGGCATGAAGAAATGCCTAAAGAGCGCTACGTTTGGATAGATCCCTATGTAGTTTTCGCACAGATGTGCGAAAACCGCCATCGTGAGGATGGCGTTGGGGGTGAAGTCTAAAAGGTGGAGGCCGTACGTATTCATGATATCGCAGAAAAATTCAGAGAATGGAGGACACAGGCCGCAGTGGAAGAAGACAGCAAAGAAGAAATACCCGCTGGGGTACAGATCTCTGGCGGCGGCCGGATAGACTCGGGTGCGGGGATGCGCCTTGGTCTTCTTGGCCCAGAACAGATAGTACTTGTTCTAGAGCTCCCTTGCGCTGAGCCTTGGCGTGAAGACGACGTTCCTCTTCCGCAGGGCGACAAGCTTTGCCGCCTGCTCGGATTTCTACCTCTTGGTCTTCTCCGCTTTCGCCTTCTCGGCCTTCGGAGCCATGGCGGAGGCGGCGGAGGAAGGGGCGGGAAGCTCGACGGCGCCGCAGATGCGGAAGAGGGCGGAGGAGATGAGGAGGCGGAGCGCAGAGGGGGATTTCTGGAGGTGGAAGAAGCAATGAAGACGAAGTAAGGTAACGGCCCCTGCTTCCTCTGCTTTTAAGGGGGAAGTGGGGGACGCTCCGCATTTCCCATTAATGAACGTGGCCACGATCTCTCCCACGACGCCGCAATCGACGCGTGCCGTTAGGGAGGGACGCGGCGGAGGCGGAAGGGGAATTACGGCTCGCCGTGGGCCGCGCGATGTCCGTGCACTGTTTTGGGCCTGGCCCAACAGCGCTGGGCACCGTGTGTGGCCCAGGCCCGGGGGCTCCTGTCGGTGTACTAAGATAGGGGTGCCTTAGTACCCCAACTTGTGCACGGGCAGTAGCAGCTTCCCGCGGCAGGGTCTACCACGTGCTTGCCGGAAACCTCTCTGATCCTTATTTAAGCCATTCAAAAACAAAGTATACAAGACAGAAGATCAAGGCCCAGGCAAGTGGAGCTTGCCGTGAAGGCCGTCCCAGGCTCAAGATTACCTCATTTAGCTCAAGACCCTGGCAAGAGGAGCTTGCCAGGAAGATCAGAAGATTGCCTCTTAGAAGACACGCCCCGGCGCACTCTGCGCCCCGGCAAGACCCGGGGAGCGACAAGCTTCCCGGCCCGACAAGATCAAGCCCCCGGCAAGGTGCTTGCCGGGGGAAGTCCGCACTGTGTGCCCGCGCTCCAGCTCATCGGCCCACGCGTCGCCCTGAGGCCATTCCAAGAACGCGTGGCAGATGGCTGTGCAGCCTGGGGGACACGGTGGCACTCCACGGTGACGAAGCTACCGCCGTGGCAAACGGAGACGCAAGGGCGGGCGCTTTTGGGGTCGACGGCGACGGGCATTTAATGCTCTTGTCCCCCACTGTCAAAGTAGGTGATGACCACTGTTCATGCACTGTTCATCCACTGTTCCCGCACTGTTACAACTACCACCAAGGTTACATTTTTGCCCCTTTCTTCTACGTTGACACCTGTCGGTGACCCCTTGAGCTATAAAAGGAGGCCCATGTACAACGTAGAAAGGGTTCGGAACCTAGATCGCTCATTCGCTCGGTGTAGCTAGTTCTTCAAGCTCCCGAGCTCCAACACTCAATACAATCTAAGCAGGAGTAGGGTTTTACGCGTCCATCGCGGCCCGAACCTGGGTAAACTGCCCGCGTGCTCTCCACGATCCGCTCTTTGTGCTCCCTCCGCTCCCTCACCGCAACGACAAGGGGCTCCGGTCCCATAGGTGCTCGTGGTGGACAGTTTCCCCCGACACACCTCCACCCGAAAACCACCCCCTGCCAGTGAGATGCGCAACTTCGTCTGCTAGGCTGGTTCACTACTAGGAAAAGAGCTATAGATGATATGGCCACTAATGGCGCACCAGACATGTGGTGCGCCATTACTATATACTAATGGCGCACCATGTGTTGGTGCACCATTAGTGTCCAAATACTAATGGCGCAGCACATCCATGGTGCGCCATTAGTAACAAATTTTTTTCATTTTTTTTTCAAAACTACTAATGGCGCACCAGTGGATAGTGCGCCATTACTAGTTAAACTGTTAAACTAGTAATGGCGCACCACATCCACGGTGCACCACTAGTAATTTTTTTCAATTTTTTCATTTTTTTTAAAACTAGTAATAGCGCACCAGTGGATAGTGCGCCATTACTAGTTTAACTAGTAATGGCGCACCACATCCACGGTGCGCCACTAGTATTTTTTTTTTCAATTTTTGTTTCAATTTTTTTTCATTTTTTTTCAAAACTAGTAATGGCGCACCGTGTGTGTGGTGCGCCATTACTAGTTGAACTAGTAATGGCGCACCACTCCCACGGTGCGCCATTACTAACTTGGTCCAAAAATTCCACCGAATGCACCTCCCCCCTTGGACCGCCTTTTCAGTTTAAAAAAAATAGAAAATGATGGAAATGTCAAAAAATAAAAGAAAATAAGTTTCCCATGTGATATGTGGTCTACTAGTTGGAAAAATTTACAAATATGAATTTCGACTATATTTGCAAAATATCTCTGGAATTTGTAAAATGGGCATATCTTTTGCATACGAACTCGGATTAAAAAGTATTTTATATGAAAAATTATCTACTCGAAAAGTTACATCCGAATTTAACAGGGGGAGCATTAAACATTTTCAAAATCCCAAAAAACCTAACATAAAAAAAGTTAGCGGGCTTTTAAGATCTAGAGGCAAAAAAATTCAAACTTACTAGTGGCGCACGTTTGCTAGGTGCGCCACTAGTAACAGAAAAAAAATTGGTTTTGAAAAAAAAAATCACAATTTTTTTCAAAATATGATACGTAATATGACCGGGAAGTTTGAAATAGTTTTTCAAAATTTCATCATACTCATGAATATGAACAAAGTCCTAGATATCAAGAAGGTTTAATAGGATTGATATGATAGATATATCGACAAGTGCCTATGAAGTGAGCTGGTGGTGGGGTTGGATAGAACTGTGAAGTTAAGCATGCTTGGGGTGGAGTAGTGTGAGGATGGGTGACCTTCCGGAAAGTTTGACCACTGAGTGCGATTTGACTTGAGATTAAGCATATCCATGTGGTGCGCCATTAGTATACCAGATACTAAAAATCTAATGGCGTGGTGCTAGTGGCGCACCTGTAGTGCGCCATTAGTAGCGAAAACAGGTGTGCCACTAGCAGCCCTTTTCCTAGTAGTGGTTTCTTTTAACCCTTGAATGTATGAATTTAATGCATCTTAGGTGGAAAGAAGTGAAAATAATAATAAGACTTATAAATGAAAAAACTTCCCCTGCCGCTCAGAGCCTTGGAGGGTGGCATCTGCGGAGAAGGGTGGCAAGGGTTCTGGGGCCAAAGCTCTAATCCGTGTCCGGCGGAGGACACGAGGGAAGAAGGAGATCGATTCGGATCCGAATCCGTGCGGCCTGCATCCGTGTTTTTAAGGTGAGAAGCAGATTTTATCATCTATTTTTAAGGTGAGAAGCAGATTTTATCCTTCCCAACACCGCCGCCGGACGAATCCACAACCAATCCAATCCCTATATCCGTGGCCACCGGCGATGGCACTCCTGCCAACCAACCCAAGCCAACCGGGCCTTCGGGTCTACGAGCCCAACTTCGCTTCTGACTCCCCCCGGTCCGAGGAAGAAGCCGAGTCCAGATCCCATCTGCTGCACAAGATCGGCGCCATCTACCGCAAGGCACGGAGGCGGCTCCCGAGCGGCAGCCACCGGCCGCAGGGCCTCTGCCTCGGCCTCCTCGACCCGGCCTCCAACATCGTCGTCAATGAAGAGGAGAGAGTAGCTATAGGAATCAACGAACATCTATTAGCTCTGCCGGCTGGAACTATATACAGTTTTACAGAGATCATCGTGCGCCACTACCTGGCTGATCGTGGGCGACATGCCCACTACTCACACGCACGCACAGACCATAGGTCGTGCTCTATACGTGTATACATGCACTCTACACTCTCTACACTCTAACGCCCCCGCAGTCGTGGCGTCGACTGGCGCGACGCAAAGACTGGCCCTGAACTGGAGGAAAATGTCTGTGGGCAAGCCTTTCGTCATGACGTCGGCGAGCTGCTGTGTGGTGGGGATGTGAAGTACGCGAAACTGGCCGAGCGCCACTCGTTCCCGCACAAAATGGATGTCGAGTTCGACATGCTTGGTGCGGCGGTGGTGCACGGGGTTGGCGGAGAGGTAGCAGGCAGACACATTGTCGCAGTAGACCACCGTTGCCGAGCGGACAGGAAGAAGAAGCTCGCCGAGAAGTTGATGTAGCCAGATGCATTCGGCGATGACGTTGGCGACGCCGCGGTACTCAGCCTCAGCGCTCGAGCGAGACACGATGGCCTGACGCTTGGAGGACCAGGAGACGAGCGCGTCGCCGAGGTAGACGCAGAACCCAGATGTCGAACGACGGGTGTCCGGGCAACCGGCTTAGTCAGCATCGGTATAGCCGTGGAGATCCAGTGTTGAGGAAGCGCGGAGATGGAGCCCGGGCGTGGGCGTCCCCCGGATGTAGGGCAACAGACGCTTGATGAGAGCTTGATGGCATTCCCGCGGATCGTGCATGTGCAGACATATCTGCTGCACGGCGTACGTCAGCTCAGGCCGGGTGATGGTGAGGTACTGAAGCGCGTCGGTGATGCTGCGTTAGCCCGACGGATCCGCCGCGCGCGGCCCCTCGGCCTGGGGAAGCTTGCCCTTCGTGTCGACCGGCGTGGGCGATGACTTGCAGTTGTCCATGGCAGCGCGTTCGAGGATGTCCTCGGCATACTGCTGTTGACAGAGGAAGAAGCCGGACGCGGTGCGCGTCACCTGAATGCCGAGGAAGAAGCGCAGGGCGCCGAGATCCTTCATGGAGAACTCACTGGTGAGGGCGTGGACGATCCGTTGGAGAAGAGCCGGGGTCGACGCGGTGAGCACGATATCGTCGACGTAGAGGAGGAAGGCCGCGTCAGCACCGCGCGTGTAGGTGAACAGAGAGGAGTCAGAGCGCGTCGCGGCGAAGCCGATCGTGTTGATGAAGGCAAGGAACATCTGAAACCAGGCGTGTGGGGCCTGCTTAAGCCTGTACAGCGACTTGTTGAGGCGGCAGACATGCTGAGGACGGTGCTCGTCGACGAAGCCAGCTGGCTGGAGACAGTAAACCTCCTCCGCAAGTGTTCCATGCAGGAACGCGTTCTTGATGTCCAGTTGATGAACTGGCCAGCGCGCGAGGCAACAATGGTGAGGACGGAGCGGATCGTCACCGGCTTGACCACCGGCGAGAAGGTCTCGCCGTAGTCCATGCCAGCGTGCTGATTGAAGCCTCGGACCACCCACCGGGCCTTGTACCATTCGAGAGAGCCATCCGCACGGAATTTGTGCTTGAATACCCATTTGCCGCTGATCAGGTTGGCGGTGGACGGGCGAGGGACCAGCTCCCTGGTCCGGTTGGCGACGAGCGCAGCAAACTCTTCGCGCATGGCAGCTAACCAGTTGGGATCGCGCACGGCAACCCGAACGGAGCTGGGCAGCGGCGAGAGGGAGTTGGTGGAGGAGGCAACAGCGGCATCATAGTACTTTGGATTGGGCTTGAAGACGCCGGCCTGGGCGTGGGTCACCGGGCGGCGGGGGACCGCAGCTGAGGCGAGGACACCGGTCTCTGAATCTGAAGCCGTGGCGGACACTGAAGCAGAACACCGCTCTAGAGACGGCGAAGAGACAGAGTCGCTCGATGAGGATCGGGCGGCCTCAGTTGAAGGAGCGGAGCGCCCGCTAGCGGCGACGCCAGGAGAGCCGTCCAGAGATGATCGGACGGTCGTGTTTGAACGCGTGGGCGACGCGGGCGATTCGACGTCTGCGGTTGAACGCGGCGAAGGCGTGGGTGATCCATCGACTGGTCCAGGGACTGGAGGCGGGCGCGGCACAGACGGAAAGAGCTGCAGGATCGGCGGAGCCCAAAGCGGCGGTGGAGCAGGCGGAGCGGCAGGCTCATGGCGCGAGAAGGGGAAGATGTCCTCGTGGAAAGAAACATGGCGGGAGGTGATGACTCGCTTGGACTGAAGATCGAAGCAGCAATATCCGCGGTGATCGGCTGGGTAGCCGAGGAAAACACACGCGGCTGAGCGATAGTCGAGCTTGTGGCGAGCGGTGGAAGTGACGTTGGGATAGCAGAGGCTGCCGAACACGCGTAGGATGCTATAATCAGGGGCAACTCCGAGCAACAGCTCATGGGGCATCTGTGGCGTGCTGTGGTGACAGGGACGCTGGTTCATCAGAAAAGTTGTAGTGTTCAGAGCTTCAGCCCAAAACTGTGGTGGCATCGATGCGTGAAAGAGAAGCGCGCGCACGCTGTCGTTGAGCGTGCGGAGGATGCGTTCAGCCTTGCCGTTCTGCTGACTGGTGTAAGGGCACGACAAACGGAGCACGGTGCCATGGGAGGCGAGAAGCTCGCGTGAGGCATGGCTGTCGAACTCGCGGCCGTTGTCTGTTTGAACAGAGAACACAGGTAGCTGAAATTGCGTGCGGGCATAGGCATAGAAATCACGCAATACAGGCAGAATTTCAGAATTGTGTTTGAGGGGAAAGGTCCAAACATAGTGAGTATAATCGTCAAGAACCACTAAGTAGAACTGATCACCAGAAACATTGGGCACTGGAGATGTCCACACATCAAGATGCAGTAGTTGAAAGGGAAAATAAGTATAACTGACATAATCTAAAAATGGGAGGCGCACATGCTTGCCAAGATGACAGGCGTGGCAGGGATGCGGCGCAGGTTTACTGAAAAGAAAGCTACTGTCGACGAGCTGAAGCTGGGCTGAACCCAGGTGACCGAGACGCTGGTGAAGACGAGTGGCAGTGACGACGCCGGCAAAGGGAGACGCAGGGTGCTTGGTCGCCGCCGTCACGGAGTAAAGGTCACCGGTGGAATCACAGCGCAGGATCACCGCCCGAGTTCGGAGGTCCTTGACAGAGAAACCAAATAAGTCAAACTCCACTGAAACAGGATTGTCACGACAAATCTGACGAACAGAGAGGAGGTTTTTGATGAGCGAGGGAGAGACAAGAATGTTGCGCAGTTGGATGGGAGAGGTACCGGAGATGAGTAAGTCGGTGCTGGTGTGTGTGATGGGAAGATGCTCACCACTACCAATGACAATATGAGAGGAGGAAGAAGAAGGAAGAAGAGTTTGAAGAGTACCAGGGGAGTTGGTCATGTGGGATGCCGCACCGGAGTCCATGTACCACTCTGAAGCACTGTCGGAGGACGACGGCCCCGCCGTGGCGCTGTGAAGTTCGGCCTGGAGAGAGTCCATGTCCAGCGGCTGCTGCTGGTGTGTGCCAGGAGGAGCAGCGTAGGCAGGCGGCGGAGCGTAGCCGTACTGATGTGCATAGGCAGGCGGAGGCCCGTAGCCGTACGCACCAGGAGCGGCGGGAGCGGCGTACATATCCTGTTGGGGAGGCGTGCCAGGAGCGGGCCAAGCACACCAGAGCCCGGTGCACGCCACGGCATGGGCCAGGCCTGAACCAGCCCCGTCCAGGAGTTGGTGCCGGGTATGGGAGCGGGCAGGCCGGGGACCCGTGGGGGCATAGGTGAAGACGGCGAGCCGCCAATGCCATTGCCGCGCCCACGGCGACGGCCACGGCCAACGCGCGCACGGCCGCCACCGGCGGTGTCGGGTGATGGCTTCTCGCCCCTCGTTGGTTACCCCAAGTGGAAGGTTTGAGATGCAGTGTAGCGGAAGTTTTCCCTTGGCAATACCAAGGATCGATTTCCCTGAGACTCCCAGTTTCAACAAGAAGGTGTCAACTGCTAATGGCGCCAGATATTAGCAATCTACGTGGACCTGCACACAAATACAAATAACTTTGCTCCCAACGAGTACAGAGAGGTTGTCAATCCCTCCGGCCTTGTAGTTTACAAAGGATCAAACGCAAGTGATAATAGTGATAGGTATTGCTGCAATAGTAAGTAAAAGCGGAAAAGTAAATAGCGGATGTGATCAATGATGGTAATATGGACCGGAGTCCCATGATGTTCACTAGTGATGTCTCTCTCCCAAAAGACGATAAAAAAGCTATGTGAGGTAAACGAATTACAGCTGGGCAATTGACAGAATTATGTGCGCAAACCAATGCTAACTATGTTGCAAGAAAGGTAGAGGTTCAAAGCATGGGCGGTACGCCGAGGTAAGTAGACCGAAATCCATCTGCATCTACTACTAATCATCCACCTTGAGATATCTATCCAGAACATCTCGCTGGTATTAAGTTGCGAGTCCCACCCATAGTGTAAACTCAAAGCAACAGACAACTGCATTAAAAGAACTTTGCGTAAAGTAAACAATCCTTGCACCCGCGGGCACAATCACCATTGTTTTCCCCCTTGTGGCAACAGCACATCCCCTAGACTCATGTTTCTGTCACTCAAACTAGTCATCGAGGGGCATGAACCCACAATCAAGCATAACGTTCCCTCTTGGAGTCACTACCTACTACTTGGCCAAAGCAATAAATAACAACGGAGAACATGCAAGAATTACTTACGAACATAAATATAAAAGAGGTGAATCAAATATATTACTCAAACACAATCTGAACATAATCTCATAATCCATCGGATCCCAGCAAACTCATGATAGCAACAGCATAAGGATTACATATGTGCCTCGATCATGTAGGGCAGCTCACGAGGACTAATTAGTGAAGCACGAGAACGGGAGGAGAACATCACGTAGCTACTGGTCATGGACCCATGGTCCAAGGGAGACTACTCACAACTCATCCGGGAGGCGTCCATGGTGGTGGAGAAGCTCCCGGTGGTGATCCTCCCCTCCGGCAGGGTGCCGGGAAGAGTTCTCCTGGTGCTCCCGATCTTGGAAGCGGCGGCGGCGGCGGAATAGAGATGAGATCGCAAAAAAGGGTTTCCGTCTCGAGGGTTTTGGGAGACGGTCTAAATATATGCCAAAGGGGGCACCAGACGAGGCTCGGGGGGCCCAGGCGCCCCCCCGGCGCGGCCCAGGGGGGCGCGCCACCAGGGCGCCTGGAGCCCTGGTGCCCCCCCCCCAGCTGTACTTTGGCTACCGGGAACCTTCTGGAACGCTGATTTTTTATATAATTTTTCCGGGATTTTTCTGGCAGTTCTCGTAATGGGAAAAACTGAAATACAAAAACAGCAGAAAACAGAAACTGGCACTGGGCTGCACTGAGTTAATAGGTTAGTCCAAATATGATCAAAAGTGTATGGAAGTGTATAAATATCATAGCAATATCACCCAAAAGAGGCATGGAGCAAGCAGAAATTATAGATACGTTTTGGACGTATCAACATCCCCAAGCTTAATTCCTGCTCGTCCTCGAGTAGGTAAATGATAACAAGAATAATTTCTGTGGTGACATGCTATTAACCATACAGAACTTTTTCATAGTCATATGACAAAAGCTTACTGAGACAATGAATCTATAGTAATTAAGTTGGCTCATGAGAAAATCACAAAGAACTGAAAGTTTTACAATATGATACTGAAACATCAAATATATTTGTAATGAACATGGTGTGCAAATATGATAAAGTGATATCTCGCTTGCCCCCTTTAGTGAAGCAAAACATAAATGCAGGGGCACCTCCAAGGTTTAAGTGATGACTAGATACAATGATTTCAAAATAAACGATATCAAAATCATGCAAAAGACAATGCTACTTTGGGACAATGCACATTACACTCAGAATGACAATCATGCTCTCAGTAGTTGGTGCTTTAAAAGAAGGTGGAGACTCTCGAACCGTGGCTTTTGTTGACAAGGTTGAAAACCCGTAGTCGGAAACAAAGACAAAACATGTACCAGAGCTCTTGGTTTTAAAACAGAGGTAATAATTTTTTAGAGCATGCATGTTTCGTCAACGAATGCTAGCAGGCAACTCAATCACTTCTTGAGATGGACAAGTTTCGAGGAACGGCTCCCGAATGAGGACGATCACATCCTCTTAATCTCCTTTGTTTATCACTGCCAAAGTTTTCCGATTTCTCATGAACAAAGCGTGAAGGAGGGTTTGTTTGTTATATTAATTTTGAGCCGGGCGCACTCAATGCCAGTTCCTTCTCGTATTATGGGTTTGCACATTATACATGCAATCCCGGGGTGAAGCTTGTCCAACTTAAAAAGATTATGAATTAACTTCTACTTCCTCATGGACTTACAACAGAGGCACAAAATAGGAATGCATTTTTCTTTGAATAATTTCGAGATGGTACATGCAAGTCTCCGTTAGGAATGGCAGGTAAATACCATGTAGGAAGGTATGGTGGACTCATATGGCATAACTGGTATAAAAGAATGTGGATGCACAAGCAGTCAGTCCGCTTAGTACAGGTGGAGGTTAGCAAAAGACTGGGAGCGACCAACTAAGAGAGCAATGACGGTCATAATCATGCAGAGCGACAAAGCAACATTGAATCAGGCATGGAAGTTATATCGCTACTCAGAAACAAAAGATCATCAAGGCTTGACAGACTTTCTTTACGGTCTTAAATATGCGTGAGCATACGCCAAGTCAATCAAAATAAATTCTCGAAGGAAGATATTACTAAACCATACCACATCATAAGCAAACAAATCATGTTGGTACTCCAATAACACATTAGGAACCCCCCAGCTATTTGAGACTAACCATAAGAAAACATGAATTACTAAGCGCCATTATGCACGTAGCATCTTTATCATAGACATATCAACCAATGCAACGGAAGCAAACTCTCTTAATAAGATAAGCATGATAACTAAAGAGAGTTCAAGCAACCAACTAAACGAAAGCTCTTTAAAAAGATAAGCATGAATACTAAGAGCTAAGCATGATAGTAGCTATTAAAAGACAAAGAACACACACAGCAAGGATAGACATGAAAATTCTATGTTATGTTCTAGGTAGAAGTGGAGCATGTTTCTCTCCCACATAAAGAAAGCTGAGTTCCGACTTGTTATGCAAAGCTAAAAGAAAACTAAAAGGAAAACTAAAAGCAAGACGCTACAAGCATAGCACATAACACATGAAGTGATTAAAATATAGTGGAACGAAAGACGAACTGATAATGTTGATGGAGAAGGGGATGCACGGGGGCATCCCCAAGCTTAGACGCTTGAGTCTCCTTGAATATTTCTTGGGGGTGCACGGGGGCATCCCCAAGCTTGAGCGTTTGACACTCCTGAATCTTTTTATCATCTTCCCTCGCACACTTGAAAACTCCCTTCATGCATAACTCATCATAATCTGATTAGCGAGGTTAGTACCCATAATAAAATAATTGTTCCTTGCTGGAAATAAAGATATTCTTGAAGTTCTACTGTTTCTCAAGATTGCCAAAAGGTTTTTGCAAAGAAAAAGCAAGCTCTAGGTTTGCAAAATGAAGGAAAGGCAAAACAGGACAGAATCTGTGAAAAACAGAACAGCAGGTAGTAAATGATTTTTTCGGGGTACTTCTACAACTCTAATCAAAAAACTCAAAACAGACGCACAAAAGACAATTATATAGAGCACGCTGTCGAAAAAATTCAGACCAAAAATATGATCTGGTGATTTTATACGAATTTTTCTATCCAAGGACAGAATCTGTTTCCTGGACAGCACGTCACAACTTTTGAACTTTCTTGCAATCAGAGGCTATACTTGGCACAAAATTTGAAAAGCAAAGATACAATGATGATGCTACAGTAGTAACAACATCAAGACACAACAAAAACAAAATAATATTTATTCATTGGGCTGCCTCCCAAAAGCGCTTTCTTTTATGCCTTTAAGCTAGGCATAATGCAAAGAGATCAAGTTTTATCAAGAGTAAAAGAATAGCTAGCCCGTACAACGGACTCAAAAGGTAACTTAATCTTCTTTCGAGGGAAGTGTTCCATCCCTTTCTTGAGAGGAAACTGAAATTTTATATTCCCCTCTTTCATGTCAATGATAGCACCAACGGTGCGTACAAAAGGACGTCCCAAAATAATTGGACAAGAAGGTTCACATTCAATATCCATAATAGTAAAATCAACGGGAACATAGTTGTCATTGACAATGATAAGAACATCGTCAATCCTCCCTAAAGGTTTCTTTATGGAAGAATCAACGAGACGAACACCAAAAGAACAAGAATCAAAAGGTTTCAATTTAAGCATATCATATATTCTTTTGGGCATAACAGAGGTACTAGCACCAACATCACATAAAGCATAGCAAGAGAAGTTATTCAACTTAATTTTTATCATAGGATCCCAACCATCTTCTAGCTTTCTAGGTATGGAGGCTTCTACTCTAAGTTTCTCCTCCCTAGCTTTGATAAGAGCATTAGTGATATGCTCTGTGAAGGCAAGGTTAATCGTGCTAGTGCGGGGATCTCTAGACATCTTGTGAAGGAAATCAATAACTTCGGTAAGAGTGCAATTGTCAAAATCAAGGTCACTAATATCAAGTAAGGTGGTAGTGGTGTCCTTTAGGTTCACTTGTTTGGTAGTTTCTATAGTCATAGCATCACCATTAATAGGTCCATCGGGACCAGGAGTGCATTGGGTGCTAAGAGTTTGGATATCCTCAACAACTTGGATAGTAGCAACAGTGTGGTGGGTAGGAAGGCTCTTAATTCTATCTTCTTCCTCCCTTTCTCTAGCCCATCTCTCTTTAAGTTTAGCCATCATCCTAATATTTTCATTAATTCGCACTTGAATAGCATTAATAGGAGTGACCTTCCTCTCCTCAAGAGGAGAAGTTCTAATTTTAAGCAATTCTACCTCATTGGCTAAATTGTCTACCTTTGAAGAGAGATCACCTAGTTTGTTTAGTTTTTCTTCTACACTATTATTAAAAGCTTTTTGGGTAGTGATGAAATCTTTAAGCATAATCTCTAGTTCAGTAGTGGAGTTCTTGGTGCTAGGATAAGCATTGTTGTTCCCATAAGAATTAGAGGGGAACGGTCTAGGATTGCTACCAAAATTACTCCTATAGGCATTGTTATTAAAATTGTTTCTAGAGATAAAGTTCACATCTACTTGTTCTTGAGCAATCAAAGAATTTAAAGGAACATCACGAGGATCAACAGAAGATTGCTTCGAAAGTAGAGACATGATCAAGTCAACTTTTTCATTTAGGGAGGAAATCTCCTCGACAGAGTTTACCTTCCTACCTCTTGGAGCGCGTTCGGTGTGCCATTGGGAATAGTTGGTCATCATCTCATCGAGAAGCTTTGTGGCAGCACTAAGTGTAGTTGACATAAAGGTTCCTCCCGCGACCGAATCTAACAAGTTCCGCGAGGTAAAGTTCAAGCCTGCATAAAAAGTTTGGATAACCATCCAAGTAGTCAAACCATGAGTAGGGCAGTTCTTGATAAGAGATTTCATACGTTCCCAAGCTTGGGCAACGTGTTCATTATCCAATTGTTTAAAATTCATTATGTTACTTCTTAGTTGGATAATTTTAGCAGGTGGATAGTACTTTCCAATAAAAGCATCTTTGCACTTGTCCCATGAATCTATGCTGTTTCTAGGCAAAGACTGAAACCAAATTTTAGCTCCTCCTCTCAAAGAGAAAGGAAAAAGCTTAAGCTTAACAATATTACCATCTATTTCTTGCTACTTTTGCATATCACAAAGTTCAACAAAGTTGTTCAAGTGTAAAGCAGCATCATCTCCAGCACCGGAGAATTGATCTTTCATGACTAAGTTCAGTAAAGTAGGTTTAATTTCATACGAAGGTGCTGAAGTGGCAGGTGTAGTGATAGGTGTGCAGATAAAGTCATCGTTGTTGTGACTAGTGAAGTCACACAACTTGGTGTTCTCGGTGGAACCCATAGTAGCAAGCAAGCAAGATAACTATTTTTGTGATTTTCGATAAAAGATACTAAAGCAAAACTGAAAGGTAAACTAAAAAGAATAAAAAGCAAAGGTAAAAGATAGCGTGCAACTCCCCTATCCTGAAGAGTGGAGTCCCCGGCAACGGCGCCAGAAAACTTTGCTTGATGGCTTCTCGCCCCTCGTTGGTTACCCCAAGTGGAAGGTTTGAGATGCAGTGTAGCGGAAGTTTTCCCTTGGCAATACCAAGGATCGATTTCCCTGAGACTCCCAGTTTCAACAAGAAGGTGTCAACTGCTAACGATGCCAGATATTAGCAATCAACGTGGACCTGCACACAGATACAAATAGCTTTGCTCCCAACGAGTACAGAGAGGTTGTCAATCCCTCCGGCCTTGTAGTTTACAAAGGTTCAAACGCAAGTGATAATAGTGATAGGTATTGCTGCAATAGTAAGTAAAAGCGGAAAAGTAAATAGCGGATGTGATCAATGATGGTAATATGGACCGGAGTCCCATGATGTTCACTAGTGATGTCTCTCTCCCAAAAGACGATAAAACAGGTATGTGAGGTAAACGAATTACAGCTGGTCAATTGACAGAATTATGTGCGCAAACCAATGCTAACTATGTTGAAAGAAAGGTAGAGGTTCAAAGCATGGGCGGTACGCCGAGGTAAGTAGACCGAAATCCATCTGCATCTACTACTAATCATCCACCTTGAGATATCTATCCAGAACATCTCGCTCGTATTAAGTTGCGAGTCCCACCCATAGTGTAAACTCAAAGCAACAGACAACTGCATTAAAAGAACTTTGCGTAAAGTAAACAATCCTTGCACCCGCGGGCACAAGCACCGTTGTTTTCCCCCTTGTGGCAACAGCACATCCCCTAGACTCATGTTTCTGTCACTCAAACTAGTCATCGAGGGGCATGAACCCACAATCAAGCATAACATTCCCTCTTGGAGTCACTACCTACTACTTGGCCAAAGCAATAAATAACAACGGAGAACATGCAAGAATTACATACGAACATAAATATAAAAGAGGTGAATCAAATATATTACTCAAACACAATCTGAACATAATCTCATAATCCATCGGATCCCAGCAAACTCATCATAGCAACAACATAAGGATTACATATGTGCCTCGATCATGTAGGGCAGCTCACGAGGACTAATTAGTGAAGCACAAGAACGGGAGGAGAACATCACATAGCTACTGGTCATGGACTCATGGTCCAAGGGAGACTACTCACAACTCATCCGGGAGGCGTCTATGGTGGTGGAGAAGCTCCCGGTGGTGATCCTCCCCTCCGGTAGAGTGCCGGGAAGAGTTCTCCTGGTGCTCCCGATCTTGGAAGCGGCGGCGGCGGCGGAACAGAGATGAGATCGCGAAAAAGGGTTTCCGTCTCGAGGGTTTTGGGAGACGGTCTAAATATATGCCAAAGGGGGGCACCAGACGAGGCTCGGGGGGCCCAGGCGCCCCCTCGGCGCGGCCCAGGGGGGGTGCCACCAGGGCGCCTGGAGCCCTGGTGGCCCCCCCCCGGCTGTACTTTGGCTACCGGGAACCTTCTGGAACGCTGATTTTTTATATAATTTTTCCGGGATTTTTCTGGCAGTTCTCGTAAAGGGAAAAACTGAAATACAAAAACAGCAGAAAACAGAAACTGGCACTGGGGTGCACTGAGTTAATAGGTTAGTCCAAATATGATCAAAAGTGTATGGAAGTGTATAAATATCATAGCAATATCACCCAAAAGAGGCATGGAGCAAGCATAAATTATAGATACGTTTTGGACGTATCATCGGGCTCGACCGGAGAAGGCACTGTAGGCGAGGGAGGCGACGACGCGGCACCACGCCCGGCGTAGAGCACGTGCGCACCCTAGAGGCGTGCAGTCTGCTCGGCATTGTGCTCCTCAAGGAGCAGGAAGGAGCGCGTCTGGAGGAGCGAGGGCAGCGGCGACTGCGATGTGATGTGGGGGATGGCACCGTGGTACTGACGGTTGAGACCGCGCAGGAGGTGGAAGACCTGGCGCGTCTCCTTCACGGGCTGGCCGAGGTTGCGAAGCTGGTCGGCGTACGTCTTCAGCTTGGTGCAGTACTACATGATCGTTGATACGTCCAAAACGTATCTATAATTTCTGCTTGCTCCATGCCTCTTTTGTGTGATATTGCTATGATATTTATGCACTTCCATACACTTTTGATCATATTTGGACTAACCTATTAACTCAGTGCACCACAGTGCCAGTTCCTGTTTTCTGCTGTTTTTCTATTTCAGGTTTCCCCCATATTAAAAGTTCCCTAAAAATTCCGGGAAAAATACAGGAAAAATCAGCGTATCAGGAGCTTCCAGAAAAACCAAGGCAGGGCCAGAGGGGAGCCTGGGGTGGCCCAGGCGGCCACCCGGCGCGGCCCCACCCCTGGCCGCGCCAGGGGGGCGCCTGGGGCCCCACCTCCGCCTCTGGTGACCCCCTTTGGCATATATATTGCTCGCGTCCTGAAACCCTCGAGGACGGAACCATTTTTCGAGATCTCATCTATGTTCCGCCGCCGCCGCGCTTCCAAGATCGGGAGCACCAGGAGAACTCTTCCCGGCACCCTGCCGGAGGGGAGAACCACCACCGGGAGCTTCTCCACCACCATCGACGCCTCCCGGATGAGTTGTGAGTAGTCTCCCTTGGACCATGGGTCCATGACCAGTAGCTATGTGATGTTCTCCTCCCCTCTTTGTTCTTCATCGATTAGACCTCGTGAGCTACCCTACATGATCGAGGCACATATGTAATCTTTATGTTGTTGCTCTGCTGAGTTTGCTGGGATCCGATGGATTATGAGATTATGTTCAGATTGTGTGTGAGTAATATATTTGATTCACCTCTTTTATATTTATGTTCTTGAGTAATTCTTGCATGTTCTCCGTTGCTATTTATTGCTTTGGCCGAGTAGTAGGTAGTAACTCCAAGAGGGAACGTTATGCTTGATTGTGGGTTCATGCCCCTCGATGACTAGCTTGAGTGACAGAAACATGAGTCTAGGGGATGTGCTGTTGCCACAAGGGGGAAAACAACGATGCTTGTACTTGCGGGTGCAAGGATTGTTTACTTTACGCAAAGTTCTTTTAATGCAGTTGTCTGTTGCTTTGAGTTTACACTTTGGGTGGGACTCGCAACTTAATACCAGCGAGATGTTCTGGATAGATATCTCAAGGTGGATGATTAGCAGTAGATGCAGATGGATTTCGGTCTACTTGCCTTGGCGTACCACCCATGCTTTTGAGCCTCTACCTTTCTTACAGCATAGTTAGCATTGGTTTGCGCACATAATCCTGTCAATTGCCCAGCTGTAATTTGTTTACCTCGCTTAGCTGTTTTATCGTCTTTTGGGAGAGAGACATCACTAGTGAACATCATGGGACCCCGGTCCATATTACCATCACTGATCACACCCGCTATTTACTTCCTGTTCTTATTTCCTAGTTGCAGTCATACCTATCACTATTATCTCTTGCGTTTGATCCTTTGTAAACGACAAGGCCGGAAGGATTGACAACCTCTCTGTACTCGTTGGTAGCAAAGTTATTTGTATCTGTGTGCAGGTCCTGTCAAGCAAAAGTTTCTGGCGCTATTGACACCTTCTTGTCGACCCTCGGAGTCTCACGGGATTCGATCCTTGGTATCTTTGCCAAGGGAAATTTGCCGCTACGCTACATCTCAAACCTTCCACTTGGGGTAACCAACGAGGGGCGAGAAGCCATCAATCGTCATGTCGCCTTGCATGACGGCGTGGTACTCGGCGTCGCTGTAGACCACCCGGGAGAGTTGGTTGTCGCGGAAGAGCCCGTCGATAGCCGTCCAGACAGTGAGGGTCGTGTCCTCGTCCGCCATCACCGCATCGAGGAGATCAGGCGAGACTGTGGCGTTGAGCCAGTGAACCACAGCATGATCCGCCATGGCCCAGTCGGGATCGCTGAAGCGTGGGACAGCCGCAGCGTCCACGTGATCGCGGAGCCCGAACATGCCGATCGCCGTGTCGAAGTGGCGACACCACTCCGCGTAGTTGCCGGCGAGGAGGTCGAGGGTGATCGAAACGTGACGACGGATGTCGATGGTTTGCAGCACCGTGGGAGAGACGGTTGTCACAACCGGAGCAGGAACCACAGGGGCGGCCGGAAGGAGAGCGGGTAAAGGTGGAGGTAGTGCGACCGCGGCGACAGGGACGCCGGAACTATCCTGAGCAGGGGAGGAAGGGGAAGGCGGGTTGTTCTCCATAGCGGCGGAAGCGGGATCGTCGACCGGAGCGAAAGGATTGAGCCGGTCGCCGGTATCTGATACCATAAAGAGGAGAGAGTAGCTATAGGAATGAACGCACATCTATTAGCTCCGCCGTCTGGAACTATATACAGTTTACAGTGATCATCGTGCACCACTACCTGCCTGATCGTGGGCGACATGCCCACTACTCACACGCACGCACAGACCACGGGTCGTGCTCTATACACGTATACATGCACTCTACACTCTCTACACTCTAACAGTCAACAGTCTCATCGAGTGGAAGCGCGAGGGCAGCCATAAATCTACTAGTACCGCGAGGGCAGCCGTAGATCTACTAGTACGTGCGAGGTTGTGCCACAGTATGACCTTGAGCGCCGGTCGCTCGACGGCCTGGTGGTCTTCCTCACCCGCCTGTTCCCCAACCTATCCGAGGGCCTGGCAGTGCGATACCTGCGGCTCACCAACGCCGCCGCCCTCATCGCCGCCCGCATCATCTTGTCGGACCACGGCGTCAAGAGTTTCCGTGACTCGGGGCCGGACGACATCAACATCACAAAGTTCCATCAACATGTCCCTCAGGTGCGCCGGTCTCGCCGCCGGGCACCCCAACGCCTACCGCCACGTCTTCTCATGGTGCAACATCTGCAGCCGCATAGACGACGCGCTGCCCCTCCTCACCTCGTTGCGCGAGCGACAGGCATCCCGCCGTTCGATCTGTTCAGTGCTTGTCGGTATGCTTAACTATGGACCGCCGGCACGTGAAAAAGATGTTTGGCGTGCGTGGCGGCTCGCGGAAGCTTCTCTTCGCCGTCGTCCGTGCGGCATGCCAAAATTGCACAGCCACTTGCTCAACGGGACGCTCCAGGACACCTTCCACGGGTACTACATCCAGGCCCTCGCACGGCTGCCGTCGGGCTCTCGCTTCCACCGTGGCTTGATAAGGGCTGGCCACTGCTACAGCCCGCTCGACCCCGTATCCAACATCATCATCAACACCATCTGGTACGACGCCACACTCCCACCATCCAAAGCAGCCCCGCGTCGTGCACGCATAGCGTGTGGGGTGGTAGCCTCATGCGTTCGTGGACGTGCGTTGACAGGAGTGGAGCGAGGCGTGCATGCGTGCTCCGCCTATATAACCATCCCGTGTACTGCTGGTATGGTAGAGCCGAGTGTAGCCATGTAGCCACTGTAAAGAAGAAAAGAATTGGGGCGTTCGTGCGCCCGTGGCGGCATTAGTGCGCCGGTCGGAAAATCTTGTGTCCACTGTTCTTCTTCTTCCACCTCCGTTCGAGTGAGAGGAGAGGTAGCTAGAGGGCTGCGGTTCCAACAGATACTGGGGTCTGCCTTGTCTCTGCTGCATCCGGACTCTGGCTTCTGCTTTACTTGAACATCTCCACACGATGATAGGTTAGTGAAGCCAAACATTTCCATCAAGCAGCCTGCCATA
>LR738712.1:893427614-893479204 GCA_902687465.1 Secale cereale
ATCTATCTGTTTGTTCTCGCCTAGCAATATCATAACTGGAATGAATTCTCCTGCAATGATGAATTTTTTGGCACGTGACTGGTCTACGGTTGTGAATGCTCGTTTTTATCAGTTTTCTTTGAGCCGCCGATTGCGCTAATGATGGCCAACATAGTAACATTTTTCTAGTTTTTTAGGGTAAAGCATATAACTATAACTCATGTAAAAGCATATAAAATATGGCTTGATTGCACAATGCGTAGAATTTAAACTCTTTTTCTAGAAGATATACTATAAATAAATATGTCAATTTAAATTCAATTCATCAAATAAATAACAAAGCTACAATGATTAGGAGATATTTATAAACACGTAGAACCCATAGGAACTAGATGTGAGCAATGAGCTCAACCCGGCATTCCTTGGTGTCGGCGGGGAGTGGTAACAAACAACAAAAGGCACACAACATCAGGAGTCGACAGTACTAGGACCGGGCATCAACGGAGTGGTAACAACCAACAAAGGCAGACAACATCAGGAGTTGGCGATACTAGGATTGAGCATCAACGCGACAAGAGTTTTGGGGTCCGCTTTTTGTAAAAGGAAAAGATGTTTGGTTGCCTATATATTATTTCAGTTCCACGGAACACTACTAGGAAAAGGGCTATAGATGGGATGGGCACTAATGGCGCACCAGACATGCGGTGCGCCATTACTATATACTAATGGGGCACCATGTGTCGATACGCCATTAGTGTCCAAATACTAATGGCGCACCAGATATCCGGTGCGCCATTAGTAATAACTTCCTTTTTTTATATTGTTTTTACAGACATACTAATGGCGCATGATGGCGCAGTGCGCCATTACTAGTTTAACTAGTAATGGCACACCTCCAACTCAATGCGCGAGTACTATTTTTTTTTCAAAACTACTAATGGCGCACCAGCCATAAATGCGCCATTAGTAACACTGGTTACTAATGGCGCATTGATGACTGGTGCGCCATTAGTAAAGTGGGACCAGCTAGATATTTTGGACAGCCACACCTACACACTCACTTTTCCCACTTCATTCTCTTCACCTCCTCCTCCAAGCTTGTGTCGGCTGCCTCCTCCTCCTCACCTCATTTGCACCATAGATTCATCAAAATTAAGTGGTTAAATTACCTTTTTTTGATAGGTAAGTAAGGGGGGAAAGCTATCTTTATGTTGTAGATCATTTTTTCTCCCTCGAGCTCCAACAACCGTGCACATGCACTTTTTATGGCCTAGCTAGATCTATATATGTATGTTTGTGGTGTTGCACATGTTTGTGGTGTTGCATATATGTTTGTGTTTGCAGGTACCGGTATTTGAAATCCGATAGTTGCCAATATTTTGCCGAAATGTTGATTCATTTCCGTTTCGGCGAGAATTTTGGCACTATGCATTCTTTTTGGTCCTATTTTTAGGGAAAGTCATGCCAAATTTTTTCTTGGTTCTAAAATATCGTTTTGCTCTACCCCGCAGGCGACCATGGTCCGCACGATGACCATAGGCATCGTGAATAGGTTTTTGAGCTCCGCGAAGGCCGAGATGCTTCAAAAGAACGAGACGGAGATAAGATGTCCGTGTCGAAGATGCAAGCTGAAGAACCTTATTGCGGACCCGGATTCCGGGCAGGTGCGGGACCACCTGCTCTTGCGTGGTTTCATGGATGGCTATCGGTGGCAAGGTGATGAAGAAATGAGGAAGGGCAGCAAGACAACCACCGCGGCGAGGGCGGGCGAGAAGACGAAGAATCTCCAGGACATGATCACGACGGTGATGCTGTACATCATGTAGAAGATGCCGGACATGATGATGAGGAAGATCAAGACGAATGGCATGATCATGATCTAGATGAAGATGCCGAAGCAGACCACGATGGAGGCTGGGTGCAGGACCCTCATATTCAAGAGCTGCTTCTTAAGCAGACGGATAACGCAAGAGCTGCCGCCCGAGAGAAAGCCAAGCTGTATCAACTGGAGATAGACGCGGTTACTCCATTGTATGGAGGATGCAGGCCCGAGGATACCCGCCTGAAAGTAACGCTCATGGCTCTGGAGATGAAGGTAAAACACAAAATGACCGACGCATGCTTCGACGAGAACATGTCATTCTGGCACGAACGTCTTCCCAAGGGGAACATGTGCCCGACCAGTTTCGAGGAGGCGAAGAAAATCGTGTGTCCTCTGGATTTACCGCACATGAAATACCATGTGTGCATGAACAATTGCATCATTTATAGGGACGAGCACGCGGAGTCTACCATATGTCCGGTGTGCGGCGTCGCTCGATACAAGAAGCGGAAGAAAGCTCCTCGAAAAGTGGTGTGGTACTTTCCGATCACTCCTCGTCTGCAGCGGTATTCGCGGACCCTAAGGTAGCAAAGCTCCTGCGTTGGCACGCGGATAGGGAGGAGAAGAAGCGAGAAGATGACGGAAATGATCCGGAGATAAATAAAAAAGACAAGATGCTGAGTCACCCTAAGGATGCGAGCCAGTGGCAAGCGTTGAACTACGAAGACCTAGAATTTGGGAACGATCCAAGGAACATCGTGCTGGGCGAGAGCACCGATGGAGTCAATCCGTTTGGCAGCCAGAGAAGAACACATAGCACCTGGCCTGTGTTTATGTGGATGTACAACCTTCCCCTTGGTTGTGCATGAAGAGGAAGTACATTCACATGAGTATGCTAGTTGAAGGGCCGAAACAACCAAGGAACGACATCAATCTGTATCTGGGGCTGCTGAAAGAGGAGCTAGACAAGCTGTGGAAAACGCCAGCCAATACGTGGGACGCCGCAGAGAAAGAATATTTCCCTATGAGAGCCGCACTGCTCACGACGGTGCACGACTATCTCGGTTACGGATATGTCGCGGGGCAGGTGGTCCATGGATTTTCTGGATGCGTCAGGTGCATGGATGACACAACGTGTCGCCAGCTAGATAGAGATCCCGGGTCTTCGAAAACCGTGTTCATGGGACATCGAAGGTGGGTTCGCGAAGATGACCCGTGGAGGAAACACAAGGATCTGTTCGATGGTGAAATCGAACCCCGAAGTCGCCCGCGTACAAGGAGCGGCGAGGAAATAGACGAGCTGTTGAAAAATTGGAAAGATTGCCCACTGCCGGGAAAGAAGCAACAGGTGCCAGAGCCGGGAAAGAAGCGAAAGGCGCCAGAGCCGCTACTGAAGCTTTGGAAAATGAGGTCTGTTTTCTGGGACTTGCAATACTGAATATCCACCGTGTGCCTCACAGCCTTGATGTCATGCATATCACGAAGAACGTGTGCGAGAGTCTGCTTGGTACCCTGCTCAACATGCCAGAGAGGACCAAAGATGGGCCGAAAGCAAGGGCAGACTTTAAATCAATGGGCATCAGGCAGGAGCTTCACGCTAATGATGATGATTATGATGATGCTGATGAGGTGAAGCAGGACACGGAAAGTCGTCGCGAAGGCAAAAAGGCCAAGAAGACCGGAAATGACTACCCTCTCGCGTGCTTCACTCTAAGTCAGGAGGAGATCGAGCAGTTTTTCTCCTGCCTCGTAGGAGTAAAACTTCCATACGGTTACGCGGGGAAGATAAGTAGATACCTAGACCCAGCGAAGCAGAAGTTCAGCGGGATGAAGTCTCATGACTGTCACATGCTGATCACGCAGATATTTCCAGTTGCAATCCGTGGGATCATGGACGCGCACGTCCGTGAGACACTATTTGGCCTATGTAACTTTTTCGACATCATCTCTCGGAAGTCGGTTGGCGTGAGGCAACTCAGAAGGCTACAGGAAGAGATCGTGGTGATACTATGCGAGCTTGAGATGTACTTCCCGCCCGCATTCTTCGATGTTATGGTGCATCTGCTGGTCCATATCGTGGAGGATATCATCCAACTCGGGCCGACGTTCCTGCATAGCATGATGCCGTTCGAAAGGATGAATGGTGTCATCAAAGGATACGTTCACAACATGTCACGTCCAGAGGGAAGCATAGCCAGGGGCTTTCTGACCGAAGAGTGCATCTCCTACTGCACGAATTATCTAGGCATCGAGAACCCCGTTGGTCTGCCCGTCAACAGGCACCTCGGCAGGCTCGCTGGATGGGGTCGCCGCGAAATGCATGTCGACTTCGAGGGTCGACTCGCTGACTTTGAAAGAGCAAACCTAGTCGCGCTACAACACATAGACGTGGTCGATCCTTGGGTGGTAGAGCACAAAAGCTTTATTGAGAAGACGTACAATGACCGAGGCCAACATAGGACGGACGGAGATATAAACAAAGAGCACAACTCATGTTTCACGCGTTGGTTCAAGGTGAAGCTTCTGTCGTACCCTTTACATGAGGATTCTTCCGCAGAAGAAAATCTCATATTCGCCTTGTCACAGGGCGCCGAGCACAACCTGATGACCTATGAGGCGTACGATATCAACGGGTACACGTTCTACATCGAGGACAAGGACATGAAGAGCGATGGTTATCAGAACTCTGGGGTAACGATGGAATCCTACACCGGTAACGACAAGGACAGATACTACGGAAGGATCGAATAGATCTGGGAGCTGAGCTACGCTGGAGAGAAGGTCCCGATGTTCCGTGTCAGATGGGCCAAGAGCATCCTAAAAGAAGGCCGGTATTTCACCACCATGGTTATACCCGAAGCCAAATCCAAGACCGCGGGCGCAAACGTCACCGCGAAAAATGAGCCATGGGTACTGGCTTCCCAAGTGGACCAATGCTTCTTCATTACCGACCCATCAAAGACCAGTTGTGTTGTCGTGAGGAGAGGCAAAAGGAAGATCATCGGAATGGATGGAGTCGCCAATGAGCAAGACTTCGACAAGTACGGCGACCCGAAGATGGAACATGACGACGACGATGAAGTGCCATACACCACAAGAAGAAGCAGGACCACCCTACCTAAAGGACGTCCGTTCAAGAGGAGAACTCCATTTGCAAAAAAAAGGGCAAGAAGATTGTGAACAGATAGCTAGCTAAGATTGATTATATTTAAATTGTAGCCTTCATTTCTCGATTGTATTTCGACATATTCATAAATGTTTTTTCATGGGCACTTTTTGAATTCATGAATACTTTTTCAAATTTGATGATATTTTTCAAAAATTGGGGAGGTTGGGAATCGAACCTAGGACCTCCTGGTGTCTGCGCTGCGTGCTGACCAATCGGGCTACTAGATGGGGTTTGATGTAGATGGGGTTTGGTGGAAGATAACCTGTGGGCTCGAACAGAAATAAAAAAACATACTAATTTGTGTTATTATAAAATTTACTACTACTTGATTATGTCAACAGTATTTTATCCCACCCCAGGTATTTATGATTTATTCAGTAATAATCATACAAATAAAGTTGTTGTTCATAAAAATTCAAGTGAATATCATCATCAATAACTCACTCCATCTCCAAATTACTTGTCTTAGGTTTGTCTAGATACGGATTTGGGGCTTTATGGCAACAACTGTTGGAGCTGTAGGGCGTCGATGAGAAGGGTTGTGGAGGCGGTGCCTTCTCGACAGTTCTTGGCGACAAAGCTGATTGAGAGGAGAATGTGGGGTATAGGAGGAGCGATGTACTAGGATGGAACATTTTTTAATTTTTTTGTCTTTTTGTTGAGTATGTTAGGGCATGGTCAATTTCATCTAAATGAAAATATGGGAGGGATACATGGATATTTTATTTGATCAAAAACGAGCTCAACCGGATGTAGGGGCATCTATAGACGCATGCGAGAGTTGGAGTGGCATTTTCCAAAGTGTGGACATTGCAGTGACATTTTTATAAATAGCCAAAATTAGAGGGCTAATTATCCAATTAACCCAGGAAAGGTCAATTGTCATTGAGTCCAGAAATCTCTACCAAAGTTACTCCATCGATTTGGAAACTCTACTAAGATTTTGTAGATATTTAATGCTACATACAAATGCATAAGTTGCATAGATTAAGGAGTATGTTGTACTTTTCGTTTATGATTTAAGGTATAATTCATTATAGTTAATGTTTTTCTTAACATTTCAGACTTAAAAAAATTGTGATGCAACATAATTTCAGTTTAGCACAAGAAAATAGATTAAAACAAAACTATATAAAAAAATTAGAAATATTTATGATCATACATTGATGTTATTTATAAATGAGAATATTTATAAATGGAATTACTGCCAAGTTAAGTTACAGAGAAGTAAAAATGCTTAGTATAAATGGTCGAGAAAATAATTACTTATAAAATAGAAAAATGATGCAAGGTGTTACATGAATTTTTTGAGACGCATGCTTTCATATGTGTTCGTGGCTTCTACTCTGACCACTAATGTTCGCTTGTTTCGAAATGTCGCGTTCATCTCTACAAGGTTTCTAATGTGTGTGTGATACTAGAAAAAGCACCTGCACAAAATGTTGTTGCATTGACCGATGGTTCTCCATTACATGCCAGTGTTATTATTGGAAACAATCTCCCACAACTAAGGTATTGTCGCCGTTAGAAGACATATCATCTTCTTCGGGCAATTGAAAAAAAGAGACATGTATAGACTTCAAGCAATTTCTTCTCACGTTGTCCTCCTAGTAAGAGCTGCTAGGAAGAAGGGCAAGCTATACTTTTACGTTGTGAATTCTTGGGAAGTGTTTGTTGTTCATAAAAAATATCATGATGAAGTGTTAGGCGAATTAATTTGGGAAAATTGGCGAGGATTGATTGTATACAGATGAGATTCGTATACCACATTTCAACTAAGCTCAAACGAGTGAAAGGCTCTTGTCTCAAGCCTTCCTTATTTTCGTGGACTACCACAATATTGGCCTACTTGTTCCTTAGTGAGCTTATTCCTGAGTACTTAAACGAGTTTAGTTTTTTACATGCAACATGCTCGACAAAGATGTATTTATTTTCTATATATTGAGGTTGAGATGTTTTCGTGACGTGCAAGACCTAATTTATTACAATCAGGGTTTGTTGCTACCCTATCCACTATCAGGTGGATTTTTTTTGGATATATAACTGTCTTTCTGGGTACAACATTTCTATCCGTCTTGGACTAAAATCAAATCACGTACTTTGCTCCAGTTGCTTTTTGTGGTTCTTTTCATTACTTACCTACAATGATCCACTAAAAAATCCTATCATGTCCTTCACCCATGTAGTGGCTGCAATGGTCGTGCATGCGTGTGTTCTCCTTAATCGAGCAGAGTGAGCTGGTGGCCGCAGTTAAGTGGAGTTAGATACTAAGTTTTCATATTTATAACCGAGACTCTTAGGCCTTGTACAATTCAAGGTGCTTAGGGAGATGCTTAGTAAAATATACCGAGTTTTGGCTAAGCACCATAGCTTGTCTATACAGGAGGGATGCCTAACTAAGCGTCAACCCTCTAAAACGAAGCACCGATGCTTAAAGAAAAAATTGTTTATTTCTCTTAGCATATCTCCCAAGCACCTTGCATTGTACAAGGTCTTATGGGGAATGGTGGATGCTTCCTAGTACATATCTAAATTCAACTCTTACCTTAGGTGAGATTGGTACCACATGTAGGCATTCACTAGTTTAAGAGTCCATCATTTTGAGCTTTATCTATAAAGTTGGGTGAAAACCTGATTTGCTAGTTTAAGAGTGCATCATTTTGAGCCGGAAGATTGACATATTTGTTGAGTGGGGTGGTTGATAATTCTCATTCGTCCTTTTCCTTCATATACACAAAACATTGTCCTCGGAAATGGCCCGAACCCAAAACATGAGTAGGGATTGCTAGTGAATCATGAAATAAAGGTCACGCCCATCAGTGTCGTCACTGATGGGTGTGTCCCACCTGCTCGGGTTTTCTTCTCTTCCTTTCTGTCTCCTCCAATGCATACTTATTTTTTTATCTTTGGATAAGCGGTTTTGTTGTTATGAAAACAACTTTCGACTAGGGGTATCCTTAGAAATGCGGTAGAGTGTAAACAAGTATTAGAGAGGGCATGTACGACCGTCTTATGGCCAAGTTTGTCGCACACGACACACTTGACAAGGTTGATAAAATGATATTTTTTGAATATATCAAGCACGTCCTAGCCATCTGTTAGGAGGGACTAGGCAGTCAAAATTTTCAAATCCGACATGACTCCTTGGAACCCTCTGTCGAACTCTTGGCGAAGTCGATTCTAGTCGAACGCGGCTCCACGGACTTGACCCTAGTGGTGACTTGGGGGCTACGTATAGGCCCAAAAACTCCAGTGTCTTCCCTTCAGTTTATTCAAATGAAGATGGAATGAGAGTAAATTCACCAACATTTTGTAAGATTTCTGAACATTTCATTATTGTATAACTACTTTTTATCTATAAACTATCTAGCTATTTGTTAAAAAAATGAACCTTTCCGCAAAATAAAAAACACCAACTGGAAAGCAAGAATGGTTCCTAGGTGTTTAGGGTTTCCCCGTCTTCCGCTGGTGCTGCCATCGATCAGCCTTTTCTTCTGTGACCTTAGGGCCATGACGGTGTGGTCGATTGTGGTCCTTGCTAGCAGGAGGGCTCATGCTTCGTTTTTAGAATTTTTTCAATCAGTTTAGGGTTTGTGTCCTGCTCAGCAATGCGAGGCGGCGGCGGTTCCTTGAAGATGGAATCAGGTTCTCCCATACAACCGTCATATTGGTGGTTTGCTTGCATCATCGATGGACGTGCAAAGGTGTGTCTCCGTTAGATATCATAAGATTCGGTCGGGGTTTGTCTTCAGTGGATCTGTGACTATCCGATCGCTGTTCGTCTGCACTCATGTGTCTACATGTTGGATATTTCTGATCCACGCTTTCTCTTAGGACATGATGGTGGCACGTCTTCGGCTCACTTTAGTGCTACTAGTCATCCCTAGATGATTAAGGATGTAATTTTTAATATTTTTTTGTTTTTTGTACTGCCATAATGTTTGATGACTAGTTCAATAGTTTTTTCGGTAATAAAGGAAAATGAACACCTAGGAAACCATGAAAAGGAAGAAAACTCGCTAGAGAAGCTCTTCGGTGTTGGACCGGCTCACCTCAACGCCATGTGTGTGCGCATCAATGCGTTGATTAGTGATTTCTCCTCCTATTGCCCGCTTCTAGCGGCAAAATGCCACTATGACGCGCGCACGTCTGCACGGGTGTGCGAGGCGCGCGGTCCATTAAACCAAGATGCGTCTAGCAGGCAAACGGCTCTCCGCTAGCGCACTGGGGCAGCCCATCATTTTAGAAACTTTTTATTTGCCTTTTCAATTAGGAAAGCTTTTTCATCTATTTTTTTCACAATCTGTTAGATGCTTGCATGGTCATCCGACGGTGCATGTGTTTTGTTCTGTTGTGCATTTGCTTCAATGTTTCAAAAAATTTAAAAGGCAAAACTCCCGAACTATGCATCGAAATTAAGATCCACTTTCACTGTTGCAATTGTCGCAACATGCTTATCGAAATTAGATCACGCATGAGTGTGTTTTGATTTTTTTTTGTAACTTAGGTCCATTAGGTGCAACTGACTGATAGTCGATGTGCAACTACCTGACATTCGATATGCATATTTCTCCCTACCAATGGATGTGCGGTTCTCACTGATGGCACGTCCACCCGAAAACCACCCCCTGCCAGTGAGATGCGCAACTTCGTCTGCTGCCTCGGCCAACTTCCTAGTAGTCGATGTGCAACTTTCCACCTATCGTAGATATCTATTTTGACTGTTTGCTGCCTTGGTCAACTATTTAGCGGTGGATGTGCAACTTCGGTTCCCGCCCCGACCAACTGCCTAACAATGATGTGCGACTTTCCCGTACCCCATGGATGTGTAGTTTTTATGTTAGTTTCCCAAATTGTGGACTAGTCCCTCCTTTTCGGTTTATAGGGCTTAAATCTGAAATCTAATCAACCAAGGTAGATGGTTGATTAGAGGAATGTATATCGTAGTTTGCAAAATTACTCAAATTTTAATCTGCTTTAATTATAGTGTATGCATGGATGACCACTAAATGAGTAGGTACGGTTACATGCATTAGCTGGTTTCTTTTAATCCTTCCATGCATATTGGAATGTGAACATGTGATGGAAAGAAATAAAAATAAGACGTATAATATGGAAAAGACCCATGCATTGGCTGGTTCACTACTAGGAAAAGAGCTATAGATGATATGGCCACTAATGGCGCACCAGACATGTGGTGCGCCATTACTATATACTAATGGCGCACCATGTGTTGGTGCACCATTAGTGTCCAAATACTAATGGCGCAGCACATCCATGGTGCGCCATTAGTAACAAATTTTTTTCATTTTTTTTTCAAAACTACTAATGGCGCACCAGTGGATAGTGCGCCATTACTAGTTAAACTGTTAAACTAGTAATGGAGCACCACATCCACGGTGCACCACTTGTAATTTTTTTTCAATTTTTTCAATTTTTTTAAAACTAGTAATAGCGCACCAGTGGATAGTGCGCCATTACTCGTTTAACTAGTAATGGCGCACCACATCCACGGTGCGCCACTAGTATTTTTTTTTTCAATTTTTGTTTCAATTTTTTTTCATTTTTTTTCAAAACTAGTAATGGCGCACCGTGTGTGTGGTGCGCCATTACTAGTTGAACTAGTAATGGTTGAACTAGTAATGGCGCACCACTCCCACGGTGCGCCATTACTAACTTGGTCCAAAAATTCCACCGAATGCACCTCCCCCCTTGGACCGCCTTTTCAGTTTAAAAAAAATAGAAAATGATGGAAATGTCAAAAAATAAAAGAAAATAAGTTTCCCATGTGATATGTGGTCTACTAGTTGGAAAAATTTACAAATATGAATTTCGACTATATTTGCAAAATATCTCTGGAATTTGTAAAATGGGCATATCTTTTGCATACGAACTCGGATTAAAAAGTTTTTTATATGAAAAATTATCTACTCGAAAAGTTACATCCGAATTTAACAGGGGGAGCGTTAAACATTTTCAAAATCCCAAAAAACCTAACATAAAAAAAGTTACCGGGCTTTTAAGATCTAGAGGCAAAAAAATTCAAACTTACTAGTGGCGCACGTTTGCTAGGTGCGCCACTAGTAACAGAAAAAAAATTGGTTTCGAAAAAAAAAATCACAATTTTTTTCAAAATATGATATTCAAAATTTCATCATACTCATGAATATGAACAAAGTCCTAGACATTAAGAAGGTTTAAAAGGATTGATATGATAGATATATCGACAAGTGCCTATGAAGTGAGCTGGTGGTGGGGTTGGATAGAACTGTGAAGTTAAGCATGCTTGGGGTGGAGTAGTGTGAGGATGGGTGACCTTCCGGAAAGTTTGAGCACAGAGTGCGATTTGACTTGAGATTAAGCATATCCATGTGGTGCGCCATTAGTATACCAGATACTAAAAATCTAATGGCGTGGTGCTAGTGGCGCACCTGTAGTGCGCCATTAGTAGCGAAAACAGGTGTGCCACTAGCAGCCCTTTTCCTAGTAGTGGTTTCTTTTAACCCTTGAATGTATCAATTTAATGCATCTTAGGTGGAAAGAAGAGAAAATAATAATAAGACTTATAAATGAAAAAAATTCCCCTACCGCTCAGAGCCTTGGAGGGTGGCATCTGCCTAGAAGGATGGCAAGGGTTCTGGGGCCAAAGCTCTAATCCGTGTCCGGCGGAGGACACGAGGGAAGAAGGAGATCGATTCGGATCCGAATCCGTGCGGCCTGCATCCGTGTTTTTAAGGTGAGAAGCAGATTTTATCATCTATTTTTAAGGTGAGAAGCAGATTTTATCCTTCCCAACACCGCCGCCGGACGAATCCACAACCAATCCAATCCCTATATCCGTGGCCACCGGCGATGGCACTCCTGCCAACCAACCCAAGCCAACCGGGCCTTCGGGTCTACGAGCCCAACTTCGCTTCTGACTCCCCCCGGTCCGAGGAAGAAGCCGAGTCCAGATCCCATCCGCTGCACAAGATCGGCGCCATCTACCGCAAGGCACGGAGGCGGCTCGCGAGCGGCAGCCACCGGCCGCAGGGCCTCTGCCTCGGCCTCCTCGACCCGGCCTCCAACATCGTCGTCAATGAAGAGGAGAGAGTAGCTATAGGAATCAACGAACATCTATTAGCTCTGCCGGCTGGAACTATTTACAGTTTTACAGAGATCATCGTGCGCCACTACCTGGCTGATCGTGGGCGACATGCCCACTACTCACACGCACGCACAGACCATAGGTCGTGCTCTATACGCGTATACATGCACTCTACACTCTCTACACTCTAACGCCCCCGCAGTCTTGGCGTCGATTGGCGCGACGCAAAGACTGGCCCTAAACTGGAGGAAAATGTCTGTGGGCAAGCCTTTCGTCATGACGTCGGCGAGCTGCTGTGTGGTGGGGATGTGAAGTACGCGAAACTGGCCGAGCGCCACTCGTTCCCACACAAAATGGATGTCGAGTTCGACATGCTTGGTGCGGCAGTGGTGCACGGGGTTGGCGGAGAGGTAGCAGGCAGACACATTGTCGCAGTAGACCACCGTTGCCGAGCGGACATGAAGAAGAAGCTCGCCGAGAAGTTGATGTAGCCAGATGCATTCGGCGATGACGTTGGCGACGCCGCGGTACTCAGCCTCAGCGCTCGAGCGAGACACGATGGCCTGATGCTTGGAGGACCAGGAGATGAGCGCGTCGCCGAGGTAGACGCAGAACCCAGATGTCGACCGACGGGTGTCCGGGCAGCCGGCTTAGTCAGCATCGGTGTAGCCGTGGAGATCCAGTGTTGAGGAAGCACGGAGATGGAGCCCGGGCGTGGGCGTCCCCCGGATGTAGGGCAACACACGCTTGATGAGAGCTTGATGGCATTCCCGCGGATCGTGCATGTGCAGACATATCTGCTGCACGGCGTACGTGAGCTCAGGCCGGGTGATGGTGAGGTACTGAAGCGCGCCGGCGATGCTGCGGTAGCCCGACGGATCCGCCGCGCGCGGCCCCTCGGCCTGGGGAAGCTTGCCCTTCGTGTCGACCGGCGTGGGCGACGACTTGCAGTTGTCCATGGCAGCGCGTTCGAGGATGTCCTCGGCGTACTGCTGTTGACAGAGGAAGAAGTCGGACGCGGTGCGCGTCACCTGAATGCCGAGGAAGAAGCGCAGGGCGCCGAGGTCCTTCAAGGAGAACTCACTGGTGAGGGCGTGGACGATCCGTTGGAGAAGAGCCGGGGTCGACGCAGTGAGCACGATATCGTCGACGTAGAGGAGGAAGGCCGCGTCAGCGCCGCGCGTGTAGGTGAACAGAGAGGAGTCAGAGCGCGTCGCGGCGAAGCCGATCGTGTTGATGAAGGCAAGGAACGTCTGAAACCAGGCGCGTGGGGCCTGCTTAAGCCTGTACAACGACTTGTTGAGGTGGCAGACATGCTCAGGACGGTGCTCGTCGACGAAGCCAGCTGGCTGGAGACAGTAAACCTCCTCCGCAAGTGTTCCATGCAGGAACGCGTTCTTGATGTCCAGTTGATGAACTGGCCAGCGCGCGAGGCAACAATGGTGAGGACGGAGCGGATCGTCACCGGCTTGACCACCGGCGAGAAGGTCTCGCCGTAGTCCACGCCAGCGTGCTGATTGAAGCCTCGGACCACCCACCGGGCCTTGTACCATTCGAGAAAGCCATCCGCACGGAATTTGTGCTTGAATACCCATTTGCCGCTGATCAGGTTGGCGGTGGACGGGCGAGGGACCAGCTCCCTGGTCCGGTTGGCGACGAGCGCAGCAAACTCTTCGCGCATGGCAGCTAACCAGTTGGGATCGCGCACGGCAACCCGAACGGAGCTGGGCAGCGGCGAGAGGGAGTTGGTAGAGGAGGCAACAACGGCATCATAGTACTTTGGATTGGGCTTGAAGACGCCGGCCTGGACGTGGGTCACCGGGCGGCGGGGGACCGCAGCTGAGGCGAGGACACCGGTCTCTGAATCTGAAGCCGTGGCGGAGACTGAAGCAGAACACCGCTCTAGAGACGGCGAAGAGACAGAGCCGCTCGATGAGGATCGGGCAGCCTCAGTTGAAGGAGCGGAGCGCCCGCTAGCGGCGACGCCAGGAGAGCCGTCCAGAGATGATCGGACGGTCGTGTTTGAACGCGTGGGCGACGCGGGCGATTCGACGTCTGCGGTTGAACGCGGCGAAGGCGTGGGTGATCCATCGACTGGTCCAGGGACTGGAGGCGGGCGCGGCACAGACGGAAAGAGCTGCAGGATCGGCGGAGCCCAAAGCGGCGGTGGAGCAGGCGGAGCGGCAGGCTCATGGCGCGAGAAGGGGAAGATGTCCTCGTGGAAAGAAACATGGCGGGAGGTGATGACTCGCTTGGACTGAAGATCAAAGCAGCAATATCCGCGGTGATCGGCTGGGTAGCCGAGGAAAACACACGCGGCTGAGCGATAGTCGAGCTTGTGGCGAGCGGTGGAAGTGATGTTGGGATAGCAGAGGCAGCCGAACACGCGTAGGATGCTATAATCAGGGGCAACTCCGAGCAACAGCTCATGGGGCGTCTGTGGCGTGCTGTGGTGACAGGGACGCTAGTTCATCAGAAAAGTTGTAGTGTTCAGAGCTTCAGCCCAAAACCGTGGTGGCATCGATGCGTGAAAGAGAAACGCGCGCACGCTGTCATTGAGCGTGCGGAGGATGCGTTCAGCCTTGCCGTTCTGCTGACTGGTGTAAGGGCACGACAAACGGAGCACGGTGTCGTGGGAGGCGAGAAGCTCGCGTGAGGCATGGCTGTCGAACTCGCGGCCGTTGTCTGTTTGAACAGAGAACACATGTAGCTGAAATTGCGTGCGGGCATAGGCATAGAAATCACGCAATACAGGCAGAATTTCAGAATTGTGTTTGAGGGGAAAGGTCCAAACATAGTGAGTATAATCGTCAAGAACCACTAAGTAGAACTGATCACCAGAAACACTGGGCACTGGAGATGTCCACACATCAAGATGCAGTAGTTGAAAGGGAAAATAAGTATAACTGACATAATCTGAATAAGGGAGGCGCACATGCTTGCCAAGATGACAGGCGTGGCAAGGATGCGGCGCAGGTTTACTGAAAAGAAAGCTACTGTCGACGAGCTGAAGCTGGGCTGAACCCAGGTGACCGAGACGCTGGTGAAGATGAGTGGCAGTGACGACGCCGGCAAAGGGAGACGCAGGGTGCTTGGTCGCCGCCGTCACGGAGTAAAGGTCACCGGTGGAATCACAGCGCAGGATCACCGCCCGAGTTCGGAGGTCCTTGACAGAGAAACCAAATAAGTCAAACTCCACTGAAACAGGATTGTCACGACAAATCTGACGAACAGAGAGGAGGTTTTTGATGAGCGAGGGAGAGACAAGAATGTTGCGCAGTTGGATGGGAGAGGTACCGGAGATGAGTAAGTCGGTGCTGGTGTGTGTGATGGGAAGATGCTCACCACTACCAATGACAATATGAGAGGAGGAACAAGAAGGAAGAAGAGTTTGAAGAGTACCAGGGGAGTTGGTCATGTGGGATGCCGCACCGGAGTCCATGTACCACTCTGAAGCACTGTCGGAGGACGACGGCCCCGCCGTGGCGCTGTGAAGTTCGGCCTGGAGAGAGTCCATGTCCAGCGGCTGCTGCTGGTGTGTGCCAGGAGGAGCAGCGTAGGCAGGCGGCGGAGCGTAGCCGTACTGATGTGCATAGGCAGGCGGAGGCCCGTAGCCGTACGCACCAGGAGCGGCGGGAGCGGCGTACATATCCTGTTGGGGAGGCGTGCCAGGCGTGGGCCAAGCACACCAGAGCCCGGTGCACGCCACGACATGGGCCAGGCCTGAACCAGCCCCGTCCAGGAGTTGGTGCCGGGTATGGGAGCGGGCAGGCCGGGGACCCGTGGGGGCGTAGGTGAAGACGGCGAGCCGCCAATGCCATTGCCGCGCCCACGACGACGGCCACGGCCACCGCGCGCACGGCCGCCACCGGCGGTGTCGGGTGATGGCTTCTCGCCCCTCGTTGGTTACCCCAAGTGGAAGGTTTGAGATGCAGTATAGCGGAAGTTTTCCCTTGGCAATACCAAGGATCGATTTCCCTGAGACTCCCAGTTTCAACAAGAAGGTGTCAACTGCTAACGGCGCTAGATATTAGCAATCAACGTGGACCTGCACACAGATACAAATAACTTTGCTCCCAACGAGTACAGAGAGGTTGTCAATCCCTCCGGCCTTGTAGTTTACAAAGGATCAAACGCAAGTGATAATAGTGATAGGTATTGCTGCAATAGTAAGTAAAAGCGGAAAAGTAAATAGCGGATGTGATCAATGATGGTAATATGGACCGGAGTCCCATGATGTTCACTAGTGATGTCTCTCTCCCAAAAGACGATAAAAAAGCTATGTGAGGTAAACGAATTACAGCTGGGCAATTGACAGAATTATGTGCGCAAACCAATGCTAACTATGTTGCAAGAAAGGTAGAGGTTCAAAGCATGGGCGGTATGCCGAGGTAAGTAGACCGAAATCCATCTGCATCTACTACTAATCATCCACCTTGAGATATCTATCCAGAACATCTCGCTAGTATTAAGTTGCGAGTCCCACCCATAGTGTAAACTCAAAGCAACAGACAACTGCATTAAAAGAACTTTGCATAAAGTAAACAATCCTTGCACCTGCGGGCACAATCACCATTGTTTTCCCCCTTGTGGCAACAGCACATCCCCTAGACTCATGTTTCTGTCACTCAAACTAGTCATCGAGGGGCATGAACCCACAATCAAGCATAACGTTCCCTCTTGGAGTCACTACCTACTACTTGGCCAAAGCAATAAATAACAACGGAGAACATGCAAGAATTACTTACGAACATAAATATAAAAGAGGTGAATCAAATATATTACTCAAACACAATCTGAACATAATCTCATAATCCATCGGATCCCAGCAAACTCATGATAGCAACAGCATAAGGATTACATATGTGCCTCAATCATGTAGTGCAGCTCACGAGGACTAATTAGTGAAGCACAAGA
Organism: Secale cereale; assembly: GCA_902687465.1. Classification (NCBI taxonomy): domain Eukaryota; kingdom Viridiplantae; phylum Streptophyta; class Magnoliopsida; order Poales; family Poaceae; genus Secale; species Secale cereale. The sequence continues at coordinate 893,444,589 of LR738712.1, forward strand.
ACGGGAGGAGAACATCACATAGCTACTGGTCATGGACCCATGGTCCAAGGGAGACTACTCACAACTCATCCGGGAGGCGTCCATGGTGGTGGAGAAGCTCCCGGTGGTGATCCTCCCCTCCGGCAGGGTGCCGGGAAGAGTTCTCTGGTGCTCCCGATCTTGGAAGCGGCGGCGGCGGCGGAACAGAGATGCGATCGCGAAAAAGGTTTTCCGTCTCGAGGGTTTTGGGAGACGGTCTAAATATATGCCAAAGGGGGCACCAGACGAGGCTCGGGGGGCCCAGGCGCCCCCCCCCGGCGCGGCCCAGGGGGGCGCGCCACCAGGGCGCCTGGAGCCCTGGTGGCCCCCCCAGCTGTACTTTGGCTACCGGGAACCTTCTGGAACGCTGATTTTTTATATAATTTTTCCGGGATTTTTCTGGCAGTTCTCGAAATGGGAAAAACTGAAATACAAAAACAGCAGAAAACAGAAACTGGCACTGGGGTGCACTGAGTTAATAGGTTAGTCCAAATATGATCAAAAGTGTATGGAAGTGTATAAATATCAGAGCAATATCACCCAAAAGAGGCATGGAGCAAGCAGAAATTATAGATACGTTTTGGACGTATCAACATCCCCAAGCTTAATTCCTGCTCGTCCTCGAGTAGGTAAATGATAACAAGAATAATTTATGTGGTGACATGCTATTAACCATACAGGACTTTTTCATAGTCATATGACAAAAGCTTACTGAGACAATGAATCTATAGTAATTAAGTTGCCTCATGAGAAAATCACAAAGAACTGAAAGTTTTACAATATGATACTGAAACATCAAATAGATTTGTAATGAACATGGTGTGCAAATATGATAAAGTGATATCTCGCTTGCCCCCTTTAGTGAAGCAAAACATAAATGCAGGGGCACCTCCAAGGTTTAAGTGATGACTAGATACAATGATTTCAAAATAAACAATATCACAATCATGCAAAAGACAATGCTACTTTGGGACAATGCACATTACACTCAGAATGACAATCATGCTCTCAGTAGTTGGTGCTTTAAAAGAAGGTGGAAACTCTCGAACCGTGGCTTTTGTTGGCAAGGTTGAAAACCCGTAGTCGGAAACAAAGACAAAACATGTACCAGAGCTCTTAGCTTTAAAACAGAGGTAATAATTTTTTAGATCATGCATGTTTCGTCAACGAATGCTAGCAGGCAACTCAATCACTTCTTGAGATGGACAAGTTTCAAGGAACGGCTCCCGAATGAGGACGATCACATCCTCCTAATCTCCTTTGTTTATCACTGCCAAAGTTTTCTGATTTCTCATGAACAAAGCGTGAAGGAGGGTTTGTTTGTTATATTAATTTTGAGCCGGGCGCACTCAATGCCAGTTCCTTCTCGTATTATGGGTTTGCACATTATACATGCAATCCCGGGGTGAAGCTTGTCCAACTTAAAAAGATTATGAATTAACTACTACTTCCTCATGGACTTACAACAGAGGCACAAAATAGGAATGCATTTTTCTTTGAATAATTTCGAGAAGGTACATGCAAGTCTCCGTTAGGAATGGCAGGTAAATACCATGTAGGAAGGTATGGTGGACTCATATGGCATAACTGGTATAAAAGAATGTGGATGCACAAGCAGTCAGTCCGCTTAGTACAGGTGGAGGTTAGCAAAAGACTGGGAGCGACCAACTAAGAGAGCAATGACGGTCATAATCATGCAGAGCGACAAAGCAACATTGAATCAGGCATGGAAGTTATATCGCTACTCAGAAACAAAAGATCATCAAGGCTTGACAGACTTTCTTTACAGTCTTAAATATGCGTGAGCATACGCCAAGTCAATCAAAATAAATTCTCGAAGGAAGATATTACTAAACCATACCACATCATAAGCAAACAAATCATGTTGGTACTCCAATAACACATTGGGAACCCCCCAGCTATTTGAGACTAACCATAAGAAAACATGAACTACTAAGCGCCATTATGCACGTAGCATCTTTATCATAGACATATCAACCAATGCAACGGAAGCAAACTCTCTTAATAAGATAAGCATGATAACTAAAGAGAGTTCAAGCAACCAACTAAACGAAAGCTCTTTAAAAAGATAAGCATGAATACTAAGAGCTAAGCATGATAGTAGCTATTAAAAGACAAAGAACACACACAGCAAGGATAGACATGAAAATTGTATGTTATGTTCTAGGTAGAAGTGGAGCGTGTTTCTCTCCCACATAAAGAAAGCTGAGTTCCGACTTGTTATGAAAAGCTAAAAGAAAACTAAAAGGAAAACTAAAAGCAAGACGCTACAAGCATAGCACATAACACATGAAGTGATTAAAATATAGTGGAACGAAAGACGAACTGATAATGTTGATGGAGAAGGGGATGCACGGGGGCATCCCCAAGCTTAGACGCTTGAATCTCCTTGAATATTTCTTGGGGGTGCACGGGGGCATCCCCAAGCTTGAGCGTTTGACACTCCTGAATCTTTTTATCATCTTCCCTCGCACACTTGAAAACTCCCTTCATGCATAACTCATCATAATATGATTAGCGAGGTTAGTACCCATAATAAAATAATTGTTCCTTGCTGGAAATAAAGATATTCTTGAAGTTCTACTGTTTCTCAAGATTGCCAAAAGGTTTTTGCAAAGAAAAAGCAAGCTCTAGGTTTGCAAAATGAAGGAAAGGCAAAACAGGACAGAATCTGTGAAAAACAGAACAGCAGGTAGTAAATGATTTTTTCGGGGTACTTCTACAACTCTAATCAAAAAACTCAAAACAGACACACAAAAGACAATTATATAGATCACGCTGTCGAAAAAATTCAGACCAAAAATATGATCTGGTGATTTTATACGAATTTTTCTATCCAAGGACAGAATCTGTTTCCTGGACAGCACGTCACAACTTTTGAACTTTCTTGCAATCAGAGGCTATACTTGGCACAAAATTTGAAAAGCAAAGATACAATGATGATGCTACAGTAGTAACAACATAAAGACACAACAAAAACAAAATAAAATTTATTCATTGGGCTGCCTCCCAAAAGCGCTTTCTTTTATGCCTTTAAGCTAGGCATAATGCAAAGAGATCAAGTTTTATCAAGAGTAAAAGAATAGCTAGCCCGTACAACGGACTCAAAAGGTAACTTAATCTTCTTTCGAGGGAAGTGTTCCATCCCTTTCTTGAGAGGAAACTGAAATTTTATATTCCCCTCTTTCATGTCAATGATAGCACCAACGGTGCGTAGAAAAGGACGTCCCAAAATAATTGGACAAGAAGGTTCACATTCAATATCCATAATAGTAAAATCAACGGGAACATAGTTGTCATTGACAATGATAAGAACATCGTCAATCCTCCCTAAAGGTTTCTTTATGGAAGAATCAACGAGACGAACACCAAAAGAACAAGAATCAAAAGGTTTCAATTTAAGCATATCATATATTCTTTTGGGCATAACAGAGGTACTAGCACCAACATCACATAAAGCATAGCAAGAGAAGTTATTCAACTTAATTTTTATCATAGGATCCCAACCATCTTCTAGCTTTCTAGGTATGGAGGCTTCTACTCTAAGTTTCTCCTCCCTAGCTTTGATAAGAGCATTAGTGATATGCTCTGTGAAGGCAAGGTTAATCGTGCTAGTGCGGGGATCTCTAGACATCTTGTGAAGGAAATCAATAACTTCGGTAAGAGTGCAATTGTCAAAATCAAGGTCACTAATATCAAGTAAGGTGGTAGTGGTGTCCTTTAGGTTCACTTGTTTGGTAGTTTCTATAGTCATAGCATCACCATTAATAGGTCCATCGGGACCAGGAGTGCATTGGGTGCTAAGAGTTTGGATATCCTCAACAACTTGGATAGTAGCAACAGTGTGGTGGGTAGGAAGGCTCTTAATTCTATCTTCTTCCTCCCTTTCTCTAGCCCATCTCTCTTTAAGTTTAGCCATCATCCTAATATTTTCCTTAATTTGCACTTGAATAGCATTAATAGGAGTGACCTTCATCTCCTCAAGAGGAGAAGTTCTAATTTTAAGCAATTCTACCTCATTGGCTAAATTGTCTACCTTTGAAGAGAGATCACCTAGTTTGTTTAGTTTTTCTTCTACACTATTATTAAAAGCTTTTTGGGTAGTGATGAAATCTTTAAGCATAATCTCTAGTTCAGTAGTGGAGTTCTTGGTGCTAGGATAAGCATTGTTGTTCCCATAAGAATTAGAGGGGAACGGTCTAGGATTGCTACCAAAATTACTCCTATAAGCATTGTTATTAAAATTGTTTCTAGAGATTAAGTTCACATCTACATGTTCTTGAGCAATCAAAGAATTTAAAGGAACATCACGACGATCAACAGAAGATTGCTTCGAAAGTAGAGACATGATCAAGTCAACTTTTTCATTTAGGGAGGAAATCTCCTCGACAGAGTTTACCTTCCTACCTCTTGGAGCGCGTTCGGTGTGCCATTGGGAATAGTTGGTCATCATCTCATCGAGAAGCTTTGTGGCAGCACTAAGTGTAGTTGACATAAAGGTTCCTCCCGCGACCGAATCTAACAAGTTCCGCGAGGTAAAGTTCAAGCCTGCATAAAAAGTTTGGATAACCATCCAAGTAGTCAAACCATGAGTAGGGCAGTTCTTGATAAGAGATTTCATACGTTCCCAAGCTTGGGCAACGTGTTCATTATCCAATTGTTTAAAATTCATTATGTTACTTCTTAGTTGGATAATTTTAGCAGGTGGATAGTACTTTCCAATAAAAGCATCTTTGCACTTGTCCCATGAATCTATGCTGTTTCTAGGCAAAGACTGAAACCAAATTTTAGCTCCTCCTCTCAAAGAGAAAGGAAAAAGCTTAAGCTTAACAATATTACCATCTATTTCTTGGTAATTTTGCATATCACAAAGTTCAACAAAGTTGTTCAAGTGTAAAGCAGCATCATCTCCAGCACCGGAGAATTGATCTTTCATGACTAAGTTCAGTAAAGCAGGTTTAATTTCATACGAAGGTGCTGAAGTGGCAGGTGTAGTGATAGGTGTGCAGATAAAGTCATCGTTGTTGTGACTAGTGAAGTCACACAACTTGGTGTTCTCGGTGGAACCCATAGTAGCAAGCAAGCAAGATAACTATTTTTGTGATTTTCGATAAAAGATACTAAAGCAAAACTGAAAGGTAAACTAAAAAGACTAAAAAGCAAAGGTAAAAGTTAGCGTGCAACTCCCCTATCCTGAAGAGTGGAGTCCCCGGCAACGGCGCCAGAAAACTTTGCTTGATGGCTTCTCGCCCCTCGTTGGTTACCCCAAGTGGAAGGTTTGAGATGCAGTGTAGCGGAAGTTTTCCCTTGGCAATACCAAGGATCGATTTCCCTGAGACTCCCAGTTTCAACAAGAAGGTGTCAACTGCTAACGGCGCCAGATATTAGCAATCAACGTGGACCTGCACACAGATACAAATAGCTTTGCTCCCAACGAGTACAGAGAGGTTGTCAATCCCTCCGGCCTTGTAGTTTACAAAGGTTCAAACGCAAGTGATAATAGTGATAGGTATTGCTGCAATAGTAAGTAAAAGCGGAAAAGTAAATAGCGGATGTGATCAATGATGGTAATATGGACCGGAGTCCCATGATGTTCACTAGTGATGTCTCTCTCCCAAAAGACGATAAAACAGCTATGTGAGATAAACGAATTACAGCTGGTCAATTGACAGAATTATGTGCGCAAACCAATGCTAACTATGTTGCAAGAAAGGTAGAGGTTCAAAGCATGGGCGGTACGCCGAGGTAAGTAGACCGAAATCCATCTACATCTACTACTAATCATCCACCTTGAGATATCTATCCAGAACATCTCGCTCGTATTAAGTTGCGAGTCCCACCCATAGTGTAAACTCAAAGCAACAGACAACTGCATTAAAAGAACTTTGCGTAAAGTAAACAATCCTTGCACCCGCGGGCACAAGCACCGTTGTTTTCCCCCTTGTGGCAACATCACATCCCCTAGACTCATGTTTCTGTCACTCAAACTAGTCATCGAGGGGCATGAACCCACAATCAAGCATAACGTTCCCTCTTGGAGTCACTACCTACTACTTGGCCAAAGCAATAAATAACAACGGAGAACATGCAAGAATTACATACGAACATAAATATAAAAGAGGTGAATCAAATATATTACTCAAACACAATCTGAACATAATCTCATAATCCATCGGATCCCAGCAAACTCATCATAGCAACAGCATAAGGATTACATATGTGGCTCGATCATGTAGGGCAGCTCACGAGGACTAATTAGTGAAGCACAAGAACGGGAGGAGAACATCACATAGCTACTGGTCATGGACTCATGGTCCAAGGGAGACTACTCACAACTCATCCGGGAGGCGTCTATGGTGGTGGAGAAGCTCCCGTTGGTGATCCTCCCCTCCGGCAGGGTGCCGGGAAGAGTTCTCCTGGTGCTCCCGATCTTGGAAGCGGCGGCGGCGGCGGAACAGAGATGAGATCGCGAAAAAGGGTTTCCGTCTCGAGGGTTTTGGGAGACGGTCTAAATATATGCCAAAGGGGGGCACCAGACGAGGCTCGGGGGGCCCAGGCGCCCCCCCGGCGCGGCCCAGGGGGGGTGCCACCAGGGCGCCTGGAGCCCTGGTGCCCCCCCCCCCCGGCTGTACTTTGGCTACCGGGAACCTTCTGGAACGCTGATTTTTTATATAATTTTTCCGGGATTTTTCTGGCAGTTCTCGTAAAGGGAAAAACTGAAATACAAAAACAGCAGAAAACAGAAACTGGCACTGGGGTGCACTGAGTTAATAGGTTAGTCCAAATATGATCAAAAGTGTATGGAAGTGTATAAATATCATAGCAATATCACCCAAAAGAGGCATGGAGCAAGCAGAAATTATAGATACGTTTTGGACGTATCAACGATCATGCAGTACTGCACCAAGCTGAAGACGTACGCCGACCAGCTTCGCAACCTCGGCCAGCCCTTGAAGGAGACGCGCCAGGTCTTCCAAGGCAGGGCCAGAGGGGAGCCTGGGGTGGCCCAGGCGGCCACCCGGCGCGGCCCCACCCCTGGCCACGCTAGGGGGGCGCCTGGGGCCCCACCTCCGCCTCTGGTGACCCCCTTTGGCATATATATTGCTCGCGTCCTGAAACCCTCGAGGACGGAACCCTTTTTCGAGATCTCATCTATGTTCCGCCGCCGCCGCGCTTCCAAGATCGGGAGCACCAGGAGAACTCTTCCCGGCACCCTGCCGGAGGGGAGAACCACCACCGGGAGCTTCTCCACCACCATGGACGCCTCCCGGATGAGTTGTGAGTAGTCTCCCTTGGACCATGGGTCCATGACCAGTAGCTATGTGATATTCTCCTCCCCTCTTTGTTCTTCATCGATTAGACCTCGTGAGCTGCCCTACATGATCGAGGCACATATGTAATCTTTATGCTGTTGCTCTGCTGAGTTTGCTGGGATCCGATGGATTATGAGATTATGTTCAGATTGTGTGTGAGTAATATATTTGATTCACCTCTTTTATATTTATGTTCTTGAGTAATTCTTGCATGTTCTCCGTTGCTATTTATTGCTTTGGCCGAGTAGTAGGTAGTAACTCCAAGAGGGAACGTTATGCTTGATTGTGGGTTCATGCCCCTCGATGACTAGCTTGAGTGACAGAAACATGAGTCTAGGGGATGTGCTGTTGCCACAAGGGGGAAAACAACGATGCTTGTACTTGCGGGTGCAAGGATTGTTTACTTTACGCAAAGTTCTTTTAATGCAGTTGTCTGTGGCTTTGAGTTTACACTTTGGGTGGGACTCGCAACTTAATACGAGCGAGATGTTCTGGATAGATATCTCAAGGTGGATGATTAGTAGTAGATGCAGATGGATTTCGGTCTACTTGCCTTTGCGTACCACCCATGCTTTTGAGCCTCTACCTTTCTTACAGCATAGTTAGCATTGGTTTGCGCACATAATCATGTCAATTGCCCAGCTGTAATTTGTTTACCTCGCTTAGCTGTTTTATCGTCTTTTGGGAGAGAGACATCACTAGTGAACATCATGGGACCCCGGTCCATATTACCATCACTGATCACACCCGCTATTTACTTCCTGTTCTTATTTCCTAGTTGCAGTCATACCTATCACTATTATCTCTTGCGTTTGATCCTTTGTAAACGACAAGGCCGGAAGGATTGACAACCTCTCTGTACTCGTTGGTAGCAAAGTTATTTGTATCTGTGTGCAGGTCCTGTCAAGCAAAAGTTTCTGGCGCTATTGACACCTTCTTGTCGACCCTCGGAGTCTCACGGGATTCGATCCTTGGTATCTTTGCCAAGGGAAATTTGCCGCTACGCTACATCTCAAACCTTCCACTTGGGGTAACCAACGAGGGGCGAGAAGCCATCAATCGTCATGTCGCCTTGCATGACGGCGTGGTACTCGGCGTCGCTGTAGACCACCCGGGAGAGTTGGTTGTCGCGGAAGAGCCCGTCGATAGCCGTCCAGACAGTGAGGGTCGTGTCCTCGTCCGCCATCACCGCATCGAGGAGATCAGGCGAGACTGTGGCGTTGAGCCAGTGAACCACAGCATGATCCGCCATGGCCCAGTCGGGATCGCTGAAGCGCGGGACAGCCGCAGCGTCCACGTGATCGCGGAGCCCGAACATGCCGATCGCCGTGTCGAAGTGGCGACGCCACTGCGCGTAGTTGCCGGCGAGGAGGTCGAGGGTGATCGGAACGTGACGACGGATGTCGATGGTTTGCAGCACCGTGGGAGAGACGGTTGTCACAACCGGAGCAGGAACCACAGGGGCGGCCGGAAGGAGAGCGGGTAAAGGTGGAGGTAGTGTGACCGCGGCGACAGGGACGCCGGAACCATCCTGAGCAGGGGAGGAAGGGGAAGGCGGGTTGTTCTCCATAGCGGCGGAAGCGGGATCGTCGACCGGAGCGAAAGGATTGAGCCGGTCGCCGGTATCTGATACCATAAAGAGGAGAGAGTAGCTATAGGAATGAACGCACATCTATTAGCTCCGCCGTCTGGAACTATATACAGTTTACAGAGATCATCGTGCACCACTACCTGCCTGATAGTGGGCGACATGCCCACTACTCACACGCACGCACAGACCACGGGTCGTGCTCTATACACGTATACATGCACTCTACACTCTCTACACTCTAACAGTCAACAGTCTCATCGAGTGGAAGCGCGAGGGCAGCCATAAATCTACTAGTACCGCGAGGGCAGCCGTAGATCTACTAGTACGTGCGAGGTTGTGCCACAGTATGACCTTGAGCGCCGGTCGCTCGACGGCCTGGTGGTCTTCCTCACCCGCCTGTTCCCCAACCTATCCGAGGGCCTGGCAGTGCGATACCTGCGGCTCACCAACGCCGCCGCCCTCATCGCCGCCCGCATCGTCTTGTCGGACCACGGCGTCAAGAGTTTCCGTGACTCGGGGCCGGACGACATCAACATCACAAAGTTCCATCAACATGTCCCTCAGGTGCGCCGGTCTCGCCGCCGGGCACCCCAACGCCTACCGCCACGTCTTCTCATGGTGCAACATCTGCAGCCGCATAGATGACGCGATGCCCCTCCTCGCCTCGTTGCGTGAGCGACAGGCATCCCGCCGTTCGGTCTGTTCAGTGCTTGTCGGTATTCTTAACTATGGACCGCCGGCACGTGAAAAAGATGTTTGGCGTGCATGGCGGCTCGCGGAAGCTTCTCTTCGCCGTCGTCCGTGCGGCATGCCCAAATTGCACACCCACTTGCTCAACGGAACGCTCTAGGACACCTTCCACGGGTACTACATCCAGGCCCTTGCACGGCTGCTCTCGGGCTCTCGCTTCCAACGTGGCTTGATAAGGGCTGGCCACTGCTACGGCCCGCTCGACCCTTTATCCAACATCATCATCAACACCATCTGGTACGACGCCACGGTCTCACCAGCCATGAAACTCGAGCTGGATGTGATCGGCACGCTATGTCTCCACCGGGTGGAGAATCGCTCCTTGTACGGCATGGCCTCCTTCCTCTGCACACGGTACCATCGCTCTAATTTCCATCGTGCTGTGCGATGCCTGCTCCAGGTTGATCCCAACTTTGATCCTCCCGCTCGTGCCGCCGTCATCTTTGCAATGGGGGGAGGCATGCTGAGGCACGCACCAGCTGCTGACCTACTTCACGGTGTTCAAGCTCAACGCCCACCGGACACCAATCTCGAGGAAGCCTTCTTGGCCGCCGCCACCGCAGCATGTCACCCCAACCCAGACGCTCAAGTAAAGCTTCTCACTTCGTGTAAGGCGATGTTGTTAGAAGTAAACCACGATTGGTAGATAGTTGAGTGCATGCGGTATTAGCTAACTAGTTAGGTGTGGGCCGATTTATGTGGCCGAGATGGTCGTGGGGAAGCTAGAGTGGAGCTGCATGCATGTAGGGATTGGTTGGGCAGCCCCGCGTCGTGCACGCATAGAGTGTGGGGTGGTAGCCTCATGCGTTCGTGGGCATGCGTTGACAGGAGTGGAGCGAGGCGTGCGTGCGTGCTCCGCCTATATAACCACCCCGTGTACTGCTGGTATGGTAGAGCCGAGTGTAGCGATGTAGCCACTGTAAAGAAGAAAAGAATTGGGGCGTTCGTGCGCCCGTGGCGGCGTTCGTGCGCCGGCCGGAAAATCTTGTGTCCACTGTTCTTCTTCTTCCACCTCCGTTCGAGTGAGAGGAGAGGTAGCTAGAGGGCTGCAATACAGCAACTGACTCTCTCTCACAAGACAGAGAAAGATTACCGATTCATCCAATCCAATTTGATCAGAAGTGAGTTCATTGTTGTTGTATAGCGAAACCTTTCCTTGACAAAACCATTCTCAGCTAATAGAAGCCGAGCTATCTATCCGGATCAGGGTTGAACGAAGCGAATGGAAAAGCCAAAGAAAACATAAATCCATTGCGATTAGAAACCAGTGACTCTACAGCCATGGCTCGTGGGCGATGTAAGATAGAAAGAATGGGGAGTTAGGGCTTCGGTTTCCTCTGTAGCCAGTTTCAATTCCAAATCATTTGCTGACATGCGGACTCACTTCTCTTTTATGGGATGACTTTTATTATCCAAGTTGTCTATTTACGTGGGTAAATCAAGTACAACAAGTCAGGTCAGAGCTTGTGGTAGAAGATTGGGCTCTGCTATGCAGATCCACTCAACTAGGAAAGAAGTACGCATTGCTGGTTCCAACAGATACTGGGGTCTGCCTTGTCTCTGCTGCATCCGGACTCTGGCTTCTGCTTTACTTGAACATCTCCACACGATGATAGGTTAGTGAAGCCAAACATTTCCATCAAGCAGCCTGCCATAGCGATCAGCATGTAGCTGGATATGATCCTTTCACCATCGCAATCATTTTCCCAGCCAACAACAACAATAATGGTTTAAAACCAGCTAGGTCGGTCATCCACGCAGCCTTTCTTTACACATAATTCTATGGCTCCATGCATGGTGAAAATTGTAAGCCGCAGATCATTTCCTTCTTAATATTGTTTTCACGTGCATAGAATTTATGCGACAAACCTTCATTATATCTTAATTATCTCATGACATCCCAGATTTGGTGTATTTACTGCGAATCTGTGGGGACCAGAATCGTGCATCCAGTCGGGATACACTTCCATGGCCGTGATTTCGAGTTTGAGAAGATGGCCTGCGAAAAAGACCCTCTTAGGCGTATGTATGCAACCATGAGAATCATCAACCAAAGGTGTGGCACGGCGGAGAGCGTTCATGTTAACGTGGAAGAAGATAGCCTCTATGATGGTGTGGATGGGCAAAAGAGCGAGTATGATATCGCTAGGGGTTCCTTGAGTATGCAGGAACATATTTTATTGATACCAGCTTGTGGCTATCGATAAGGTGTTGTGGCATTGGAAAATGTTGTGCCCATGCAAAACAAATTAAGTATGTTGTCTTAGATTTAGGATGGTGCTTATGAAATGTAGCTAAGTTTATGTTGTCTTTGTTTTAGGATGGTGTTTATGAAATTTAACAAGCAGTTAAACTCGTACTATTAGAATATCCTATGATGTGTGTAGTAACGATAGTTGATTGTGGGAGCTGATTGTGTAATTGCAGTTTACTCTGTTGGAACTGCTTTGGATAGCAATCACACATCTTTGTTATCATATTTGGTCTTGCTGCCTCGAGATGTACTATGCCTGTGGAAATTTTCGGCTCGTTCAAGCTGGGCAAGAAAAGTCTTTCCATGGGCCGGGCCGCTGTATATTGCACCCAGGTCTAGCACAGGGCTCTTGGTCATGTGTGAATTCTGTGTTGCTCCATCTTTTGTTGTCAAATCTGGCTGTTCTCCATGCATTCTAATTATTGAGCCTGTGAAAATTTGGTTGTATTATTCGAGTCGATATGTATTTTGTCTGTTGTAAGAATTTTAACACGACCCAGATACCGTTACCGATCTATCTGTTTGTTCTCGCCTAGCAATATCATTACTGGAATGAATTCTCCTGCAATGATGAATTTTTTGGCACGTGACTGGTCTACGGTTGTGAATGCTCGTTTTTATCAGTTTTCTTTGAGCCCCCGATTGCGCTAATGATGGCCAACATAGTAACATTTTTCTAGTTTTTTAGGGTAAATCATATAACTATAACTCATGTAAAAGCATATAAAATATGGCTTCATTGCACAATGCGTAGAATTTAAACTCTTTTTCTAGAAGATATACTATAAATAAATATGTCAATTTAAATTCAATTCATCAAATAAATAACAAAGCTACAATGATTAGGAGATATTTATAAACACGTAGAACCCATAGGAACTAGATGTGAGCAATGAGCTCAACCCGGCATTCCTTGGTGTCGGCGGGGAGTGGTAACAAACAACAAAAGGCACACAACATCAGGAGTCGACGGTACTAGGACCGGGCATCAACGGAGTGGTAACAACCAACAAAGGCAGACAACATCAGGAGTTGGCGATACTAGGATTGAGCATCAACGCGACAAGAGTTTTGGGGTTCGCTTTTTGTAAAAGGAAAAGATGTTTGGTTGCCTATATATTATTTCAGTTCCACAGAACACTACTAGGAAAAGGGCTATAGATGGGATGGGCACTAATGGCGCACCAGACATGCGGTGCGCCATTACTATATACTAATGGCGCACCATGTATCGGTACGCCATTAGTGTCCAAATACTAATGGCGCATCAGATATCCGGTGCGCCATTAGTAACAATTTTTTTACAGACATACTAATGGCGCACGGTGGCGCAGCGCGCCATTACTAGTTTAACTAGTAATGGCGCACCTCCAACTCAATGCGCCAGTACTATTTTTTTTTGCAAAACTACTAATGGCGCACCAGCCATAAATGCGCCATGAGTAACACTGATTACTAATGGCGCATTGATGACTGGTGTGCCATTAGTAAAGTGGGAGCAGCTAGATATTTTGCACAGCCACACCTACACACTCACTTTTCCCACTTCATTCTCTTCACCTCCTCCTCCAAGCTTGTGTCGGCTGCCTCCTCCTCCTCACCTCATTTGCACCATAGATTCATCAAAATTAAGTGGTTAAATTACCTTTTTTTGATAGGTAAGTAAGGGGGGAAAGCTATCTTTATGTTGTAGATCATTTTTTCTCCCTCGAGCTCCAACAACCGTGCACATGCACTTTTTATGGCCTAGCTAGATCTATATATGTATGTTTGTGGTGTTGCATATATTTGTGGTGTTGCATATATGTTTGTGTTTGCAGGTACCGGTATTTGAAATGCGATAGTTGCCAATATTTTGCCGAAATGTTGATTCATTTCCGTTTCGGCGAGAATTTTGGCACTATGCATTCTTTTTGGTCCTATTTATAGGGAAAGTCATGCCAAATTTTTTCTTGGTTCTAAAATATCGTTTTGCTCTACCCCGCAGGCGACCATGGTCCGCACGATGACCATAGGCATCGTGAATAGATTTTTGAGCTCCGCGAAGGCCGATATGCTTCAAAAGAACGAGACGGAGATAAGATGTCCGTGTTGAAGATGCAAGCTGAAGAGCCTTATTGCGGACCCGGATTCCAGGCAGGTGCGGGACCACCTGCTCTTGCGTGGTTTCATGGATGGCTATCGGTGGCAAGGTGATGAAGATGACCATGAAGTCGTCCATGGCCGGGCAAGAAATGAGGAAGGGCAGCAAGGCAACCACCGCGGCGAGGGCGGGCGAGAAGACGAAGAATCTCCAGGACATGATCACAACGGTGATGCTGTACACAGTCATCATGTAGAAGATGCCGGACATGATGATGAGGAAGATCAAGACGAAGGGCATGAACATGATCTAGATGAAGATGCCGGAGCAGACGACGATGGAGGCTGGGTGCAGGACCCTCATATTCAAGAGCTGCTTCTCAAACAGACGGATAACGCAAGAGCTGCCGCCCGAGAGAAAGCCAAGCTGTATCAACTGGGGATAGACGCGGTTACTCCATTGTATGAAGGATGCAGGCCCAAGGATACCCGCCTGAAAGTAACGCTCATGGCTCTGGAGATGAAGGTAAAACACAAAATGACCGATGCATGCTTCGACGAGAACATGTCATTCTGGCACGAACGTCTTCCTAGGGGGAACAAGTGCCTGACCAGTTTCGAGGAGGCGAAGAAAATCGTGTGTCCTCTGGATTTAACGCACGTGAAATACCATGTGTGCATGAACAATTTCATCATTTATCGGGACGAGAACGCGGAGTCTACCATATGTCCGGTGTGCGGTGTCACTCGATACAAGAAGCGGAAGAAAGCTCCTCGAAAAGTGGTGTGGTACTTTCCGATCACTCCTCGTCTGCAGCGGTATTTCGCGGACCCAAAGGTAGCAAAGCTCCTGCGTTGGCACGCGAATAGGGAGGAGAAGAAGCGAGAAGATGACGGAAATGATCCGGAGATAAATAAAAAAGACAAGATGCTGAGTCACCCTAAGGATGCGAGCCAGTGGCAAGCGTTGAACTTCGAAGACCTAGAATTTGGGAACGATCCTAGGAACATCGTGCTGGGCGCGAGCACCGATGGAGTCAATCCGTTTGGCTGCCAGAGAAGCACACATAGCACCTGGCCTGTGTTTGTGTGGATGTACAACCTCCCCCCTGGTTGTGCATGAAGAGGAAGTACATTTACATGAGTATGCTAATTGAAGGGCCGAAACAACCAGGGAACAACATCAATCTGTATCTGGGGCTGCTGAAAGAGGAGCTAAACATGCTGTGGAAAACGCCAGCCAATACATGGGACGCTGCAGAGAAAGAATATTTCCCTATAAGAGCCACACTGCTCAGGACGGTGCACGACTATCTCGGTTACAGATATGTCGCGGGGCAGGTGGTCCACGGATTATCTGGATGCGTCAGGTGCATGGATGACACAACGTGTCGCCAGCTAGATAGAGATCCCAGGTCTTCGAAAACCGTGTTCATGGGACATCGAAGGTGGCTTCGCGAAGATGACCCGTGGAGGAAACGCAAAGATCTGTTCGATGGTGAAACCGAACCCCGAAGTCGCCCGCGTACAAGGAGTGGCGAGGAAATAGACGAGCTGTTGAAAAATTGGAAAGATTGCCCACTGCCGAGAAAGAAGCAACAGGCGCCAGAGCCGGAAAATAAGCGAAAGGCGCCAGAGCCACTGCTGAAGGTATGGAAAATGAGGTCTTTTTTCTGGGACTTGCCGTACTGGAAGATCCACCGTGCGCCTCACAGCCTTGATGTCATGCATATCACGAAGAACGTGTGCGAGAGTCTGCTTGGTACCCTTCTCAACATGCCAGAGAGGACCAAAGATGGGCCGAAAGCAAGGGCAGACTTGAAATCAATGGGCATAAGGCAGGAGCTTCACGCTAATGATGATGATTATGATGATGATGATGATGAGGCGAAGCAGGACACGGAAAGTCGTCGCAAAGGCAAAAAGGCCAAGAAGACCGGAAAGGACTACCCTCCCGCGTGCTTCACTCTAAGTTAGGAGGAGATTGAGCAGTTTTTCACCTGCCTCATAGGAGTAAAACTTCCTTACGGTTACGCGGGGAAGATAAGTAGATACCTAGACCCAGCGAAGCAGAAGTTCAGCGGGATGAAGTCTCACGACTGTCACATGCTGATCACGCAGATACTTCCAGTTGAAATCCGTGGGATCATGGACGCGCACGTCCGTGAGACGCTATTTGGCCTATGCAACTTTTTCGACATCATCTCTCGGAAGTCGGTTGGCGTGAGGCAACTCAGAAGGCTACAGGAAGAGATCGTGGTGATACTATGCGAGCTTGAGATGTACTTCCCGCCCGCATTCTTCGACGTTATGGTGCATCTGCTGGTCCATATTGTGGAGGATATCATCCAACTCGGGCCGACGTTCCTGCACAGCATGATGCCGTTCGAAAGGATGAATGGTGTCATCAAAGGATAGGTTCGCAACATGTCTCGTCCAGAGGGAAGCATAGCCAGGGGCTTTCTGACCGAAGAGTGCATCTCCTACTGCACGAATTATCTAGGCATCGAGAACCCCGTTGGTCTGCCCGTCAACAGGCACCTCGGCAGGCTCGCTGGATGGGGTCATCGCGAGGGTCGCCGCGAAATCCATGTCGACTTCGAGGGTCGACTCGCCGACTTTGAAAGAGCAAACCTAGTCGCGCTACAACACATAGACGTGGTCGATCCTTGGGTGGTAGAGCACAAAACCTTTATTGAGAAGTCGTACAATGACCGAGGCCAACAGAGGACGGACGGAGATATAATCAAAGAGCACAACTCATGTTTCACGCGTTGGTTCAAGGAGAAGCTTTTGTCGTACCCTTTAAATGAGGATTCTTCCGCAGAAGAAAATCTCATATTCGCCTTGTCACAGGGCGCCGAGCACAACCTGATGACCTATGAGGCGTACGATATCAACGGGTACACGTTCTACACCTGGGACAAGGACATGAAGAGCGATGGTTATCAGAACTCTGGGGTAACGATGGAATCCTACACCGGTAACGACAAGGACAGATACTACGGAAGGATCGAAGAGATCTGGGAGCTGAGCTACGCTAGAGAGAAGGTCCCGATGTTCCGTGTCAGATGGGCCAAGAGCGTCCTAAAAGAAGGCCGATATTTCACCACCATGGTTATACCCGAAGCCAAATCCAAGACCGCGGGCGCAAACGTCACCGCAAAAAATGAGCCATGGGTACTGGCTTCCCAAGTGGACCAATGCTTCTTCATTACCGACCCGTCAAAGCCCAGGCGTGTTGTCGTGAGGAGAGGCAAAAGGAAGATCATCGGAATGGATGGAGTCGCCAATGAGCAAGACTTCGACAAGTACGGCGACCCGAAGATGGAACATGACCACGACGATGAAGTGCCATACACCACAAGAAGAAGCAGGACCACCCTACCTAAAGGACGTCCGTTCAAGAGAAGAACTCCATTTGCGAAAAAGAAGGGCAAGAAGATTGTGAACAGATAGCTAGCTAAGATTGATTATATTTAAATTGTAGCCTTCATTTTTCAATTGTATTTCGACATATTCATAATTTTTTTTTCATGGGAACTTTTTGAATTCATGAATATTTTTTCAAATTTGATGATATTTTTCAAAAATTGGGGAGGTTGGGAATCGAACCCAGGACCTCCTGGTGTGTGCGCTGCGTGCTAACCAGTCGGGCTAATAGATGGGGTTTGATGTAGATGGGGTTTGGTGGAAGATAACCTGTGGGCTCAAACAGAAATAAAAAAAAAACATACTAATGGCGCACCGAGGGGGAGGTGCGCCATTAGAATAGACGTACTTATGGCGCACCAGGGGGAGGTGCGCCATTACTATTGTGCCCCCATCTATACAGTTATCTCCTCTGGCCTCTCTCCCTCGCCCTCGCTCGCCAGATCCCCTTTCGTCCTCTCCCTCGCGCTCCCCCGTGCCGCCGCCCCCGCGTCCCCGCGCCCCCACCACCCGCCACGCGCCGCCCCCTCCACTCTCTCCGCTCGCCGTCGTCGCCTCCAGGAGAGAAGGCCCAGGAGCTCCGTGTCTCCCCCAAGCTCGCCGTCGTCGCCTCCAAGAGAGGAGGCCCACCCACCTGCCCCAAGCTCGCCGTCTCCGTCCTCCATCGTCTCCGCTCCGGCCTCCACTGTCTCAGGTAACCCTCCTCCCTCTGCCTCTCTTCTCCTCTCTTCCTCCTCTCCTCCCTCCTGGCCATGCCCTCTTCTTCTATCTTTTGCTAGGTTTAGGTCAAATCCCTCTCGAATTTAGGTCAAATTAGGTTCAAACTTGCTTGCTGGAGGTTAACTAGGTCAAATTAATTAACTGCTAGGGATTAATTAGGTTAACTATAGGTCAAATCCCTCTCGAATTAATTAACTAGGTTAACTAGGTCAAATTAGCAGTTAATTTAGTCTGAATCTGAACTTGTGTTGCTGCTGCATCTGATCTTACAGGTACCCCGAGAGGCCCTTGAGTTTGCTGGAATGCCGATTAACTTCCGTTCCGGCAAATTCGGGTACTCCATATGTCCTATTCTCAGCAAAGGTCATGCTGAAATTTTCCGTGAATTTTAGCATGACTTTGCTAAAAATAGGACATATGGGGTACTTGTGACTAATACATGGGCCGGGGTATCTTAGTACTTAATTAAGTAGGATCAACTGCCCCTTTATTCTTGCTGCATTAAACCATAGGCGGCAATAGAGCCAAGTGATTAGGCCCAACTTAGAATTCTCCTTCCCAGCTTGGCTTTTAGGATGCCTCGGTGTCGACAAACCATAAATTATAAAACCTTGGCTTTTAGGGTGCCTCGGTGTCGATAAAAACCGAAATGATGAAAGCTTAGGCTTTTACGGTGCCTCGGCGTCGAAAAACCCTAAATGATAAAAGCTTAGCTTTTAGGATGCCTCGGTGTCGACAAACCCTAAATGATGAGACCATGATCTTGTTCCTTGACAATAACCAACTTTTTGACCAAACTTTTTTCCTATTTAGAGAGAAACATGGCCCACAACGATGAGGCCGGCGGTTCGGGCAGCAAGGCATTCTGGGAGCTGTCCCAGGAGATGGAGGAACAACCTCACTTCTATGAGGACGCCGCGAAAGACACCGATCCTGACACCACTGATGGTGCCGCCGAGGATGACCCTACTGATGGTGCCGTCGGGGATGACACCACTGATGGAGCCGCCGAGGATGCCACCACTGATGATGGCGGCACACGCACAGATGGCAGCCAACCGAAGAGGCAACGGATGGACCGGCGCCTGACCGTGCTCCGCCCCGTCAAGGAGGAATTTACTGAAGTGGACTCCGACGGGAATCCAGCGGCGCCCAAACAAATAGTCAAGGGGTACTCGGTTCAGCTTGGGTGCATTCTCCGGAGCACCGTCTTGATCAACACCGAGAACCTGAGGCATCCTGACTGAGGGAATTTGCGCAACCTCCTCTTCACGAAGCTGCACGAACGATACAAGTTCCCTGCTGAATTTGAAAACACAAGCCTCAAAGGGAATAAAGTGAACAATGCCGCCCTCACGAGGATGAGCATGGCCCTGTCTACTTGGAAAAGCACGGTGAAGAGAATGATTGACAAAGGTTTTAGTTATGAGAAGATCAAGGAAAAAAATCCTTCGATCACCGAAGATGACTACAAGGAGTTCAAGATCAAGTGTGAGAGCACCGCAACCTCCGAATCAAGTAAGTGGGGGAAAGAAATGCGGCAGTTGAACTTAGGGGAACACACACTCGGTCCCGGCGGTTACAGAGTGGTGGAGCGTATATGGGACAAGGAGGACGCGGAGCGTGCCGAGCAAGGCGTACCACCCCTCTTCGATAAATACGGTGACAAGCAGACCAAGAACTTTGTCAAGGCCCGGTACAAGGAGGACCCGGTAACAAAGGAGCTCACCACGGATCCGAAGACAAGGGCCCTTGAGCTTGTTCTGGTAAGGAATACACCCCCGCGTAATTAGCTCCATATGGTTGCATTCTAATTAATGAAGCCAAATTTCTAAATGGTTCACATTCCTTCAGCAGGCGACTGAAAGCAGTAGCGCGGGGTCGACTCAGAGCACCCCTTGGGACACCACTCTAAATAGGGCGTTGAATGTAGTGAAAAAAGGATAAGCTCAGTAAGCCGTCGTCAGCTGGTCGTGTGGCCGGCAAAGGCTTGTCCACAAAATGGTCGTCATACTATAACGCTGGTGGGCGAAAGGAGAAAAAGACCAGCTCGGAAAGCCAGGCGCGCGAGGTTCAAGAACTCAAGGCACAAGTGACGCGGATTCCGGAGATTGTCCAAGAGCAAGTGCAACAACAACTGGGATCGACGCTCACCGGCATTATGCCTACCTTGATTCAGGGGCTGACGACGTGGATTGCGGGCGGCCAACAAGGGCCGCCCCCGATTCCTAGCTTCACGTCCAGCAACTCGGAGAACGCGCAGGCGGGGCCATTGGTGTCTCCGGTGGAGGCGGCATTGGTGTCTCCGACGCTGGCATGGGCATTGGACCTTAATGCACCCGGGTGTACACCGGCCAGCACCTCTGCAGCAAGCGGCCCCTCCGTCAATTGCACGCCCGCCGTTGGCGGTGCCTCGACATTAGCCGAGCTCGACGCCATCATCACGGTAACTAATTAAGCCTCTCGGCCGAGGACTTCATCTCCTTGCCTTTGATTGGGCATCCCTGACGCCCTACATGTTTTTGCAGGGCGCCGCCGACGTTCCGTGCACTCTCCTGCACTTTGTGAATGGCGAGTTGGTCGATGTCTCCAAGGGCAGAATCGTTCAACCGGGCAACCCCATGTTCCACGGTAATCTGATGCCACCCACCGTGTATAGGGTTCAACTGGTTCGGGTGCTACCAGGCTGCGATGAGTTGTTACCTCCGATTCGACCCGCCGGGGCCGACGAAGATGATGTGATGACCCTCAGCGCCTGCCTAAGCTGGCCCCTGCTTTGGCCGAAGAGCCAGATTCTTTTGGGGGCGGGGGATACCACCCCAAAGACAACACTGCTAGTCTTGCCGGCGCCAAGCCATGGCAAGACCGCCGCAACGCTGCCGGACTCCCTATGGCACTGGATCCGAACATGCATATGGCACAGGATCCGGACGACGACGACGACAACGACGACGATACATTAGCGAACGTCGATAAGTACTTTGCCGATCATGGGTACGATGGCGAATTCATGGGGCCTCCTTCTCAAGAACCCAACCCTACAAAAGACATGCGCGATCTAGCTGGTACCGCGGAGAAACCAAGTTGCAACAGGCGTCGTCTGGCGTTCAGTTCTCAGGAGACGCCTCCAGGTGCTGACTTCACCGAGCCTCAGATAGCCGAGGTGCGAAATATGATCAGCCCCAACACACTCAAGAAGGCGGTCTGTGAGCAGAACTCGGTCCCATTACAGGAGAAGAAGAAGGCACGGAAAAGAAAGAGTAACAAGGGTACGAGCCAGCCGGCACCGAGTAGGATCCGTGCTCAGGACGGGCCACCTTCACCTAAGGATATAATGAGGAGGGTGCATGTGGCGGGTAGGCCGATGCTACCGACTAATATGCTCAATGCTGCAACCGGTGCTATGCGGAGTCTGCCTGACAGTATTCTTTCTTTGGAGAAGCGGCGTCTCAGAGAGAAGGATGTGGCATACTCGGTTTTCGCGGCCAAGGTGCCATAGGGCAAGGGCTTTGTGGATAACTCCATCGGGGGTACGATCGTCCTGCGGTTTGATGACATCTTCGCTATGTTTAACCTTCATCCGCTGCACTACACCTTCGTTCGGCTATTTTCGCTGAGTATGGAGATGCGGATCATTAGAGACAAGACCCCGGACATCGTGATAGTCGACCCCTTATACATGTGTGCCAAGATCTTGGGAAGCGCTGGGGACCGGCAAGTCACGAGTTCTTACCTCGAATGTGTCATTCTGGCAAACCGAGATAAGGATAACTTCCTCGTGCCTTACTTTCCCGAGTAAGTCGTCCCCTCAACCGCCCCGTAACATATGACTTCTTAGATTTCGATCGTTTTTCTTTTAACATTCCGTGTTTTGTGCAGTGACACACATTGCACACTCATCCTCCTAAGCCCGAAATATTCCATGGCCACGTATTTCGACTCGGACCGTCAGTCGAAGATAGACTACACAAATGTCAAGAAAGCTCTTGATGATGTTCTCCCTGGCTACGCCAAATCTGGAGGCACCTTCACCAGGACAGTTTGTAAGTATGGCAAGCACGTGTTCGCCCACAATATGACGTTCTGCTGCGTCAAGCAGCCGCCTGGCGGTCAGAAGGGTGCCTACTACTGATGGCTTCTCGCCCCTCGTTGGTTACCCCAAGTGGAAGGTTTGAGATGCAGTGTAGCGGAAGTTTTCCCTTGGCAAAGATACCAAGGATAGATTTCCCTGAGACTCCCAGTTTCAACAAGAAGGTGTCAACTGCTAACGGCGCCAGATATTAGCAATCAACGTGGACCTGCACACAGATACAAATAACTTTGCTCCCAACGAGTACAGAGAGGTTGTCAATCCCTCCGGCCTTGTCGTTTACAAAGGATCAAACACAAGTGATAATATTGATAGGTTTTGCTGTAAATAGTAAGTAAAAGCAGAAGGTAAATAGCGGATGTGATCAATGATGGTAATATGGACCGGGGTCCCATGATGTTCACTAGTGATGTCTCTCTCCCAAAAGACGATAAAACAGCTATGTGAGGTAAACGAATTACAGCTGGGCAATTGACAGAATTATGTGCGCAAACCAATGCTAACTATGTTGCAAGAAAGGTAGAGGTTCAAAGCATGGGCGGTACGCCAAGGCAAGTAGACCGAAATCCATCTGCATCTACTACTAATCATCCACCTTGAGATATCTATCCAGAACATCTCGCTGGTATTAAGTTGCGAGTCCCACCCATAGTGTAAACTCAAAGCAACAGACAACTGCACTAAAAGAACTTTGCGTAAAGTAAAAAATCCTTGCACCCGCGGGCACGAGCACCGCTGTTTTCCCCCTTGTGGCAACAGCACATCCCCTAGATTCATGTTTCTGTCACTCAAGCTAGTCATCGAGGGGCATGAACCCACAATCAAGCATAACGTTCCCTCTTGGAGTCACTACCTACTACTTGGCCAAAGCAATGAATAACAACGGAGAACATGCAAGAATTACTTACGAACATAAATATAAAAAAGGTAGATCAAATATATTACTCAAACACAATCTGAACATAATCTCACAATCCATCGGATCCCAGCAAACTCAACATAGCAACAGCATAAGGATTACATATGTGCCTCGATCATGTAGGGCAGCTCACGAGGTCTAATTAGTGAAGCACAAGAATGGGAGGAGAACATCACATAGCTACTGGTCATGGACCCATGGTCCAAGGGAGACTACTCACAACTCATCCGGGAGGCGTCCATGGTGGTGGAGAAGCTCCCGGTGGTGATCCTCCCCTCCGGCAGGGTGCCGGGAAGAGTTCTCCTGGTGCTCCCGATCTTGGAAGCGCGGCGGCGGTGGAACAGAGATGAGATCGCGAAAAAGGATTCCCGTCTCGAGGGTTTCGGGACACGATATAAATATATGCCAAAGGGGGGCATCAGCGGAGGCCTGGGGGGCCCAGGCGCCCCCCGGCGCGGCCAGGAGGGGGGCCGCGCCACCAGGGCGCCTGGAGCCCTGGTGGCCCCCCTCCGGCTGTACTTCGGGTGCCGGGAAGCTTCTGGAACGCTGATTTTTTATATAATTTTTCCGGGATTTTTCTGGCAGTTCTCGTAATGGGAAAACCTGAAATACAAAAACATCAGAAAACAGAAACTGGCACTGGGGTGCACTGAGTTAATAGGTTAGTCCAAATATGATCAAAAGTGTATGGAAGTGTATAAATATCATAGCAATATCACCCAAAAGAGGCATGGAGCAAGCAGAAATTATAGATACATTTTGGACGTATCAACATCCCCAAGCTTAATTCCTGCTCGTCCTCGAGTAGGTAAATGATAACAAGAATAATTTCTGTGGTGACATGCTATTAACCATATAGGACCTTTTCATAGTCACATGACAAAAGCTTACTGAGACAATGAATCTATAGTAATTAAGTTGCCTCATGAGAAAATCACAAAGAACTGAAAGTTTTACAATATGATACTGAAACATCAAATAGATTTGCAATGAGCATGGTGTGCAAATATGATAAAGTGATATCTCGCTTGCCCCCTTTAGTGAAGCAAAACATAAATGCAGGGGCACCTCCAAGGTTTAAGTGATGACTAGATACAATGATTTCAGAATAAACGATATCATAATCATGCAAAAGACAATGCTACTTTGGGACAATGCACATTACACTCAGAATGACAATCATGCTCTCAGTAGTTGGTTCTTTAAAAGAAGGTGGAGACTCTCGAACCGTGGCTTTTGTTGGCAAGGTTGAAAACCCGTAGTCGGAAACAAAGACAAAGCATGTACCAGAGCTCTTGGTTTTAAAAACAGAGTTAATAATATTTTTTTAGATTATGCATGTTTCGTCAACGAATGCTAGCAGACAACTCAATCACTTCTTGAGATGGACAAGTTTCGAGGAACGGCTCCCGAATGAGGACGATCACATCCTCTTAATCTCCTTTGTTTATCACTGCCAAAGTTTTCTGATTTCTCATGAACAAAGCGTGAAGAAGGGTTTGTTTGTTATATTATTTTTGAGCCGGGCGCACTCAATGCCAGTTCCTTCTCGTATTATGGGTTTGCACATTAGACATGCAATCCCGGGGTGAAGCTTGTCCAACTTAAAAAGATCATGAATTAACTACTACTTCCTCATGAACTTAAAACAGAGGCACAAAACAGAAATGCATTTTTTTGAATAATTTCGAGATGGTACATGCAAGTCTCCGTTAGGAATGGCAGGTAAATACCATGTAGGAAGGTATGGTGGACTCATATGGCATAACTGGTTTAAAAGAATTTGGATGCACAAGCAGTCAGTCCGCTTAGTACAGGTGGAGGTTAGCAAAAAACTGGGAGCGACCAACTAAAAGAGCAATGACGGTCATAATCATGTAGAGCGACAAAGCAACATTGAATCAGGCATGGAAGTTATATCGCTACTCAGAAACAAAAGATCATCAAGTCTTGACAGACTTTCTTTACAGTGTTAAATATGCGTGAGCATACGCCAAGTCAATCAAAATAAATTCTTGAAGGAAGATATTACTAAACCATACCACATCATAGGCAAACAAATCATGTTGGTACTCCAATAACACATTGGGAACCCCCCAGCTATTTGAGACTAACCATAAGAAAACATGAACTACTAAGCGCCATTATGCACGTAGCATCTTTATCATAGACATACCAACCAATGCAACGGAAGCAAACTCTCTTAATAAGATAAGCATAATAACCAAAGAGAGTTCAAGCAACCAACTAAATAAAAGCTCTTTTTAAAAAGATAAGCATGAAAACTAAGAGCTGAACATGATAGTAGCTATTAAAAGACAAAGAACACACACAGCAAAGATAGACATGAAAATTCTATGTTATGTTCTAGGTAGAAGTGGAGCGTGTTTCTCTCCCACATAAAGAAAGCTGAGTTCCGACTCGTTATGAAAAGCTAAAGAAAACTAAAAAGGAAAACTAAAAGCAAGACGCTCCAAGCATAGCACATAACACATGAAGTGATAAAAATATAGCGGAACGAAAGACGAACTGATAATGTTGATGGAGAAGGGGATGCACGGGGGCATCCCCAAGCTTAGACGCTTGAGTCTCCTTGAATATTTCTTGGGGGTGCATGGGGGCATCCCCAAGCTTGAGCGTTTGACACTCCTGAATCTTTTTATCATCTTCCCTCGCACACTTGAAAACTCCCTTCATACATAACTCATCATAATCTGATTAGCGAGGTTAGTACCCTTAATAAAATAATTGTTCCTTGCTGGAAATAAGGATATTCTTGAAGGTCTACTGTTTCTCAAGATTGCCAAAAGGTTTTTGCAAAGAAAAAGCAAGCTCTAGGTTTGCAAAATGAAGGAAAGGCAAAACAGGACAGAATCTGTGAAAAACAGAACAGCAAGTAGTAAATGATTTTTTTCGGGGCACTTCTGCAACTCTAATCAAAAAACTCAAAACTGACGAACGAAAGACAATTGTATAGAGCACGCTGTCAAAAATATTCAGACCAAAAATATGATCTGGTGATTTTATACGAATTTTTCTATCCAAGGACAGATTCTGTTTCCTGGACAGCACGTCACAACTTTTGAACTTTCTTGCAATCAGAGGCTACACTTGGCACAAAGTTGAAAAGCAAAGATACAATGATGATGCTACTGTAGTAACAACATCAAGACACAACAAAAGAAAAATAAAATTTATTCATGTGGGCTGCCTCCCAAAAGCGCTTTCTTTTATGCCTTTAAGCTAGGCATAATGCAAAGAGATCAAGTTTTATCAAGAGTAAAAGAATAGCTAGCCCGTATAACGGACTTAAAAGGTAACTTAATCTTCTTTCGAGGGAAGTGTTCCATCCCTTTCTTGAGAGGAAACTGGAATTTTATATTCCCCTCTTTCATGTCAATGATGGCACCGACGGTGCGTAGAAAAGGACGTCCTAAAATAATTGGACAAGAAGGTTCACATTCAATATCCATAATAGTAAAATCAACGGGAACATAGTTGTCATTGACAATGATAAGAACATAGTTGTCGATCCTCCCCAAAGGTTTCTTTATGGAAGAATCAACGAGACGAACACCAAAAGAACAAGAATCAAAAGGTTTCAATTAAAGCATATCATATATTCTTTTGGGCATAACAGAGGTACTAGCACCAACATCACATAAAGCATAGCAAGAGAAGTTATTCAACTTAATTTTAATCATAGGATCCCAACCATCTTCTAGCTTTCTAGGTATGGAGGCTTCTACTCTAAGTTTCTCCTCCCTAGCTTTGATAAGAGCATTAGTGATATGCTCTGTGAAGGCAAGGTTAATCGTGCTAGTGCGGGGATCTCTAGACATCTTGTGAAGGAAATCAATAACTTCGGTAAGAGTGCAATTATCAAAATCAAGGTCACTACTATCAAGTAAAGTGGTAGTGGTGTCCTTTAGGTTCACTTGTTTGGTAGTTTCTATAGTCATAGCATCACCATTAATAGGTCCAATGGGACCAGGAGTGCATTGGGTGCTAAGAGTTTGGATATCCTCAACAACTTGGATAGTAGCAACAGTGTGGTGGGTAGGAAGGTTCTTAATTCTATCTTCTTCCTCCCTTTCTCTAGCCCATCTCTCTTTAAGTTTAGCCATCATCCTAATATTTTCATTAATTTGCACTTGAATAGCATTCATAGGAGTGACCTTCCTCTCCTCAAGAGGAGAAGTTCTAATTTTAAGCAATTCTACCTCATTGGCTAAATTATCTACCTTCAAAGAGAGATCATCTAGTTTGTTTAGTTTTTCTTCTACACTCTTATTAAAGGCTTTTTGGGTAGTGATGAAATCTGTAAGCATAATCTCTAGTTCAGTAGTGGAGTTCTTGATGCTAGGATAAGCATTGTTGTTCCCATAAGAATTAGAGGGGAACGGTCTAGGATTGCTACCAAAATTACTCCTATAAGCATTGTTATTAAAATTGTTTCTAGAGATAAAGTTCACATCTACTTGTTCTTGAGCAATCAAAGAATTTAAAGGAACATCACGAGGATCAACAGAAGATTGCTTCGAAAGTAGAGACATGATCAAGTCAACTTTTTCATTTAGGGAGGAAATCTCCTCGACAGAGTTTACCTTCCTACCTGTTGGAGCGCGTTCGGTGTGCCATTGGGAATAGTTGGTCATCATCTCATTGAGAAGCTTTGTGGCAGCACCAAGTGTAGTTGACATAAAGGTTCCTCCCGCGGCCGAATCTAACAAGTTCCGCGAGGTAAAGTTCAAGCCTGCATAAAAAGTTTGGATAACCATCCAAGTAGTCAAACCATGAGTAGGGCAGTTCTTCATAAGAGATTTCATACGTTCCCAAGCTTGGGCAACGTGTTCATTATCCAATTGTTTAAAATTCATTATGTTACTCCTTAGTTGGATAATTTTAGCAGGTGGATAGTATGTTCCAATAAAAGCATCTTTGCACTTGTCCCATGAATCTATGCTATTTCTAGGCAAAGATTGAAACCAAAATTTAGCTCCTCCTCTCAAGGAGAAAGGAAAAAGCTTAAGCTTAACAATATCACTGTCTACTTCTCGGTAATTTTGCATATCACAAAGTTCAACAAAGTTGTTTAAGTGTAAAGCAGCATCATCTCCAGCACCGGAGAATTGATCTTTCATAACTAGGTTCAGTAAAGCAGGTTTAATTTCATACGAAGGTGCTGAAGTGGCAGGTGTAGTGATAGGTGTGCAAATAAAGTCATCATTGTTGTGACTAGTGAAGTCACACAACTTGGTGTTCTCGGTGGAACCCATAGCAGCAAGCAAGCAAGATAACTATTTTTGTGATTTTCGATAAAAGATACTAAAGCAAAACTGAAAAGTAAACTAACAAGACTAAAAAGCAAAGGTAAAAGATAGCGTGCAACTCCCCTATCCTGAAGAGTGGAGTCCCCGGCAACGGCGTCAGAAAACTTTGCTTGATGGCTTCTCGCCCCTCGTTGGTTACCCCAAGTGGAAGGTTTGAGATGCAGTGTAGCGGAAGTTTTCCCTTGGCAAAGATACCAAGGATCGATTTCCCTGAGACTCTCAGTTTCAACAAGAAGGTGTCAACTGCTAACGGCGCCAGATATTAGCAATCAACGTGGACCTGCACACAGATACAAATAACTTTGCTCCCAACGAGTACAGAGAGGTTGTCAATCCCTCCGGCCATGTCGTTTACAAAGGATCAAACGCAAGTGATAATAGTGATAGGTTTTGCTGTAAATAGTAAGTAAAAGCAGAAGGTAAATAGCGGATGTGATCAATGATGGTAATATGGACCGGGGTCCCATGATGTTCACTAGTGATGTCTCTCTCCCAAAAGACAATAAAACAGCTATGTGAGGTAAACGAATTACAGCTGGGCAATTGACAGAATTATGTGCGCAAACCAATGCTAACTATGTTGCAAGAAAGGTAGAGGTTCAAAGCATGGGCGGTACGCCAAGGCAAGTAGACCGAAATCCATCTGCATCTACTACTAATCATCCACCTTGAGATATCTATCCAGAACATCTCGCTGGTATTAAGTTGCGAGTCCCACCCATAGTGTAAACTTGATACGTCCAAAACGTATCTATAATTTATGCTTGCTCCATGCCACTTTTGGGTGATATTGCTATGATATTTATACACTTCCATACACTTTTGATCATATTTGGACTAACCTACTAATCCAGTGCACCCCAGTGCCAGTTTCTGTTTTCGGCTGTTTTTGTATTTCAGGTTTTCACATTACGAGAACTGCCAGGAAAAATCCAGAAAAATTATATAAAAAATCAGCATTCCAAAACCTACCTTGCGCCCGAAGGACAGCCGGGGGGGGCCACCAGGGCTCCAGGCGCCCTGGCGGCGCCCCCCCCCCCCTGGCCCGCGCCGGGGGGGCGCCTGGGCCCCCCGAGCCCCGTCTGGTGCCCCCCTTTGGCATATATTTAGAGCGTCCTTCGAAACCCTCGGGACGGGAACTCTTTTTCGCAATCTCATCTCTGTTCCGCCGCCGCCGCCGCTTCCAAGATCGGGAGCACCAGGAGAACTCTTCCCGGCACCCTGCCGGAGGGGAGGATCACCACCGGGAGCCTCTCCTCCACCATGGACGCCTCCCGGATGAGTTGTGAGTAGTCTCCCTTGGACCATGAGTCCATGACCAGTAGCTATGTGATGTTCTCCTCTCGTTCTTGTGTTTCACTAATTAGTCCTCGTGAGCTGCCCTACATGATCGAGGCACATATGTAATCCTTATGCTGTTGCTATGTTGAGTTTGCTGGGATCCGATGGATTATGAGATTATGTTCAGATTGTTCTTGAGTAATATATTTGATCTACCTCTTTTATATTTATGTTCGTAAGTAATTCTTGCATGTTCTCCGTTGTTATTTATTGCTTTGGCCAAGTAGTAGGTAGTGACTCCAACAGGGAACATTATGCTTGATTGCGGGTTCATGCCCCTCGATGACTAGCTTGAGTGACAGAAACATGAGTCTAGGGGATGTGCTGTTGCCACAAGGGGGAAAACAACGGTGCTTGTGCCCGCGGGTGCAAGGATTGTTTACTTTACGCAAAGTTCTTTTAATGCAGTTGTCTGTTGCATTGAGTTTACACTATGGGTGGGACTCGCAACTTAATACCAGCGAGATGTTCTGGATAGATATCTCAAGGTGGATGATTAGTAGTAGATATTGATGGATTTCGGTCTACTTACTTTGGCGTACCGCCCATGCTTTGAACCTCAACCTTTCTTGCAATGTAGTCAGCATTGGTTTGCGTTCGTGGTCCTGTCAATTGCCCAGCTGTAATTCGTTCACCTCACATAGCTGTTTTATCGTATTTTGGGAGAGAGACATCACTAGTGAACATCATGAGACTCCGGTCCATATTACCATCATTGATCACATCGCTATTTACTTTTCGTTATTATTTACTATTGCAAACATTATCTATCACTACTATCATTTGCTTTTAACCCTTTGTGAACTACAAGGCCGGAGGGATTGACAACCTCTCTGTACTCATTGGGAGCAAAGTTATTTGTATCTGTGTGCAGGTCCATGTTGATTGCTAATATCTGGCGCCGTTAGCAGTTGACACCTACTTGTTGAACCTAGGAGTGTCTGGGGATTCGATCCTTGGCATCTTTGCTAAGGGAAAAACTTCCACAACACTGCATCTCACACCTTCCACTTGGGGTAACCAACAAGGGGTTAGAGGCCCATCAAGGAGTTTTTCTGGCGCCGTTGCCGAGGACTCCACTCTTCAGGATAGGGGAGTTGCACGCTATCTTTTACCTTTGCTTTTTAGTCTTGTTAGTTTACCTTTCAATTTTCTTTATGTATTTCACTAGTTATGCTTATGGACAACCTTGCTATTGGATCGTTGCTTGCGGGAAGACGCCCCACACCTGTGGTGGTTGCTCCTCCCCCTACTGAAATTGTGCCCTATAAAATACCAGCTGGTATTATCGATTATGTTTTGGCTAATCGTTATGCAGGAGACAGACATCCCGGTGAACACTTGCTATATCTGTCACAACTATGTTCATTATTTAAGCTTGCAGGTGTATCAAGGGAGTTTGTCATGAGGAAATTGTTCGCCGTATCACTTATAGATAAGGCTTCAGATTGGTATAAGCTTCTCGATAACTCGCACTTGCTTGATTGGCAAGAGCTTATGTCTCTCTTTTATACTAAGTTTTATCCTCTTCATGATACTTATGTGGAGAGTAAGAGTACCTTTTTGCATGTGGATCATGGTAACAATGCTTTATGTGATGCTTATATTGTTGAGTTTATTTGTGATCCCACTGAAAATTATTATGAGAAGGGAACATATGCTTATAGATATTTCAATAATATCAAGTTCCCTTTCTTTATGTTGAAGGTTTTGAAGCTGCACTTGTTTTGTCTTCCTATGCTTATTGCTTTGTGCTTCAATGAATTATTCTATTGCAATATTCCTATGCATAGGAAGCATGTTAGGCTTAAATGTGTTTGGTATTTGCTTCTTGATGCTCTCTTTTGTTCTTCAACTCTTATTCCTACGAGAGCATCATTAAAGTCTTATGCCTAGCTTAAAGGCATAAAAGAAAGCGCTTTTGGGAGGCAGCCCACATGAATAAATTTTTTATATTTTTCTTTTGTTGTGTCTCGATGTTGTTTACTACAGTAGCATCATCATTGTATCTTTGCTTTTCATATTTGTGCCAAGTATAGCCTCTGATTGCTAGAAAGTTCAAAAGTTGTGAGGTGCTGTCCAGGAAACAGATTCTGTCCTTGGATAGAAAAATTCCTATAAAATCACCAGATCATCTTTTTGGTCTGAATTTTTTCAACAGCGTTCTCTATATAATTGTATTTCGTGCGTCTGTTCTGAGTTTTTTGATTTGAGTTGCAGAAGTACCCCGAACAAATCATTTACTACCTGCTGTTCTGTTTTTCACAGATTCTGTCCTGTTTTGCCTTTCCTTCATTTTGCAAACCAAGAGCTTTCTTTTTCTTTGCAAAAACCTTTTGGCAATCTTGAGAAACAGTAGAACTTCAAGGATATCTTTATTTCCAGCAAGGAACAATTATTTTATTAAGGGTACTAACCTCGCTAATCAGATTATGATGAGTTATGTATGAAGGGAGTTTTCAAGTGTGCGAGGGAAGATGATAAAAAGATTCAGGAGTGTCAAGCGCTCAAGCTTGGGGATGCCCCCGTGCACCCCCAAGAAATATTCAAGGAGACTCAAGCGTCTAAGCTTGGGGATGCCCCCGTGCATCCCCTTCTCCATCAACATTATCAGTTCGTCTTTCGTTCCGCTATATTTTTATCACTTCATGTGTTATGTGCTATGCTTGGAGCGTCTTGCTTTTAGTTTTCTTTTTAGTTTTTCATAACGAGTCGGAACTCAGCTTTCTTTATGTGGGAGAGAAACACGCTCCACTTCTACCTAGAACATAACATAGAATTTTCATGTCTATCTTTGTTGTGTGTGTTCTTTGTCTTTTAATAGCTACTATCATGTTCAACTCTTAGTATTCATGCTTATCTTTTCAAAGAGCTTTTGTTTAGTTGGTTGCTTGAACTCTCTTTAATTACCATGCTCACCTTATTAAGAGAGTTTGCTTCCATTGCATTGGTTAATGTGTCTATGATAAAGATGCTACGTGCATAATGGCGCTTAGTAGTTCAGGTTTTCTTATGGTTAATCTCAAATAGCTGGGGGATTCCCAATGTGTTATTGGAGTACCAACTTGATTTGTTTGCCTATGATATGGTATGGTTCAGTAATATCTTCCTTCGAGAATTTATTTTGATTGACTTGGCGTATGCTCACGCATATTTAAGACTATAAAGAAAGTCTGTCAAGCCTTGATGATCTTTTATTTCTGAGTAGCGATATAACTACCATGCCTGATTCATTGTTGCTTTGTCGCTCTGCATGATTATGACCGTCATCGCTCTCTTAGTTGGTCGCTCCCAGTCTTTTGCTAACCTCCACCTGTACTAAGCAGACTAACTTTGCAATACATAGCTCATGGGAAAGTAGCTTAAAAACTATTGTGGTAAAGAATATGTTGATTGTGTATCTTATTTCTTATAAGTTGCTTGCTGAGCGGTAACCATGTTTCTGGAGACGCCATCAACTATTACATTATTGTTGAATATCATGTGAGTTGCTATGCATGTTCGTCTTGTCTGATGTAAGGGTGATTTGCCATGGGTTGAATGAGTATGCATATTGTTAGAGAAGAACATTGGGCCGCCAACCAAAGCCATGTATCATGGTGGAAGTTTTAGCTTGGACATTAATCATCAATCTCTTATGAGAATATGCTTATGCATTAAAGAGGAGTCCATCATCTATTTTCTATGTTGTCCCGGTATGGATGTCCTCAAGTTGAGATCTATCAAAAACGAGAAACCAAATGCGATTTATCTCCTTGGACCTTTGTATAGGTGGCATAGAGGTACCCCTTTGTGACACTTGGTTGAAACATATGTAATGCAATGATAACCCATGGAAATCCGAGCTAATTAGGACAAGGTGCAAGCACTATTGGTATTCGATGCATGAGGCTTGCAACTTATAGGATGTCTTATGCATGACACATATGAAGTACTACTACCGTTGACAAAATTGCTTCTATGTTTTCAAAATAAAAAGCTCTAGCACATAACCATTCTTTTACTTTTATGTTGAGTCTCCACCTTCTTTCTTCAAGCACCAACTACTGAGAGCATGATTGTCATTCTGAGTGTAATGTGCATTGTCCCAAAGTAGCATTGTCTTTTGCATGATTGTGATATCGTTATTTCTGAAATCATTGTATCTAGTCATCACTTAAACCTTGGAGGTGCCCCTGCATTTATGTTTTGCATCACTAAAGGGGGCAAGCTAGATATCACTTTATCATATTTGCACACCATGTTCATTGCAAATCTTTTTGATGTTTCAGTTTCATGTTGTAAAACTTTTAGTCATTTGTGATTTTCTCATGAGGCAACTTAATTACTATAGAATCATTGTCTCAGTAAGCTTTTGTCATATGACTATAAAAAGTCCTATATGGTTAATAGCATGTCGCCACAGAAATTATTCTTGTTATCATTTACCTACTCGAGGACGAGCAGGAATTAAGCTTGGGGATGTTGATACGTCCAAAACGTGTCTATAATTTCTGCTTGCTCCATGCCACTTTTGGGTAATATTGCTATGATATTTATACACTTCCATACACTTTTGATCATATTTGGACTAACCTACTAATCCAGTGCACCCCAGTGCCAGTTTCTGTTTTCGGCTGTTTTTGTATTTCAGGTTTTCACATTACGAGAACTGCCAGGAA
This sequence comes from Secale cereale, assembly GCA_902687465.1. NCBI lineage: Eukaryota > Viridiplantae > Streptophyta > Magnoliopsida > Poales > Poaceae > Secale > Secale cereale. The sequence goes on from LR738712.1 coordinate 893,479,114, forward strand.
AAATCCAGAAAAATTATATAAAAAATCAGCGTTCCAGAACCTAACTTGCGCCCGAAGGACAGCCGGGGGGGGCACCAGGGCTCCAGGCGCC
>LR738712.1:893479320-893509957 GCA_902687465.1 Secale cereale
CCGAGCCCCGTCTGGTGCCCCCCTTTGGCATATATTTAGAGCATCCTTCGAAACCCTCGGGACGGGAACTCTTTTTCGCGATCTCATCTCTGTTCCGCCGCCGCCGCCGCTTCCAAGATCGGGAGCACCAGGAGAACTCTTCCCGGCACCCTGCCGGAGGGGAGGATCACCACCAGGAGCCTCTCCTCCACCATGGACGCCTCCCGGATGAGTTGTGAGTAGTCTCCCTTGGACCATGAGTCCATGACCAGTAGCTATTTGATGTTCTCCTCCCGTTCTTGTGCTTCACTAATTAGTCCTCGTGAGCTGCCCTACATGATCGAGGCACATATGTAATCCTTATGCTGTTGCTATGTTGAGTTTGCTGGGATCCGATGGATTATGAGATTATGTTCAGATTGTTCTTGAGTAATATATTTGATCTACCTCTTTTATATTTATGTTCGTAAGTAATTCTTGCATGTTCTCCGTTGTTATTTATTGGTTTGGCCAAGTAGTAGGTAGTGACTCCAAGAGGGAACGTTATGCTTGATTGTGGGTTCATGCCCCTCGATGACTAGCTTGAGTGACAGAAACATGAGTCTAGGGGATGTGCTGTTGCCACAAGGGGGAAAACAACGGTGCTTGTGCCCGCGGGTGCAAGGATTGTTTACTTTACGCAAAGTTCTTTTAATGCAGTTGTCTGTTGCATTGAGTTTACACTATGGGTGGGACTCGCAACTTAATACCAGCGAGATGTTCTGGATAGATATCTCAAGGTGGATGATTAGTAGTAGATATTGATGGATTTCGGTCTACTTACTTTGGCGTACCGCCCATGCTTTGAACCTCAACCTTTCTTGCAATGTAGTCAGCATTGGTTTGCGTTCGTGGTCCTGTCAATTGCCCAGCTGTAATTCGTTCACCTCACATAGCTGTTTTATCGTCTTTTGGGAGAGAGACATCACTAGTGAACATCATGAGACTTCGGTCCATATTACCATCATTGATCACATCCGCTATTTACTTTTCGTTATTATTTACTATTGCAAACATTATCTATCACTACTATCATTTGCTTTTAACCCTTTGTGAACTACAAGGCCGGAGGGATTGACAACCTCTCTGTACTCGTTGGGAGCAAAGTTATTTGTATCTGTGTGCCGGTCCACGTTGATTGCTAATATCTGGAGCCGTTAGCAGTTGACACCTACTTGTCGAACCTAGGAGTCTCTGGGGATTCGATCCTTGGCATCTTTGCTAAGGGAAAAACTTCCACAACACTGCATCTCACACCTTCCACTTGGGGTAACCAACGAGGGGTTAGAGGCCCATCAAAACTCAAAGCAACAGACAACTGCATTAAAAGAACTTTGCGTAAAGTAAACAATCCTTGCACCCGCGGGCACAAGCACCGTTGTTTTCCCCCTTGTGGCAACAGCACATCCCCTAGACTCATGTTTCTGTCACTCAAGCTAGTCATCGAGGGGCATGAACCCACAATCAGGCATAACGTTCCCTCTTGGAGTCACTACCTACTACTTGGCCAAAGCAATAAATAACAACGGAGAACATGCAAGAATTACTTACGAACATAAATATAAAAGAGGTAGATCAAATATATTACTCAAACACAATCTGAACATAATCTCACAATCCATCGGATCCCAGCAAACTCAACATAGCAACAGCATAAGGATTACATATGTGCCTCGATCATGTAGGGCAGCTCACGAGGTCTAATTAGTGAAGCACAAGAACGGGAGGAGAACATCACATAGCTACTGGTCATGGACCCATGGTCCAAGGGAGACTACTCACAACTCATCCGGGAGGCGTCCATGGTGGTGGAGAAGCTCCCGGTGGTGATCCTCCCCTCCGGCAGGGTGCCGGGAAGAGTTCTCCTGGTGCTCCCGATCTTGGAAGCGCGGCGGCGGCGGAACAGAGATGAGATCGCGAAAAAGGGTTCCCGTCTCGAGGGTTTCGGGACACGATATAAATATATGCCAAAGGGGGGCATCAGCGGAGGCCTGGGGGGCCCAGGCGCGGCCAGGAGGGGGGCCGCGCCACCAGGGCGCCTGGAGCCCTGGTGGCCCCCCTCCGGCTGTACTTTGGGTGCCGGGAAGCTTCTGGAACGCTGATTTGTTATATAATTTTTCCGGGGATTTTCTGGCAGTTCTCGTAATGGAAAAACCTGAAATACAAAAACAGCAGAAAACAGAAACTGGCACTGGTGTGCACTGAGTTAATAGGTTAGTCCAAATATGATCAAAAGTGTATGGAAGTGTATAAATATCATAGCAATATCACCCAAAAGAGGCATGGAGCAAGCAGAAATTATAGATACGTTTTGGACGTATCAACTACGCCATCCATCACATGCGGGCGATCGTACGGGACCATCATCACCTTCTGCTACCAGATAAACTCAAATATTGGGCCGCGAGCGTGTCGGCAATCCAGGACGCGGCCATTAGACAAGAATTCTTTCGCATCCAGTCGGATTTTGCGGAAATCATCCATCAAGATGTCCTTCGTACCTCGGGGCAGTTCTACCTCAGAAATCAACCGTCCAACAGTGACATAGACACAATGCTACAAATGCAGGCTGACAACGCCCGCGATTTCATGACTCCCACGATAGACGACGGCTTCATCCACGCTCCGGTCCCTTCAGTCGAGTCGAAAGTAGTGATGCTATGTCTAGTTCTGAAACATCGATTGGCTCATGTTGTAATTAAACTTTAATGAACTTGTATGTCTCTTTGGTTTCGACAGTCGTTCAACTTAGATGTAATCGATGCTATTAATGTCTTGCTTTTCTCATCCGATCCTTTTGTTGCATACTTATATATTGCTTATGTATTGCCTGTGAATTGGTACTAACGTTTCGTTTGGCCAGTGCATAGCAATGCCGTCGTATGTCGTGTACAAGGGTAAGGTTCCCGGAGTCTACGATGACTGGGAGGAGTGTCGGAGACAGGTTCACCGTTTCAGCGGTAACAGTTACAAAGGGTACACCACTAGGGCGGAGGCGGAATCTAGATAGGCGCGCTATCTAGCGGGAGAGGGCAGGGAGCGTTGGAAGAACCGGATGAAGACGAGTTTCATCGCGATGATGCTCATCGTGATGACCGCAACTCTCTTCTATGTGATGGTAGTTTAGATAATCGATATCGACTTGTAATGTGAAGACAAACTCGCTACTCGCGGTCTCGAGACTTGTAATATAATGTTCTATCTTTGTTCGGTCTTTTGAATTCGAAGACTAATATGATGAATTGTATTCGGAGACTAATATGATGAATTGTATTCGGAGACTAACCTTCTATTGTATTGGATGAATCTGATGTTGTCTAAATTCTGTCCAAAAATATATTTTGTATCCTGCGAAAATATCGGAAAATAACAAAAAAAAATCTATAATATTCATACTAGTGGCGCACCACTCAAGATACTAATGGCGCATCACCCATCAGTGCGCCATTAGTATGCCAAAGCACATGGGTACATATGGCCCCTGAGAGGCATACTAATGGCACACGAGTGGACATACTAATGGCGCACTGCCTGGTGCGCCATTAGTGCACCAGATACTAATGGCGCACCAGGGGTGCGCCATTAGTAAAAAAATCTAATGGCGTGCTGTTAGTGGCACACCACTAGTGCGCCATTAGTAGGCAAAAGTGATGCGCCACTAGCATGCCTTTTTCTAGTAGTGGAATATTTCGTTGTCCATCACTTTAATGAGCTGGTTTAGTTAACAAATGTGGCATATTCATAATTAACCCCATTAACGGTGGCGCAAAGGGCGCCCCCTCGCTGCATCCACCTCATCACATTTTACTGTGCTAGTCAGAGTAAAAGAATACGTAATATGCTAGCGATAGAAAAATAACCGAGCGGAGATTGGGCATGACCTAAGTCAGGGTCTCCGCACGCGCACCTTCTCTCTTGAAGCCGCCGCCTCCTCCTCTCCTCTCCCTCGATTCTCCTCGCGCCGCAGTTCTTCCTCTGCCTCCGTGCGTGCTTCGGGACCCTCCTCTTCCTCGCGCCGCCGGCCTCCCCATCTCTCCTCGTTGGTCGTCGCTCCTAAGTCGTGGAGCTCCTCGCCGCGGTTGCAGGGGCCAAGCAAAGAGGAAGAGACCCCCAGATCTAGCCGCGCCTTCTTCTCACCCTCGATCTGCTCCTCTCGGCTCTTCGTTCGGATGGATGAAGCTCTCATCGATGGGCACGACGACGGCGACGTTTAGAGGCGATGCTCAACTATGCGTGGGAGATGACGTGGGAGATGGCGTGGAAGAGCAGCTCGCGGCTGATGACTATGATGTTGCCTGAATGTTTGACGAGGACGAGTCCCTCAAGCTCGTCGCCGGCCGCCGAATCGTCTTCAAGCTAGCTTCACGTGCTGGTGAGTCCAATCCAGCCCAGCCCCTCCCCCGTGAGAGTGCAGCTCTATCGAGCCCGAGGTGACCCCATGGCAAGGCAGGAGACACCGCACCTTGCCACTTTCGCATGTGCATGCTGCCATCTCTCTCTATATATATCTCTCCCTCCCCCACAAAGTACTCATCTCAGTTTTCCTACAAGGTGTTCGATGATAGTTCAACAAGGCTGTAGGAAAATATTACTCTTTGAAATCTTTAAGCTATGATGTCTACTTACCAACTAAAGGAAGAGCTGAATGTTGTAGCTGTCAAAACCATGACAACTAGGCTACGGACTTTAGAATCAGACATCATGGTGTTTAATTTATCTTTATCCATGGTTGAAATCAATAACTGAAGGAGATAGATAGAGTTAATTTTCTGGTTGTGTTTCGCATGGTTCCATCCAATAAATGCATACTAGTGGAATCAGCTCCATTTCTTTACCAGGATGGTCAATTTAAGAGCCGCGTTTCATGCTTGCTGCAAATTTCTGGTTTAAGGAATGGGATCATAGTTAGGAGAACAGGGCTGGGGCCTAAGCCTCCCAACAGAAGCTATTAGAACCTTTTTCGGAATGACCATCAACAATAAAGCATGGCTTATCGCCCCAGGACACTAGCATGGTCTCTGATCAGGTCGGCCATCCTTCTCGAAACAAATCATTTCCTTAATTTGATACCTTGTAAATTTAAACCCAGTCTTGCAAGTAGAAGGACAGAACTTCTGAGTTTTACATTGAATTGTGCATGTGGCACTGTTTTCATGTGTGTCAAGCACCTACACTATGTGGGGGATTTTATTCACGCAATCATTTTTCCTTTTATGTTTTCTTTCAGTGTTGATGATCTGTTTTCTAAGATAGGGGTGTTTTAACATTTTAGGTCATCTGAAATGTACATGGTTTTAATGTTTTATAGAAGGTTGTAGGCATCGATGCGGCGGCCAGAGAAGGCATAGTGATGATGCTTCCCCGTGTTCTTGCTCCTTGCCTGTTCCACCCTCGAGTGCAGCTAGACGAAACAATTAATTTAAGCTTGCCATCGACTGCAGAAGAAACAGAAGAATCTGACGGAAGAGTTTTGGTGAAAACCCGGTGAATCTTTCTCTCTCTACTCCCTCTCTCGCATTAACACGATCAAGTATATTCCTGCAATTTGATGTTACGATTTTTGCTAATCTAAACAGGACCATGCTAGAGGAGAGCTTTGTTAAAAGCTTTACTTATTTCGTTTGTATTTGTTCTGATAGCAGAATGTCTCCTAGGTTGGATATTGTCTCCTCTCCACTCTCGTTCCTTTGACAGCCTCCACCCACCTTCATGAGCAAGTGTGGCTCTGTACATGACAAAGGTACAGTTCAGAGAGGTCTGAGGAGGGACAGGTTTGGAAGCTAGGAAGGGAAGTGAACTTAGGTTCAGTTCTAGGTCAAACGCTAATGTTTTTATTTTGAATTTACCTGTTTCGCCGACCAACGGCAACTTACCTTGTTAGTTTGTAGCTTTGATTTCCCATTCAACATGAAAAATATATTACATTCTAGGCAGGCGTAGAATACCATGGTTATCATCACTATGTTGGAGGCAAACGCTAGACCAAGTTAGCTTCAATTTTTCCATTTTGTGATTATATAGGCAGGTAGGAGAAAATGATGAACGGTAGTTACCGTTTTCCTGTTGTTTATTAACTGCTATAAATCATGCATAGTCCTATATTCAGAAATAAATTGGAGACAAAGTAGTATGTGCTTTTCGAAACATATATCTTGTTGAAGCACAATTTCTGAAAGACCCAATATATGTATTCATTATATTATTATAGCTGAATTAGTTGCATCGTAACTATTTTGTTTACTGTCAAGGACCCACACCTTTCTGTTGAATCGTTTTATATGTTTGTGCAACTTGAATCCCAAAATTAGTTGTGTACAATATATGTCTGCTTTATATATGAGTGAAGAACTTTGTTATCTTTTAGTTAAAAACTGTATAAGAAGATCATGAGCCAATTGTCAAGCTGCTAGCTATTTGTGCAGCTATAGTCCATTGGAGAACAATCACTAATTGTGAATAAAAATGCACACCCTTGAGTAAGAGAGGGCAATTGGTTAGCATTTCTTCACCTTTGAGGTTCACCCTGGCAGTTGTCAAGTCCTGACAATGGCCACATTGCAGTGTTCATGGTATTGATGATAAATGTCAGGTATAATCTTCTATCTCTTTTTCAATTACATGTGTGTGACTTTATGCTCTGTATTTCAAATTAAAGCATACAGCTATATGAAATGTGCCACCTCTGACCGTGTTGTGTCCATGAAGGGCTAGGAATTATGTTCTAATGGGATCTATTTGATCTGTAGCTAGATGAAATGTCGGCATGCCTGTGCAAGTTGTCACTGAGCCCTCTTAATTTGGAGCTTCTTCAATTGATTGTAGACTACTTTATCTCTTGACTACATTTTTTTAAGCATATATAATAGTTTCCATCTTAGCTATTGACACTGCAAAGTATCCCAATATACAACGTTTTGCAGTAGCATAACATGCTTCTAGTCAGGCATCATTTAACATCTTACCTATCCCCTTATTGGTTTATTTTTATCCCCTACTCTATACATCTGGTTTGTATTATTTGAGGAATTAGACATTGGAAATGCAGTTCACTTATTATTGGATTCATTTCAGCTAAGCCATGTAGGAGTATTTGCAATTTCAGTAAAATAGTTTGTGAAAATAGATAAATGCCTGCTAGCTTCTTAGGCATTGAAGGAAAAACAATGAATCCCTTACTACATATGCTAGGGTGATGTCTATGTACAGCCTTGGCTTTGTTTGTAAAGAAGCGGGTAGCCATTCGGAAATTCGCAAGAGTGGACGAGCTCACGCGCTCACATTATCGTTATCCACTCGCTTGCATTGGGATACGGGCTGTTGAACATATTGTCGGACGCGTACTCTGTCCAGAAAAAAAGTATCAGGCCCGTATGGTCGAGGGGCTGACCCACGTCGACAGTGCATGTTCCATTTGGCACTTGACGGGCACGATGTCATGTACCAACGGCACGCGACATGGACAATAAGCGGGGAGGGTTGAGCTGGTCAATAGGCTCATTCGTTTTTCTAGGCAGTTCTGGTAAAAGATTTCCCCAATCGAGTGAAGAACCGCACATGACAGTGTGTATCCGGCATACACTGGTGTGTTGCATGTGGTCTGCAATTGAGGTTGTGCCCATCTTCCTTATTTTGTGCTTCTTGTTTCTTCTGCAGTTCGTGGTCCCGCTGATAGTGGTGAGGGTTGGTGCCTGTGAGATCGACATTGCTGCGAGAACTCTTTATGTCATCGACCCAATGGAGGCATTATCGTCGATAAGGTATATGATGAAGAAGCACACACAGATCAGCAAGTTTATTCTGCTTCTGCACAACCTAGAGTTCTTCCGGTACAGGCATTCTGCTACTTACCCATGGACCTATAAGTACAACTCTGAGATGCATAAAAACTGCAGCAGGTATGCTCATGTTCATACTGTTTGTTGCTATGGTGCTGGTTCTGACTTTGATGAATGACGCATACTATGAAAATGCAGTGCTGAAAGCGGGTTCTATGTGATGTCGTGATCCACTACATGCAAGAGTTTGATGGTGTGACGCCCAGGACTACTCTAACATCTGCATGTCGCATACAAATTAAGCACAGAACCAATTGACTGCTGCTCCTCTTGTCGGGTGTGACCCGTGTACTGCTTGCAGGGTTCGATTTCACACATCCGGAGGCAAATGCCGTACGGTGTAGAGTAGTTCTCCTGAGGCCTGAGGGCCAACCATGGCAAATTGCTGAACCACATGTACGAGGGAATTCTGGAGTGGATGTCAGTTTGGAATTGGATGAATAAATTCGTGGGTCTTCCATTGGTTTGGAAAAGTGCTTATAGAAGTCGGTCAGGACAGGAGAAAGGGATCATTTTGGTTTGCAAAGCTGAAAGGATGAAAAAAGCTGAAAGGGGTCCTCTCGGATCATTTCCTGGTCCTATGTATACGTATGACTGTATGAGTCTGGTCAGTAATGAACCTGCTGTGTGTTCAAAACGCATGGCTTTGCTATGACTAATTTGAACGCTTGTGTGTTTCTGTCTGAAATGAACTACTTTCAGTTGCCTAGCTGTTCCATCCAGTTTTTCCTATTTAGTTTTGTTTCTGTTTTGCGCGGGGTGATGATTTGTACTGCCTTGACGGAGAACCATCAAAGATCTCTATGTACCAACTGGATGGAGGACACAATGGACAAGACCATGGAGGCAGCAAAAATGTAATTTACGCTAGCAAAACAAGCGTATCTATCGACTGGATCTGCTAAGAACTCTGAATCCATCGCCTACTGCCTCCGCCAGCGCACCGACACCAGAGAAGCAGCTCACCGTTGAGCCGGTCTGACAGTTATTTATTTTCTTATCTTTTTACCTCATAGGCCGTTCGTCAAAGACGGGTACATGGAACTCACGTCACGGAAGTGCCGTTCTCCATCCACCCGTCACACGGGCCCATCCCCGTATTTTCTCTGTTCTCCTTGCATGTGGGCTTCAGTATTTTTCAGTCATCCATAACTGCTCATGCACCGCGTCGCTATACCATTGGTCTAGCTAACGGGAACATGCGAGCTCGTCTGCTCCCTCTCCACTCTCGTAGCCATTCTACTTTTGTGTAAGCTGAACATATGCTTTGATGTATTTCTTCAGTGAACAACACCATATTTTCGTATGAGCTGGCCTATTTTATATTGTGTTATATTTACATAATGCATTCACCAAGTAAATCACAATGTATGCATCTATAGTGGAAAGTAAGTGCTCAATTTTGACGTGCATCAAATACTTAGGTCAATCAGTGACTGTTTTTTGTTGCCCTCGATGTGTTTTAGTTACGGTTTTGCATCCTGGCGTGTTTGACAATCTGGATAGATTAATTGTGCGATCGGTCTTCATATGTCTGATTGTAGGTCCTTCATGGTTTATGGATTAATTGCTCTGAAAATAACGAACTTGTTGAGTGAATTTAGATCCGTAGATGTGACTAATGAACAAAGACTGCAAAGAAAGTAGTTTGACATTTGTCATCTTATTGATCCATGCCATGTATGTTATGAACATGTTTTAAAAACAGTCTTGGTGTAAAGTGCAAATTTGTTTCCATCTAATGGAAGCTCTCTCTCTTTTCCATTTCTCTGTTTTGTAGATGGTAGAGCAACCTATCATACATACACAATGAAATTGAGAGCAACCTATCATACACACAATACACACAATGAAATTGATTCTGTTGAAAGCTTATTTACATTTTTTTCTCTTTCTTATTGATCCATCAAGGAATGGTTGTAGTGAATATTTTAAATGGCTACATCCAAGAGAGTAAGAGACCCTAATGTTATAACATACGCCTATATTAACGTACATGAGTGAAATCGAGGACTAAATATGACAACTATATGTGCGGAGACAAGATAAGTGCGCACAAGCGTGCCTCAGGAGGCGCCACCAGGTGGCGCCCCAGCCTCTAGTTAGATAGAAAAGATGGCACATTGATAGGTGAACAACACCACAATAATTCATTTTTCTAGGGCAAAATATAAGATATCTACTGTCATTATCGAAACAAATGTTCACTACCGTTGTCTTAAAGAGAAGTTCTCAGATGAAACGGAAATTATAATAATATATGCATAATTTAGCAAGTCATCAGCATGTTAGGCAGCTTTTGAATGTGTTATGATGCTTGCCCATAACAAGTGAAGAAGTACCACAGTTCAAATAAGACATCACGATATCATCGCCGACTTGTTTTTCCAGCCATGTATTAGAAATTCCATCCATTAGCATTTGAAAACATGACTCAACGATTACCTTATCTTATTAACTCATCATTTTAAAAATGAAGGATATACCCCTGGCCTCTGCATCTGGACGATGCATGCTACCATTTTATTAATTATTCACAAAGATCATACAAAGTAATACATTAGTAAGCCTGAAGCCTGTTGCTACTCCTATCTCCTTGATGAAGGCGTGCCAAATATCCGAGCCTAATACCAAACAGATATCGCACCAAAGCCTAACATATAAAACCGAATGCCCCAACCCAGCCACATACCGGGACTGGATCACACACCGGTCCGACGTACTCTCAGAGGCTGCCGCCGCCATCCTCCACCTGTCCATCTCCAGAGCAAGAACAGATGCATCGACCTTGTGTGGCCTGCCATAGACGCCACCACGGCGCTAGACAACGCCCCCGTCCTGCACGTATCTGTTCACACGCGCTCGTCGCCAAACCTCCGTAGTGCCATGCCGCCGGGATCCATCATGGCCATGCGGTAGATGTAACACAGTTCGTCCTCTTGTCCCCTTCAACCAGCGCTTGCTCCAAAACGATGCCCTAGGAGAGACAACTGCATCGAACGTGAAATCATCCTCCAATCCGGTAGACCCAGATCAAGGGTTTCCTTCTGAGAATCACGAGTGTGGTGCCATGACCTGCAACAACGATGCCTCGAGAAGGGAACGGCGTCACATACGCCACCATCGTCCACCATGACCCTAGTCGGTGTGATTTTCACTGGAAGTCACGTCCCCCCGATCTCGTAGCTGGGTGGAGCCAAACGAAGCCTCTCCGTGGAGACGAGGGCTACCGTTGGCACGGCGACAGGGAGCCTCCAGCAGCTCTGCGGCGGTCCTCGCCACGCCATCGGCCGGCCAAGGCCAAACCGTGACGGATCTAGGCAGGACGCCGGATCCGTGGCCATCGATGCCACCCATCTGCACGCAGCCGTCACCCTTGCTGAATGTAAAGCCACCACTACCACCACCCAACATCAGGTCACTGCTGGCCATGGAGGCTTCTCTCGCCGCCGCGCAACAGGGGTGCTGCCCTGACTGCCGCCCCGATCTCCCCGCATGAACCACCTTCTCTGCCTCACAACGGATACTGTGGTGATCGCCCACCCTGGATCATGGTGACGGGCATGCCGCCACCGCGGCCCTTGCCGGTGGCTGGGGATGGAACCAAGGGAGTCTGGCTAGGGTTAGGGGGTGTAACACCCCAGTTTCTCACTACAGTGATCAACTCACAAACATGCCATGTCATGCTCATTTGCATTGCCTAATCATAGTGGTTAATTCAAATAATTCAATTTTCCCTCTGAAAACTCTATTCAAATTTCAACTGTCAAATAAAGTTGCTCCAAAAATTCTAGGAAAATGTTCATCATTTAGCAAATAATCCAAAATAATTATTTGCTAAGAAAACAACATCACCATCAACTCCAAGTGGGCCAGAGCATTTTAAAACAGTGCCAAAACAGCGCTTTTAATGCTATTTCATTTTGAAAAATCTCAAAGGAATTCCAAACTTGCCCAAACTCTCTGAGGCATAACACAATATTCTAAAGTATTTGTTTTGACCAGACCCACATTTTTGCTAAGTCATTTGTTGGCAAAAGAATAATGAAAAGCTTCTGTGAATAAAAGAAATAGAAAAGAGGAAGTGGGCGAAGCTTACCTGGCACTCACCCACGGCCCAACTGACCGAAGCCGGCCCAGCCCAGCACCCCCATCCCCACCTGCTCCCCCTCACCTGTCGGCCTCTCCGTGGCTGCGCGCTCGCTGGCCGGCCACCGGCCGCCACGGCGGCAGGGCAGTTGGGGGAGGAGGATAAGGACCTCCCCCAACGCCTCTCCCTCACCCCACTCCCCCTAGCCACTCCCATTTTCCCCCTCGTCCTCTCTCTCGCTCCGGTTCGAGCTCGCCCGAACGGAGCCGCCGGCGCCCCCTCGTCGCGCCCGTGGCCACCGGCTGCCCTCCGCCGTTCCATAGTGTCTGGGAGGTCCACGGGGCTCGACTACATCGACTGCCATGTCGGATCGAGCCCAGGGACCCCCGTCGGCGTTGCCATCGACTTTCCCCTCCGCCACGGCCATGGCAGCGCCGCCGGCCGCTCCGGTCGCCTCCGACCACCCCGGCTTACCCCGAGCTCTTCCCCGGCCTCGCTGTGAGCCCCTCGCCCTTCCCTTCTCCTTTTCGCTCGAGCTCGAGGCCGTAGCTAGCACCGCCGTAGCGCCCATAGCTCCGTCACCGCCATTGCCGATGCGGTGCTCGCTCCCGGCCATCCCAGGACCAACTGAGCACCTGTGTGTGCTCAGGGCCTCCTCGCGAAGCCGCCCAACCCGCTAGTACGTCGGACCCGAGCCCCTATGCTCGTTCCCGTCGGAGCCCGTAGCTCTGGCGCCGCCCCTCTCGTCGCCACCGTCGCCATAGCCCGTCTCCGGCCGTTCCTCAGCCACCACCCGATGCGCCGCTGCACGGGCTCTCCAACGTGCCTAGCCACGCCCGCTCCCGTGCCCGGAAACGTCCGGCCGGCGAACGCCGGAGCCGCCGGATTAGCTCCGGCGGGATACGCTGACGTGGCCATTATTAGCCGGGTCATTAGTCACTAACCCTAGGCCTAATAGCCACTGACCTGCGGGCCCGGTTGCTGTAGCAGTTAGTTTAGTTTAAATAATCGGTTAGTTAAATAGGTCACTGATACGTCGGGCCCACTGACTAAATTGTTTAAATTAACTAAATAAAATCAGTTAATTAAAAGGTCTCACTGACACGCGGGACCCACTGGGCCCTTTTACCAGTCAAACCAGCTGACTGGATCAGTCCAGTCACTGACTGGTGGGTCCGGTGGACCCCCTTTGACCAGTCAAGCCTCCAGTTGACTGCTGACTGGGCAGTCAACTGGGGCCCACTGTCAGCCTCTGTACTGCGCTGCTGGGTACACTTTGGGTGTACCCGTAGCAATTTCACGTTTATTTTCGAATTTGAATTAATTCCAGAAAACTCAGAAAATGCCAAAAACTTAGAAAATTCATATCTTTTAAACCGTAGCTCGGATGGAAAAAGTTTATACATGAAAATTGATCAGAACGATGAGACGAAGTCAACCGTGCTATCTGTTTCCGTGTCGGGACCCTCTACGGAGGTGAACCCGCAACTTTTAGCCCGTTTTCGGTAGATGAATAGTACGCATACACCGGTAAATAATTCCAGTTAATTCCTAAAAATAACTAATATGACTTAGACATGTTCTTAGGCAACCCTGCACTGCACCCTAGCTGTCACCTGCCTCTGACACCACTAACCTGCAACCGTCCCCCTCCGGTAATCTGTCAGACACAGGTCCGGAACCGGGAATACCTCCCGGATGGGTTCCCCTTCTTCGTTGCCGGTAGCACTGCGTTAGTTCGTCATGCTTTGTGATTGCTTGCGATACCGTGTATTTATATTGTTTCTTCTCCCCCTTTCTTCCCGGTAGACCCTGAGACCGTCGACGATGCCCCGGTGATCGACTACTTCACCATCGAGGATCCCTTTGTCTTTTGCCGAGCAACCAGGCAAGCAACCCCCCCTTGAGCATTTCCGATATCGCCTATGTCTATTCTCTCTTATTCTTGCATTAGAATTGCTGCTACTGCTACTGCTCCTATTACTGTTGCATAGCCTGTCTTTGCTAAATTGTTGATACCTGTCTTTATTCATAAACTGCTTAGTATAGGTTGGGTAGCACTGCTATGGTCCCGCACTCTCGTAGTTGCCTCGCATAGTACCCTTGCCTCGATCAAGCGATCGAGCCCCTACCCCTGACCTTCTTCACATCACCGCACACCCCCTCCTAATATGCTCGACTCCGCAGTGTTAACATCAGGTGACGAGGGTGATACCTCCGAACTCACTTCCGATGTTGTCCCTGTGGTATAGCTAGCTCGTTGTGGGTTACCGAGGGTGATTCCTCTTCCCACTTCCGACTTAGCTTTTGTCGTGCATCCGCTATGGTGATTACCGCCGAGGGTGATTCCTCCGGTACCACCTTAACGGGACTTGTCGTTTAGGAATCCTACGAGGGTGATTCCTCGGATTCCTCATCGGCATGAAAACCACACGGATGCCCTGGTTTACCGTACCGTGTTTAAAGATGTATCGATCCCCGAGGCCGGACGTCGCCAGGAACAAAGGCGTGCGGCCAGAGGTATCGTGCGTCTGAAGACACTTTGAAGTTACTGCTACACATGTTGGATGGAGGCGGGTTGACCCAGAGGGGTACCCGCGAGTGCCTTTGAGGCGTGAGCTGTGGAGTCGGGTGACCAGTGAGGGTACCCGCGAGATAACTACGAGGCGTGGCCGGTCTTTTCCAGTCCTTGTCACAAGTCCTCGAGACGGGACGACGGGGCCAACAGTATCGTAGGCTCTGCTCGTTACCGCGCGCTCCCAATACACTAAGCGATTTGGATATTTGATCCGAGGGGCCTTCGGGTCCGATAGCACTAACCACCACGTGGGTGTGAGTGGGTGCTCTGCGTCGTATACATCAGCCGGAGTCGTCACGACGTCAGCGATTGAGCGGGCTGTTCGGATTGGACTTAGGATGCAACTGCGTGCTTGTATAAGGGGTTGCTAGGTCTGCTACCGAACGGCCTCGCAACGTGCGGAGCGTCCGGGGCGATGGCCCCGACCCCCGGGGGCATAGGATTAGTCCGACGTGCTCGATCCTCTCTGGCGGTATCCGGTCGGGTTGCGTCGTATTGTTTAGCCGAGGGCGGGCACGACCTGATGGTGTGTCCGGCCGGAGTTAAGCGAGCGTGGTGGGTAACTTGGTGCACCCCTGCAGGGAAGAAACAATCTATCGATAGCCTGTCCTACGGTAACGGACACTCGGAGTTGTATCCACTTCGGTACAACTAGAACTGGTGATTTGAGATATGAGGTAGGGCTCTGGGATTGCTTTCTCGCAGGGAGTCGAGGAAGGATCCCCGGCCGAGGTTGATATTACTATGAACACTTTACATTATGATGTACTAATCTGCACCCTTCTAATTGCTGCAAGACCCTGAAGATGTTAGTCTTCGTCAGGACCAGTCTTTTTCCCTTCTAATTGCTGCAAGACCCTGAAGATGCTAGTCTTCGTCAGGACTAGGCTTCTCCCCCTCTACTCTGGCATTCTGCAGTCTAGTCCACCCACATAAAGCCTCCTTTGAAAATGATGCATTGCTTAGTATAGATCTGATGTAAGTCTTGCTGAGTACTTTGGATGAGTACTCACGGTTGCTTTGCTTCCTCTTTTGTCCTACCCGTTTGATAAACCAGACGACGGAGCCATGGTGCCTGCAGCCCCCGTTGACGACTACTACTACCAGCCCGAGGCTGGCTACTACTACTACCCGGCCGGCGAGTACTTCTACGAGGAGCCGGCGGACGACGACCAGGAGTAGGATCGGAGGTCCCAGGCAGGAGGCCTGCGCCTTTTCGATCGTAGCTTTTCTTTTGCCCCGCCTTGACAAAGGCCTATCTTCTTCTGTGTTGTATCTGTACCCAGATACCTAACGCTTCCGCTGACTATGTGTATGACATCATGTTATGTATTCGAGCCCTCGAGGCCCCTGGCTTGTAATATATAACTTGTATGCATTTATTTATGTTTTAGAGTTGTGCTGTGATTCCTTCACGTGAGTCCTTAGGCTTGATCGTGTGCATTTGCGTGTATGATTAGTGCACGGTCGGGCCGGGGTCGTCACAGGTTGGTATCAGAGCCGACTGCCTGTAGGAACCCCCTTTCCAACTCCTTGGTCGAAGTCGAGTCTAGAGGTCCAAAAACTGTTTTACTAACTTGGCTGTGTGGGTTATGGGCCCACATCGCCACTTGGGTGGTGTAGCATCTTTTATTCCTCGTCTATACTCTGGGACTCTGAATCTCTCCTCTATTCGGGTTAAATGATTTTACTAACACCGACATTAGGTTCTCGTGAACGATTCCTCCCGGAGAGCCCCCTCGTTCCAGAAGATGGCGTGTCATCATCAGAAGACTCCGAAGATACTCCTCGAAGTTCATCGAGACCGTTATGCCCACTGCTTTTGCAAGTGCCCTATTACCAATAATCACCGTGAACAACTACACATCCTTACCGTTTGAATCTTCGTTCCCAGCCACCCCTTTCTGAATAAGATACCCCGAAGTACTCCTTGTAATCCGAGAATCTTTTGAGTCTACTGCCGTGCAGCTTCTTTCGCAATGCGGATAATTCCTCACAACACCGAGGATCCATTCATCCCCAGTTGTTCTTGTGTTCCATGAAATACTTCGTATTGCTATCTGATCTCCCAAGAATCCTCTACAGACTCTTGCTCTTGAAATTTTTGCCTGTCAGCATCATGGTAAATTCCATATAACCTTCGTTGACATCCTTGTCGCTATCATTATGCGTCCCTTGATTCAATATATTGCGAATATTCGTAATCGTCAGTTGATTCCTACTAATCCATCCTTCCGGCTCAGACGTCCTTCAGGATGATATGAGCTGGATCTCGGTAAATCAATCCTTGATTGATTAACCATCTAATTCTATTCAACCTACCCCTCTTTTGATCAGAGCCTTGCTTCTGGCCTTTCGTTTTGGAATTAGAATTCCCCTGTACCCAAGCGTCGAATTATTTCGATGTTTCTATAATCCGATGCTTTTTGCATCCTTTCTTCTTCTGGTTGAGTACCGATACTCACATCAGATCCTAAGCCGACCACCTGATTTTCGTTGGGTTAATATCCGACAAAGTCCTTTATATTCAACAAATCTTGAGCGCTTTTCCTCTGATACATATTGCCTTCGGTACATTGTATCTCTTGACTTCGTCAACCATGCACTGCTTCCGAGCTTGAGTTCATTACTCCTTCAAGTATGCGGTATATGTTCCTAAGATGCCCCGATGGGTTGAACATATGCCTTCCGTAATCCGTGTGAACTCGAAAGTTATGCGAGTCACACTCATCTGGTGTTTTACCAGATAAATTTCAACTCTACCATTTCTTCGAAGACGGGAAGTGATTGAAAGGTAATGCATTGAAGAAGTGGGAGTCGACCTTGAACCTTTGTGTTCATGCCCATGGACCCGATGTAGAACTTATCATGGAAGCTGCTCGTATTACTTCCTTGGTACAAGTTCATCTTGTACCTGTGAATTGATCCTTTGCAATCGTGGTTCCGACCATATTTTCCCCTTGATTCCATTTCCCGGATAAGTTAAAATACTTGTCCTCTGCAGATCATTTCACCCGTCCAACCTCTACTCTGATTTACCTCCGGGTATTACCCCTAGCACCTGTTACTGGGAAGTTATCCCTCCATCACCTCATTCCTAGCCTGATCGGCTATATCATCATAAAGCTAAATTTTAACCGTGTTACCTGGTCTTTATGCCCGGAGCACAACTTCCGACGAAGAGCAAAGCTTACGTCGATCTCCTTCATGTTATCATTTCACTTCGATCAACAAGCTTGATTTCGAGCTTGTGCCGTATCCGTGGCTCCATTAATCCTCTCGTTTCATCATCCCTTTTATCGATGCCGTCGCTGTTCGATGGCATCCTCGTGAAATCTCTCGACAAAATGTTTCTTGATCCATTATCCACACAACATCGTATGGGTAATATCAAGATTCTTCTCTCGTCCCTTTATCCAAATGTTTTTGGAACTTGCTGCCCTATCATGTATATCATGCTCCGCTCTTTCTTGCGAAATGATATACCCCTAAAACTTGTGTGTAAACACATATTTCTTTCCATTGGCGTGATTAATCAATTAATCACATTTTCCTTTCCATTTGTTTGTTTAACCTTTCTTGAGATCATTAAGACATGAGCAGGAATAATTCCCTGCTTATGAAAACATCTCGGTCTACAACTCTGTCAGTGAGACCCTGTTACTTTTGTTGATGACATTCCGGTAACCACCGATGGACGAGAACTTTGCCTATTGGTCCGCCTCGTTTCAACGAGCAGGAAAATGGTTCTCTTCGTCCCTCGCCCTTGGTATTGACGTTGTTGCCGACATAGCTGACAGGCTAACCTCTGACATGCCTTACCGTGGTGACCGGTAAGATGTCCTCGTTCTCTTTACTTTGATCGACACCCACCACAGTTCCACAGGATCATAACCTGACTCTTCTGTGCATCCTTGATTCCTGAAGTACCCTTTGCATTTGGCTTTGTGTGATAGCACGAGCCATTCTCCGAAAGTTGAACTATTCCCGATGCACTGAACCCCCTTTTTTTTCTTTTTTTTCACACTGTTCAGGTATCAATCGGGTGTTCGTTCGTTTGAAACTTCTTATTGTACTTTCACACTTTGCTCTCGATGTTTGCTTAAGTTTTAACTCGAGAGATTCTTTCTGCCGCATCCCTTGAGTTATCTGTCAGATGTTCGACCTTGTAAGGGTCAGTTCCTCCGAAGTTACTCCTTTTCTTCCCCACTTAAATCTCGGGACGAGATTTCTTGTAGTGGAGGAGATTTGTAACACCCCAGTTTCTCACTACAGTGATCAACTCACAAACATGCCATGTCATGCTCATTTGCATTGCCTAATCATAGTGGTTAATTCAAATAATTCAATTTTCCCTCTGAAAACTCTATTCAAATTTCAACTGTCAAATAAAGTTGCTCCAAAAATTCTAGGAAAATGTTCATCATTTAGCAAATAATCCAAAATAATTATTTGCTAAGAAAACAACATCACCATCAACTCCAAGTGGGCCAGAGCATTTTAAAACAGTGCCAAAACAGCGCTTTTAATGCTATTTCATTTTGAAAAATCTCAAAGGAATTCCAAACTTGCCCAAACTCTCTGAGGCATAACACAATATTCTAAAGTATTTGTTTTGACCAGACCCACATTTTTGCTAAGTCATTTGTTGGCAAAAGAATAATGAAAAGCTTCTGTGAATAAAAGAAATAGAAAAGAGGAAGTGGGCGAAGCTTACCTGGCACTCACCCACGGCCCAACTGACCGAAGCCGGCCCAGCCCAGCACCCCCATCCCCACCTGCTCCCCCTCACCTGTCGGCCTCTCCGTGGCTGCGCGCTCGCTGGCCGGCCACCGGCCGCCACGGCGGCAGGGCAGTTGGGGGAGGAGGATAAGGACCTCCCTCAACGCCTCTCCCTCACCCCACTCCCCCTAGCCACTCCCATTTTCCCCCTCGTCCTCTCTCTCGCTCCGGTTCGAGCTCGCCCGAACGGAGCCGCCGGCGCCCCCTCGTCGCGCCCGTGGCCACCGGCTGCCCTCCGCCGTTCCATAGTGTCTGGGAGGTCCACGGGGCTCGACTACATCGACTGCCATGGCGGATCGAGCCCAGGGACCCCCGTCGGCGTTGCCATCGACTTTCCCCTCCGCCACGGCCATGGCAGCGCCGCCGGCCGCTCCGGTCGCCTCCGACCACCCCGGCTTACCCCGAGCTCTTCCCCGGCCTCGCTGTGAGCCCCTCGCCCTTCCCTTCTCCTTTTCGCTCCAGCTCGAGGCCGTAGCTAGCACCGCCGTAGCGCCCATAGCTCCGTCACCGCCATTGCCGATGCGGTGCTCGCTCCCGGCCATCCCAGGACCAACTGAGCACCTGTGTGTGCTCAGGGCCTCCTCGCGAAGCCGCCCAACCCGCTAGTACGTCGGACCCGAGCCCCTATGCTCGTTCCCGTCGGAGCCCGTAGCTCTGGCGCCGCCCCTCTCGTCGCCACCGTCGCCATAGCCCGTCTCCGGCCGTTCCTCAGCCACCACCCGATGCGCCGCTGCACGGGCTCTCCAACGAGCCTAGCCACGCCCGCTCCCGTGCCCGGAAACGTCCGGCCGGCGAACGCCGGAGCCGCCGGATTAGCTCCGGCGGGATACGCTGACGTGGCCATTATTAGCCGGGTCATTAGTCACTAACCCTAGGCCTAATAGCCACTGACCTGCGGGCCCGGTTGCTGTAGCAGTTAGTTTAGTTTAAATAATCGGTTAGTTAAATAGGTCACTGATACGTCGGGCCCACTGACTAAATTGTTTAAATTAACTAAATAAAATCTGTTAATTAAAAGGTCTCACTGACACGCGGGACCCACTGGGCCCTTTTACCAGTCAAACCAGCTGACTGGATCAGTCCAGTCACTGACTGGTGGGTCCGGTGGACCCCCTTTGACCAGTCAAGCCTCTAGTTGACTGCTGACTGGGCAGTCAACTGGGGCCCACTGTCAGCCTCTGTACTGCGCTGCTGGGTACACTTTGGGTGTACCCGTAGCAATTTCACGTTTATTTTCGAATTTGAATTAATTCCAGAAAACTCAGAAAATGCCAAAAACTTAGAAAATTCATATCTTTTAAACCATAGCTCGGATGGAAAAAGTTTATACATGAAAATTGATCAGAACGATGAGACGAAGTCAACCGTGCTATCTGTTTCCGTGTCGGGACCCTCTACGGAGGTGAACCCGCAACTTTTAGCCCGTTTTCGGTAGATGAATAGTGCACATACACCGGTAAATAATTCCAGTTAATTCCTAAAAATAACTAATATGACTTAGACATGTTCTTAGGCAACCCTGCACTGCACCCTAGCTGTCACCTGCCTCTGACACCACTAACCTGCAACCGTCCCCCTCCGGTAATCTGTCAGACACAGGTCCGGAACCGGGAATACCTCCCGGATGGGTTCCCCTTCTTCGTTACCGGTAGCACTGCGTTAGTTCGTCATGCTTTGTGATTGCTTGCGATACCGTGTATTTATATTGTTTCTTCTCCCCCTTTCTTCCCGGTAGACCCTGAGACCGTCGACGATGCCCCGGTGATCGACTACTTCACCATCGAGGATCCCTTTGTCTTTTGCCGAGCAACCAGGCAAGCAACCCCCCCTTGAGCATTTCCGATATCGCCTATGTCTATTCTCTCTTATTCTTGCATTAGAATTGCTGCTACTGCTACTGCTCCTATTACTGTTGCATAGCCTGTCTTTGCTAAATTGTTGATACCTGTCTTTATTCATAAACTGCTTAGTATAGGTTGGGTAGCACTGCTATGGTCCCGCACTCTCGTAGTTGCCTCGCATAGTACCCTTGCCTCGATCAAGCGATCGAGCCCCTACCCCTGACCTTCTTCACATCACCGCACACCCCCTCCTAATATGCTCGACTCCGCAGTGTTAACATCAGGTGACGAGGGTGATACCTCCGAACTCACTTCCGATGTTGTCCCTGTGGTATAGCTAGCTCGTTGTGGGTTACCGAGGGTGATTCCTCTTCCCACTTCCGACTTAGCTTTTGTCGTGCATCCGCTATGGTGATTACCGCCGAGGGTGATTCCTCCGGTACCACCTTAACAGGACTTGTCGTTTAGGAATCCTACGAGGGTGATTCCTCGGATTCCTCATCGGCATGAAAACCACACGGATGCCCTGGTTTACCGTACCGTGTTTAAAGACGTATCGATCCCCGAGGCCGGACGTCGCCAGGAACAAAGGCGTGCGGCCAGAGGTATCGTGCGTCTGAAGACACTTTGAAGTTACTGCTACACATGTTGGATGGAGGCGGGTTGACCCAGAGGGGTACCCGCGAGTGCCTTTGAGGCGTGAGCTGTGGAGTCGGGTGACCAGTGAGGGTACCCGCGAGATAACTACGAGGCGTGGCCGGTCTTTTCCAGTCCTTGTCACAAGTCCTCGAGACGGGACGACGGGGCCAACAGTATCGTAGGCTCTGCTCGTTACCGCGCGCTCCCAATACACTAAGCGATTTGGATATTTGATCCGAGGGGCCTTCGGGTCCGATAGCACTAACCACCACGTGGGTGTGAGTGGGTGCTCTGCGTCGTATACATCAGCCGGAGTCGTCACGACGTCAGCGATTGAGCGGGCTGTTCGGATTGGACTTAGGATGCAACTGCGTGCTTGTATAAGGGGTTGCTAGGTCTGCTACCGAACGGCCTCGCAACGTGCGGAGCGTCCGGGGCGATGGCCCCGACCCCCGGGGGCATAGGATTAGTCCGACGTGCTCGATCCTCTCTGGCGGTATCCGGTCGGGTTGCGTCGTATTGTTTAGCCGAGGGCGGGCACGGCCTGATGGTGTGTCCGGCCGGAGTTAAGCGAGCGTGGTGGGTAACTTGGTGCACCCCTGCAGGGAAGAAACAATCTATCGATAGCCTGTCCTACGGTAACGGACACTCGGAGTTGTATCCACTTCGGTACAACTAGAACTGGTGATTTGAGATATGAGGTAGGGCTCTGGGATTGCTTTCTCGCAGGGAGTCGAGGAAGGATCCCCGGCCGAGGTTGATATTACTATGAACACTTTACATTATGATGTACTAATCTGCACCCTTCTAATTGCTGCAAGACCCTGAAGATGTTAGTCTTCGTCAGGACCAGTCTTTTTCCCTTCTAATTGCTGCAAGACCCTGAAGATGCTAGTCTTCGTCAGGACTAGGCTTCTCCCCCTCTACTCTGGCATTCTGCAGTCTAGTCCACCCACATAAAGCCTCCTTTGAAAATGATGCATTGCTTAGTATAGATCTGATGTAAGTCTTGCTGAGTACTTTGGATGAGTACTCACGGTTGCTTTGCTTCCTCTTTTGTCCTACCCGTTTGATAAACCAGACGACGGAGCCATGGTGCCTGCAGCCCCCGTTGACGACTACTACTACCAGCCCGAGGCTGGCTACTACTACTACCCGGCCGGCGAGTACTTCTACGAGGAGCCGGCGGACGACGACCAGGAGTAGGATCGGAGGTCCCAGGCAGGAGGCCTGCGCCTTTTCGATCGTAGCTTTTCTTTTGCCCCGCCTTGACAAAGGCCTATCTTCTTCTGTGTTGTATCTGTACCCAGATACCTAACGCTTCCGCTGACTATGTGTATGACATCATGTTATGTATTCGAGCCCTCGAGGCCCCTGGCTTGTAATATATAACTTGTATGCATTTATTTATGTTTTAGAGTTGTGCTGTGATTCCTTCACGTGAGTCCTTAGGCTTGATCGTGTGCATTTGCGTGTATGATTAGTGCACGGTCGGGCCGGGGTCGTCACAGGGGGGCCTTGGCGTCGCCCGCGGAGGCGACGCGAGGGGAGGTGACGTGAATGACACCTTGTATCCTGCATGGTCAAGTAGTACACCTCCCGATGGCAATAACAACTTCTTGATAAGATTAAGGAAAAACTAGCATGTTGATCTTTTCTAGAAAATAAATAAAATATGATTCCTAGGTGCTCAAAGAAAATAGAAATCATTTTCCATAATTCAAATAAGAAACAACTTTATTTGTGAAAGTATGCAAGGTAAGGAACTCAGCCAAATGGATGTGGTATGTACATGAATACATACGTAGCAAAAGGAATTCATATATGCATGGGACATGGGTACACCACAAAAAAATATTTATACATATTTCACGTGCATAACTAAAGTTAATGATCATGTCATGCAATAATCACTAATTAATTAAATCAATGCATCCAACATTATACTGCAAGTCTGATACAACTTGCTTCCCCGGAGCCTTGCTTGCTTCCACGGGGCCGCTACCTCCTCGCCATGCCACCAAAGGGCCAACACGCCGTCCAGAGGTACTGGCTCAGCACATACTCGATGGCCGACCTTGCCACCCGCGCATATGACGTTGTCGTGTGGAGGCTCGGCCTCCCCAGCTTGAAGCTCAATTTCCTATAGATTGACTCCCGGGTGGATGCGGAGCTTGTCAGCCAGCCGGTGACGATCGAGCCGAGACCTGATTAGGCCGATTTCTCGCACTGTTGTCGACGAGCAAGATAATATACGATAGAGTAATGAGGTGGCCATGGCTGTGTTTGGTAGGGCACATCCGCTGTATGTGCTAGCCGAGTTGGAGTTCTAGTGGAAGAGGGACGCCGAGAAGCGCAAGAACAACAGCGAGGCAGTGCCTTCATCGTCACATGGAAAGAAGAAGAAGAATGCAGGATCCTCCGGTGTGGTCAACGTCGATTCCGACAGCGGGAGTGATGGGTACGACGATATCGACTGGGACAATCTGTAGTGTTCATAGTAGTGCTTGTCGTAGTTTAAGTGGCATGTAGTATTTAAATTATGTTTGTAGTTTGGATGTTTATATTTTGGTTGATTTTTGTTTGAAATATGAAATATGGTCAAAGTAGTTCAAATGTTAGTTAAAAAAAGATTGATTTTGTTGATCTGGGTGTCCTGTTTTAGGTCTTCTGTTGGAGACGACGCTTGTGCGTGCCAAAAAAGTACTAGAAGTTTTCATGCCCAATTTTTTTTCAGTTTTGCTAGAACTCATCTAGATGAGATATAATTTGGTCACATTCACCTTTTATAGCCATTAGATGGATGCTATAAGATGTGTGCGTGCTGACGTGGATTGTATCCGTTTTTTTTACTCCACCGTGTCCCCCCCTCCCCCCTAAAAATAGGATGCTATTGACGTTGCTCTTAAATCGCATCCCATATTTTTTTCCTTGAAAGAATTATATTACCCTAATATAGAGATGACACGATAACTGCTAGAGTTAATCCCGGTACTAGGCATCGTGCAGACCACGAAACTGATCCCCTACACAAGATCCTATAGGCTAATTATACCACGTCAATCGGATCTTGGTGTCTTACCCCGGACTGAGCTCCCTCCTAGAGCCACCAATCAACCATGGCAGGAGACAGCGGTGGCGGTGCCAGGCCCCGGACGCAAGCTGCAAGAGGGCCGCGGCAGACGGCAGCATCGGTGCCGTTGGACGTGCTGGTGGACATCGCGGCGCGCACCGACCCGGCCACTCTTGTGCGCTGCGCCGGGACGTGCGTGGACATGCGCCGCCGCGTCAAGGACTACACTGACATCGGTGGCCGCCTCCACCTCCGGCACAGTGACCGATTAATGCTCCCACTTCTTCGAGGCCACCTGATCCACACGTACAAGTATGGGCGCACGCGACGCAAGGACCTGTTGTCCATGGTGGACACCACTGCAGCTGATACCACCACGCTGCGCAGGGTCACCGGCGTCCAGGGCTTCCCCCTCGCGTCAAGCAACGGCCTCGTTCTCACTCGCGTGGCCCGAGAGCTTTGCGTGTGGGCTCCGGCAACCAGCTGCAGCCAGAGCCTGCCATCTGCACCGACTTTCCCTGTGGATGTGGTGGCTACACAACGAGACGATGATACGACAAATTCGGTCTTGCTCGTGGGTGACGATGATGATGAGGGTGCGACCGTCGTCGGACGGCAATTCCATGTGGTCATGGCATACCTGGAGCTGTCACAACACTGCCGCAACATGCATTTCCAGACCTTCTCATCAGAGCATGGCATGTGGGGCCGCTACAACAAGATCCGAGTTCATAAACTGCAAGGCAGCAAGTTGCAATGGCCACTCGCCAGGGCCCTAGTTGTGGGCGACCATGCACACTGGTTGTGCTTGACCAACAAAGGGGACTACGTCCTCAAGCTCCAGGTTAGATTGGTGGAGCAAGTCACGGATGGCGACAAGATATCTGCGTGGGCGCAATCAAAGCAAACGGGCAAGTGGCAGCGACGATCACGGGTGGTGATCGAGATAGAGACAATCTTGCGGTTTCTAGATGAGGCGGGCGCAAGCAGGCCGCCGCCGAGCCGGTGGGAAGTCAAGCATGATATGGAACTACTGTGGTTCGCCGAGAGGAGTGGCACTGTGCTCATTAAGGTGCTCATCAACATGTCAATTGTCGGATATTTCTGGCTCAACCTGCAATCCATGAAGATCGTGAGATGGTTCTCAGATCGTGGGGTCGAGTATGCGACCGAGAATATGCCCTATGAGATGAATTTGGCGGCTTGGGTTCCGACATTCAGTAGCACTTTGTGATTCATCCGTTTTAGTTTCTATTTTCAACTTAATGAACTCCATACTTCGATGTTATGAAAGCATTTGTGCACAACTTTATTGAGAAAAATAGTTTACTTTTAATAGTTTCATTGCCAGAGTTGTTATCTTAGCATTACGTCCAAATACCTCAATTGGGTTCTCACTATTTCTTATGGTCCAAATAGGCAATAAAAATGAGGCACTCAGAGTGTTACGAGTAGCATATCCTTTATGATATAGTCCGCCATTAATCGAAACAGGATGGTACAGCGCCAAGGTACCCATTGCCAAGCGAGTCTAGCCACAAGCCCGCAATACGATAAGAGTAAGTGTGTTAAACATTTTCTAGTTCATTAGAGTGAGCCATTTGTTGTGTGCATCAAGCGATAGGAAAACATGGATCTTAGGGAGGACAGTAATAGACCAAAAAGCTATGCCCTGGTGGGGTTTAACAACCCTGAAATTGACCCTCTCGTAGAAAGATTTTGCTGGTACACTCACCAGGATACTCATAGACTCAAATAGATTGTCAACCTCTACAGAGAAATAAGATTTAGGGTTCGAGACTCTAACATCCAGCCGTCGCCTCCTCCTCCAAGAAAGAAACTTTAGGGTTCCTGCCTCTCGTCGGCGCCGGTGCAGGTCCGCCTTGTCTCCAGTGGCCCTAGGGCCAAGGAGGCACGGTGGATCCTGGCAAGGTCCGGCGGGAGGGCTCCGTTTTTAGTCGATTTTTTCAATCTTGCTAGGGTTTGTGTCCTGCTCAGGAAGACGAGACGGCGGCGGCTCCCTGAAGATGGAATAAAGGTCTCCCCGCCTAGCCCCCGTTCCGGCGATGCGTCTAGCATCGTTGGTGGGCGTGTGGAGGTGTGTCTCCGGCAGATCCATCTTTGGTGGATTTGTTCGGATCTCGTCGTTGTTCGTATACGTTCGTGTGTCTTCGGTTTGGATCCTTCCGATCTACTTTATTTTTCATCGGCGACGGTTACTGTTCTGGGGTGCTGGTCCTATGGGGCCTTAGCACGACGACTTCCCGACTATCTACTATTACAAGGTGTGCCTGACTCCGGCGATGGAGGGGTTATGACGGCTCGCTTCAGTGCTTGTAGTCATCGCTAGGTGGTCTACGAATCTAGATGTAATTTTTATTTCTTGTGTTCGTTGTACTGCCATGATTGAAGATGAATAGATTGAAAGTTTTCTCGCAAAAAAAAAACCTCTACAGAGAAATGTTGCTAATAAGGAAATAATTTGGGAACACCAACAGTAATTCCAAATGCACAGCCATTATATGACGGGCTGGGCCTTAGAGGTCAAGTACTTAGCTTCAGGTTTCTACAGGATTACATTTGGTGTAGATGCCCTAGTGTTAAACATGGTTCATGTCGGAATAATGAGACTGAGATATCCTCCATGATATCAAAGGAGAAAGTAGGTAGGTATTTAGCAGCGAGGATTTCCTCCAAAAACATTGAAGACCCAAAGGGAACCACATACCATGTGACACTCACATGGAATAGAACCTCAGATAGCTACAAGACTGTACAACACTCAATTTCGTCGGAAGGATATATTCCATTGCTGCAACATGCTAGCAGTAGCTAGAGTGTCGAAGTTAAAAGTTGAAGGAAAAAGCAAATATTTCTGATGGATGACAAATATGAATTGCATCACTTGCCAAACATGACATTCAGGTATTGTTAGACTCAAAGTGGATGCAACATTCGACGGAGATCAAGTCACGTGGCAAATGTTGTCATTATCAAAGAGCAGGGACAAGGGTGTCTCCATGGATGCTCGCAACAATCAATATAACCATATGTTTATAGGTTTAGGGTCTCGTCTTCGTCTCGTAGCAGCAGTTTGGTGGGGCTGGTCCTTCGTCGAATAAGGTGGACTCGGTTTCGACCTCACCACAGCGGCGTCCGTCCTGGCGACACCGTTGAGCCGATGGCCTCGTCTGCTCGCCATTCCTTCGTAGCGGTGGGCTCTTTGTTTGGTGCTGGAACAAGGTTGGTGGTCCGGCGGTGGGAAATTTGGTGTTCTTCCCCGGAAACAGTCGCGGGATTCGCTGGATTTGGATCTAGGTCAGCGTGGGGAATGTCCTTGGCCGACTCGCCACAGCATCAAGTGCCTGTTCTTCGGTTTACAACGCCTTGATGGCTATGGCGCTGGCCTGGATTTCGGCTTGTTGATTCTCCGTCACTTTCTCTGGTATGCATCTCGGTGGCGCCGGCGAACGACGACAGTTTGAGATCGGTTTGTCTGCAGGGACCCCAAAAGACTTACTTGTAATATTCTTATATTTGAGGTTCTTTTTGCAAAGTTTCCTGGACACCTGTCAGTCCTGGTTTTTCTGTACGTTCCACATGATGTACTCTTTTTATTTGATATAATATAATGTGCGGTTCTCTAAAAAAACAATCAATTTGACCGTGTTGTTGATGCCGGATCAGACGAGACATACGTTCCTTGCTGCTACCACTGGATCTTTCAGTTGAGATACATTAGAATCGTTTCGAAATTTGGAATAGAATCTCAGATGTCTGGGAAGACTGTATTGTATGATACTCATTTCGTCGGAAGCATATATTCCACCGCCGCGGCTTGCTAGGAAGAGTGCGCAAATTACTTTAGCTGCACAATTAATCTAATTTCGTTGAGGACTACAAGGCTTTGATCAAATGAAGAAGGTAGCAACTTCCAGCTATATTGCTAGATAGCCATACTAATACTTGTGACTGCCTCCTGATTCCCTGATTCCCTGGTTCTCAATCGATCTACATATGCAACAAAAACAAAACCATTGGTAACTCCGAGTCTACAAACATACATGTTTTAATTTCCCAAACAAACACACACAAATAAAATAAGATGCCGTAAAAACCAAGAATATCATACATGGGAGCACCTGATTCCCTGTTACATAACGACCTGATCGATCCAGTACAAGATTTCAACTTTGGCTCACTGAAAACACAGCAGAAATCAGCACATGTAATATTTATATAGAGATGAAATTGCAAAGTTGTACTGGCAGTCTCATACAGAAGGAAAGCGTACAGTTAAGCCTGGCTAGTTCATAATGTGCGCTCATGATATAGCATGAGAAAATAGAGATGCGGTTATATATTCTCATCTGGTCAATTAATTTCAGCCAAAGTGAAAACAAGAGACACAATAATGGTACATGCCACAGCAGATCACTTGCCAAGCAAAAGGATGTGTCTCTCCATTACAGTAGAATCTGTAGGTCATCTTATTCTTCATTTCTATCTCTACATAAAAAAATCTCATTCTTAATTGTCTGATTTAGCTGCACACAATTCCATTGAGAGGACCAAAAAGCTCTGATTAAATGAACAGTGTATCATATGGCCTGAAGTTTTTGGAGGATGCTCCTGGTTCTTTTTTGTTTCAGAGAATACATATATGAATATTCAAAAAGAGATTAATAATCGCTTCAAAGGAAAAAAATAATTGATCTAATTACATTACACACCATTCTAACTAATACACTACGAGATAAACCTCAGGATGCATAGCATTTTTGTAACACAATTTATGTAACAAAGGAGATACCAAGGAATAGCTCAGTTAACTTTCCCATCTTTGGGGTATTTCTTCCCTGCTGCGGCACTACGGAACTCTCTCCTTTTAGCCTGGATCTGACGAACAGATTCGGCAACCAAGACACTAAAATCCGGGGAGATCTGGCCAGTGGATGGTGGATTAAAGCCAACTTTCTTGTAAGCCTGTGATATGTTCTTCTGTGATTTTTGCAAGTGAAAGTTGCATAGGGAGGGAACTGATGCTTTCAGGATGGGCGTGTTGTGAGTACTCTTCCCAGTCTGCGCACCACTCTTGATCATGATGTGGCCGCAGCCCTTGTAGAGTACCTGATTGGGATCGGAGAGGATGTGGTAGTGGCAGTACTTGGCCATTGCCATCGCCCGCACCTTGCACCCCGTCACCCCGCACTTCTTCCTCCTCGGCGCCGCCGCCGGCCCAGGCTTCGCCTTCGAAAGCGGCTGCTCGGCCTCGAGCGGGCTGCAGCCGAGCTCCCAGACGTACTGCCGGTGCCGGGCGCGCACCTCCTCTGCCATGGCCCAGTACAGCCGGCGGTACGCGGCAAGGAGCCGAGCGGCGCGGCGGCGCCTAAGGCGCAACACCTCCTCCCGCGTGAGCGCCTCCGCCGTGGCCTCCATCTCCGACGACGGCGGGCCGCTGGGGGAGCTAGGGTTTCGGGTCATCACCGCTGCAGCCTTCACCTTGGGTACCGGCGCCTCCAGGTTCGTCGTGGCAGTTTGCTGGTAGGAGGAGGTCATGGCGAGATTGTCGCCGGATCTGGGGCAGCGGACGGTGGATGTCTCGGGCCCAAAGGATACCACGCACGAGTGGAAAGTGGAAACAGAAAACCAAACCAGCCCAAGTCGGTTAATTGTGATTTCGGCTTAGGCTCGACCTCCGGTTGCTCATCCCCAACTCGTCTTGCACCCACCGTTGTGTTAAAAAAACAGGTTTGCTATTTCACATCTAGATGTGAGATA
>LR738712.1:893509967-893533025 GCA_902687465.1 Secale cereale
AGACTCCCTCATTCTTGATTTTTTCACCACATGGAAGACTTAAAAAAAATCAAGAATGAGGGAGTCTAAGTGTGAGAGAGTTAGATGTGAGATAATATCTCACATCTAGATGTGACATAGACAGACCCTTAAGAAAAACTAGAACATGAAAGCGCGCGTTGCCGCACCCTTATCTCCAGATAATTCTTTAATAATGATAGAAAATATTGATAACGTCTAGAATTTTATTCAGCAACTCCAAATATTTTTGGAAAGTGACAAAATAAATTCACATTGCTTCGCATCAGATCAGCAAAACCTCACTGCGTTGACCTATAGAAAGAAAAATAAAAAGAATAAAGTATGGAAATAACTGAGGGGAAAATGAGGAAAAAACAGAATGCTTGTTATGTTTTTTCACATGGTTACTTGTACAGCAGCAGTGCACAGGATGACGTCAATCCCTTGTCAACCATTGCTCACATGCTCGCAGCACAACAATGATGTTGCTAGTGACAATATGTAACCACCGAAATGGTGAGTTTATCCTTTGGCTGGAAACAGGAGTTCCACCGCTGGTGTCATCTTGCAATACAAATGATACAGTGGGATTTTGGCTACACATGGCATCTCCCTCGATCCCTCTGATATCCTTCATCATCGCCCCTTACTGAAGAGCACCATCGTGAAGTCGACATGCACAGCTAACCGAGGGGTCGTTTGGGTGGGATAGGAAAGGGGGTCGGACTGGTGGTGGGTAGAGCTCTAAGGAAAACAAATTACCAACAGTTACATTATTCAAAAATGACTAACAATCCTGGGCATAAAGTGATGTCTGAAATTTAGGAATGTTGATTCAGAAATGCCTCCCCATCCAAGGTCTAAACTCATGCCCAAATCCTGCAAATTCAAGAATTAGCATGACTGATGGCTGATGAGCTACTCCCTAAATTAAAAATGATATCTAAATTAGCATCCTCAAAATATGTAGATGCTTATCTCTGGTTCTAAAAAGACATACATATAAGTACTGCCAACTGAGTTTGGATCGGATCTGTGTAGTGGCATCCTTGCACATTTTTGATGCTCCAATCCCAGTAGGCAGGCAGACTACTGAGATTGAGACAACGAACTTGAGAATGGATGGAGTGAGGTATCGTGTCCAACCATGGCTGGCCATCGCGTCCATTGGTGGCCGGGTAGGCTGGTCGTGCACTTCTTCCTTCAGTGGCAGCTGGGTGATAATAGAGGCACGGTCTTCAATCCACTACGAGATAAACCTCGGGATGCATGGCATTTTTGTACCACAATTTATGTAACAAAGGAGATACCAAGGAATAGCTCAGTTAACTTTCCCATCTTTGGGGTATTTCTTCCCTGCTGCGGCACTACGGAACTCTCTCCTTTTAGCCTGGATCTGACGAACAGATTCGGCAACCAAGACACTAAAATCCGGGGAGATCTGGCCAGTGGATGGTGGATTAAAGCCAACTTTCTTGTAAGCCTGTGATATGTTCTTCTGTGATTTTTGCAAGTGAAAGTTGCATAGGGAGGGAACTGATGCTTTCAGGATGGGCGTGTTGTGAGTACTCTTCCCAGTCTGCGCACCACTCTTGATCATGATGTGGCCGCAGCCCTTGTAGAATACCTGATTGGGATCCGAGAGGATGTGGTAGTGGCAGTACTTGGCCATGGCCATCGCCCGCACCTTGCACCCGGTCACCCCGCACTTCTTCCTCCTCGGCGCCGCCGCGGGCCCAGGCTTCGCCTCCGAAAGCGGCTGCTCGGCCTCGAGCGGGCTGCAGCCGAGCTCCCAGACGTACTGGCGGTGCCGGGCGCGCACCTCCTCTGCCATGGCCCAGTACAGCCGGCGGTACGAGGCAAGGAGCCGAGCGGCGCGTCGGCGCCTCCGGCGCAGCACCTCCTCCCGCGTGAGCGCCTCCGCCGTGGCCTCCATCTCCGGGGACGGCGGGCCAATGGGGGAGGTAGGGTTTCGGGTCACCACGGCTGCTGCCTTCACCTTGGGTACCGGCGCCGGCGCCTCCAGGTCCGTCGTGGCGGTTTGGTGGTAGGAGGAGGACATGGCGTGCCCCGAGATTGTCGCCGGATCTGGGGAAAGCGGAGGATGGATGGGGCTCGGGCCCCAGGCTTGCCTGCTCCCCTCTAGTACTCCCATCCGTGCTCCCCTTCCACAATTTCTCATCGAACGGCTGCAGAAAATTTCCATCCCACGCCCCTTTTCCTGCCTGAAAAAGCGGCAACAACCCGTGTATTTCTGTATTCCTCCCCCTCCTAAATACTCGTGATTAATCATGGAGAGGAAACGTCCGCCAATGTTACTGGTTTGCGTGCCAACGTACAGAAAACCCACAAACAAACCCCACCATAGATCAACCAGCAAATTTATTATTTGGAGAGACTCAAACAAGATCTTAAGAGGAACTCCAACCGGCTTGTCTCTTGGTTATCTAGACATAAAATTTGGCCCAACGGGTTGATCCAAACAGACACAATGTTCGCCTGATGTCCGTTTTGTATCTGTTCGGACCCATATCCGTCCCAAATTTGAAATAGGTTTGGGTCAGAGGTGGACACAAAGCGGACGTTCTCTGTGCCCTCTTCGTCCACCTCTGTCCGACTGCATGTGTCGCTTGGCCCAATTGCCATCCACCCACCCGTCCCATCCCATCTCTCTCCTTTTCCTCTCTCTTCTCCCACCCACCCGCCCACCCCGCTCGAGAGCTGGAGCAGCGTCGGCCTGCCGTCCCCGCCAGAGCGTCCTGCAGTCCAACTCGTGGAGCTCGCCGCGCCGGCTCCGCCATGCGCGCGCCCGGCCCGCTGTCCCCGCCAGCGCGTTGGAGCTCGCCGCGCCCGGCTTGCCTCATGCGCCTCCGCCCCCGTGCATCGCCTCCCCCGCGTTCGCCCTGCTGCGCGCTCCTGGCCGCGCCTGCTCTGGAGTGCCCGGCCGCGCTCCTGGGTGCTCCTGGTCACGCCCGCACTCAAGCTTTTGGCCGCGCCCGGCCACTCTAACCCCGCTGCTTCCTGCTCGAGCTGCACGAGCGCTTGCTTCGCCGGCAGAACCAGCCGCAGAGGCAGCAAATGGTCCGCCGCATGTCGTTGCGTTGGGTGTATCCATCATCCTCGAGTGCCCGCCACATGTTTGCTAGGCGGACGAGCGACCCAAACGAGCAAAAAATGAAGAAAAAATGTGTCCGTTTGGGTCCCTGCGTTGGAGTTGCTCTAAATATCAGGCCCAAGACAATTTGCAAACCGGATGCTACATCGAACGGACAAACTAATCTCACGCAAAATAAAGGAATTCTTGTCCCCTATGGCTCTTTCAACCATTGGTATTGGAAACCATGAGAACCGCGATGACTGTCAAGGAATGGGACTCATATTCATC
This sequence comes from Secale cereale, assembly GCA_902687465.1. Classification (NCBI taxonomy): domain Eukaryota; kingdom Viridiplantae; phylum Streptophyta; class Magnoliopsida; order Poales; family Poaceae; genus Secale; species Secale cereale. Next base: position 893,513,353 of record LR738712.1, read on the forward strand.
ATGATCTCTTTTCATTGTTCGTACCCTTGTTGAACTGGTCTCTTACTTTTCCCTAGTGACAGACAAATCAAAATTACCGATCAGGATTCTATAACATCTATGCAAAATATGATTGCCAAACATTTGTAGAGCCAATAAGATACTCTTATGACGCGGGTAATCTGTTTAGGCTGAGCTTAAGCTGACGTCTTCTGTCATGTTCAATAAGAATGTCATGTTCAATAATATTCATTTGTACGAGTAAGCCCAATAAGAATGCCATGTCTGAGCTTAGGCTGACGTCTTCTGTCATGTTTCTCTCTGCAAATATCACCACCATCAGTTAATTAAAATCTAGTTGATTCAACCAGTACACAATATCATCAACACTTAGTGCAAGAGTATTCCCATTTTCTGAATCCACTGAATTTTTTAACAATGTTCTTTTGTTGCATGCTCAAATTAAACATCTTCATAAAAAATTAAACACACACATTCAGAATGTAAAACTGAACTCAGCTAGCTAGGCATCCAGGATATGTAAAAACAGATTTCGATCTAGAAACGTGTACAACAAAATTTCAACTTTTAACAGATCACAGCGTGGACCAAATTAATTTGTAATTTCCCCTTGCGCATGTGTGCTCTAGTACCAGTAGCTACATTTATACAAGTAGCTCAGATGATGGCGTACAAAATAGTAGAGAGGACGAGGACAGGAAGGTGAGTTATGGTACCTACCATGGCGCGCAGCAGGGCGACCTTGCCGGACGCAGGCATGGTGCCGGGGCCCTGACGATGGAGCGACACGCCTGAAAGAGCCGTTGGATGGCGGCATTCTTCCTAGCGCGCCGCGTACTCCGTCTTGCCGCCGCCGAAGTCTTCAAAGGCAGTACAGCCACCACGGCACCACGCACCTCATCTTGGCCGGCGGTTCGATCCGATTCAATCCCCAGCTCGTGCTACCGCGGCCTGCGGTTGGGAGAAATTCAGGCTTGAGGAGAAGGATGGCGACGGGAGCAGAACGAGACCGAGGTGACAGGGCGGCGGCTGGTGGTTTACTGGATTTCTCCGCCGCGTCTGCCGTTGAAAGGGAAAATGAAAGAGGATGAAGGGAATACATACGGGTAGATGAGAACACGGGAGCCTCGTGATTTGTTTTTTCTAGAAAAGAGACGTCGGGGAGGAAAATCCTGCAAAGCGTTCGATGAAGAATTGACGGCGGGGAGCACCGATGGGAGCACGGAGACGGCAGCAGGAGATAAACCTCCGCTTCGTACGTCGCTCGTCGTCCGTTTCTCACGCGAAGACTACTGAATTTGAAAAAATCAGCCCATGCACGTAGGGCTGGACACGAGCCAAGCCGAGCCGAGTTTGATCCGAGCTAGGCTTTGGCTCGCCCGTGAGCGAGCTGGCTCGGCTCGGCTCGGTTGGCCAACGAGCCTACTTCTAATGGCTCGGCTCGTCTTGCCTCTTACTCGGTCCAGCCCGAGCGGCTCATGTGAGTGAGTGCCGGTGTGTATATTCAGTGTGCGTGCGCGCCGCCGGTCGATGCTGGTGAAGTGTGGGCACTTGTGTGTGCGTGCAAAGTCTCCTCCACGTGGCCGCCTGCCAGGGTCATCGTCAGGAGAGGAGGGCATGGACTGGAGGTATGGGCATGGACTGGAGGTCATACCTGCTCTTGCCGGTGAAAGTGGCATGCTCGACGAGGAATCACGGGAGCGATGAACTGCGGCGTCCGGCGCAGCGGCGAACAGGCACGTACCCCGTCTGTGTCGACGGCGAGCCATCCAGCGTTGTGCGCGGCGAGGACGACGACGTTGGGTGGTGATCACTGGCTTGACAACGGCGGCGCAGCCAGGCGAAAACCCTAAGCAGGGGCGGCTGCATTCGCTCGCTAGGGGAGGCACGTGAGAGTCGGGGTGCTTCCTAGTGGGCTTGGGCTGCTTGTGTAGGCGGCTATGTCTAGGCAATGGGCTGAAAGTAATCTAAAGAAAATTAATTGGTCTGTGAAACAAGCCACCGAGCTGGACCGAGCGAAAACCGGGTCGGCTCGGTCGTCGAACGGGCCGACATTTGCTAGCTCGGCTCGGCCTATTTTCCTGTCAGGCCGAGTTGAGTCGGGCCGAGCTGGAGCGAGTTTCGGGCCGAGCCAAAAAGCTCGCTCGAGCGTCCAGTCCTACATGCACGAGTGTAAACACAAAAACAAACCGGCCCAATTCATCTATACCTTTCTCCTTTCCCAATTAATTTCTTCAAACTTCCCTCACAAAAAAAAAATCTTCAAACTTGATCTCACAAAAATATATATTTCTTCAAACATTGAAGTTGAGCAGAAGTCATCGTCTAAACTATGGAAGATAGATGTTCCCCTCAAGATTAAAATTTCTTCATGGCGGTTAGCCGAAAAATCTTTTTTTTTTTAGATCTGGAGCAGATCAATCTACTCAGAAAGGGTGGTACATTCAGAGAGCATCAAATCCTATAGGCTACTCGGGACGTTGGCAATCAGTAGCTGCACTCCTGCGCTCCTGGTTAATGCAGCTAGGCCATGAGCCAGGGAGTTGCATCCTCTCTTCACATACTGGACAGTGCAACCCGTGAAACCCGCCATGGTCCTTTTAATGTCCATGATTAGACCATAATGGGGAGAGCGCGTCAGGGTTTTTGATTTCAGGTCATTTACAATGACTTGGTTGTCCATCTCCAGCACAATTTGGCCATTGTAGTAACTCGCCATTGTCTGTAATCCAGCGAGAGCTGCCCGGGCTTCAGCCTCCTCAACACTATGGCAACACGGTAGCTTCTTGCATACGGATAGGAAGACGAACCCACGATGATCCCTGCAGACAGCTCCGGCAGCGCTTTCACCGGTTTCACCAAGGAAAGCCGCGTCAGTATTGATTTTGGCAACACCCTGTATGGGCGGCGTCCATTTGGCGACAGGGTTCACGGCAATCTTCTCTCTGAATCTTTGCACTGTCTTGTTCTCCTTACCGTCAGTCTCGTCATTACGTTTAGCAGCAGCTCTTAGTTCCTCTTCGTAATTTATCAGGAACTGCACAGAGCTCCCGATCGATTCTCTGCCATAATTACGCAAGCAGTCTTCTCTTAGATGCCAACATCTCCAAAGTATCAGCATAATCTTTGCTCGTCCCTCTTCATTTTCTGTATCCAACAGAGTTTGCAGCCAATTGTCCCCGGTGTACATAAAACATTTTTCGGAGGGTAAATTCCACACGTCCCTCATATCAGATCTAAGGGCTCTGCTTTTTGTGCACATGATGACCACCGCGTGGTGTTCGTTCTCAGTTCCCTGTCCACAAATACTGCAGGTGTCGTCCAATTCAAGAGTTCTCTTCCACTTATTTTCCTTGGTAGCTAGTGTGTTCGTAGCCACTCTCCAGCTGAAAATGCGTACCTTTCCGGGGACTTTTGTCTTCCAGATGAGATCCCAGATGCTTCTATCATTTGGCTCACTCGAGGAGTTGGACGGACTGTCTGACGCAACATACGGTAAACAGGAATTGCCTTCCGATCTGTAAACGTGGTCACAATTGATCCATTTCACTGTCATGGGATTTTTGCTGGGCTATGGTTTGTCGCCTTTTAATTCCTTTGTGGGTTGTTCTTTTTTCCCGAGAGGTTGCTCCTTGTCTCCTTTGCTTTCTAGGCTCGCGTGGTATGAGGGAGCAAAATCACTAATTAAGGGTACCCCTTGCAAAGTTCACTCCCTCCTTGCAGGATGTGTGTGCGCCACTTTCGCTACATGTGAGTTTCTCATTTTCGCAGAATTATTAATTCAAAAGTTTTATCTCTTAAGTCGTGCATGCAAATGGCAAAGCATTATCACCGTTGGATTTCCCGCGTCGAGATGTTTGACAGTGGAACCCATGTTAATAGATTTCGTTGTACTTTTTTCATCAAAAGAAACACAACAAAAGAACATGACAAAAGCACCATCCCCCCCCCCCACTTTTTCACCTTTCCGAGAGGCACTATTGTGCCTCTCACGGAAGCAAATTTATGCCACCACGAAAAACAAATATGTGCCTCTCGTGGAACAAAAAAATACATTTTTTTTCCTTTCCAAGAGGCACAGTTGAGACTTTCGTGGAAGGAAACCTATGCTTCGATGAGAAGCAAATATATGCCTCCCGTGGAAGAAAAAATAACACGTTTTCCATTTCCGAGAAGCAAATTTGATGTTTTTTGAATGAACCAGTACTATAGTTCATTAAAATGTGGTAAGTCGACTGGCAAGCCTTGATCCCAGGGCGGAGGCAAGGGCGCGCCGGGGAAAGCAGGGTCAAGCAGAGCTAACGGCCCCGACAACAACAAGAAGAAGGGAAAATGCCATCATTGTGGCATCCAAGGGCACTCGAAGAAAGATTGTCGTACTTGGCTCCGCAAACAGGAGCAGAAGGGGAAGCAGGAGCAGGCAAATCTGGCTCAGGCAGGTGATGAGCACGACCAGGGCCTGTACATGGCCGTGGTCACTAGCGTTGACACACCCCAGCCCGTGGCCACGCAAGAAGTGTACCTCAACGAGGAAAAGGTCATGTTCGTCCCCTTGCCAGACGGAGTGTGGTTTTTCGACACTGGGGCCAGCAGTCATATGATGGGGGACGGAATAGTCGTTGTGCCACTGAAATCTACAACTGCACTAATCTCTATCAGGAAAGAAATTGGACTCCACGATTACAGTGATGTTTCTAGATAAGAAATTTGGAACTAACAAGAGATAAACATGCACATAGGAATTAAAGTGATTTTGGTCCCGTCTTATATTTAAGCAGACTGCTAATTTGTGATGGTTTGCTACTGTAGGTTAACTATGATGTCATCTAGTCTCATTTGTTACATGCATATGCATACTCTATTCGTAATTGCGGGGACATTTCCTTTCTAGTGCGATTAATGGGCACATACAATAAACACATAAGCGTTGAGTTAGGAGGAGTACCATTTGTCTGCATTGTGCTCCTAATACGCTGTTGCCTTGGCCATGTTGAAATGTCTAGGTCCTTGCACTTATCTGATTTTAGTTCGATGTGAACCGATGCAAATTTTAATACACTTTCCAATCCTTCCAGCTGTTGCATGAATAAATGACAAAGTATTAGCATCACAACTCACAAGTGAAGAATAACATTAATTATTTTATCAAAAAATGGTGCAGCAGGTCTAATAACTAACCATATTAGTGAGGTATTTGCGGTGAATTCCTGTGCCTAGCAAGTCGACCACCTGGATTCATCACACCACTAGTGCATAACCGGGGTATAGCACCGGTTCGGAAGGCCCTTTAGTGCCGGTTCTGCAACCGGCACTAAAGGGTGGGGACTAAAGGTCCCCCTTTAGTACCGGTTCAACACGAACCGCCATTAAAGGGCCACCATGTGGCACGAGCCAGCACCGGGGGCGGGGATCCCTTTAGTACCGGTTGGTAACACCAACCGGTACTAAGTGGTTTAGGTGGTTTTGGGTTCATGATTTTTTTCCTTTAATTTTGTGTTTTCCATTTAATTCTTTTTCGTTTGCTGGTATTTTACGATGCTACATATTGTACCACGTTAAGCATATATATATATATATATATATATATATATATATATATATATATATATATATATATACATGCCGTCTATTCTACAATCGATGATAGAATAATATTCTGCAATAATCTTGTACTTCCCTGTATACCTATATTGTACTTCTTTATGCTTTCCTCTCTGTACTTCTTGTTTAAAGAAACTGTACTTCTTTTTATATAACAGAACTTTACCATAGTAGTTTCCTTCTATAAATTTCTTTCACAGGTAGGTTAGCGTATTAGCTTGCTGCTATTTCCAGTGTAAATTGTTGTGTTGCATTGTTTCTAATTAACTGTTTTCATATTGTTTTTGGAATATGTGTATTTAATTTCCTATAAATTTTTTTAGGTATCATTTTTAATTTTATTCTGTGAATACTGTTTTATCCCTATGTGTTTTCGAAATGCTATGGTTGTCTTAGTTTTTCAAAATCGGAAACGAATCGTGTCGTGAGGACAACTTAACTGCTGGCCATAACTACAGAGAGTTGGCATTTACTCTGTCCATCCGTCCGCTCGGGCCAAATCTCTCTCCCTTTCTCTTATCTCACGCGCGGACGCTCCTCCTCTCTCTCTCTCTACAGTGCTCCTCGGCGACGAATCCGGTGCACGATCCCCCGCCGGGCAACCGCTGCTACGAGCAACCGCCGCCCGCTGCAACCGCGCGCACGACCCCCCTCCCTCTTATCCAGGTCCGTTTCCTTTCTCTTTCTCCCCCACACTCCTGTCCGCTGCGTTGCTGGGTACAGCGCTCTGCGAATCTGCCGCAGATCTCGTGAAGCGGAGTTCGGTATCGCCGCCGCAGCAGCCGCAGTTCCGATTTGTTGCTCTTTTTTCGCCTCTCCCTTTGTCTCCAATGCTTTGCTCTGCTTTTGCCCGCAGCCGTTTTCGTCCGCAGCAGAGGGGAAGCTTGGTGGTGGTCGATTTGGTAGGGTTTTGATACTTGGTGAAGCAAGGATTCTTCCTGTAGATCAATTTGGTTGGTGTATCCGCAGGCATGTTGTCTCCACCTAAGAGGCCGATGGCCGAATCGGCGCAAGGTTCGTCCCGCATATGTTGTGCTTGGGATTGTGATGTTCTGTTGATGTAGTACATTTTTTAATTTTGTTCCTAGGATTGATTTGCTCATGTGTGGTTTTGGTATGGATTGGCAATGTTTTTATTTATTATATATTTGGTTGTGGATGTGAGATTATTTATTTCTCAGGTGTAGTAGATATGTTTGATGTTTCAACAAGTCTATTGTATGACATGCACTGATTTGATGCTTGTTTTTGGTGAAATGTTTTTCTGTACTTCACTGAGTTGTAGTTTTGTATTGCTCCTCCATGTTGTTGTTGTACTTCACTTGTGTAGTACATGTGTACTTCTTATTTATTTCACAATTTTTCCTTATGTTGTAGTGTGGTGAGTTTTATTTGTATATTTTCTATAACTGTTGTGATTTTTAGGGTTTAGAATTGGCCACATGTATATTTCTTTTACACATATGCTTTACACTGCTCATGATAATACATTGCTATTTATTTTTCCCATATTGCATTGTAGTGCTAGCAGAATTGTTGTATTGCTTTAGTAGTTTCCTTTGTACTTCTTGTTGCAATTGTTCCAATCTTTTGTTTTCTGTATTGTTGTACTGCTTTCTAGCATTGGTGTAGTACTTCTGTTGTTGTTGTGTTTATTATATCAATTATATTTATTTCCTTTTGCGCAGCGGATACAGTTGACAGTGTTGCAGCGTCTGAAACTTATTCATTGTCTTCTTTGATTTTGTTTGCAGAAGATTCTGTTTCCCGATCAGAAAATGATATATCAGATGTTCTATCTTATCTTCGCTTAGAGCTTGATGGAGAAGATGGTAATAAGGTTGATGAGGCTGCGAATACGCCTGAGGACATCCCTGCTGCGAATACGCCTGAGGTCATTCCTGCTCGCAACCGGAGGTCTAAGGCATTGAATGACAGGCAAAGTCAGCCTGCCAGCAATCCTTCTAGCCCTGTTGGAAGGGGTGAGCATGATATTGGCTCTTTGGAACTTTCAGAGACGCAGTCACAGTCCGTTGATGGTACAGAGGCTGTGACTCAGCCTGAGGATGTCGCTGATCAGCTGGAGGCTGAGAAGTTAAGGGTGGCGGAGAAAATAGCAGCTGCTCGAAATCGCAGGTCAAAGGCATTGCACCATATTTCATCTCAATGCACGGATATAGTTGTTCATGATAGTGCTGGTGTTTCTGATGGCCCTCTGAGTCCTGTAAACCCTGTCCCTGTAAAAAAGATTAGGACAACTTGTAGGAAGGTAAAGTCACCTCCTGATGCTCCAGTACGCAGAAGCCCGCGTGTTCTGCCTAGACAATCACCTGATGTCGATGGTAAACGGCAAAGTCCTAAAGTTATTCAGAGAGGCAGCTCTGCAAATCTTAATCCTGCTGCTGCAAAAAAGGAGAAGGCAGCTAACCAGGCTGTGTCCAAGGCTAAGGCACCTGTTGATAAGAAGAAGAATGATGTTCTTAAGCGTAAGGAGAAGGTTTTGTCCAAGGGCCAGCAAACTAGAGGTAGCACAAAGAAGCTACCTCGTGCTACTCGCAAATCTATGCGTTTTGCAAAGGATGATGATTTTGAGTCCGATGATGGTGATGATGGTGATGAAGAAGGCGACGATGACGAACCTTATGTTTCTGAAGAGGTTTCTGATTCTGGAGATGATATCGGGAAGGTGAATTTTTATTTCATTATTTCTTGTCAAGTGTTTCTTGCATAATATATTCTATACTTCCCTTTGATGTTATGATTGAACTGCCAATTGTGTAGTTACTGTACTTCTTGTACTCTTCATTGAAATTTCTCAGTCTAGTTTTTTTTTGTAATTTCATTTTTTGTGTATAGTTATTTTTCATCTTTATTAATTTGTGTTATTTTTTAATGTTTTTCAGTATGAGTTTGTGAAGAGGCCTTTCAAGAGGAAGAGAGGCGAGGAAGGTGAGCCTAGCAACAAAGTTGAAAAGGTGGCGAAAAAGCGCTTCAACACCACAATTAGGTGCTCTTTGAAGGAGGTCGCTCTTTGTGTTGCGTTGTTGAAGGAACGTCACTTGAATGTTCTTCATACTGCTGATCTTGTTCATATCAAAGACTTCAAGATCAAATCCAACATTAATCGCCGTCTTGCTTGTTTTCTGATGTATAATATTGATTCTAGGACCATGATCCTTGATCTTGGTGGAAACAAAGTTTTGGAGATCAATGCAGATGTCATTGAGAAGCTTTTTGCACTGCCTAATGGTGACGACTCTCCTCCAAGGCCTTCAGAGGATTATGGTGCTGCTTTGGTGAAGTTAAAGGATGAGCTTAGGATTCCAAGGAATAAAGATATAAAAACTGATGAGCTTCGGAATATTCTGTCGCAGCTTGTCGATGATCCTCTTAGGGATGGCCTTGCTCTGAAGGTGTTTGGTCTGATTTTGTACAACAAGTTTTTCTGCCCAGGGTATTCTCTGCGTGTGAAGAAGGAGGCGACAATGGTTGAAGACTTTGACATTGTCAAGTTGAAAAACATGCAGATTTGTCAGCTGATTGTTGACGAGCTGAGACTTGCTATTGAAGCCTGGCAGAAAGCAGGTGCAGACTGGAGAGCTCTTCCTAGTTGTGTTATTGCGCCTGTTCTAGCTTATTTGGACTGTCTGGACCACCGCTCCATTAACCGTAAAGATAAGAGGTACCCCCGTGCCATCTACATGGATCCTAGGAAGCTTATGAAACTTGCCAATCTGGATATTTTGAAGAAAGGTGGCCCGGACCCTAGATCTTGGATCTTTGGCAAGTTGCCGGTGAGTTCTTTAGTACCATCCTTTGTAGTGCAATTCTTTTAGTTGTAAGTATTATACTTTTTGGTGCTGTCCTGTTTTCTTAATTAGTAATTAATCTTGTGTGAAGTTTGGAGGTAGGTGTTGTGGTAAGAGGTTAGGGGGTGTTGGGGGGGGGGTCTCCCCCCACATATTTGGTTAACAAAAATAGAATATATAAATACTGTCATCACATCCCACTCACACAAATTATTATGTATGCATCTGTTTGTACTGCTTTTGCATATATTGTTTGTACTGCTTTAGTGTTCATCTCAGCACACTCACACAAAGTTATTATGTTTTGCATCTGTTTGTACTGCTTTGCATATATTGTTTGTACTGCTTTAGTGTTCATCTCAGCACTTCTTGTTCATTTAGTACTGCTTTATACTTCTTTTTTATATTTGTTAGGTTATTATACTTTTTATATTATTTAACTTTTGTCTATTAGTGTATTATTTTGTTGTATAACATTTTTGCACTCTCTTTTTGCAGTGGAAGGGGCGCAACGATATTATCTATTTTGATGAAAGCGTTGAAGTGACTGGTACCAATTATTGTGTGTATCCCAAGAAGAGGAAGTTTGAACCGTCCTCAGGAATTGTTCACGCTAGTAGCCGTAAGTTTGCAGGAAGCAGTAGTGCTGCAGGTGTTTCATCGGAAGGAGTGGGTACTTTGTTTGATTCCACTTTCCAAGAGCTTGATGCTGCAATAGCAAAGGCAGTTCAGTTGTCACTTCAGCTGCCTACCACCAGCAGCCGTCTGAGCAGCACTGCTGGAGTTTTGCCCCCTGAGCTTGCATTTAATGAAGATGCTCACAGGATTGTGTTGGATGCTGAGGCTGTCAATCTTGATCATTTGCAGAAATCTTTATCCCAGATCAAGGATGGTTTTGTAATGTACAAGACCATGCAAGATGGTCGCTGCAAGCCTTTCGAAGAGCACGCACAAAAGTATCTCACGGAGATTTCTAAGGGAGATTGTCCTACTTCCGGCGGAGATGCTGGTGCTGCTGCTGCCGGAGTGCATACATGTGCTGGTGGGGAAGGGGAACACAATGATTCTACTGTTCCTCATGTAGATAAGGTGAGATATCTTTTGTACAAGTATGTTTCTGCTTTGCTATGATTTCTTAATTTTGTGTGTTTTTGTTAGGTGAGTACTGGTGGGCCAACATTATCTCAATTTTGTGCCCCTGAGCATCATGTGGCGTCCAGTGTTTCGACGCGAGAAGATCATCATGAAGAGACAGATGTACAACTTACTGGTGATGTTGGAGTTGCGAAGAAACCAGAAGCTGGTGTTGCTGAAGCTGCTCATGAAGATCCAGTTGAAGTTGCCGCCGGTCATAGTGATTCTACTACAGTCACAGCTGCTCTTGAGAAGACATCCGCTGCTGTTGATGCTGGCATTGAGCGCGAAGCTGTTCCCGTATCGGATGCACACGAGATCCCATCTGTTGCTGTGCCGGATCTTGTAGTTAAAGCTGCGCCATCTTCTGCAGGCAAAGACATAGGCAAGAACAAATAATGTCCACACCCATCTCTAAGCTTTAAACCTTTTGCTATTTGCGGTGATCTTTGAGTGTGTGATGTATGTTTATGGGAAGTGGGTTTCTTTTGTGAAAAAAAATGTACAATATGTGTTTCGGGAAACATTTGTGATACTTGTAATATGTTTATATCGGTGTAATCGATGTTGTGCTTTTTTGTGTCCTGATGCCTTTGTGCTTTACACTGTGTATGTATGTTGTACTGCCTTTCCCCTTGTTGAAGGTATATGTGTACTGCTTTTAGTGTTGTACTTCTTGTTAGCTACAGTAGCTCAACTGACTAGCACATCTTGATTTCAGAACTGCATTTGCAGTTGTTTCTGTACTGTTTTAGTTCGGCACTGCTTTATATCTGTACTTCTTGTGTATCTACAGTAGCTACACTTTTCATTATGTCATGAGGTTCTGTACTTCTCCTAAAGTTGTTTATGTACTTCCTCTACCTGTATATTCTGTACTTCTTTTAATGTACTTCTTTTTCTGCAGGTGATGATTATTTTGATCATTTGATACAAGCTGAGGTTAAGATTCCAGATTCTGTTGAAAGGTTTTACAATGCAGTTACTTCTATTGAAGAAAAGGACAAGATTGCGTATGTTTTGTATTCTTATTTCCTTTGTTCTATCTTTTTTCATGCTTTTATAATTTTGTTATTTCACCTGTGTCCTTCTGATTATTATGCGGTACATAATAATTTTCAGTGGAGAAGTTATGTTTGAGAATATCTATTGCAAGGCTACCGTATTGGACATTGCTAGAGCGTTTCGCCCTGATGGCATGCTTGGCACAGAAGTAGCGTCTGTTGGGATCTACATTTTATCAGAGAGGTATAAAGAATCTGAAAAGTTGGTTGTGCCCTACTGGATCACTGTAAGTTTGTTTCTTATATTTTAATCTTTGGCTATCTTTTTTTGCTTGCTACTTTATTTTTGTGAGCGTACCTTTTGTTTATGCTTGCTTTATTTAATATTTTTGTGCAGTCTAAGTTGTATCGTGGAGATATATCTGCTCCCGTGATTAAATGGTTTTCAAAGAGAGTCGGAGACGAGCGTATTGACAAGAAGGATATTGTGAGTAAATTATAATTTTGGTTATGTTGTGTGTGTGTTTTTGTTTTTGTGTTTTTTTAGTGACTTTTTGTTATTTTGCTTGTGCTTTATCTTGTTTTCGCAGATTGTGTTCCCAACGTTAGATCCTCCTCCTCCCAAAAGGTATCCAGCTGAGTCAGCTCGTATTGGTCACTGGGTGACCATCAGCATAGACATGAAAAGACATTGTTTCCAGTACATTGATTCTCTGTACGACAAGGATGACCAGGATGGGTGGACCATTTTCCTGAAAATGGTGAAGAATGTTAAGATTCTCTGGAGGGCTGTTAGCAATAAAATGGATATCCATCTAAAACCTGATAACATCGACAGTTTTGAGACCAGATATATGAGCACAGAGAAACAAGAAGATGGGTGAGACATGCGCACATTTTTTCTTATCACACACTTCTTTTTGCTAGATGGATAACACTTTTTTTCAGTTCATTCACATTAGTGTTTTTTCCTTTTGTTGTGTATGAAGGTGTTCTTGTGGGTTTTTCATGCTGCCGACTGTTCAGTCGTGGGATGGTAAAGAACTTATGAACTTTGCACATGCTGACATTGCCAACATGAAGAAGACCATGCTTTTTAGTTGGGCTATGTCTGGTCATTTCAATATTGATTTTAACAAGCTGTTCGGCTATCATCCAGGTTAGTATTTACTAGTTTTGTGTTTTGGTCTGATCAGCCTGTTATATAAATTTTTTACCTGCACTTCCAGTTGCATCATTATTGTACTTCTTGTAGCTGTGATATAGCCATCATAGGAGCAGTGCTATCTGTACATCTTTTTGCTACTTTTGTTATGCAAGTTTTGTGCTAGATCACTCTATTTTATGGTTTCACATGTCTCTCATGATATTTTGTACTTCATTTTTTTATTTTAAATTTCTGTCTTTGTCAATTTAATGCAGGTGAATGTATGAACGTTGGGGATGAAAGCTTTTCACTGTTTGAGACCCAAATGGTTAAGCCTTCTCATGAAGTTATTACTATTAGTAGCCAAGAAGATGTCGAGGTTCTGAAAGAGAAGCCCGTCGTTACGAAAACGCCGTCCAGCAAGAAGAAGCCGGCTATAGAGTCTGATTCAGATTTCGAGAAAATTGCTGTTGGACATGAATCTACTGACACCGATGACTTTGTCAGGCCAATAATAACCACAAGGTCCGGCAGGCTGGCTCATGGTAAGCAGGGGACAATTTTGCCTGCAAAGAAGATTAAGAAAGCTCCCGGGATCGACTCTGCGAATTTATTGTCCAATGAGCGTGCGCCAAAGAAAGCAAAGAAGTGGAGTCAGCCGGTTGAGCAGCTAAGGCCCGTCGAGTACAGTAATATCCAAAATGCTAGGCTTTTGAAGGATTTCATGCTAAGCAAGCATGCAATTCAGAAGTATAAAGTGTGCGTTCTTCTTGATCTTACTAGTTTTGCTAATATTTTAGATGTTTAGTTAATCTTGTGCTTCGCAATAGTATATTCTTATTCTTTCTATTTTTTCTTATTTTTCTTGCTGCCATGTTTTTTGTGTTTTAAAAGCAAGTACCCTGCTTTTGGTTAAACAAGTTTGTACTGAATTCTGATAGTGATTCTAGTACTTCTCAAAGTTTTATTATTGAACTTCTTGGTTTTGTATTTTTGTACTTCCCTAATTTCAACCTTTGTACTGCCATGTTTTGCTTAAACATGTACTGCCTTCATTAGGTTCTTCAAAATTGTAGATGTAATCATTTTAATAACTTATGTTAATTTAGTTCGTTTTATCTTCATTTTTGCCAATTGCAGAACAACTTTTGCTAGGTTCGTTCACGGTGTTGATGACACTGGTTTTGAGGTTGAGACAACTTTCACCGGTGAAGATTTCGTAAGGAATTTTGCTCAATATGGGCAGATCGAAGGTGAGATGATGGACTTTGTCATTTCTAGCTTTAATTCTGATGCAACCATGAGTCATGTTTTTGCTTCTGGGAAGCGTGTACTTTTGAGTTCGTACTTCGTTGCGGTAATGTTTTTGATTCTATTAGCAAGTTTCTCTTATTTCATGTGTATGTTATTTTTCTTTTTGTATTTTGATGTGTACCCTGTATTTTCTGATCTTAAAGCACTTTTTCTTTGATGTGCAGTATGTTCTTGGACTGGATAATTTGACAAACACCACGAAATTTGATCTCGAGGAAGCAGTTAGGTCGTTCCACAATTTGGTGAAGCCTTCACAAAATCTTTTGTTGGCAGACTTGGTTAGTATAGTTTGTTAAAATTTTCATTTAGGTGTTAGCATGTTCTTTTTTCTGCTTGTTTTTGCAGTGTACACAGTTGTTTTATCTGTATATGTAACTACTTCTTACACATCTGGTTGTTATTTTTAAAAACAGATCTTGCTCCCCAACTGTAAACCTGTTGGTACTTCAAATACTTTCCACCATTCGCTGTACGTTCTGAACAAATCCCGTAAGACATTTGATGTCCTGGAGTCATTAAATTGGCCGACAAGAAGCAGCACTCAAATAACAAAGAGCGAGTTCCACAAACGTGATGTAAAAGAAATTGTGAGTTTATGCTTCTTTACTTTTATGTTTATAATATTTTCTTGTTCCATTTTGATATTTTAGTAAACATTTTCTTACACTTCAAGGATTGAGTTCATCTCTGTTTTTACAGGGCAAAAGGTTTGATGCTGTTATGCAAGCTGTTTATGGCAAAGAAGCGTGCAAGAAGAACAATATACCGTGCTGGAGCAAGATTGCAGATAAACCCCACTACTTGATGCCTGCTCAACAGGGAGTTAATGAGTGTGGTATCTATTGCCTCAAGTTTGCATGCACGTATGATGGGGATCGATGCGTGGAGCATATCAAGAACTACGATGTTTGTCCCTGCAGACTACCAAGTTTTTGTTTTATGAAGCGAAAAATATTTTTCTTCATATTTGTTTTTTTGCCGCTCATTGTGCTGACATTTTTATTTTTTGTCGCAGGACCGTTCTGAGGACTGGAAGGCTGAGTACATGTTCAGAGTTCTTTTCCATGAGGATAACAAGGTGCCTCTTGAGGACCTTCCGGAGGAAATCCAGTGCCTCTCCCCTACTTCTACGTTGTCAACACAGGGTGAAGAACTGCTGCTGATGTTAACTCAGCTCCCAGCTGAATGATTTGATGACGCACAATATGTAGTGCGACTAGGATATGTGCTAGACAATGTGTCCTTTTTGTAATATAGATGATCTGTTGTGTGAAGAACTACTTTATTTGTGAGAATATTGTCGCCTTATCAGTATGCAAAACATCTCTGCTGGATGATGTGTATTTAGTGTGAATTATGCTGAAACATTTGGCATAAATTTTTAAATTTATTAATAATATATTCTTGTACTTCCACTATTGCTTATTGTACTTCCTACAGTTGTATTTACTGTACTTCTTTTTCAACACAGATTTTTTACTCAAAATCTATTCTTTATAGCATCATTTTTGTCCTGCAAGCATTTTTTACTGAATAATCCATTTTGTTAAATATAATAGAATTTTTTACTTGTTATGGAGGGGGGGGGTCGGGTAGGGGGGAAACCCCCCCCCCTTACACTGTCTTGTACCGAGTGAACTTGTACCCCCATGTGTGTTAGCGCGAGGCCGAGCTGGGTGGGCCTGCGGCGAGTGCTAGCGAGGCGCAGGCCCACCCGGTGAGGCCGAGGTAGGAACGAGCCGTAGCAGGCGACGACGCGGCGTGCCGCGACATCGCATGTGGAGGCGAGTCCGTCACACCAGAGCCTCACCATCTATCTTAGGGGTGTGTGGTGGGGGGGGGGGTAGGTGGGTGTGGTTAGGCACCATTTTATATACGTTTCTAAAAGGAAGGCAAACATAAATGATACAGAAACATTTTTACTATATGCGAAGTCGAGGCGTTTAGTCACTGGTGTAGTACCTTGATTTTTTAAAGTACTTTATTTTTCAAAATTATAGTACTGATGTCATAATAGAATATGTACTTCCCTTAGTGTTACGTTTGTACTTCTTTATCTATGTATTCTGTACTTCTTTGAAACTTGTTGTTTGTTAAAATAGTACTTGCAATGTATTTACAATGTCAATGTATTTGTTTATATATACTTGCAAAGTTTGTTAAATCTATGGGTTTTATAGAATCAGATCAATTTTCAATGTCAATGTATTTGTTTATATATCAGTCATGACTCACATTAGCACATTACCATATAACTTTTTACAGCAATATAACAAGTAAATTGTACTCATCCATCCAAATCAGCATATTTTTAAGTCTGAAATTGGTTGGCACAGTAGCTGTAGTATATATCATCTATGTTCTGAGAGTAACATACAACCCATGCAGCAATATGACAAGTTAATATATTATACAAGCTAATCAACATTTCTTTAATCTAGAGCTACTCCTTGTTGGTGTTTGTTTTGGCGCTTGATTATTGCTGTTGTATCTTGCTTTTTTTTGGGTGGGGGAGGTGGTGTTCGTTCTTCCTCTTCTTCGGTGTCCTCTTCATCAATATCATTGTCTTCATCATCATCCTCTTCTTCTCCTTCCTGTTCATTGTCTTCATATTCTTCCTCTTCTTCTTCTTCTTCATCATCATCATCTTCTGCAGTGGACATATTATTGTTCTTCTTAGATTTCTGATTTATTTTCTTTGCTATCTCCAAAGCAGCTTTGATCACTGGACAGCTTAGAATGTTGTGCCCTGACCCAATTTGCTTGCATCCCTGGCATATCCTTTTACTTTTTTTATTCAATTGTTTCTTTTCATCTTTGGGAAATTTTGTTGGACACGACCTAGCATTGTGCCCTGACCCAATCTCGCCGCACATACCACATTTCCTCTTCCCTGTTTCAGTTTTGTCATCTGTTTTTAGGACTGCTTCTTCCAGCTTCATTTTCTTTCCAGCCACCGATTGTCTCGATTCAGCTGTGTTCTTATACCTGCTGCCCTTAGTTTTTGATATTGGTGGAGGTAAGATAGCCTTAGTTACAGATTGAGCATTGCATCCAGTACTAGGCATGTCATCATCGTCATGCGATGTTCTCGGCATCTCTGTTGATAAGTCAGGCTCAAACTGGTTTATATCTGGTGGAGTGCATGCATCACCATCATCATCATCAGCTGCTGTTGATGAACCCACTGCTTCAACCCTGTTTAACACTTCTAGCAGGCCAGCTTTTGCTGTTACGTGCTGGTCGTCTGACTTGCCTCCTGTTCTCACAATTTTCAAAGCTATTTGGAGAAGTTCATTTTGTTGATGCAGGAACGAAGACCCGTCAAATGATTCAGTCTTGTAGTCTCTCCTGTCAAATGTTTCCCTTGCCTTCGCTCTCGTAGTGTACCTCTTTAGGATGTAGATATCAGGTACACTCTTCACTCTCAGGTGCTCGAGCATTGCAATTATGTGCACGCAGAACAGACCTAGGAGCAGGTAGTTTTTGTGCATGAAAAAACAATTAGTTTTCATCATGAAAAAACCATAAATAGTAAATTCACTTTTTGTATATTTTGGAATTGGACGTGTAAAAATTATTTGTGTTCTCTGTCTATATTTACCTGTATGCTCAAACAGCATGCACTCGCAGCTGTATTCCTCGGTCTCAGTGTTCGCAACAACTTTGAACTCATGGTTTGACCATGAGAACGTATCCGTTGGCTCATGGTAGGTCACAAGATAATTATGTTTGTCAACTGTAGGATCCTGGCTTGTTTTTATGCGGAAGAGTGTGCTATTTTTAAGTTTCTTCCTGAACTCGGTGAATACGGCTTTTGTATAGTGCTCACTGAACTGCTTCTCAAAACCGTAATGAGTTCTTGTGTTTGGTTCTGTCTGCAAAATGTTTTAAGCAAGTGTGTCAGTATGGTTGTATGGAAATATCAAGTGCAAGAAGTTGTTGTACTTCTGTAAACTGTAACAACTGTACTTCTCCCCTGTATTATTTCTGTACCTCCCCGAAAACTGTAATCTACCACTCCTTTTTACAAAGACAAAAGAAATTTGAATTGATAGCGTACCATTGATGCCAATGTCTGTGCATTTTCAACTTGCCTCCTTGAAAATATGCAGTTGTTTACTTGCTCAGCAAATCGGTGCAGGTTTTGGTCCTGTTTGACAAATCCTTTCTTGAGTATGTAGTTCATACTTTCGCTTCGTTGAGTCGAAGTCATCCTTGCAGAGAAAACCTCTTTGAAGTAAGCCGATATCCATTCCTTCCTGTCTGCCCACATGTGCAGAATCATGTGATCATCATGAAGCTTGTATTTATCAACTAGCTGGTGCAAAGCTGTCTCAAATTCAGTTGGCATCAGGGGCCAATTTATGATTGACTCAAACTCAGCCTTCAAAGTGGGGTGCAAGTTGTACAAGTATGAAATATGCGAGGTGTACTTGTTTGTTATGTGCCATCGGCAAAACTTGTGTAGGGACCTGGTGAAAACTTGTTTTATCGCAGGGGTCATCGAAGGGCACTGGTCTGATTAGAAAATGGAAGGGGCATGGTTAGTGTTATAAATTTAGAACTTCTGATAATATAATGTTTGTATTGCTTGTATAGTAAAATTAGAACTTCTTTTTGCATAATGTCCCTGAACTTTTGGTATTTTCAAATTAAAAACTTCTAAATTACTTGCATAGTTATTTCATATAAAAAACTGCTTCTAGGTAAACTAACTACAATGTCAGTCTATATGTCCACGATCTATATAAATTGGAATGTGTTATACCTGTTAAAATTATTGTAGGTTGCTTCCCATTGTTGCATGCCAAGAAGGTTCTGAATAGCCAAGCAAAAGATTCTTCACATTCATCCCTTACAAGGGCACACGCGAATATTGTTGACTGGAGATGATTGTTTACTCCTACAAATACTCCCAAAGGCATAAGGTACTGATTTGTCTTATAAGTGGTGTCAAATGTCATCGCATCACCAAAATCTTGGTACGCGCCCCTGCAGCTTGCATTAGCCCAGAAGATGTTCTTTATGCGACCAAACTCATCAATCTGGAAGTCGAAGAAGAATTCATTATTTACTGCTTTCATCTCAGCAAAGAATCCCAACAGCTTCTTGACGTCATCGATGTTATCTTCCTTAGAGTTAAGAAGCTTCCTGCATATTTCAATAACACAAAAGGTTGTACACTGTTCAGTAGCATGTTCTTTCCGAAGCTTTTTTAATGGTCATGAAATCACAAGCTGAAAAGATAGTGTATATCATTTTTGTTGTTACCTGTTGATTAAATCGCGTCCGTGCAACGCCAAGAACTGACCGCCACCGAGGGATCCATATAGGATAGACATAATGGTATGGTGCTGAACATTCTGGAACTGGAGGAACTTAACATAATCCAATATAGTGGGGTCAAATGACTTGTGGGAATGAAGAAAATGAAGCATGGTAGGGCTCTGTATTAGTTGGTGGTTGTGCTCAAAATTGATGTCGACAATGACTACTGTATCATCGTGCTCATTCGCCTTTAATCGCAGCTTCGCCTTGCATCCACATCGCTTTGTCGTCTTGTCCCGCTGGCGCTCAGATTCAGAAACAGAGCTCGCGTGCTTCCCTTCACGTGTGCAGTACAGGTATCTATTGAAACAACTCTTCTGTCCAATTCTTGTT
>LR738712.1:893535688-893557748 GCA_902687465.1 Secale cereale
CTCCCGGATCTCGGCCTGCCCCACCCCGCCCCAACCTCCTCCCTCGCCCACGGCGCCCCCCTGCTTCCACACGTCACCGTCGGCCACCCTGCTTCCACGCGCCGCCGCCAGCCCCACTGCTTCTAGCCGCCGCTGTCGGGAGCCATCATAGCGCCACCAATCACCATGACCAGCCGTCCCTACCGCCGCCTTGGCGACCTACCCCCACCCCCCGCAGCGGGCCGTCGCTTTGTGTCACCGCATCCCGTGGCCACAGCGCGCCGTCCAACTAAGTAGTCGAACTGCTTGCTCCACGATCGGCCGTTCAAGTAGCTGCGTGCAGGCAAACATCTCCACGGGCGACAAGTTCTTCTTCAACAAATTGTTGCTGCTGCTGCACCTTCTCCTTCGACCAGGCTAAGTAAATTGTTCAGTTACCTTGTGTGTATATTCTGCACCTTAGTGTTCAGTAGAAATTTCATCGTGTTGGTGAGCTCTTATATTACTATTCAATCAGTTCGAAAAGGAAAACTTGGGAAGTTCGAAAAAACAAAACATTCAAGGGGAGTTTGTTGGGGATAACAAGTTAAAGTTCAGGTGTCAAATGTGAAAAAAGAATTTCTTCTAATCTAGCATGCTCCCTCCAACATATTTTCATTTCTACTGTAGTTTGCTATAAAGATGAAACTATATATGTACACTATGCAAAAACTCAGTGGTTCAAATGTGCAAAAAGAATTTCTTCTAATCTAGTTCCCACCGTGCATTGTGTGTGTGTGTGTGTGTGTGTGTGTGTGTGTGTGTAGAATTTCATGTAATCTACTTCGAATTTCATCTAACCGCCGGCAACGCACCACACCTCCGCCTCCCATCTCCGGCGACACACCGCGCCCCTGCCTCCCACCACCAGCGATGCGCCATGGATCTGCCTCAGCATGGGCGGCCACCGGTGGACGGCGGAGCGTTGGCAACAACCACCTCCGCCCCTTCCCGCTCCTCCCCCGCGGCGCGACGACCACGTGTGTCGCCCCGGGATCCCAGCTGCATGCATTCAAGAGCAAGAGAAAAAGAATGGTTAATTGGCCGTCCACACTGCCGCTCCTCCCAAGTCCACACTAATATTATCACAAAAAGCAGAGGATGTCTATTTTATTTCCTGAAACACAAACTAGGTGTTCTCAGTTCAGTACGTGAGCTATCTCAAGTTCTTGGAAAACATATATAGCAGTAAGATGTTTGTGCAAAAAATTCAGACTGTTTTTTAATTATACAACAGTTTACTATATGATAGAATTGTAGTTGTTCAGTAAGAAGCTTCACTGCCCCAACTGGGGGATTTTCAATCAGTTTTGTCTTTCTTTTCCAACTGAAAGTTGTAGCAAATGTGAACTGAAGCTGTTGTGCAGCAAATTAGTTATAGTTGCCTACTTTTTTGTTGCTGCTACTTTGCCACCTAGATTAATACTACTACTACTACTTATCGTGTTGCTAAAATCTCGTGTTCTGGACAATTTGTTGGTGGATGAGCACTATGGGATGCCTTCCAAAGTACTCTACCGATATTGCTACATTGTACTGATGCTTTCCAAAGTTTAGTTATTTGCATCGCAAAAGTATATACTATTAATCCAGGATATGAAGTTCGATGGATGTGGAAGTTTATTTTAACTTGAACTATTAAAATGCGTACATGTGTTCTACTAACTAGATGATACCCCGCGCGTTGCTGCGGGAATATATGCTAAAAATAATAATTGAATATTATATGAAACTGATATTCAGATAAGAAAACATTTTTTATGAACCTATGTTTAGGACAAATATAAGCATGAAGCACTCGTAGTGATATGCCTTAAGATCATGTTTAGTAGTAGAACACGGGTACCCCGTGGTAATACAAAAAATTAGCTTCTATAGACATCATAATATATTACACTTCGCACTGAATAAAACATTCATTTACCCCAAAAATTATGGTACCAAGTATCAACAAAGGGACATACTATATATATAACTTGGCTGCACTGGCGATGCAAACTATGGTTGATTTGACATCTCCTAGTAAGCCAAGAAGGGTTCAAATGTTACAGCTATACAGTAGGCAATATGCATTGGCAAATTACGCTTTCTGTTTGCACGAATTTCAGTAGTTGTGAGTTCTGACTTGTAAGTTTAGATAACGGCTCACACACCGAAATGTTGGAGTATGATTCTCATCATTCCCATTAGTCACCATATGTCTCTTAAATATAGAAGTATGCTTTATCTTACTAAGAAACATGCAAGGTTTAAAGAAACACCAGCAAAAAGTGTCTGTTTTTTAAACTATCAGCGGGAATGTCATAGCATAACAATCTCTTATTCTTGATTCTCTTTCCCCCGCGTTAGCAGACAAAAGTGCATGACAAATGCATGGTAAAGATGACGAATTATATCCTTAGGTGATCCTACAAAAATAAATTTGATAGTAAACATGAAGATACCAATAAATGACCAATCATTTTTTCTTGATTCTTTATATATAATTATTTCTTGACCCTCGGATTCCTAGTGTACCTAATGAAGGCAAATCTACATAGAAGTACTGGTGTTCGTTGTACTGACATGATTGAGTATGAATAGATTGGAAGTTTTCTCGCAAAAAAAAAATCTACATAGAAGTACATGTCATATACTCGTAATAACATGATGTATCTGAAAGGAAAAACTGATGAAGTTGTACATGCAAACAATCAAATAACCATGGTAAAGCGCTTGTGTGGCAGGGCACAAAACGACAACAATCCACCCTCCACCCTCGTGGAAACAGAGAGAGGGAGAGTGGAAGAAGACGTGTGAGAATATGAAGAGGTGAAGTTCATATATGTTCGCTTTATCTGCTTTTTCGACCGTGGCTCCATGCAGACCATGTAGCAGGCAGTACGGGGAAGGCGTAGGGATCTGCAAAGAAAAATAAATGAAAAAGCATCAACTAATAGTGCCTGCTCAAACAATACGGCAACAAAGGATTTGGAGGTCATGAAAAAAGTATGAACGACCAGAGCCAGATCCAAAAATACACCAATACAAATCTTCATGGATAAAAGTTAGACTTGCCATCAGTAGTACTCCGAGTAGAAATTAATTCTCCTTATGTAATAACAATAGCAAAACGTCTCCAACAGTTGAGTCACAGAGATTTTCTAAATGGGGCTAATTGGGAGAGTGAAGGCGCAACAAATAATTGAGGGAAGACATGGGGGAGAAGGTGCAAGAAATAATTGAGAGAACTAAACATGCAAAAGAAAAAAGGGGCACCTTGTGGCTGCCTTTGCTGCAGCTTCAACTAACGATCCACAGCCACGATCTGGCACTCGCATGTCTACTGACACGGTGGATGATGCATGCTACGGCCTCATCGGTAGAGCACGTCCACAGGTCTGCACAAACTTGCACACTTCCGAACATCATTAGCGGTTTCTGTTGCGGTGGCGCCGTTGACGACTCGGTCAGCGATTCAACCAGCCGAGGCAACGACGGGTGACAACACGCTGATGTTGGACAGGACGGGAGCGATGCTCCTCCACTGTTCAAATTGGCGGGGGCGACGGGAAGTCATCCTTGAGTCGGCGGAGTCCTCTGGGCAGCAGGGTCGTCGTCGGGGTGGCCGGGGTTGGGTGCGTCCATGTTGCGGGTAGCAGCGTTGTATCGAGTCATCATCTTCTCATCTTGACGAAGGATCTGACCGCTTCCTCAGGTTTCGGTGGGGGTTGCAGGCTGCGCATCTGAGGACGACCTGCATCGGAGAAGCTCCATCCTAGTCGGCCAGAGGCGGTGGTGGGTGGCTGGGTGCCGCGCGCACCGGATCGCGCCGTATGGCCCTGCCGGTGCTGCGTGGCTGCTGGTTGAAGGCGACAGTGGTAATATGATGGAGGTAGCGATGATACGGAAGCATAACAGGTGAGCAGATTAACCGATGGGTTGCACCATTATGAGCTTTTGCACTAACGCATCAACCACGGAAGATGAAAGCGGTGACCAGAGACAATTTGTTGACAAATGAAAAATAAAATAAATGCTGAAGTGGCACTGTTGTTGATGTGGACATGTTGCATGTTAAGAGAAATAAGGTAGTGGGGATGAACTATTTAAGTATTATAGATTGAGTAGTTGGGAAGATGTGGAAAGAACACGCTCTTGAGGTGTTTAGTACAATTAATATTTTAGTGCAGTTCAAATATCTTATTTTTACCGTGTAATATACATGGTTGGCAAAAAGATGACTAGAGTTGTTATAGCAAAAACAGGACAGCCTTTTTAAAATTTTATTTCTTGAACTTCTCCCAATTAATATACATGAACTTGATTACCTTTTTAATAGTACTTGCATCGGCTCGTTGGAATTTGTGCGCTGCTTGTAATACAACCAGTTCAGATCTTGACACGATAAAAAATTGATGGTGGGCATAAGCAGGTTCTTCAATGCAGTGTCTGCGGTTGGATTTGATTTGGTTGGGCAGGAAAGGAGAAGCAACGCGAATGGTACGATGTGTTCCATTTCAACCATTTTATTGTTCTACATGTACGCCTGATCAAAATAGCAGCACAATGGCCCTCCCTTACACTAGTTTTTATCCCCTCTTTTTTTGGTTTTAGGCAGGATGCCATGGATGGAGAAAATGTGAAGAATATTTCCGTCAGGGTCGTCTGCACTGACTAGCTTCAGCCAGGAGGACAAAAAAAGGATAGTAGAATGAATACTAGGCCACACTTCAGTATAGCAAAAGCCTCCCCACAAGTTCAAGTTTCAGACTAGTTCACACATCAACTTTTGCTCCTGTAGTTTATTTCTTGAGTTGAGACTGTCAGTTTTTGTTTGACAGAAATACAAAGTTTAGCCCCCATTAGTTTTTGTTAAGGCAGGGAGAGAGGTTTTGCTCTTGTCTCATCCGTTCAGTAAAAAAGCTTTGATGTTAGTTTGATTATAGTCATTATAATTAGGGGATCCAATGTTGAAAAGTTCAATTCAGTTGCGTGTGCAAGTTCAAAGAATTAATGTAGGAAATATTAGAAGTTTGGTTTAGTGAGGAACATGTATGATTTTCTATCAGTATTTGGTATGATTCATTTGCCTCAGGTGCAACCCAAAACTAGACAAAAATTAATTCTGTTTACTGCCTATAATGCTCTCTCGACCCTACTGTCTGTTTTGGTTATGAACAAAAAATCTTGTATGGGGAAAGTTCGTGCATTACTGTCAGGCAAGTTCGAAAGGATTCACATCAGTACAAACTCGAGTGAGTGTGTATTACCATTCAGAGCAAGTTCAAAATGATTCGCATCAGTACAAACTTGAGAGGGCATGTATTACCGTCCAGAGTACATTCTTTAATTTACCAAGAAGTTCATGTATTACTATTCAGAAAGTATATGTCACTATTGCTACTCTTCCCCTAATTCTACATATAGAAAAAGTTCAAATATATGTAAAAAGAACAATTTGGTTCTAATGTTATATAGTGATTCAATACACAAAACTTTGTATTGGTTCAGCAAAACGATTCACATCAGTACAAATTCCAGAGGTCATAAGTTCAAAGGAAAAAAATAGCAAAAAAAAAGAGAAGAAGAATAGGGGTGATTTACGAATAAAATTTTGACAAAGTTCGCAGAACAAAACAACATTAATTCGGAGATCCTGACACTGATGAGAATGCTCAGTACAAAAATGAACAAAGCTCTGTTCGTACTATCATTTGCAAACAAATGATGAAACAAATGCTCAGTAGAAACCCGCACATATCTTAGTTCGTACTATCGTTTGCGAACAATTGATGAAACAATTTTCTGTACAAAAATAGAGTAAAGTCTAGTCTGTGAAATCACGTTCAGTAACCCCATACGGACATCAGTTCAAGTATTCTTTTTTCGGAACCTTTCAAAATTACTCTCCGAAGAATACATCAGTACAAACGCAAACGTAGATCAGGTTGAGTACTCTGTTTTTCAAATGGGAAAACAGCAGGATCCGTCTTACCGTATTCAAAATTACTCATCAACGGTTGCAAATTTGAGTAAACATTCAACATGACTAAGTTTGCATTTTCGATAGCTATCCAACAGTATAATAATTGCCCCATTTCAACAAACTTTTAAAAAAATCACGTTCAAAATCAAATTTGACCATATTCGAATTTGTTTTTAAACTGTAAGGAATTAGAAAAACATTTCAATACAAAAGAATTTCGCATTTTCCATAGCTTTGCAATGCCGTATCACTTGCGTCTACCGACAAACCGTTTGCAAACAACCGCGAAAATACGTTTCGCCCGGAATTTCGGCGAAATTCACCGTTTTTCAAATTACTTTTAAATCGTATAGATTTAGAAAAAACAATAGATATATGGAAGATGCGGATTTTCACCAGCTTTCCAACGCCAACTTATTTGCTCAATTCCGCCAAACCGTTTGAAAATTACATCCAAAATACGATTCACGTTTTCAGTTCTGAAAAAAACGATCTTTTCAAAACTGCTCTTAAACCATGATGATTTTGCAAAAATAAATAATCTGATTGTAATATAGATGTCAAGGGCTTTCCAACGATATATTATACGCCCCGTTTCGACAAAAAAAATTACACAAAAAATGAACTAATGAAGACGATTTGTTAAATAGAAATGAATGCATCAGTTCAACCGCTCGTAATACATCAGTACAACCGCTTGAACCCGTCAGTTTAAGTAGGGTAACAGAATAATATTCTATGCATCGTAATTTTACGTTTCGTAAGTTTTGTCTTATTTTCGACGTAAAAAAAGACTGTAAGAAAATATATAATCGTCGTAAAAAATATTTTATGTTACCTAAAATTACAAACTTAAAAATATAGTGTAAGATATACATAAATTGCAACTTTTCTTTTCTTATGACCAATATTATTACTTTCTTGTGCCAAATTTTACGTACAGAATCATCATGAATGTGAATATTTGAATTCCAGATATAATTTAAATGTGAAGTGATCGTAAAATTATCTCGGGTGAAGAATAACTTATTCTGCCCCTGGTGATGAATAGTATTACTATATATTCTCATAACATTATGAGAATATTTTCATTACACTTCCGAACTGCACGCACAACGCGAGGGCACTGCACATAT
Organism: Secale cereale; assembly: GCA_902687465.1. Taxonomy (NCBI): domain Eukaryota; kingdom Viridiplantae; phylum Streptophyta; class Magnoliopsida; order Poales; family Poaceae; genus Secale; species Secale cereale. The sequence goes on from LR738712.1 coordinate 893,542,811, forward strand.
ACTGCAACACAGAGACCAGTGAACTTCATGTTTGAAAAAACTGTACGTGTTGTTTTTTTTGATACCTTTTTTGCTCTAGTTTTTTAACCGTTTATCGGAATTATGCGTGTAATATACCGTTGAAAAGCTATGGAGTAGACGCAACTTCGCCATGTTGAACACATTTCAAAATTCATCACAGTTTAAGAGCAGTTTCGAAAATCGTGCGGCTCATAACGAATGACAGCGAGCATTTTTTTCGCATTTTCTTCTAAACCGCTCGACGGAATGAAACAAATGACACACCATTGGAAATGTATCGTCGAGGCGTATATTTTTCATATGTATTACTTTTTCTATTTCTCTACGGTTTAATAGTATTTTGAATTTATAAAATCGCGGAATCGTGTTTTTCGATTTTTTTGCAATTTTCGGTACTGTTTTAGCTCCAGTTTTCCAACCGTTTGTCGAAACAAGGCGTGTAATATACCGTTGGTAAGCTATGGACGAGGCACAACTTTCATATGTTAAAATGATTTTGAGATTCCTTACGGTTTTTAGTTAATTTTGAAAATCGTGCGGCTGACTACGAGGGACAGCAGCAGTTTTTGGCGAAATTTTTACAAACCGCTGGTCGAAATGATTCAAATTATACGCCGTTGGAAAGATATCGTGGAGACGCAACTTTTTCATGTAGAACGCTCCCTCTAATTCCTTACGGTTGAAGAGCAGTTTTAAAATTACAAAAATGCGGACACTCTGTTTTTTGCGACACCTAAATCGGCGAGTGAACTTCACTCGACAGAAAACCGCACTGCATCAGATAGGAAAGTGAACTTCATGATTTCTTTTGTCGGACATAAATTTTTCTCAGACGAGTTTTTGTTATCTTTTTTTTATGAACGAGAGCGGACCGCAGAGACGGGGCAAGTGAACCACGACATATATCGAAGTGAACCGCATTAATGTGTTGTTGTTTTGCTAGTATGTTTTGCACTTTTCATGTTGGGCGCAAGTGAAGAGCATTACTCTAAAAAATGAACAACATCCGATGACCAAAAGCACTGCAGGTGTTGATGTAGTCAACTGAGTTTTTTGAAATGCATTTTATTTTAAATGGTATATGTACTGAAAAATCCTTCGTAGTGGAACTTTTTTAAGACCAAAGTGCACTGCATTTTGCGTGTTTTTTAAATGTATTTTGTTCTAACTGCAGTGTGCTAAAGAGTCCTTTGTAGTGGACCGTTTTTTAGAGCAAAGTGCACCGCAAGATTGAAAATAATGAATCACAACATGACACGATATGAACAACACATTTTTAAACAAATTCATGTATGTGTTTCACATTAATGAACTGCAAGTTTCTATACATATTTTTTCTAACGTGTTCCGCACTACAGGGTCCAGAGTAGTGAACTACATGAAACAGATTTCGGGTACAATTTCTCATCCCTAGAAATTAGCAAGACAAAAGGAACTGCATCAAACTACAGAAGCCGAAAAAATGCACGGGTTGAATGGCGTCGCGAGCGAACAACATGTTGGTCGCCAGTGCAGATATTTCACACAAAACAACAAAAAAAGTGGCATCTTCTTAACTGCACACATGAGCCAAGCGACCCGCAAAGTGCATCGGAGCACTGCATTTTCTAAACTGCACGGCCGTGGTCACTGCTGTTGACCTTCGCCCGGCAGTGGGATGGCCCCGATCCAGGCGGCAGTGGCGCATGGGGACGAACTGCACGGGTTGCCCACGCAGACTTCACGGGAAGTGAGGGGCGGCGGCCGGATCCTAGGCTCCAGTGCTTACCCCAACCTCCTCCTCTAGCAGAGTCGATCGGCAGCGGCGGGGGAACCGTGATGTGCGGCGTGGATGGCTGGTGGCGCCGCGGGGGCAGGGAGGTGGTGGATCCTAGGCCTCCTCCCTGCAGTTCGTCCCATGCGCGACTGCAGACGAGTCCCAGATCGGCAACCATGGATGCTCATTCCTGCTGGGTGACAGAGAGATGAGAGAGAGGATGACGGGGATAGAGACATGGGGAAAGGGTCTTGGTGGAGCTGCTTCTCACCTAGCCGACGACGATTGCAAGGCCGCCGGGGGCGCGGGTCAGGGCGGAGGTGCTGGATCCAGATCGAGGCGGCCAGGGATCTCGCAAGAACCGCACATGGAGCAGAAACGAACCGCACAAACTGGAAGCCTGAGGGAGTCATCGGCACGGGGGTTGTGTGGTTGGCTGATGAGGCATGGAAGCTTGCATGGTCGTCTAGAAGATCAGATCGGGGGAGGAGGGGCCAGATCGAGGTAGTAGATTGTGACCACGGGAGTCGGTGGAGACTGTTGGCGGCTGCGCCCGCGGCGGCCGGATCCCCTTCTACTGCTCGCGGAGCCCGGTGGAGGGAAACCAGGCACGGTGGGAGGTGGTGGTGTCGGCGGCGGCCAGTGGGAGGTGTGGCAGCGTGACGCTGTGGGTTGGGGGAGGGAAGCGTGCCGGCCGAGAGTGAGAGGAGGTGGTGGGGTGGGGCGCTGGTGCTAGGGAACGTAGTATTTTAAAATTTTCCTACGATCACGCAAGATCTATCTACCAGATGCATAGCAACGAGAGGGAAGAGTGTGTCTACGTACCCTCGTAGACCGGAAGCGGAAGCGTCAAGTGACGCGGTTGATGTAGTCGAACTTCTTTGCGATCCAACCGATCAAGCACCGAACGTACGGCACCTCCGCGTTCAGCACACGTTCAGCTTGATGACGTCCCACGAGCTCTTGATCCAGTTGAGCTTCACGGGAGAGTTTCGTCAGCACGACGGCGTGGTGACGGATATGATGTATCTACCGGCGCAGGGCTTCGCCTAAGCACTGCGACGGTATGACCGAGGTGTGTTTCTGTGGAGGGGGGCACCGCACACGGCTAGAACAATTCAACTTGTGTGTCTTTGGGTGCCCCCCTGCCCCCGTATATAAAGGAGCAAGGGGGGAGGCCGGCCAGCCCTCCTATGGTGCGGCTAGGGCTGCAATCCTACTAGGAATAGGATTGCAATCCTATTCCTAGTAGGAACCTACCAAAGAAGGAAAAGGGGGGAAGGAAAGAGAGGGAGAGGGAGAAGGAAAGAGGGGCCGCGCCCCCCCTCCCCTAGTCCTATTCGGACTCCTCCTAGGGAGGGGGTGCGCCACCTCCTGGCTGCTGCCCTCTCTCTCCCCTATGGCCCACCAGGGTCCACCTTTCCCCCGGGGGGTTCCGGTAACCCCCCGGCACTCCGGTAAATTCCGAAACTTTCCAAAACACTTCCGGTGTACGAATATAGTTGTCCAATATATAAAACTTTATGTCTCGGACATTCCGAGACTCCTCGTCATGTCCGTGATCTCATCCGGGACTCCGAACTACCTTCGGTACATCAAAACTCATAAACTCATAATACCGATCGTCATCAAACGTTAAGCGTGCGGACCCTACGGGTTCGAGAACTATGTAGACATGACCGAGACTCATCTCCGGTCAATAACCAATAGCAGAACCTGGATGCTCATATTGGCTCCTACATATTCTACGAAGATCTTTATCGGTCAAACCACATAACAACATACGTTGTTCCTTTTGTCATCGGTATGTTACTTGCCCGAGATTCGATCGTCGGTATCTCTATACCTAATTCAATCTCGTTACCGGCAAGTCTCTTTACTCGTTCCTTAATACATCATCTCATGACTCACTCATTATTCATTTGCTTTCAAGGCTTATTGTGATGTGCATTACCGAGAGGGCCCAGAGATACCTCTCCGACACTCGGAGTGACAAATCCTAGTCTTGATCTATGCCAACACCACGTATACTTTCGGAGACACCTGTAGAGCATCTTTATGATCACCCAGTTACGTTGTGACGTTTGATAGCACACAAGGTGTTCCTACGGTATTCGGGAGTTGCATAATCTCATAGTCATAGGAACATGTATAAGTCATGGAGAAAGCAATAGCAGTAAAACTAAACTATCATAGTGCTATGCTAACGGATGGGTCTAGTCCATCACATTATTCTCCTAATGATGTGATCACGTTGATCAAATGACAACTCATGTCTATGGCTAGGAAACATAGCCATCTTTGATCAATGAGCTAGTCTAGTAGAGGCATACTAGGGACATACTATTTTGTCTATGTATTCACACATGTATCAAGTTTCCGTTTAATACAATTCTAGCATGAATAAAAGACATTTATCATGATATAAGGAAATACAAAATAACATCTTTATTATTGCCTCTAGGGCATATTTCCTTCAGTCCCCCACTTGAACTAGAGTCAATAATCTAGATTACAAAGTGATGATCCTCACACCCATGGAGTCCTGGTGCTGATCATGTTTTGCCCGTGGAAGAGGCTTAGTCAACGGGTCTGCAACATTCAGATCCGTATGTATTTTGCAAATCTCTATGTCTCCCTCCTTGACTAGATCGCGGATGGAATTGAAGCGTCTTTTGATGTGCTTTGTTCTCTTGTGAAACCTGGATTCCTTCGCCAAGGCTATTGCTCCAGTGTTGTCACAATAGATTTTCATTGGACCCGATGCACTAGGTATTACACCTAGATCGGATATGAACTCCTTCATCCAGACTCCTTCATTTGCTGCTTCCGAAGCAGCTATGTATTCCGCTTCACACGTAGATCCCGCCACGAGCTCTGCTTGGAACTGCACCAACTGACAGCTCCACCGTTCAATAAAAATACATATCCGGTTTGTGACTTAGAGTCATCCGGATCAGTGTCAAAGCTAGAATCGACGTAACCATTTACGACGAGTTCTTTGTCACCTCCATATACGAGAAACATATACTTTGTCCTTTTCAGGTACTTCAGGATGTTCTTGACCGCTGTCCAGTGATCCACTCCTGGATTACTTTGTACCTTCCTGCTAGACTTATAGCAAGGCACACATCAGGTCTGGTACACAGCATTGCATACATGATAGATCCTATGGCTGAGGCATAGGGAATGACTTTCATTTTCTCTCTATCTTCTGCAGTGGTCGGGCATTGAGTCTTACTCAACTTCATACCTTGTAATATAGGCAAAAACCCTTTCTTTGACTGATCCATTTTGAACTTCTCCAATTAAGCGTCTTGATCTATCTCTATAGATCTTGATGCCTAATATATAAGCAGCTTTACCGAGGTCTTTCATTGAAAAACTCTTATTCAAGTATCCTTTTATGCTATCCAGAAATTCTATATCATTTCCAATCAATAATATGTCATCCACATATAATATTAAAAATGCTACAAAGCTCCCACTCACTTTCTTGTAAATACAGGCTTCTCCAAAAGTCTGTATAAAACCATATGCTTTGATCACCTCATCAAAGCGTATATTCCAACTCCGAGATGCTTGCACCAATCCATAGATGGATCGCTGGAGTTTGCATACTTTGTTAGCACCTTTTGGATCGACAAAACCTTCGGGTTGCATCATATACAACTCTTCTTTGAGATATCCATTCAGGAATACAGTTTTGACATCCATTTGCCAGATTTCATAATCATAAAATGCGGCAATTGCTAACATGATTCGGACAGACACTACTAGGAAAAGGCTATAGATGAAATTGATACTAATGGCGCACCAGACAAGCAGTGCGCCATTAGTATATAGTAATGACGCACCAGCAACAGATACGCCATTAGAGTTCGAACTACTAATGGCGCACCTTGCCCAGAGTGCGCCATTAGTATCAAGAAGTTTTTTTTTTTAACTAGCGCGCCTGTCCAAACATACTAATGGCGCATCCAGACAAAGTGCGCCATTACTAGTTATAACTAGTAATGGCGCACCAGCAGTAAAGTGCGCCATTAATGCTCTTTTTTCATGATATTTTTTATTCTTTTTTTTACAAAACTACTAATGGCGCACTGTCCCAGAGTGCGCCATTACTAGTTTAAACTAGTAATGGCGCACTATGCGACAGTGCGCCATTAGTATGTTTTTTTTTGCAAAACTAGTAATGGCGCACCTACTATAAATGCGCCATTAGTAACCTTGATTACTAATGGCGCATTTATAGTTGGTGCGCCATTAGTAAGCGGGCAGCAACAAGATATTTTGGACAGCCTCTCTACCACACTCACTCCCCCCCCCCACTTCTTCATTCTCTCCACCTCCTCTCCTCTCGGGTCCCTCCTCTTTTTCACCTCATTTCCACCATATATTCATTCAAATTAAGTGGTTAAATTACCTTGTTTTGATAGGTAAGTAAGGGTGGAAGCTATATTTATGTTGTTCTCCATACAACAATGTGCACATGCACTTTTTATGGCCTAGCTAGATCTATGTATGTTTGTGGTATTGCATATGTTTGTTGTGTTGCATATGTGTTTGTGTTTGGAGGTGTACCGGTATTTGAAATGCGATAGTTGCCAATATTTTCCCGGAATGTTGATTCATTTCCGTTTCGGTGAGAATTTTGGCATTAAGCATTCATTTTTGTCCTATTTTTAGGGAAAGTCATGGCAAATTTTTTCTTGGTTCTAAAATGTCGTTTTTCTCTACCCCGCAGGCGACCATGTTGCGCACGATGACCGAAGGCATCGTGAATAGGTTTTTGAGGTCCGCGAAGGCCGAGATGCTTCAAAAGAACGAGACGGAGATAAGATGTCCGTGTCGAAGATGCAAGCTGAAGAGCCTTATTGCGGACCCGGATTTCGGGTAGGTGCGGGACCACTTGCTCTTGCGTGGTTTCATGGATGGCTATCGGTGGCAAGGTGATGAAGATGACTACGAAGTCGTCCATGGGGGTCGGGCAAGAAATGAGGAAGGGCAGCAAGACAACCACCGCGGCTCGGGCAGGCGAGAAGACGAAGAATCCCCAGGAGATGATCATGATGGTGATGCTGTACACAGTCATCATGTAGAAGATGCAGGACATGATGATGAGGAAGATGCCGGAGCAGACGACGGGCATGATCATGAAGATGATGATGCCGGCGGAGCAGACGACGCTGCTGAACCATCGATGGGCTGGGTGCAGGACCCTCATATTCAAGAGCTGCTTCACAAGCAGACCGATAACGCAAGACCTGCCGCCCGAGAGAAAGCCAAGATGGATCAACTTGAGTTAGACGCGGTTACTCCATTGTATGAAGGATGCATGCCCGAGGATACCCGCCTGAAAGTAACGCTCATGGCTCTGGAGATGAAGGTAAAACACAAAATGACCGACGCATGCTTCGACGAGAACATGTCATTCTGGCACGAACGTCTTCCCAAGGGGAACAAGTGCCCCACTGATGGGCCCCGAACCCCTCGTTGGTTACCCCAAGTGGAAGGTGTAAGATGCAGTAAGTAGAAGTGTTTTCCCCTAGGAAAGATGCCAAGGATCGAATCCCCAGAGACTCCTAGGTTCAATAGGTAGGTGTCAACTGCTAACGGCGCAATTAGCAATCAACGTGGACCTGCACACAGATACAAATAACTTTGCTTCCAACGAGTACAGAGAGGTTGTCAATCTCTCCGGCCTTGTAGTTCACAAAGGGTTAAAAGCAATATGATAGTAGTGATAGATAGTGTTTTGCAATAGTAAGTAAAATAGCGAAAAGTAAAATAGTGTATGTGATCAATGATGGTAATATGGACCGGAGTCTTATGATGTTCACTAGTGATGTCTCTCTGCCAAAAGACGATAAAACAGCTATGTGAGGTAAACAAATTACAGCTGGGCAATTGATAGGACCCATGAGCGCATACAAATGCTGATTACATTGCAAGAAAGGTTGAGGTTCAAAGCATGGGTGGTACGCCAAAGTAAGTAGACCGAAATCCATCAATATCTACTACTAATCATCCACCTTGAGATATCTATCCAGAACATCTCGCTGGTATTAAGTTGCGAGTCCCACCCATAGTGTAAACTCAATGCAACAGACAACTGCATTAAAAGAACTTTGCGTAAAGTAAACAATCCTTGCACCCGCGGGCACAAGCACCGTTGTTTTCCCCCTTGTGGCAACAGCACATCCCCTAGACTCATGTTTCTGTCACTCAAGCTAGTCATCGAGGGGCATGAACCCACAATCGAGCATAACGTTCCCTCTTGGAGTCACTACCTATTACTCGGCGAAAGCAATAAATAACAACGGAGAACATGCAAGAATTACTTATGAACTAAAATATAAAAGAGGTGAATCAAATATATTACTCAAGATCAATCTGAACATAATCTCATAATCCATCGGATCCCAACAAACTCAACATAGCAATAGCATAAGGATTACATAGGTGCCTCGATCATGTAGGGCAGCTCACGAGGACTAATTAGTGAAGCACAAGAACGGGAGGAGAACATCACATAACTACTGGTCATGGACTCATGGTCCAAGGGGACTACTCACGAGTCATCCGGGAGGCGTCCATGGTGGAGGAGAAGCTCCCGGTGGTGATCCTCCCCTCCGGCAGGGTGCCGGGAAGAGTTCTCCTGGTGCTCCCGATTTTGGAAGCGGCGGCGGCGGCGGAACAGAGATGGGATCGAGAAAAGAAGTCCTGTTTCGAGGGTTTCGGAGAGTCCTTTAAATATATGCCAAAGTAGGGCATCGGGGGGCTCTCGGGGGGCCGAGGCGCCCCCCCGGCGCGGCCCAGGGGGGCTCGCCCACAGGGCGCCTGGAGCCCCTGTGCCCCCCCCCCCCCAGGCTGCCCTTCGGACGCAGTGTTGTTTCCGGTTCGCTGATTTTTTATATTTTTTTTCTTGATTTTTCTGGGCAGTTCTCGAAATGTGAAAACCTGAAATACAAAAACAGCCGAAAACAGAAACTGGCACTGGGGTGCACTGGATTAGTAAGTTAGTCCAAATATGATCAAAAGTGTATGGAAGTGTATGAATATAATAGCAATATCACCCAAAAGTGGCATGGAGCAAGCAGAAATTATAGATACGTTTTGGACGTATCAACATCCCCAAGCTTAATTCCTGCTCGTCCTCGAGTAGGTAAATGATAACAAGAATAATTTCTGTGGTGACATGCTATTAACCATATAAGACTTTCTCATAGTCATATGACAAAAGCTTACTGAGACAATGATTCTATAGTAATTAAGTTGCCTCAAGAGAAAATCACAAATGACTGAAAGTTTTACAACATGAAACTGAAACATCAAAAAGATTTGCAATGAACATGATGTGCAAATATGATAAAGTGATATCTAGCTTGCCCCCTTTAGTGATGCAAAACATAAATGCAAGGGCACCTTCAAGGTTTAAGTGATGACTAGATACAATCATTTCAGAATAAACGATATCACAATCATGCAAAAGACAATGCTACTTTGGGACAATGCACATTACACTCAGAATGACAATCATGCTCTCAGTAGTTGGTGCTTGAAGTGCTAGAGCTTTTTATTTTGGAAACATGGAAGCAATTGTGTCAACGGTAGTAGTACTTCATATGTGTCATGCATAAAACATCTTATAAGTTGCAAGCCTCATGCATCGAATACCAATAGTGCTCGCTCCTTGTCCTAATTAGCTCGGATCCCCATGGGCTATCATTGCATTGCATATGTTTTAACCAAGTGTCACAAAGGGGTACCTCTATGCCACCTGTACAAAGGTCCAAGGAGATAGATCGCATTTGATTTCTCGTTTTTGATAAATCTCAACTTGAGGACATCCATACCGGGACAACATAGAAAATAGATGATGGACTCCTCTTTAATGCATAAGCATATTCTCAAGAGAGATTGAGGATTAAGGTCCAAGCTAAAACTTCCACCATGATGCATGGCTTTGGTTGGCGGCCCAATGTTCTTCCCTAACAATATGCATATTAATTCAACCCACGGTAAATCACCCTTACTTCAGACAAGACGAACATGCATAGCAACTCACATGATATTCAACAAAAGTGTGACAGTTGATGGCGTCCCCAGAAACATGGTTACCGCTCAGCAAGCAACTCATAAGAAATAAGATACATAGGCAACATATTCTTTACCACAATAGTTTTTAGGCTACTTTCCCATGAGCTATGTATTGCATGGTTAATTTGCTTAGTGCAGGTGAGGTTAGCAAAAGACTGGGAGCAACCAACTAAGAGAGCAATGACGGTCATAATCATGCAGAGCGACAAAGCAATATTGAATCAGGCATGGTAGTTATATCGCTTCTCAGAAATAAGAGATCATCAAGGCTTGTCAGACTTTCTTTACAGTCTTGAATATTCGTGAGCATACGCCAAGTCAATCAAAATAAATTCTCGAAGGAAGATATTACTAAACCATACCACATAATAGGCAAACAAACCAAGTTGGTACCCCAATGACACATTGGGAACCCCCCAGCTATATGAGATTAACCATAAGAAAACCTGAACTACTAAGCACCATCACGAAAGTAGCATCTTTATCATAGACACATTAACCCATGCAACGGAAGCAAACTCTCTTAATAAGGTGAGCATGGTAATTAAAGAGAGTTCAAGCAACCAACTAAATAGAAGCTCTTGAAAAGATAAGCATGAATACTAAGAGCAGAGCACGATAGTAGCTTTTAAAAGATAAAGAACACACACAGCATAGATAGACATGAAAATTCTATGTAATGTTCTAGGTAGAGGTGGAGCATGTTTCTCTCCCACATAAAGGAATGCTGGGTTCCGACTCGTTATGAAAAAGAAAACCAAAAGCAAGACGCTCCAAGCATAGCACATAACACATGAAGTGATAAAAATATAGCGAAACGAAAGACGAACTGATAATGTTGATGGAGAAGGGGATGCACGGGGGCATCCCCAAGCTTAGACGCTTGAGTCTCCTTGAATATTTCTTGGGGGTGCACGGGGGCATCCCCAAGTTTGAGCACTTGACACTCCTGAATCTTTTTATCATCTTCCCTCGCACACTTGAAACCTCCCTTCATACACAACTCATCATAATCTGATTAGCGAGGTTAGTACCCTTAATAAAATAATTATACCTTGCTGGAAATAAGGATATTCTTGAAGTTCTACTGTTTCTCAAGATTGTCAAAGGGTTTTTGCAAAGAAAAAGCAAGTTCTCAATTTGCAAAGTGAAGGTGAGGCAAAACAGGACAGAATCTGTGAAAAACAGAACAGCAGGCAGTAATTGACCTGTTCGGGATACTTCTGCAACTCAAATCAAAAAACTCAGAACTGACGCACGAAAGACAATTATATAGAGAACGCTGTCGAAAAAATTCAGACCAAAAAGGTGATCTGGTGATTTTATACGAATTTTTCTATCCAAGGACAGAATCTGTTTCCTGGACAGCACCTCACAACTTTTGAACTTTCTAGCAATCGGAGGCTATACTTGGCACAAATATGAAAAGCAAATATACAATGATGATGCTACAGCAGTAAACAGCATCAAGACACAACAAAAGCAAAAAAAATATTCATGTGGGCTGCCTCCCAAAAGCGCTTTCTTTTATGCCTTTAAGCTAGGCACAATGCAAAGATCAAGTTTTATCAAGAGTAAAAGAATAACTAGCCCGTACAACGGACTCAAAAGGTAACTTGACCTTCTTACGAGGGAAGTGTTCCATCCCTTTCTTGAGAGGAAACTGAAATTTTATATTACCCTCATTCATGTCAATGACAGCACCAACGGTGCGCAAAAAGGGACGTCCCAAAATAATTGGACATGAAGGATCACATTCAATATCCATAATAGTGAAATCAACGGGCACATAATTATCATTGACAACAATAAGAACATCGTCAATCCTCCCCAAAGGTTTCTTTATGGAAGAATCAACGAGATGAACACCAAAAGAACAAGAATCATAAGGTTTCAATTTAAGCATATCATATATCCTTTTGGGCATAACAGAGGTACTAGCACCAACATCACATAATGCATAACAAGAGAAGTCATTCAAATAAATTTTCATCATAGGGTCCCAACCATCTTCTAGCTTTCTAGGTATGGAGGCTTCTACTCTAAGTTTCTCCTCCCTAGCTTTGATGAGAGCATTAGTGATATGCTCTGTGAAGGCAAGGTTAAGCGTGCTAGTGCGGGGATCTCTAGACATTTTGTGAAGGAAATCAATAACTTCTGTAAGAGTGCAATTATCAAAATCAAGGTCACAAGCATCAAGTAAGGTAGTAGTGGTGTCCTTAAGGTTCACCTGTTTGGTAGTTGACATAGCATCACCATTAATAGGTCCATTGGGACCAGGAGTACATTGGGTGCTAAGAGTGTGAACATTCTCAATAACTTGGATAGTAGCAACAGTGTGGTGGGTAGGAAGGCTCTTAATTCTTTCCTCTTCCTCCCTTTCTCTTGCCCATCTTTCTTTAAGCTTAGCCATCATCCTAATATTTTCATTAATTTGTACTTGAGTAGCATTAATAGGGATGACTTCCTTCTCCTTAAGAGAAGAAGTTTCAATTTTTAGCAACTTTAACTCATTGGCTAAGTGGTCTACCTTGAAAGAAAGATCATCTAGTTTATGTAGTTTCTCTTCTACATTCTTATTAAAGGCTTTTTGGGTAGTGATGAAATCTCTAAGCATGGTCTCTAGTTCAGTATTGGAGTTCTTGGTACTAGGATAAGCATTGTTGTTCCCATAAGAGTTAGAGGGGAACGGTCTAGGATTGTTACCAAAGTTACTCCTATAAGCATTGTTGTTGAAATTGTTTCTAGAGATAAAGTTCACATCTACTTGTTCTTGAGCAATCAAAGAATTTAAAGGAACATCACGAGGATCAACAGTAGATTGCTTCGAAAGTAGAGACATAATCAAGTCAACTTTTTCATTAAGGGAGGAAATCTCCTCGACAGAGTTTACCTTCCTACCTATTGGAGCGCGTTCGGTGTGCCATTGGGAATAGTTGGTCGTCATCTCGTGGAGAAGCTTTGTGGCAGCACCAAGTGTAGTTGACATAAAAGTTCCTCCCGCGGCCGAATCTAACAAGTTCCGCGAGGTAAAGTTCAAGCCTGCATAAAAAGTTTGGATAACCATCCAAGTAGTCAAACCGTGAGTAGGGCAGTTCTTGATAAGAGATTTCATACGTTCCCAAGCTTGGGCAACGTGTTCATTATCCAATTGTTTAAAATTCATAATGTTACTTCTAAGTTGGATAATTTTAGCAGGTGGATAGTATTTTCCGATAAAATCATCTTTGCACTTGTCCCATGAATCTATGCTATTTCTAGGCAAAGACTGAAACCACATTTTAGCTCCTCCTCTCAAGGAGAAAGGAAAAAGCTTAATCATAACAATATTACCATCTATTTCTTGGTACTTTTGCATATCACAAAGTTCTACAAAGTTGTTCAAGTGTAAAGCAGCATCATCTCCAGCACCGGAGAATTGTTCTCTCATGACTAAGTTAAGTAAAGCAGGTTTAATTTCATATGAAGGTGCTGAAGTGGCAGGTGTAGTGATAGGTGTGTTGATAAAGTCATCGTTGTTGTGACTAGTGAAGTCACACAACTTGGTGTTCTCGGTGGAACCCATAGTAGCAAGCAAGCAAGCAAGATAACTATTTTTGTGATTTTCGATAAAAAGGTACTAAAGCAAATATGATAGGTAAACTAACAAGACTAAAAAGCAAAGGTAAAAGATAACATGCAACTCCCCTATCCTGAAGAGTGGAGTCCCCGGCAACGGCGCCTGAAAATACTCCTTGATGGGCCTCGAACCCCTCGTTGGTTACCCCAAGTGGAAGGTGTAAGATGCAGTAAGTAGAAGTGTTTTCCCCTAGCAAAGATGCCAAGGATCGAATCCCCAGAGACTCCTAGGTTCAACAGGTAGGTGTCAACTGCTAACGGCGCAATTAGCAATCAACGTGGACCTGCACACAGATACAAACAACTTTGCTCCCAAGGAGTACAGAGAGTTTGTCAATCTCTCCGGCCTTGTAGTTCACAAAGGGTTAAAAGCAATATGATAGTAGTGATAGATAGTGTTTTCCAATAGTAAGTAAAATAGCGAAAAGTAAAATAGTGTATGTGATCAATGATGGTAATATGGACCGGAGTCTCATGATGTTCACTAGTGATGTCTCTCTCCCAAAAAACGATAAAACAGCTATGTGAGGTAAACAAATTACAGCTGGGCAATTGACAGGACCCACGAGCGCATACAAATGCTGATTACAGTGCAAGAAAGGTTGAGGTTCAAAGCATGGGCGGTACGCCAAAGTAAGTAGACCGAAATCCATCAATATCTACTACTAATCATCCACCTTGAGATATCTATCCAGAACATCTCGCTGGTATTAAGTTGCGAGTCCCACCCATAGTGTAAACTCAATGCAACAGACAACTGCATTAAAAGAACTTTGCGTAAAGTAAACAATCCTTGCACCCGCGGGCACAAGCACCGTTGTTTTCCCCCTTGTGGCAACAGCACATCCCTAGACTCATGTTTCTGTCACTCAAGCTAGTCATCGAGGGGCATGAACCCACAATCGAGCATAACGTTCCCTCTTGGAGTCACTACCTATTACTCGGCCAAAGCAATAAATAAAAACGGAGAACATGCAAGAATTACTTATGAACTAAAATATAAAAGAGGTGAATCAAATATATTACTCAAGATCAATCTGAACATAATCTCATAATCCATCGGATCCCAGCAAACTCAACATAGCAACAGCATAAGGATTACATAGGTGCCTCGATCATGTAGGGCAGCTCACGAGGACTAATTAGTGAAGCACAAGAATGGGAGGAGAACATCACATAGCTACTGGTCATGGACTCATGGTCCAAGGGAGACTACTCACGAGTCATCCGGGAGGCGTCCATGGTGGAGGAGAAGCTCCCGGTGGTGATCCTCCCCTCCGGCAGGGTGCCGGGAAGAGTTCTCCTAGTGCTCCAGATCTTGGAAGCGGCGGCGGCGGCGGAACAGAGATGGGATCGCGAAAAGAAGTCCTGTTTCGAGGGTTTCGGAGAGTCCTTTAAATATATGCCAAAGTAGGGCATCGGGGGGCTCTCGGGGGGCCG
>LR738712.1:893561208-893578560 GCA_902687465.1 Secale cereale
CCCCCCGGTCCATCGGCCACCGCCGCCGACCCCCTGCACCCTCGATTCCCCTACTCAACCGCCGCCGCCGACCCATGATATATTCAAAATAATAAATTTGATGATATTTTTTCATATTCATAAATATTTTCAAATAAAAAATTTGATGATATTTTTTAAAAAATTATTACTTTTTGATAAAAAATATTACTGTTATGATTTAAACAAGTTTGAACATATTTAAACACAAATAAGTGTCAAACAACATTTTTTAAAAGCAAAACAAAAATTTGGGGAGGCTGGGAATCAAACCCAGGACCTCTTGGTGGGTGTGCAGAGTGCTGACCAGTCGGACTAGTGTGGGGGTTCTGTTAGGTAGTGGGTTAGGTGAAACATATAGCTTTCTGTCGGGCTAGTGAGTAGAACACAATACTAATGGCGCACCTGGGGGCGGTGCGCCATTAGAGTCTACATACTTATGGCGCACATAGCAGCGGTGCGCCATTAGTAATCCCCCCATACTTGGGGCCGGCCGCACCCTCCTCTCTCTCCCTCTCGCCAGATCTCTCCCCCCTCTCCCCGACGCCTCTCTCTCCCTCACCGCTGACGCCCTCGCCCCCCACTCCCCGACGCCTCTCTCTCCCTCACCGCCGACGCCCTCGCCCCCGACGCCCCGGCCTCGACGCCCGGAGCTACGCCGCCGCCGCCCGCGCCCCCGACGCCCCGGACGCCCGGAGCTACGCCGCCGACGCCCCGGCCTCGACGGGCCCCTCACCGTCGCCAACACCACGCCAATGTATCCTCCTCCTACCCATGGCATCCTCCTCCTGTGGACTGAATCAGTACAAGTTAGGTTTACAATTGCTTAGGTTTTTAGCTAAAAACAATCTTAGCCCCTGCCTGCAAGAGAAGCAAGTCAGAAACAAACATGAAAACAGTGAGAAGAGAGTCATCAGACATCAAAAGGTCAAAGCCTAACCTGATACTTACTTTGGTTATTTATCATCTGTTAATTAAGTCTATATACAAAAGAGAGTTAATTATTAGTACTTGAGTTAGCAAAATTAACGGAAAGCATTTATAAGTCTGTGAGAGAAGTCCCATACAGTCATCAAATGCTCAAACTTGACCTGATATTAATTTGGTTTCCATAAGGAGAAGACATGCTACTAAATCTGAATCTGAATGATCTCCTAGATTAGTTTAGTGTACACTCCTTAAATTAATTAACTCCTTAAATTAGTTAAGTGTAGTACTTGGAGTAGTTTCAGTAGTTTAGTAGTTTAGTGTAGGACTTGGAGTAGTTTCAGTAGTTTAGTAGTTTAGTGTAGGACTTGGAGTAGTTTCAGTAGTTTAGTGCAATGCTATTGGTGAATCTTATATCTGGGTTGGACCATGGCCTAATGAGCCTAGGATGGTGCCACAGCTAGCATGTAGTTTAGTAGTTTCAGTAGTTTTTTTCTGGTTTAGGTTAATACCATGATAAGGACATTCAGGCCATTGCCTTGTTGGCTGACCTTTTGACAGTTAGCATGCCATGAGGGTTCTTGACAAATATACCTCCAGTTGTAGCAATGGATTAAATATCAGTCCTAAAAATATGGGTCTGGCACTACTACCATAGTTCCTTTTTTTACAGAAGGAAGCGTCTACAGTTTTTTTTAATAGATAAAAAGGTGTACATGATTTACATGCCCTCAGGTGAAAAAGAAAAAGAAAAGAAAAGGGGGATTTTAGACAATATGAAGTTGCTCTAATTATATGTTTTTAGGCTAGTACAGGGTGTTGCTTTATTCTGTCATCATTTGTAACTATGTCACAAATAAATTGTTCCTTCTTCTGTATTTGACAAGTAATGACTGTTGATAAGCTGAGGCATGTGGATTAAGCAGTTTCTTTGCTGTAACATACTGTATATCACTCCACAATGAAATACAGTACATATTGATGTGCTTGGTAAAACTTGTTCATGTACTGAACTACTAATGCCTTGTGATGCTCTGAATTACTTGTGATGCCTCTGAATTACTTGTGATCACATTGAGAAAGACTTATAAAGATGATGATCACATTGAGAAAGACTTGTGATCACATTGTGATAGTTTTGCAGGTACCCCGAGAGGCCCTTGAATTTGCTGGAATGTTGATTAACTTCCGTTCCGGCAAATTCGGGTACTCCATATGTCCTATTTTCAGCAAAGGTCATGCTTAAATTTTCCGTGAATTTTAGCATGACTTTGCTAAAAATAGGACATATAGGGTACTTGTGACTAATGCATGGGCCGGGGTATCTTAGTGGTTAATTAGGTAGGATCAAGTGCCCCTTTATTCTAGCTGCATTAAACCATAGGCGGCAATAGAACCAAGTGATTAGGCCCAACTTACAATTCTCCTTCCTAGCTTAGCTTTTAGGATGCCTCGGTGTCGACAAACCATAAATTATGAAACCTTGGCTTTTAGGGTGCCTCGGTGTCGATAAAAACCGAAATGGTGAAAGCTTAGGCTTTTAGGGTGCCTCGGCGTCGAAAAACCCTGAATTATAAAAGCTTAGCTTTTAGGATGCCTCGGTGTCGACAAACCCTAAATGATGAGACCATGATCTTGTTCCTTGACAATAACCAACTTTTTGACCAAACTTTGTTCCTATTTAGAGAGAAACAAGGCCAACAACGATGAGGCCGGCGGTTCGGGCGGGAAGGCATTCTGGGAGCTGTCCCAGGAGATGGAGGAACAACCTCACTTGTATGAGGACGCCGCCTTCCCCACCGATCCTGAGACCACTGATGGTACCGCGGAGGATGACCCCACAGATGCCACCACTGATGGTGCCGCCGAGAATGCCACCACTGATGATGGCGGCGCACGCACAGATGGCAGCCAACCGAAGAGGCAACGGAAGGACCGGCGCCCGACCGTGCTCCGCACCCTCAAGGAGGAAGTTACTGAAGTGGACTCCGACGGGAATCCAACGGCGCCCGAACGAATAGTCAAGGGGTACTCGATTCAGCTCGGGTGCATTCTCCGGAGCACCGTCTCGATCAACAGCGAGAACCTGAGGCATCCTGACAACGGGAATTACCGCAACCTCCTCTTCACGAAGCTGCACGAACGATACAAGTTCCCCGCTCAATTTGATAACAGAAGCCTCAAAGGGAATAAAGTGAACAATGCTGCCCTCACGAAGATGAGCAAGGCCCTGTCTACTTGGAAAACCAATGTGAAGAGAATGATCGAGAAAGGTGAGAGTTATGAGACGATCAACGAGAAACATCCTTCGATCACCGAAGATGACTACAACGACTTCAAGATCAATTGCTCGAGCGCCGCACACTCCGAATCAAGTCAGTGGGGGAAAGAAATGCGGCAGCTCAACTTAGGGGAACACACACTCGGTCCCGGCGGTTACAGAGTGGCGGAGCCTATATGGGACAAGGAGGAGGCGGACCATGCCGAGCAAGGCCTACCGCCCCTCTTCGATAAATACGGTGACAAGCAGACCAGGAACTTTATCAGGGCCCGGTACAAGAAGGACCCGAAAACAAAGGAGCTGACCACGGATCCGAAGACCAGGGCGCTTGAGGCTGTTCTGGTAAGGAATACACCCCCGCGTAATTAGCTCCATATGGTTGCATTCTAATTAATGAAGCCAAATTTCTAAATGATTCACATTCCTTCCGCAGGCGACTGAAAGCAGTAGCGCGGGGTCGACTAAGAGCGGCCCTTGGGACACGACTCTAAATAGGGCGTTGAATGTAATGAAGAACAAGGATAAGCTCGAGAAGCCGACGTCAGCTGGTCGTGTGGCCGGCAAAGGCTTGTTGACAAAATGGTCGTCATACTATAACGCTGGTGGGCGAAAGGAGAAAAAAACCAGCTCAGAAAGCCAGGCGCGCGAGGTTCAAGAACTCAAGGCACAGGTGGCGCGGATTCTGGAGATTGTCCAAGAGCAAGTGCAACAACAGCTCGGAGCGACGATCGCCGCCATTGTGCCTAGCTTGATCGAGGGGTTGCAGGCGTGGATTGCTGGCGGCCAACAGGGGCCGCCCCCGATTCCCAGCTTCACGGCCAGCAACTCGCAGAACGCGATGGCGGGGCCATTGGTGTCTCCGGCGGAGGCGGCATTTGTGTCTCCGACGCCGCCACGGGAGCTTAATGCACCCGTGTGTACGCCGGCCGGCACCTCTGCAGCAAGCGGCCCCTCCGTCAACTGCACGCCCGCCGTTGGCGGTGCCTCGACATTAGCCGAGCTCGACGCCATCATCACGGTAACTAATTAAGCCTCTCTCGGCCGAGGACTTCATCTCCTTGCCTTTGACTGGGCATCCCTGACGCCCTACATGTTTTCGCAGGGCGCCGCCGACATTCCGTGCACTCTCCTGCACTTCGTGAACAACGAGTTGGTCGATGTCGCCAAGGGCAAAATCGTTCAACCGGGCCAGCCCTTGTTCCACGGTACCCAGATGCCACCCAACTTCTTAAGGGTTCAACTGGTTCGGGTGCTGCCAGGCTGCGACGAGGTGTTACCTCCGATTCGACCCGTCGGGGCCGACGATGATGACGTCATGACCCTCAGCGCCTGCCTGAGCTGGCCCCTGCTTTGGCCGAAGAGCCAGATTCATTTGGGGGCGGGGGAAACCACACCAAAGACAACACCGCCAGTCGTGCCGGCGCCAAGTCGTCCCCATGGCAAGTCCGCCGCAACGGTGCCGGACATCCCTATGCCACTGGATCCAAACATGCATATGGCACAGGATCAGAACGACGACGACGACGATACATTTGCCAACGTCGATCAGTACTTTGCCGATCATGGGTACTGTGACGACTTCATGGGGCCTCCTTCTCAAGAACCCAACCCAACAAAAGACATGCGCGATCAAGCCGGTACCGCGGAGAAGCCAAGTAGCAACAGGCGTCGTCTGCCGTTCAGCTCTCAGGAGACACCTCCAGCTGCCGACTTCACCGAGCCTCAGATAGGGGAGGTGCGAAATATGATCAGCCCCAACACACTAAAGAAGGCGGTCTCTGAGCAGAACTCGGTCCCAATTCAGGAGATCAAGAAGAAGGCACGCAAAAGAAAAACTAACAAGGGTGCGAGCCAGCCGGCACCGAGTACGATCCGTGCTCAGGACGGGCCACCTTCACCTGAGGATGTAATGAGGAGGCTGCATGTGGCGGGTAGGCCGATGCTACGGACAAATATGCTCGATGCTGCAACCGGTGCAATGCGGAGTCTGCATGACAGTGTTCTTTCTTTGGAGAAGCGGCGTCTCAGAGAGAAGGATGTGGCATACCCGGTTTTCGCGGCCAAGGTGCCGGAGGGCAAGGGCTTTGTGGATAAATCCATCGGGGGTACGATCGTCTAGCGGTTTGATGACATCCACGCTATGTTGAACCTTCTTCCGCTGCACTACACCTTCGTTCGGCTATTTTCGCTGAGTATGGAGATGCGGATCATTCGCACAAGACCCCGGACATCGTGATAGTCGACCCCTTCTACATGCGTGCCAAGTTCTTGGGCAGCGCTGGGGACTGGCAAGTCGCGAGTACTTACCTCGAAGGCGTCATTCTGGCAAACCGAGATAAGGATAACTTCCTCGTGCCTTACTTTCCCGAGTAAGTCCTCTGCCTCAACCGCCCCGTAACATATGAATTCTTAGATTTCGATCGTTCTTCTTTTAACATTCCGTGTTTTCTGCAGTGACACACAGTGCACGCTCATCCTACTAAGCCCCAAATATTCCATGGCCACGTATTTTGACCCAGACCGTCAGTCGGCTGTAGACTACACAAATGTCAAGAAGGTTCTTGATGATGTTCTCCCCGGCTACGCCAAATCTGGAGGCACCTTCACCAGGACAACTCGTAAGTACGGCAAGCACGTGTTCTCCCACAACACGACGTTCTGCTGCGTCAAGCAGCCGCCTGGCGGTCAGAAGGGTGCCTACTACGCCATCCATCACATGCGGGCGATCGTACGGGACCATCATCAACTTCTGCTACCGAGTAAGCTCAAAGATTGGGCCGCGCGCGTGTCAGCAATCCAGGACGCGGACAACAGACAAGATTTCTTTCGCATCCAGTCGGTGTTTGCGGAAATCATCCATCAAGATGTCCTTCGTACCTCGGGGCAGTTCTACCTCAGAAATCAACCGTCGAACAGTGACATCGACACAATGCTACAAATGCAGGCTGACAACGCCCGTGATTTCATGACTCCCACGATAGACGGCGGCTTCATCCACGCTCCGGTGCATTGAGTCGAGTCGAAAGCAGTGATGATGTGTCTAGTTCTGAAACATCGATTGGCTCATGTTGTAATTAAACTTTAATGAACTTGTAGTATGTCTCTTTGGTTTCGAGAGTCATTCAACTTAGATGTAATCGATGCTATTAATGTCTTGCTTTTCTCTTTCGATCGTTCTGTTGCATACTTTTATATTGCTTATGAATTGTCTGTGAATTGGTACTAACGTTTCGTTTGGCTAGTGCATATATAGCGATGCCGTCGTATGTCGTGTACAAGGGTAAGGTTCCCGGAGTCTACGACGACTGGGAGGAGTGTCGGAGACAGGTTCACCGATTCAGCGGTAACAGTTACAAAGGGTACACCACTAGGGCCGAGGCCGAACCTAGATACGCCCGCAATCTAGCGGGAGAGGGGAGGGAGCGTTGGAGGAACCAGATGAAGACGAGTTTCATCGTGATGATGCTAATCGTGATGACCGCAGCTCTCTTCTATGTGATGGTAGTTTAGATGATCGATATCGACTTGTAATGTGAAGACAAACTCGCTACTCGCGGTCTCGAGACTTGTAATATATTGTTCTATCTTTGTTCGGTCTTTTCAATTCGGAGACTAATATGATGAATTGTATTCGGAGACTAATATGATGAATTGTATTCAGAGACTAATCTTCTATTGTACTCGATGAGTGTGTTGTTGATGTGTGTTGTCTATATTCTGTGCAATTATACATTTTGTAATCTGTGCAAAAAAAACAGAAAAATAATATTAAAAGAAACCTAATATTCATACTAATGGCGCATCAGAGCACAGTGCGCCATTAGTATGCCAAAGCATACTAATGGCGCATTATCAGCCAGTGCGCCATTACTATGCGGACATTACTAATGGCGCATCCTGCCTGAGTGTGCCATTAGTATGCCAAAGCACCTGGGTACACATGGCCCCTGGGAGGCATACTAATGGCGCAGTACTGTGCACACTAATGGCGCATCGGCGGTGCGCCATTAGTATACCAGAT
This sequence comes from Secale cereale, assembly GCA_902687465.1. Taxonomy (NCBI): domain Eukaryota; kingdom Viridiplantae; phylum Streptophyta; class Magnoliopsida; order Poales; family Poaceae; genus Secale; species Secale cereale. The sequence continues at coordinate 893,568,456 of LR738712.1, forward strand.
ATAATGGCGCACCAGAGGTGCGCCATTAGTATCAAATACTAATGGCGTGCTAGTAATGACGCACCACTAATGCGCCATTAATGGCCAAATTAGGTGCGCCATTAATAGGCCTTTTCCTAGTAGTGAGACTTAAGCATCGCTACAGGTGAGAAAGTCTCATCGTAGTCAACTCCTTGAACTTGTCGAAACCCTTTCGCAACAAGTCGAGCTTTGTAAACAGTAACATTACCGTCTGCGTCGGTCTTCCTCTTGAAGATCCATTTATTTTTGATGGCCTGCCGATCATCGGGCAAGTCAACCAAAGTCCACACTTTGTTCTCATACATGGATCCCATCTCAGATTTCATGGCCTCAAGCCATTTTGCGGAATCTGGGCTCATCATCGCTTCCTCATAGTTCGTAGGTTCATCATGGTCTAGTAACATGACTTCCAATACTGGGTTGCCGTACCACTCTGGTGCGGAACGTACTCCGGTTGATCTACGACGTTCAGCAGAAACTTGATCCGAAGTTTTATGATCATCATCATTAACTTCCTCACAGATTGGTGTAGAAATCACTGGAACAATTTTCTGTGATGTACTGATGGGCCTCGAACCCCTTGTTGGTTACCCCAAGTGGAAGGTGTAAGATGCAGTATGTAGAAGTGTTTTCCCTTAGCAAAGATGCCAAGGATCGAATCCCCAGAGACTCCTAGGTTCAACAAGTAGGTGTCAACTGCTAACGGCGCGTATTAGCAATCAACGTGAACCTGCACACAGATACAAATAACTTTGCTCCCAACGACTACAGAGAGGTTGTCAATCCCTCCGGCCTTGTAGTTCACAAAGGGTTAAAAGCAAATGATAGTAGTGATAGATAATGTTGTGCAATAGTAAATAATAGCGAAAAGTAAATAGCGGATGTGATCAATGATGGTAATATGGACCGGAGTCTCATGATGTTCACTAGTGATGTCTCTCTCCCAAAAGACGATAAAACAGCTATGTGAGGTAAACAAATTACAGCTGGGCAATTGACATGACCACGAACGCAAACCAATGCTGATTACATTGCAGAAAGGTTGAGGTTCAAAGCATGGGCGGTACGCCAAAATAAGTAGACCGAAATCCATCAATATCTACTACTAATCATCCACCTTGAGATATCTATCCAGAACATCTCGCTGGTATTAAGTTGCGAGTGCCACTCATAGTGTAAACTCAATGCAACAGACAACTGCATTAAAAGAACTTTGCGTAAAGTAAACAATCCTTGCACCCGCGGGCATAAGCACCGTTGTTTTCCCCCTTGTGGCAACAGCACATCCCCTAGACTCATGTTTCTGTCACTCAAGCTAGTCATCGAGGGGCATGAACCCACAATCGAGCATAACGTTCCCTCTTCGAGTCACTACCTACTACTTGGCCAAAGCAATAAATAACAACGGAGAACATGCAAGAATTACTTATGAACATAAATATAAAAGAGGTAGATCAAATATATTACTCAAGATCAATATGAACATAATCTCATAATCCATCGGATCCCAGCAAACTCAACATAGCAACAGCATAAGGATTACATATGTGCCTCGATCATGTAGGGCAGCTCACGAGGACTAATTAGTGAAGCACAAGAACGGGAGGAGAACATCACATAGCTACTGGTCATGGACTCATGGTCCAAGGGAGACTACTCACGAGTCATCCGGGAGGCGTCCATGGTGGTGGAGAAGCTCCCGGTGGTGATCCTCCCCTCCGGCAGGGTGCCGGGAAGAGTTCTCTTGGTGCTCCCGATCTTGGAAGCGGCGGCGGCGGCGGAACAGAGATGGGATCGCGAAAAAATTCCTGTTCCGAGGGTTTCGGAGGATGCTTTAAATATATGCCAAAGGGGAGCATCGGGGAAGCTTCGGGGGGCCCAGGCACCCCCCCGGCGCGGCCCAGGGGGGGCGCTCCGCCAGGTCGCCTAGAGCCCTGGTGCCCCCCCCCCCCGGCTGCCCTTCGGACGCACGGAAGTTTCCGGAACGCTGATTTTTTATATAATTTTTCTGGATTTTTCCTGGCAGTTCTCGTAACGTGAAAACCTGAAATACAAAAACAGCCGAAAACAGAAACTGGCACTGGGGTGCACTGGATTAGTAAGTTAGTCCAAATATGATCAAAAGTGTATGGAAGTGTATGAATATCATAGCAATATCACCCAAAAGTGGCATGGAGCAAGCAGAAATTATAGATACGTTTTGGACGTATCAACATCCCCAAGCTTAATTCCTGCTCGTCCTCGAGTAGGTAAATGATAACAAGAATAATTTCTGTGGTGACATGCTATTAACCATATAGGACTTTTTCATAGTCATATGACAAAAGCTTACTGAGACAATGATTCTATAGTAGTTAAATTGCCTCATGAGAAAATCACAAATGACTGAAAGTTTTACAACATGAAACTGAAACATCAAAAAGATTTGCAATGAACATGATGTGCAAATATGATAAAGTGATATCTAGCTTGCCCCCTTTAGTGAAGCAAAACATAAATGCAGGGGCACCTTCAAGGTTTAAGTGATGGCTAGATACAATGATTTCAAAATAAACGATATCACAATCATTCCAAAGACAATGCTACTTTGGGACAATGCATATTACACTCAGAATGACAATCATGCTCTCAGTAGTTGGTGCTTTTTAAAAGAAGGTGGAGACTTAACATAAAAGTAAAAGAATGGTTATGTGCTAGAACTTTTTATTTTGAAAACATGGAAGCAATTTTGTCAACGGTAGTTGTACTTCATATGTGTCATGCATAAGACATCCTATAAGTTGCAAGCCTCATGCATCGAATACCAATAGTGCTCGCACCTTGTCCTAATTAGCTCGGATTTCCATGGGTTATCATTGCATTACATATGTTTCAACCAAGTGTCACAAAGGGGTACCTCTATGCCACCTGTACAAAGGTCCAAGGAGATAAATCGCATTTGATTTCTCGTTTTTGATAGATCTCAACTTGAGGACATCCATACCGGGACAACATAGAAAATAGATGATGGACTCCTCTTAAATGCATAAGCATATTCTCATAAGAGATTGAGGATTAACGTCCAAGCTAAAACTTCCACCATGATACATGGCTTTGGTTGGCGGCCCAATGTTCTTCTCTAACAATATGCATACTCATTCAACCCACGGCAAATCACCCTTACTTCAGACAAGACGAAAATGCATAGCAACTCACATGATATTCAACAAAAGCCAGATCTTGGAAGCGGCGGCGGCGGCGGAACAGAGATGGGATCGCGAAAAAAGTTCCTGTTCCGAGGGTTTCGGAGGATGCTTTAAATATATGCCAAAGGGGAGCATCGGGGAAGCTTCGGGGGGCCCAGGCACCCCCCCGGCGCGGCCCAGGGGGGGCGCTCCGCCAGGTCGCCTAGAGCCCTGGTGCCCCCCCCCCCGGTTGCCCTTCGGACGCACGGAAGTTTCCGGAACGCTGATTTTTTATATAATTTTTCTGGATTTTTCCTGGCAGTTCTCGTAACGTGAAAACCTGAAATACAAAAACAGCCGAAAACAGAAACTGGCACTGGGGTGCACTGGATTAGTAAGTTAGTCCAAATATGATCAAAAGTGTATGGAAGTGTATGAATATCATAGCAATATCACCCAAAAGTGGCATGGAGCAAGCAGAAATTATAGATACGTTTTGGACGTATCAACATCCCCAAGCTTAATTCCTGCTCGTCCTCGAGTAGGTAAATGATAACAAGAATAATTTCTGTGGTGACATGCTATTAACCATATAGGACTTTTTCATAGTCATATGACAAAAGCTTACTGAGACAATGATTCTATAGTAGTTAAATTGCCTCATGAGAAAATCACAAATGACTGAAAGTTTTACAACATGAAACTGAAACATCAAAAAGATTTGCAATGAACATGATGTGCAAATATGATAAAGTGATATCTAGCTTGCCCCCTTTAGTGAAGCAAAACATAAATGCAGGGGCACCTTCAAGGTTTAAGTGATGGCTAGATACAATGATTTCAAAATAAACGATATCACAATCATTCCAAAGACAATGCTACTTTGGGACAATGCATATTACACTCAGAATGACAATCATGCTCTCAGTAGTTGGTGCTTTTTAAAAGAAGGTGGAGACTTAACATAAAAGTAAAAGAATGGTTATGTGCTAGAACTTTTTATTTTGAAAACATGGAAGCAATTTTGTCAACGGTAGTTGTACTTCATATGTGTCATGCATAAGACATCCTATAAGTTGCAAGCCTCATGCATCGAATACCAATAGTGCTCGCACCTTGTCCTAATTAGCTCGGATTTCCATGGGTTATCATTGCATTACATATGTTTCAACCAAGTGTCACAAAGGGGTACCTCTATGCCACCTGTACAAAGGTCCAAGGAGATAAATCGCATTTGATTTCTCGTTTTTGATAGATCTCAACTTGAGGACATCCATACCGGGACAACATAGAAAATAGATGATGGACTCCTCTTAAATGCATAAGCATATTCTCATAAGAGATTGAGGATTAACGTCCAAGCTAAAACTTCCACCATGATACATGGCTTTGGTTGGCGGCCCAATGTTCTTCTCTAACAATATGCATACTCATTCAACCCACGGCAAATCACCCTTACTTCAGACAAGACGAACATGCATAGCAACTCACATGATATTCAACAAAAGCCAGATCTTGGAAGCGGCGGCGGCGGCGGAACAGAGATGGGATCGCGAAAAAAGTTCCTGTTCCGAGGGTTTCGGAGGATGCTTTAAATATATGCCAAAGGGGAGCATCGGGGAAGCTTCGGGGGGCCCAGGCACCCCCCCGGCGCGGCCCAGGGGGGGCGCTCCGCCAGGTCGCCTAGAGCCCTGGTGCCCCCCCCCCCCGGCTGCCCTTCGGACGCACGGAAGTTTCCGGAACGCTGATTTTTTATATAATTTTTCTGGATTTTTCCTGGCAGTTCTCGTAACGTGAAAACCTGAAATACAAAAACAGCCGAAAACAGAAACTGGCACTGGGGTGCACTGGATTAGTAAGTTAGTCCAAATATGATCAAAAGTGTATGGAAGTGTATGAATATCATAGCAATATCACCCAAAAGTGGCATGGAGCAAGCAGAAATTATAGATACGTTTTGGACGTATCAACATCCCCAAGCTTAATTCCTGCTCGTCCTCGAGTAGGTAAATGATAACAAGAATAATTTCTGTGGTGACATGCTATTAACCATATAGGACTTTTTATAGTCATATGACAAAAGCTTACTGAGACAATGAATCTATAGTAATTAAGTTGCCTCATGAGAAAATCACAAATGACTGAAAGTTTTACAATATGAAATTGAAACATCAAAAAGATTTGCAATGAACATGATGTGCAAATATGATAAAGTGATATCTAGCTTGCCCCCTTTAGTGAAGCAAAACATAAATGCAGGGGCACCTTCAAGGTTTAAGTGATGACTAGATACAATGATTTCAAAATAAACGATATCACAATCATGCAAAAGACAATGCTACTTTGGAACAATGCACATTACACTTAGAATGACAATCATGCTCTTAGTAGTTGGTGCTTGAAGAAAGAAGGTGGAGACTCAACATAAAAGTAAAAGAATGGTTATGTGCTAGAGCTTTTTATTTTGAAAACATAGAAGCAATTTTGTCAACGGTAGTAGTACTTCATATGTGTCATGCATAAGACATCCTATAAGTTGCAAGCCTCATGCATCGAATACCAATAGTGCTCGCACCTTGTCCTAATTAGCTCGGATTTCAATGAGTTATCATTGCATTACATATGTTTCAACCAAGTGTCACAAAGGGGTACCTCTATGCCACCTGTACAAAGGTCCAAGGAGATAAATCGCATTTGATTTCTCGTTTTTGATAGATCTCAACTTGAGGACACCCATACCGGGACAACATAGAAAATAGATGATGGACTCCTCTTAAATGCATAAGCATATTCTCATAAGAGATTGAGGATTAATGTCCAAGCTAAAACTTCCACCATGATACATGGCTTTGGTTGGCGGCCCAATGTTCTTCTCTAACAATATGCATACTCATTCAACCCACGGCAAATCACCCTTACTTCAGACAAGACGAACATGCATAGCAACTCACATGATATTCAACAAAAGTGTGACAGTTGATGGCGTCCCCAGAAACATGGTTACCGCTCAGCAAGCAACTTATAAGAAATAAGATACATAGGCAACATATTCTTTACCACAATAGTTTTTAAGCTACTTTCCCATGAGCTATGTATTGCAAGGTTAGTCTGCTTAGTACAGGTGGAGGTTAGCAAAAAGACTGGAAGCGACCAACTAAGAGAGCAATGACGGTCATAATCATGCAGAGCGACAAAGCAATATTGAATCAGGCATGGTAGTTATATCGCTACTCAGAAATAAAAGATCATCAAGGCTTGACAGACTTTCTTTACAGTCTTAAATATGCGTGAGCATACGCCAAGTCAATCAAAATAAATTCTCGAAGGAAGACATTACTAAACCATACCACATCATTGGCAAACAAATCAAGTTGGTACTCCAATAACACATTGGGAATCCCCCAGCTACTTGAGACTAACCATAAGAAAACCTGAACTACTAAGCACCATTATGCACGTAGCATCTTTATCATAGACATATTAACCAATGCGATGGAAGCAAACTCTCTTAATAAGGTGAGCATGATAATTAAAGAGAGTTCAAGCAACCAACTAAACAAAATCTCTTCTAAAAGATAAGCATGAATACCAAGAGCAGAGCATGATAGTAACTATTAAAAGACAAAGAACACACACAGCAAAGATAGACATGAAAATTCTATGTTATGTTCTAGGTAGAAGTGGAGCGTGTTTCTCTCCCACATAAAGAATGCTGAGTTCCGACTCGTTATAAAAAACTAAAAAGAAAACTAAAAGCAAGACGCTCCAAGCATAGCACATAACACATGAAGTGATAAAAATATAGTGAAACGAAAGATGAACTGATAATGTTGATGGACAAGGGGATGCACGGGGGCATCCCCAAGCTTAGACGCTTGAGTCTCCTTGAATATTTCTTGGGGGTGCACGGGGGCATCCCCAAGCTTGAGCGCTTGACACTCCTGAATCTTTTTATCATCTTCCCACGCACACTTGAAAACTCCCTTCATACATAACTCATTGTAATCTGATTAGCGAGGTTAGTACCCTTAATAAAATAATTATACCTTGCTGGAAATAAAGATATTCTTGAAGTTCTACTGTTTCTCAAGATTGCCAAAAGGTTTTTGCAAAGAAAAAGCAAGCTCTTGATTTGCAAAATGAAGGAAAGGCAAAACATGACAGAATCTGTGAAAAACAGAACAGCAGGTAGTAATTGATTTGTTCCGGGCACTTCTGCAACTCAAATCAAAAAACTCAGAACAGAAGCACGAAAGACAATTATATAGAGAACGCTGTCGAAAAGATTCAGACCAAAAAGATGAACTGGTGATTTTATACGAATTTTTCTATCCAAGGACAGAATCTGTTTCCTGGACAGCACCTCACAACTTTTGAACTTTCTAGCAATCAGAGGCTATAGTTGGCACAAATATGAAAAGCAAAGATACAATGATGATGCTACAGAAGTAAACAACATCAAGACACAACAAAAGCAAAAAAATTATTCATGTGGGCTGCCTCCCAAAAGCGCTTTCTTTTATGCCTTTAAGCTAGGCATAATGCATAGAGATCAAGTTGTATCAATTGAACCATCATCAAGATCATCAAAAAGCTCTTCAATAATACAACTAGTCTTAAGAGGAATCTCAAATAAAGGCCTCATAGAGATACTCCTAGGTAGAAGACCAAAAGGATAAAAGTCAAGGGAAGATTCATTTATAAATTTATCAAAGACATGTGTTTCTTCCAAGGTCTTTACAGTTTCAACCCCTTTTGCAATAGATGGATTACTTTTAGAACGGGGAGCCTTTGGAACGTGAACGAACTTAGGCTCCCTCTTAGCCGAAGTTTCTACCTTTTTGGTTTTGATTGAGGAGAAGGTGGTTCCTAGAGTGTCAAAGATATCCTCAGTCTTGTCTATTCTAGAAGAGTCCAAGTCATGGAATTTGACGGTCTCCAAAATTTTAAATAATTTATGCATGGAGCTATCATGTCTATTCAACTTCCCTTGGATCTTGAGATCCAACTCATTTATCTTATTAATGCTAGGCATCTCTAGCTCTATCTTTTCAAGTTTTTTCATAATGTGAGCTAGGGTGATGTCCTCTCGAATGCTAACAACAGGGAGATTCCCAACAGGATTTTCAATAATACTAAGAGACTCCCAAACCGGGGCCTCTAGGAAATTCCCATTGATAGCAGTATCTAGAATAAACCTATTCCAAGAAGTAATTCCAACATAAAAATTTCTAAGCAACATAGTAGTAGGTTGCTTCTTGGTAGCTCTTTTTTGTGAATCATTAATTCTATACCAAGCATCTTTCAAACTTTCCCCACCTCTTTGTTTAAAGGTGAGAACTTCTGCCTCGTCAAAGACAAAAGGACCCGACATAATGACAACTAAAGAACGAGATAACTGTTTTTGTGATTTTCGATAAAAAGGTACTAAAGCAAAAACTGAAAGGTAAACTAACAAGACTAAAAGCAAAGGTAAAAGATAGCGTGCAACTCCCCTATCCTGAAGAGTGGAGTCCCCGGCAACGGCGCCAGAAAATACTCCTTGATGGGCCTCGAACCCCTCGTTGGTTACCCCAAGTGGAAGGTGTAAGATGCAGTATGTAGAAGTGTTTTCCCTTAGCAAAGATGCCAAGGATCGAATCCCCAGAGACTCCTAGGTTCAACAAGTAGGTGTCAACTGCTAACGGCGCGTATTAGCAATCAACGTGGACCTGCACACAGATACAAATAACATTGCTCCCAACGAGTACAGAGAGGTTGTCAATCCCTCCGGCCTTGTAGTTCACAAAGGGTTAAAAGCAAATGATAGTAGTGATAGATAATGTTTTGCAATAGTAAATAATAGCGAAAAGTAAATAGCGGATGTGATCAATGATGGTAATATGGACCGGAGTCTCATGATGTTCACTAGTGATGTCTCTCTCCCAAAAGACGATAAAACAGCTATGTGAGGTAAACAAATTACAGCTGGGCAATTGATAGGACCACGAACGCAAACCAATGTTGATTACATTGCAGAAAGGTTGAGGTTCAAAGCATGGGCGGTACGCCAAAATAAGTAGACCGAAATCCATCAATATCTACCACTAATCATCCACCTTGAGATATCTATCCAGAACATCTCGCTGGTATTAAGTTGCAAGTCCCACCCATAGTGTAAACTCAATGCAACAGACAACTGCATTAAAAGAACTTTGCGTAAAGTAAACAATCCTTGCACCCGCGGGCACAAGCACCGTTGTTTTCCCCCTTGTGGCAACAGCACATCCCCTAGACTCATGTTTCTGTCACTCAAGCTAGTCATCGAGGGGCATGAACCCACAATCGAGCATAACGTTCCCTCTTGGAGTCACTACCTACTACTTGGCCAAAGCAATAAATAACAACGGAGAACATGCAAGAATTACTTATGAACATAAATATAATAGAGGTAGATCAAATATATTACTCAAGATCAATCTGAACATAATCTCATAATCCATCGGATCCCAGCAAACTCAACATAGCAACAGCATAAGGATTACATATGTGCCTCGATCATGTAGGGCAGCTCACGAGGACTAATTAGTGAAGCACAAGAACGGGAGGAGAACATCACATAGCTACTAGTCATGGACTCATGGTCCAAGCGAGACTACTCACGAGTCATCCGGGAGGCGTCCATGGTGGTGGAGAAGCTCCCGGTGGTGATCCTCCCCTCCGGCAGGGTGCCGGGAAGAGTTCTCCTGGTGCTCCCGATCTTGGAAGTGGCGGCGGCGGCGGAACAGAGATGGGATCGCGAAAAAAGTTCCTGTTCTGAGGGTTTCGGAGGACGCTTTAAATATATGCCAAAGGGGAGCATCGGGGAAGCTTCGGGGGGCCCAGGCGCCCCCCCGGCGCGGCCCAGGGGGGGCGCCGCCAGGGCACCTGGAGCCCTGGTG
>LR738712.1:893589369-893621472 GCA_902687465.1 Secale cereale
CCCCCTAAAAAAACAAAAACTCCAGCCATAGAAATGCTGACGCGTGGATGCCTATTGGTCCCGGTTGGTGTCACCAACCAGGACCAAAGCCCCTCCTGCCTGGGCTCCGCGCACAGGCCACGTGGATGCCCATCTGTCCCGGTTCTAGTTTGAACCGTGACTAAAGGGCTAGTGCATTAGTACCGACCCTTTAGTCCCGGTTCAAGAACCGGGACAAAAGGCCCTTACGAACCGGGACAATATGCCCGTTCTCTACTAGTGAACAGCTAGATATTTTTTTTTCGAGCGTCGATTGATCCAGGTTAACTTGACCTGGACAATGGATGGAGCAGATGCATGCACATTGTTCAAACGTGCAATATATTCATTTGGACGAACATTGAGAAAGGAACGTTAGAGGAGGTTCATCGGCTGAACTTTGCCTTGCAGTGGAGTAGATGTATGTTTTTTACAAAAGCATCATTCATATCATATGCAATTAATACACAAAAATAACTTAGGCCCATAGGGCGTCTCTGGCTATTGTTGGGACGTTGGGAAACAAATGTGGAGATCGAGTAATGTGCACGCACTGCAATCAAATTATATTCATATGCAACTGGCTGTCTTAGAGTACAAGTTGTGTAAAACTAAGAAGCAAGTTGGCTCTATTCAAGTTGTCTTAGAGTACAGGGGACCAGTACATGAGATGTGATGCTCATGCAAGACTACCAAGCTTGAATCATGAGTTCCCGTTGATTGCATAAAACTGATCTGACAAAATAACAGTCAACACTTGCTCGACTGCTTGAGATTAAAGTAGTTAATTCTGTACATATACCAAGATGCCTCCTCTACTCTGTCCCCTAGATGTTGCATTCCCACCACAAAGTTTATATCAAGTTTCCACTAAGCACAAAGTCTCCATGAGACTCAAAGATGATTTTTTTTTCTGATAAATGGCGCATTTATTAACTTAAAATGTAACATCAACGGGATATAGTCCTTGATGAGACAAACCCAGACTCTTCATAACTAGTTAAAGTAGTTAATTCTGACATTACTAAACAGTAAAACGGAGCTAAATACGGCCTCGCACAGCGATTAGGTGACTTAAGCCGTTCGATTACACCAATGGGCGGACTAGATCTCCTGAGACCTTCCGCACCACTAGCCCTGGCTTCCCACTGCGTAACTTCGCGCCAACTAGCAGGCCCACGTGACTAGGCTGCTGCTCGCAGACCAATCTGGGCATCTTCTTATGAACTGGGCCAACACCCACTATGGGTCGCCACGAGGGGAAAGCTTTCGTTTAGTAGGCCTAGCATGTACCCTTCAAAAAAAAAGTAGCCCTAGTATGTTCCTTGTTATCGGCACGCCATTGCAGGATGGCGGCGGAACTCATCCACCTCCGCGCCGCACGTCAGTATGATGCCACCATCCACTAATTGCAACGTCGTCCACCGTGCTTGCGCCCCTTGCTCTTCCAACCCTCTCAGAGCGTGCCTCACGAAACCTAACTGAGCAGACGGCGGTGGCGGATCAGTGGATGTCGTCCAAATAATTACGTTAACTTGGCGACGACGAGGTATATGACAAGACGAAAAGCTTCGTAGCAGGGATGCAGGAAGGAGGCGAGGGGAGTGTGGGTAGTGGGTGAGAACGGCTGCATATAATTCTCTCTCATGCTGCGCTCCGCAACTCGCCGGCAACGTCATTCAGTACCCGGATATCCTGCTCCCCGCGACACACCTCCTCATCTTGATCTACAACCATTGGTACGGTAGAACCTCTCCTAATCATTGTTGTTTTTTCATGTATGCTCTCAGTCAGTCTACGCATGTAAATTGAAGCATTGTCTTAATTTCCACACGTATCCAATTTGCCTAACCATGCAGAAGATTAATTAGGAACTTCCTGATGATAAAATTGAGAGAATATCCTATTGATGCGAAACACAAAGTCACAGGCACATGCCCATCGAAGCAGAGTTAATAACTCATATGACTTGACAAAGTAACCTACCCAGGGTCTCTCCCAATGTTCTAATTTAAGTTGTGAGGTGAACTGACAAAGCATGCCTTTTAATTATACATCAATTCTCGCATAAAACTACATGTATTTAAACTTTGTAGTCATGAAGAAGTTCACCGTTGATGAAAATATGAACTTATTAGGATGCTTACTTGAAGAATGCAAATAATTAATATTTTGCAGACCATATATATCATCTACCTCATTGGTTTCACAAAGTTTTTTTTTTCCAATAAGTTATCCTTGCAATATAATACTCCATCCGTTCCCAAATATTTGTCTTTCTACACAGTTCAAATGAACTACAATATATGGATGCATGTAGACATATTTTAGAGTATAGATTCACTCATTTTACTTCGTATGTAATCACTTGTTGGAAAAAACATGAACCGGATGCTTTGACTTGTCACCTCAAATGGTGCATCAGCTACAGCGGTGAGTGTGCAGCACCGCCCTCCCCATGGGCTACTGCCTTGCACTGCTTCCCTAGTACACAAGGACTAAGAAAATCTAATGGACCTACTCCCTCCGTTCGGAATTACTTGTCTTGGAAATGGATGTATCTAAAACTAAAATACAACTAGATACATCCATTTCTGCGACAAGTAATTCCGAACGAACGGAGGGCTGCAAATGACCTGCACTGTGACAGCCTCTAGCACACGTCTCTCGGGAAACCGATGGACTGGATAACGTGCGCGGGAGCACTCGAGCGTAGATGTACTTAAGCAAATGAAATGACGTGCTGCACATGGTGGCGCTAGAAATAAGTTGACACCTTGCCATCAAACAAAATCAACAGATATTACAAACTTAATAAGTAGAGATCCTTATTTTTGAAAGGGAGTGCACGCCTATTAGCGCATGCAGGGTACGTAGGCACTGTGCACATGCAGGCAGGAATTACAAAATTGGACAAATTAAAATTGATGGATCTGAATATAAAGGAAGCACGCCTTAATCAGTCCATCTTCCACCTTCCATCAGAGGATAGACTGGCCTCGTAGCAATGCCACACTGCCCCGATGGATTTTTTGTTGCCCTCTTCATTAGAATGTAGCCTTTTTCACCCCATCTGGCCCCCACGAATTCTTCACGATCCAGTACCTGGGCCCATTTCGTATCTGTTGCCCATAACCTACAACGGTGACGGCATGGTTGAGACCGGTACCACAGGGCCCGTTGTAGGTGCCCCGCTTGTAGTGGGGGAAGTCTCTGCCATGTACTGAGATCCCAACAGCTACCGGTTAGACCGCCACAGCGCTCATCAGCGACACCTCGCTGTTGCTCTTGACTCGGATCGAGCCAGTGATCTTTGCCGCCGGCTTACGGTTGGTCAAGCAACTACCCATGGCTGCCTTGTATCTATAGGAAGATGCGGCTGTGATCCCTCCATTTTTTTTTGATCCACTGGAAGGCTTTGCTAGGTAGGCCGCCATTGAAACCGTGGTCATCAACTCGGTCACAGTCTACCAGTTGTTGCTCCGACAGAGACACCAGAATCCCTCTCTTGTGTCAAGTATAGTACAATAACGAGTTTTGCTTAACAAACAAGTATAGTACAATATGCAACTCGCTTGTGTCAAGTCTTGTATAAAGAGAGGGATTCTGGTGTCTCTGTCGGAGCAACAACTGGTAGACTGTGACCGAGTTGATGACCACGGTTTCAATGGCGGCCTACCTAGCAAAGCCTTCCAGTGGATCAAAAAAAAAATGGAGGGATCACAGCCGCATCTTCCTATAGATACAAGGCAGCCATGGGTAGTTGCTTGACCAACCGTAAGCCGGCGGCAAAGATCACTGGCTCGATCCGAGTCAAGAGCAACAGCGAGGTGCCGACTGTATATATATTTTTACTACCATTATTATTGATGGCTGCATTAGATTAATGGGAAAGTTCTAGTTGTACCCCCATACGAGTGTACTCTCTATTCTCACCGACCATTTTTACATCAAGGTTCGTGCAAGAAATCGTTTTTTTTTTGTTTCCCCCAAATTATAGAACATTTGAACCCGAGACTTTGTACAGCAACATCCCACATGTACCATGTGCAGAGAAGTTTTTGGATGTTTTGGCACAACATATTTTTTGAAATGATACAATTCATTCAAATTTTGAAATTTGACAAACTAATGTTTCATAAAAAAAATTGGAAATATTTTATACAATGAGTGACACTTGTGCATAGTTGATCTGCAAAGTTTCAATGTCAAATGTTGCCTCGTTTGGAAGATACAAAAAAGAGAAATGTCTATATAAGGGTAGCACGATTCTTGACCCAAACTGAATGCTAGGCTGGCCTGACTCGAGAGGAGACTTGGATGGAGGTTCTTGGAATATCATTAGTAACGCCTAGCATCGCAGGTATAGATCTCTCACATGCTAACTACTTCATGGACCCAATTGATGTACGTGGTGCTTAAATTAATCTAATGCTAGTAAGACAACTTGTCCATATACATCGTCGAGGGGTCAGCGGTTCCTGGGATCGGAGATCGGAATATGAACCGACACACTGTGCAGTGTGTATTTAGAATAACTGAACATGAAACCTTGGTTTTGATGAAGTTGAAGTAATCTAACATTGCACTACTTGCCTGTATGGGTCCAGGTCCTAATTTTGCCGATCATTCCACGGCTCATTTCAAAATTGGTAGACATGCATGTTCACTGAACGAGATTGACCTGGTGATACCTAGGATCGAAGTTCAGAATATAAATCGATATGGTAGGCAGCTTGTATCATGTATATAAATTCTAGATCTAATTTTTTTTTACTGAATCTCAGATCTGCTGATAAACATAGAAGTACATACACCCCTCGACAAAAATATTGTGTCCCCAAGGGGGGCAAACATACATGAAACCTTTGCGTTGCTCCGCGTGGGCAACATGGGAAGAGCCGAGAGAAACCGTCGACGCCACCTCACCATTGATAGAAAGGGATGGCAGTCACCCTGCTTGGCTTACGAAAACTGTGGCAGCTGGGCTCTTGTTCCTCGGCTCGTCTCCCTCATCCCATCACCCTACTCGCAGACCGCCGCCTCCCCATTCATGCATGGTAACAATCGCCGGCCCTTGCTGCCTCCAGGGCCACCTCCACGGATCGTGCATGTTGTACACGAAATCTGGTTGTTCAGGTGGTTGACCTCGCCTTTCCCTCCACTAGCCGCTAAGATTGCAGCTATGGCATATGTGGGTGCTCCAGTTAAAATCTAGGTGACCTGGTCACGATGTGTGAGTAATCCACTTGGGCTAGGGGCCGAGGGGCGGCCTTGCAGCCTTGTGTAGTGAAAAACATGGGATTGATGATTTATTTTAATCTATACTTTCGTTCCATTATTTGTCTCTTGCCGCAACCTTTATGTACTGGACAGACTGGAGAAAAGACTTGAATGGAGGTTGTACGAGTCTCATTAATAATGGCTAGCATCAGGTACTTAGATATCTCACATGCTAACTTCATGGACACTCTTGATGTACCAAGTAGTTGAAGAATCTAATCCTAGGGTATCATAATTAACTTTTCTGATTATCCTGACATGTCAGACGACTTGTCCATATGCAGGATTCCTTCGGATCGGAGATTAGAATATGAACCGACCTCGATCGATCCAAGTCTTGATCAGAAAGTCTTGATGAAATTAATTGCCCCTCTACACATTAATCCGAGGAATCTGCGCGGTGCGCGCTACCACGTTCGTCTAACGTGATACATGGCCGCGTCGATGGATCGGACCGACAACAGCTAGCTAGCTAGTTGCTCATGAGTATCTATCTCTCAGGACCTTCACGAAACCAAGTTGACCTACTCGGCTTGGACTCTGGACGAAGCACATGGGAGGAAGGAACGTATGTGACTGGAGTACGTAGATTCCTTAATGAAATAGCTCCTACGCCAATCGATCTGAGGAATCGTTAGGCTCCTTGTTGCTCGTCGGCATCTCTCGTGACCTTCATTGATCCAAGTTGGTTTGACATGGCCAATGGATGGAGCACATGCAAGCACATTATTCGGACGTGGCACGGTCGACGGGATTCCTCGTAAGAATGAGATCATGGATCAAGACTGGCATTGGTCTAGGTCAGTCTTGATAAAATTAATTGCCACTCTGCAGACCGATCCGAGGAATCAGCGTACTAGCACGTCGGCTAACGTGATCCATGGACTCATCGATGAAAGCAAGTTGGCCTCATCGTTCGGCTAACGTGACCGACAACAGCTAGCTAGTCCTAGCAAGCTCTGCACATGCATGCATGGGGCTCGACTCGTCAGTGTTTGAAGCCATCAAAATCTGCCATACGTGACATCATATTCTGCAACTAGCGGAACTTGTGGAGCGAAAATTAGTGAATCTATTCGTCACCGCGCAGCCCGGAGCGAAGCTGCATGCGCCGATGCGGACAAAATTTTAAACTAGAGTGTTTTTTACGGCCAACCAGACATTTTAGTGTTCTGCCTTCTTTTACCGGATACATATTTCCAAGTGTATTCGGTTGGAAGCAGGTCCAAACACGATTTGTCCCATGATTAAATACATACAAAATGATCTACATGAAATTCAAACTGATTTCTTTGATATCTCTGCCTAACAGCACATTTAAAGTTTTACTAATGGTCAAAACTGAATCTCAAAACATTGATGGCACCTTGTACTCCCTCCAGTCCTTTTTACTCTGCACATTGGTTTTGCCGAAAGTCAAACTTTGCTAAGTTTGACCAAATTTATATTAGAAATTATTAGCATCTATAATATCTAATAAATATAATACGAAAATATAGTTCGAGATGAATCTAATGATATTGGTGTTGTTATGTGAATGTCAGTAATTTTTTATATAAACTTGGTCAAAGTTGGATGAGATTGACTTCAGACAAACCTAATATGCAGAGTAAAAAGGACCGGAGGGAGTACTATCTTTATAACCTCTTTGCATATGGGTTGAATATAGAATTGTCGATGTAGAGGGGAAAGGAGGAGGGCAAATGGAACAGATGGAAGTAGAAAAGTCACGAGCTTTGTACGCCATCGCTTCTCCATATTATTCTTCATGACACTTTAGCTTAGGACGCATTATATTGTGTTATAGTACTACTAGGTATTTTGATTCCAAAAAAACGTATCATGGAGTTACCGACAATCAACGACTATATCTACCTTTATTCATGCCTTCATCGTGTTAGAACAAAAATGTCTAGACAGTAGTGCGTGTCCAGATCCATTGCAAGACATGGACCGAGTTCTAATTAATGAGTAAATTACTATTATACTGAGTGATCCATTGACCGGACAATTAATTAGGATCGGACCTCCACCGACAGGTAGAGCAACTTCATCTAATCAGGCACTTCAACCAAAGATGGGACAGTGAGATTCCACGGGAAAATGAAGTAATCTCCCTCTAATCAAGCCAAATGTTTATTTGATTAATGCAGTAAATGTGGTTTGAATCGAAACTCGGGATTCCTACATGACTTGACATTAAGTTACTATCTTTTCGGACTTCTATCTAGATGCCAGCCTCTACTTCGTTTCCAAGATGATGTACATGCTCACCACAAGTCAAGTTCCATACAGCTCACATGATAGTACATTTGGTCTTCACAAATGGTCGATGCAAAAACGATTTCCGTGATATAGACAATTGTCTCATGATTTACTAGATATAAAGAAGCGTACATGAGATTCAAAGACGATTTCCCTGCTATCTCTTAATTGTACATTTGGCTATACTACTAATGGTCTAAGCTAAATTTCATAATATATGGCTTCAGAAATAACGAGTTTTGCTTAACAAACAAGTATAGTACAATATGCAACTCGCTTGTGTCAAGTCTTGTATCGTGGTCCTAATTAGCTAGCTACTCCATCTGTCGATCTGACTTATCAAGCCACATTTGGTTAAAATCATGGCCGAACGGGCATCAAAGTTGACCTAGCTAGTAGAGATGCATCCATGCTTGATTTGCAACGAAATATGCATGGTTTGAATTTCTTAATGAAACAGCAACTCGGCCGATCGATCCGAAGAAGCACGTTGAGTTAACGTGATGAGTTGTTGAGATGATCGTATGAATGCGCTCCTGCTAGCTGTACTAACAAAGTTGACATTGTCTGGCTTGGATCTTTGCATGCACACGCATTACTAGGATTCATCAGTTGACTTTGGATCGATTGGATCATTGTATGCCAGTATTATTTATTTGAATCCATGGATCTAACGTGCACCTGGCGAGTGTCGGTGCATCCATCAGCTGAACGAATCAACATGCACATGCACATGTGAACGAAACTGCAGCCTAGCAACGCAAGCTATGGGGTACATGACGTACCGGTATGACACATGCATGGATGACGCCATCGATTGACTTCACATGGGGCACCCACGAATATCGTCGGATCGAAACAGCTGGTGCACAATTGGTTGGCAAGTCTTGTACTCTCCCGTTTCAGTTTACAAGTCCAGTTTACAAGTCCTATATGTATACCTAGGTTGTCAATTTTATCACCGTAATATAAACTATATATCACAAAAATTATACTGCTCGGAAATATAATATCTGAAGTTTATAATGGTGTGTTTTTTGTAATATATGACTTCTATTAGGTTGGTCAAATTGATGACCTAGAGGTACGCGCACGCCTTGCAAACTGAGAGAGAGGGAGTAGAGTAAAATCGACTCGTAATCGCGCAGCCACTTGATCCACTCAAATGTTGCCCCATTGTTCGGCATGGTTCTCCTCACTCTTGTGGGTAGCCTGGCAGCGAGGCTGCCCTATCTTAAGTGGGTAACTATCTTCTTATCTTAAAATGATGAATCGACATCCTCCGAAGCCAACCTTAAAAAAAATAGCATTCTCAATTCAAATGAGTTAGAGCATATCCCGCCGCGCCCCCAACAGGCCCCCATGCCTCTTTTTTGTCATCGGCATCGAAAACATGGCTCAGTCGCGTCCCTAGGAGCCCACTATTCACCGGTTAGACCCAAAACTGGCGCCGACGGACCCCAGGTCGAATCCGAAGCGCTGAGGGGCACCAGTGCAATCATTTTTTGCGCAAAAGAACGGCGGGCCCGCCGAGTCAGCGACCACCACGCCTCGTCCTCCTCATCGCCTCGTTTTCCCGCGGGGAATCAATGCCAAGGCTGCCGCCGGTGAGTCTTCCATTGATTCCTCATAGGCGGTGCAGCGCGGCGACGCACCCACTCCCGCCACGCGTACAAACATTTCCGCCCTCCGGATGCTATAAAAGCCACCCCCTCCCTCGTCGTGCTCGAGGACAGCGATGACGACGCGCCGTCGCCGGCCAAACCAGTCCGCCAGGGCGACCCCGGGCAGGGGTCCAGCAGGGGCGGTCGTGTGAAGAAGGAGAAAGAGGAGG
The DNA here is from genome assembly GCA_902687465.1 of Secale cereale. Lineage (NCBI taxonomy): Eukaryota > Viridiplantae > Streptophyta > Magnoliopsida > Poales > Poaceae > Secale > Secale cereale. The sequence goes on from LR738712.1 coordinate 893,598,770, forward strand.
ATGACGACAACGACTACGCTGCTTTCAGCGAGTTCTTCGGCCTGTAGGCGCGAAGCCCTTTGTTTTAAGTAGATTTTCATGTTTTCTATATGTAAAAAAACTGTGGAATGCCGAAATGTCGCTGAATCTATGTCGTGTTTGCCGAATTTCGGCCGAATGTTTTTGAAATATGTTTTACAGAAGTGCATCTAGGGGCGACCTGGGACAATAAATAACATTTGGTTAGTTAAATCGAAGGTCAAAATTTAGCACAAAATGCAAAGGGGGGCAATAAAATAGGACGGTGGTAGTACCAAGATAAAATGTTATTCCCCACTATAATAAGGGTAGTAATGGCCTAAGGTCTTGTGTATGTTACTAGTGCAAGTTACTCTTCACTATGGCTAGCGTTAGAGATGAAAGAACATGCCATGTACTACTGTGTAATATAAAAAGTCTCAAGTCTCGGCGTATAGAGTCTTGATAAAAAAAAATGGAAGTTGTACATTAAATGGACACGGGAACGCGTAAAGGTATCCTATGCAGACGACTTACGACATAGTATAATAAGTACATGTGGCTATGTATGGAAGCTTGATCTGGTGGATCTAGTTCTAAATCTCATTAAGCTTTCACTGTAGCCACATTAGCTGCCTTGGCCTGCCGTGATGGAGGTGGTGACGGGGGCGACGGGCAGCGTGCTGACCAAGGTGGGAGCACTGCTGCAGGAGGAATACCTCCGGCAGAAGGGGGTGAAGAAAGATGTGGAGTCTCTCCAGAAGGAGCTCTTCTTCATGCGCGCCGCCCTGTACAAGGTGGCGGAGGTACCGCCGGAGCAGCTGGACGAGCAGATCAAGGCCTGGGCCAGCAACGTCAAGGCGCTCTCCTACGACATGGAGGATGCCGTCGACACTTTCACCGTAACCGTGACGGCCAGCAAGGAGCACGAAAATTCAAGCATTCCCGGCATGGGCAAGTGGAACAGGATGAGGGCTCGCAGTAGGCTGGCGGACGTGATTGCAGAGATGAAGGACCTCACAATGCAAGTAGCCGAGCTGCGCGACAGGTACGTCCCTACACTTTTATTTCTTTCTTCCCTTCACTGTATTTTCTTTCGCTTTTTCTTATTATTACTGTGATAAAAAATAGATCCTTGTCCTCTACATCATATTTCAGACATACCACATCGAGAGCATCTTTGATGTCTCTCATAGAGCAAGTTAAGAGGGAGATCAAATGAACTACTTACATATACTCACTAAACTTACATATTCTATTCGGCAAATACACTTTAATCTAATACTTGTATATACGATGTGTTTTTGATTCTTGGTGTAGCCAATTTTACCAGCAAACTCACATACAATCTATTCAAAACCAAAGTTCTAAATAGCGTCTCGACGGAGGTCACACTAAACGGCATCGCATAAATTTAAGCGGTATTCAATGAAGCTATAGTGTCAATTTACCACAATTTTAGGATGCCACTATTTGTTGTAGCCCGGTTTTAAAAATTTGTTCAAAATACATATCCTTACAAGCCAAAGGTAAAGTGTGTGGTCCGGCACATAACATCACTAGCAACCAAGACCAAGCCAAAGTAAGCCACTCAAGTTTCTTGGCAACATGGTCAATTCACTCATTGTGTTGTACCTAAGGCCGTAGTGGGCCACTCAAGTTTCTTCTTACATTTTGTCTTTTTTTTTTGCTTTACTCATTACTTTCTTTTAATTTAAAATATCCAAAATAAACATAATACAAAAAACACTCAAAAAACATTTCAAATTTTTTGACAAAGCATTTGAAAAATATTAAATGTGTGTACAGAAAATGTTTATCATGTATACGAAAAGGTTAAAAAAAGCAATAATCATGAAAAAAATTGTCATGTACTTAGAAAATTATAATCGAGCATTTGAAAAAATGATGAGCATGTATTTAAAAATGCTAATCAGGCATTTGTCATAATTTAAATGTGTATAGAAAATATGTTAATCATTTATTAGAAAATGATTAATTTTCTTATCAAATATATAAATGTTAATAAAGCATTTGAAACAATGTTCAAAAATTATTTCAAAAATGTTAATCAAGCATTTTGAAATCTTAAATGTGTACAGGTAAAATGTTAACCATGTAGTAAAAAAAGTATTAAACTTGGATTAATCAATTTTTAATCAGGTATTTCAAAATGGTAAATGTATATAGAAAATATGTTGACCATGTATTCAGAAAATGTTAATAAAATCATTTGAAAAAATGATAATCAATCATTTGAAAATTGTTAAATGTGTATACAAAAAATAATGACCATGTATCAAAAAAAAACATCTATTATATACTTAAACGATAGAAAAGGAATGGACGAGATTTAACTAGCAAAGAAGAACGGTTGAGATATAATGAATCGATCTATACGTCAATGACAAAAATAAAAAATGAACGAGATTTAACTATTAAAGAAGAAAGGCTGAGATTTAATGAATCTATATAGATTAGTAAGTGTCCATGAAGGAATAGATGCACCAAACGGCTGAGATTTAGTATGTCCCAAAAAAATGCATGCATGCAGCTTGGAGAAATAGTACGTCCAGAATTCAAATAGGCAGCCAACTATGGGTCCGACTAGCACTCACAAAGAAGAGTCCGAACAGAGTACTATAAAGAAATATGTAAGAGTTCAGGCAGAATACATGTGAACATCCTAAAAGGAGACAAAGTCTGAGTAGAATACATGCGCTGATCGATTAAAAAAAACAATACATGCGTTAATGTAATCTGAGTATGATTTTAGTAGATAAATCAATATGTACTCTTTTTTTTGACTTCATAGAAAACCATACAAACTGTCTCTCCCCAAATTTTAAAATGAGAGATAGAGTGGGGCAAATATATCAACAAAATAATTTTGTTTATAATGCGCATAATTAAACATGCAGTCAAGCTTTAAAACTTCGATCAATAATATATAAAAATTTATATGGACTGGAGAGGCAAGAATATCGATGTCGTACTGACTTCAAAATACTCTCATGCCATATAATTTTTTACTAATTTTTTTATGTATTCTAAAACAAAATCACAGCTAAAATTATGAAAGGAATACTCCAAAACATTTGCACCAAATATTGGAACATGTGGAGAAGGACACATACACCATGATGAAAAAGCAGCACAACTCTAGGAGAACCTATGAATATGCCAATCATTGTGTATACTTGATGAGTTTAATTAGATCAATTTAATATTTATTTCTGGGTAGAAATGACGGAGATGACAGAGTAACACATACATCATGGGAAAGTTGCACAGCTCTAGAGTACATATGATTATGGCATTGAAGTATATTCAGTGACTTTGATTTGCAATAGTAATTATGTTGAAGGGGAGCGATGGAGTGACGAGCAAACAAATTGTGTTACATTTTATTTGCTGGAAGAAATGAAGATGAGAGAACAGAACAAAAGATGAAGAGTAGAAAAGCCAATATAATTGTATAGATATGTCAAAATGAGACATGTGTGCATATTCACATGTACATGCTAAAATTAGATATAATACAAACCATATCACCGTAAACACACGCCATCATGCACATCTAGGGAACTAACACCACAATGAGATATGGTATTATGAAGTTAATTGGGCCCATGACCGGGGAGATGTAGAGAACAGCGAAAAGATAAGCCATCACATTCATGGGATAGAAAATGCCTTTAAATTCTATAATGGGTCCTAACTATAATGACTGACATTTAAAAGCGAATTTAGAAGGTATAGATGTACTGGTGAGCAAATCAACTATGTTCGTAACCAAGCCGAAGCGGTATGCATGAATTTGTCAGGGCCCATATCCACCTACTAATCTATCGGATCTGTTTTTTCAGGTATTATGAGAATTGGTCGTATATACTTTGTATAGATTTTGAATAAGAAAAATCCTTTTTCCAACTTCACTATAAATTTGATACGTCAATTTTGCATGTACCACACAACTTCCTTCGACCATATATTGTCCTTCCAAAATGAAAATAAGATAATTTTGTGCACCAACAAAAATAAAATTCAAAGGTTTGCTACTCCAAATACATGATGGTTTTCCTTTAGTCGTAGCGCTATAAAACGTTAATTATATATGATGATCATTTTGTCCAGACAGAAAATGTTGTGGAAAAAGGAAGGTAGGAAGGTAAATAAATACCAATACTCAAACTTTATGTGTAAATTCAAACTCTAGCTGCACAAATTGGCGGGTCACTGAGCTAATTAATTTTGTATCTGTAAAATATGAATCAAGCGTTTGAAAAATATTCAAAATGTATAAAGAAACAATATTGACCATATATTAACAAAAATTTAAACTCGTATTTGCAAAATGTTAAAAGCTTATTTTAAAAACGTTCTCGCCGTGTATGAAAAATGTAATGAAAACCAAGAGAAAAAACAATGAAACCTGAAAAGAAAACAAAGAAAAAATGAAATGAAAAATGAAAAAGAAGAAATAAAGGCAAAAAGAAAGGAGGAATGTGAAAATTGACAAAAAAACAAAGAATATAGAAAATATTGAGAAGACAGAAAGAAACGAAAATACGGAAAAAAGAAGCAAAATGAATAAGAAACGATTTTTTTTTTTGAAATAACTCAAAGAAACTCAGAAATAAAAAAGGGGAGAAGAAATAAGCAAACCAAACCAAAAATAATAGAATGTGAAAAAATGAATAGAAAAAACTAGAAGATAACCAATAAAAATGAAGGAAAAATAAAGAAAATAAAAACCCAGCAAAAACAGGGAAATAAGGAGAAAGTTGTGGAATTCGGGCTCTTTTCGCCTCAAGTAGGGCACGCCCTAGTCACGAACATGATGTGAGCCCGTTGGCTAGCAACTATCCAGGAGCCCATTGCCGTAGAGCTTCATGCGAGAGATTTTTCGGTCTCGCGTGAAGCAAGATATAGTCACCGTGCGGTCTAGCTTGGTTGGCTAGTTTTAGCTGGATGCCTCATAGGGCTGTCTTTGTATCCTCGCCCACGCGAAAAATCCCGACGACACCATGATTCAGGAAAAATGTGAACACAAAATTTTATTATAAATTCGAATAATGTTTCAAAATTTGAATAAAGGATTCAAAATTCTAAAAACACTTTTAAAACAGGAACAACTTTTGAAAAAGTGAACACAAAATTGTTAAACATGAAATTTTTGTATATACGCTGAACTCTTTTTAAATATACATTGAACATTTTTTTAATATATTCTAGAAAAATTAAATACACATTGAATTGTTTTGTGATATATGTTGAACTATTTTTAAATATATGTTGAACATTTCTGGGATATACACCGGACAATTTCAGAATACACAATGAACACTTTTTAAGATACAATAATGTTATTGTTAATATATGCTGAACATTTTCTTAACTATATGATGAACCTTTTTTTTCTTACACGATCAACTTTTTGTACAATACAAAAAAAGAGAAGAAAAGGAAGATAAAAAAATGAAGGAAAGAACCACATGAAAAACCAGGGAAAGGAAAAAAAAGCAAAAATTTATGACTACAAACAAAAATTGAAGAAATTTGGAAAACCAAAAATAAATTAACACAAAAAATAAAACCTACAACATTAAATAATAATAAGAGAAAGGTTCCTAAAACTGGCCAGGAATCTTCCAGAAAGTTCCCAAAACGGGATCCCTAAGCGAACAAAACAACATCGAAGCAGTGGGTCGCTTCAGTGAAAGCGCACATGTTTGCCGCTGACTGGCACCAAATAGGGATTGCCACACATGTGCTAGCCTCACCCAAGCTCAAGACATGACATGTTCCTCAGAGTCGCGTTCACCAGTCCCCGCCCAATGTGCGCGCACTTGTGACCATTCTCCATTGCTCTCTCGCTCCCCACCTCACCAACATCCAGTGCACACTGAGCACCAAGGCACACATCCACACACACATCTGGCACACACGGGCACACGATGCAGCCATGCTAGTTGGTTGATGCATGCACACGCATGACACAACAACCACGAGCCGCTCGTTCCGCCCAGAGCCAGGCAATATTGCTCATTCAGTCGCTTGTTCAAGCCAAAGGATGGACTGACGCAAAACTAGACCATGCCGGCCCGTGTCCACCCACATCATGTGCAATCAACTCATGTCAAGTGTGCCATGTTTTGCCTACAAGGAACTAGAATCGAGAGCTGACAGAGGAAAACAAAGAGGAGATGGTAGCCGCCGCAAGGTTTTTCCAGTGATCAACCAATATTGTAAACACTCTTTTTTGCGAAAAACAATATTGTAAGATTCTTTATTGACTCACAAGGATAATAGGAATCGTTGCAATATCATGTGGATGACGAAGCCGAACATAGCCATTACATCTAGCAACAGACAAAACATTACTCATAGGTAGATATGGCGTGCTGATGGACTAGACTTCGGACCCACACTTTGGGCCGGTGACTCTGGAGGTGGCCTTCTTATCCCCGGTGCTTCATCTGATAGCTAGGACCCTCCTATCAGTGGCACCCTCCTTGTTGAGTTATTTGTTTGTTATGCCTTCCTAGTTTTTCCGGGTGCTGACTTTCCTCCCAATTTGAGAGGCGGCTTAAACCCAAGCCACAACCAGGGAGAAAACTAGAAAAAAAGTTTGATAGGGTCATGTCTAGGACAGTGGGGTCATCTTCTTTAAACAAAAGTAATTAGTACTACAAAGTTAGTACAAAATTGAGTCACTTGTTTCGGGACGGAGGGGGTACTAAATTAGTGAAGGCGTTACTAATTTTGTTGGGGTTAATTGACCCCGATGCCGTCCCAGGCCACCAGTTTTCGGTGGATGACGTCTAGTCCTATAGTGCTCGCTTCACATCGGCGCTGATTGGTGTGCTTGTTCCTTTCATGACATGCTGGTTTTGCACTCCATCAATAAAAAATTAAGAGTAACCCGTGTTTAAAAATATCAAAACATGCATGCTTAAAAATAAAGGGCAGCTGGTTTGGTTTTGCCCCGGCCCCCTGAAATCTTATGACCGGTCCTGATGACAGCTTGGCGCTTCATGCATTGTTTACTGCAGTGCAAGTGCTAGTGCAGGAGCCTGGATTCAAAGTTGCACTCATGGAGCCACTCCTTGAGGTCTCGAGTGATGCATGTGTCGGTATCCAACCCATGTTGTCAGGTTCCTGTCCATAGTGCGCAATAATAGGGTTTCTTGCCAAGGGAGGAGTGGTGAAAAGGTGTCTTGCCAACACTCATCTTGGACAGACACATTGGTTGACGCTCTTGGTTTGTCCATCGGTTTTCGGAAGGTATAACCTGCGTATGTCGAGATAGGATTGAAGAGCTTCGTCTGAAATCGACTCATGAATTTTTTTCACGGTCGGATAGGATTGAAGTCGGCATGCCATGGAGCATGAAATTGTGGTCGAGGAACTTGGTCACCTCTTGTTTGGCCATGAAGGAGTGCGACATGGGTATAAATTGGTCATATACCGAGAAACGGCCGAGGACGTAATGCAATATTAGGAACCAAATGCTTAAGTTTTTCACCAGCAAATTTGCATGTACCATATATTTGGGTGTGACAATGAACACGTTTATTCTCGCCACGCAGGAGCATGTGCTCCGTAGAGCCAAATTATTTGGTTAATCAGTAGTCTTGATTGACATGACAGGTACAAGCTAGACGACATCCATGTGACGCACACTAAAGAGCAGGTGCAAGAAGTGAAGGACGTCATTGCAAGAAGTGAAGAACTATGGGCATGGTGGCGTCAGCGCATGGCTTTCCGGATCCAGGATGTATGGGAGGGATGGCGTAGCAGTGGCATTGGATTTATTCACGCGTTCAATAGAGGCCAAACGATGCCCGAACCCCTCGTAGGCATGATGAATAGTTGTCTTGGGATGAGCGATGAGATGATGGAGGTCACCCGTTGGGTTGATAGTAACAACCCAAAGCTCGGTGTGTTCTACATGGTCGGTGATGCAGGGGTTGGCAAAACCAGGGTCGCCAAGGATTTGTACCTCAATTCTGGTCATAAATTTGACAGCCGAGCGGAAGTCATGGTGTCCTCTAGGGACTCCGATGCCATCCTCAAGGAGATTAATGGGAAAATACATGCATGGCCGAAGATGCCCAAGAGCAGGTCGTTTTCTTTTGCTCCACACTATTCTTCAGTTACCAGCAATTAAATCAATTATAGAGTATCATTTTGTTTTTGTTTTTGTTTTGCTGCAGGCACCTGGTGTTAATTGATGACGTCGACTCGGAAAGTACGTGGAAGATAATTAAAGATACATTATCTGCATCATCATTGTCTGATGGTAGTTGTATCAAAGCTATAGTCACAACAAGGCTTCCAGCGCTTGCTTACCAACGCGAAAAAGAAGATTTGATGCAGAGGCCAGCTCTAGGTGACAAGGAAGCCAAACAAATATTCATGGCCGCTCTGCGGGAATCAACCTCATCAGACGGATACCATGATGTTCACAGTATCCCAGCTAGGGTGTGGGAGATGTGCGGTGATCACCGAATGGCCATGATTGCCATGGCTGGTTACGCCGCCTGGAACCCACTCAAGTCAGTGGATGAATGGAAACAGGTTTGCCGTAAGCTCTTGCCGGACTCCAGGAGAACACTTGGCACCAACGGCGTCCCCAGGGTTCTGAGCCACTGCTACAAGGATATGCCTCCCGAAATCAAGACCTGCACCCTGTACCTGAGCATGTACCCGAAAGGAAGAATAGTGAGCAGGAAGCATCTGGCGAGGAGGTGGATGGCAGAAGGGTTCGTGGTCAAGCAGCCAGGGCAGAGCCAGGAAGAAGTCGCAGACGATTACTTTGACCAGCTGGTGAGCAGGAAGATGATACAGGCCGTGCAGATGAGCAACAACGGCAAGGTGAAGAAGGGTCGGGTGTATGACCTGGTTCACCAATTCATCGTGTCCGAGGCAATTGAAGAGAACTTGGTCACCGTCCACAAGCATGGGTCCGCACCGCCGAGTGCTAACGGCAGAGTCCGCCGGCTGTCTTTCTCCATGGAAATGGACCCACCCCCACTTCATGCAGGTGCCGGTGCCGATGCCCATGCCAATGCCAATGCCAGTGCTAAGGGCAGAGTCCGCCGGCTGCCTTTCTCCATGGGAATGGACCCACCCCCACTTCATGCAGGTGCCGGTGCCGATGCCCGTGCCAATGCCAATGCCAGTGCTAACGGCAGAATCCGCCGGCTGCCTTTCTCCATGGGAATGGACCCACCCCCACTTCATGGAGGTGCCGGTGCCGATGCCCGTGCCAATGCCAATGCCAGTGCTAACGGCAGAGTCCGCCGGCTGCCTTTCTCCATGGGAATGGAGCCACCCCCACATCACGCAGGTGCCGGTGCCGGTGCCGATGCCTCTGGTCAACAGCACAAGATGGATTTAGGCCGCATCATGTCCCTTGTCAGATCGCCGCTGAGCTTGTTTCCCCCGGGTGAAGATGGGAAGATGAATTTGGGCCGGAGCATGTCCCATGTCAGATCGCAGCTGGCCTTGTTTGCCCCGGGTGAAGATGCCAAGATGAATTTGGGCGTGACCCTGTCCCATGTCAGGTCGCTGGCCTTGTTTGTGCCTGACGGCAAGACATGTGGTTCAGATGAAGATGTGCGTTCACTCTTACGTGACTCTCCCATCCTGCAAGTGCTAGATCTTGAAGGCTGGAGCAGTGTCAATGTGACAGAGCATCACATGAAGCAGATCTGCAACATGGTTCTTCTCAAGTACCTCAGCTTCCGAGGGACCAAGATGGGCACGAATGATGAAATTTGGAGCCACATCGGGAGACTCAACAACTTGGAGACACTTGACGTTAGGGAGACCAGTGTAACCAAACTTCCTGCTGCTATATGGCAGCTTCAGCATCTGCTCAACATACTTGGAGGGAATAAGAAGACGGGGACGCCCCTCGAGCTGGTTGCACCGACCGAGAAGACTGCAACAACCAAAACTCTGCGCGTCATATCTGGAATTAAGATCACCCAACAGTTGGCAGAGCATCTCAATAAGCAGACCAATCTGATGAAGCTGGCCATCTACAAGGTTGACATTGACACAGAACTCAAGTTACAATCGCTTGCATGTCATGGAAGCCTGCGGACCCTAGTGATCATGGTTGATGATCGGCAACTCATTGATCTTTTGGACAAAGATATTCAAGGCTCCACTTTCAACAAGCTTTCCGCTCTTGACTTGTCGGGCAAGTTAGATCGTCTTCCCGAATGGATCAGACAGCTCGCATCGCTCACCCAACTCACCCTTCCCATCACTGTTTTCTATACCAGTCCACTACTGCTCAAAGATCTTGCCGAATTGAACAATCTCATGTCCCTCACCTTCTCAGATCTAGGTACCGGCGGTGTCCATTCCTGCATCATACAGGAGATCGTCGCTCCCACTCCCACTCCCACCACAGGGTTTGAGCATCTCAAGCTCCTCCAATTCATTGCTTCCATGGTGCCTCCCCTGAGCTTTCTAGACAACGCAATGCCCAAACTGAACAAGATCCATCTTTGTCTCACCAACTTTCGAGGCCTTCATGGCATACACAACCTCCACATGCTCGAGGAGGTGCATATCGAGGTAAATCATGGTGCAGATGATTTTACCAAATCCATGCTACATGATCTCCTCGAGGCGACCAGGAGGCCACATTACAAGGGCCCCAGGATTCTTCAGGACTACCTGCCACTCAAAGAACAAAATGAGTGCCCCGGAATACACTAATACCCGTATTGTTCGTGATTATATTTTTGCACTGTTAAGCATTGGTTCAAGTTTCACCAGCAAAAGTATATTGTTTATGTAGGCCACATCTTACCCTTCTTTTTATCATGACCAAAGCATAATTTGAGTTGACCAATAAATAAATGTAAACCTACTCTGCAAAATTTATTAATATAAGTTTTTATTTGGGTTTTCTTTGTAATATTTAAGTATGCAACTTATATATGTATCAGTTGTATTGATCTATCAATATTTGTATGCATTTTTAGCCTCTTATTTCGTGCTGCTTCTACTCTTTTTTTGGGATGTCCTGCTTCTATTTTTTTTTTCTCGAATATGCACGAGTGTGCGTATCATAGTATATAGAAGGAATCGGGGGAAAAACCCGTCCACCAAGTTCGGTTACAGGTTATAAGTTACATGCACCAAACGAACCCACATCCACCCTCCCTTACGCTAACTACTCATGTCTGCCCACCGTCCTAATGACCTGAAGAAGGGGTCCAAGACCTACCTTCCCAGGCGAGGGATTGAGGGCGTGGCTCCCTAAAAAACAATATCATTGTGTTGCTTCCAAATGCACCACATGACTAGCACCATGATTGCCCGGATGTCCTTGGCACGATGTCCATTGTTATTCCTGGTAGTGCACCACTGCATAAGTACATCCGTTCCCGATGGCGTCCAGTCCTGCCAACCAAATGCCTATATAACATCCTAATTTTTGGCCCTTTCTTTTCGATTTATTTGAATTTTTTGCTTTGTAGTCTTTTTCCATTGCTATGTGGTACTGAAATCTAGGAAGATCATCTCTTCTCTAGTCTCATAAAAGGCTTTTCATCATAAAATCCATCCCAAGGCCATGTCATATCCATATTTGCCAAAACCAAAATTTATTTTCTTGAGAATATTCCTTTTTGTATTAAAAGAATAACCCTGTTTGCCCTAGGTTGTGAAGCAGCCTATATTTCTGTCGCTCCTAAAATTCTCGAATAATTCTCATAAATTTTTTGGGTCAATCTTCCACAGATATGTCAAAATCCTTTCTTTCCTAGTTCAAAAATAATTCATAAAATATTCCTTTTCCCAATGTGTCCTAAATAACACGTTGTGAAGCAAGTGCTATTTATCTTTGCTTGATTGCTCCCAAACTTTTTGGGAAATCTATCATATCCATATAATTGCCACTTGCCAAAATTCAACTCAATTTGTCTAGTAAATATTCTTCAATTATTTTCCAAAGTTTCTGGCTAAAAAGAAGCTTTGTGAAGGAAGTACTAGCTAGGTTTATCCAAATGAGTTGAAATTTTGCCACATCCTTCATATGTTCAAATCATCCATCTCCACCAAATTTCAGATCATTTATGTCATATTTATATAAGCAGACCATCAAATCTTTGTTTCTTTCAACATTTTCAGTTTGTGAAGCAAGTATATTTTATATTGCTTCATAATTCCTGAAAATTCTCCAGAGCATACTCCTACCGATGTAACATCGTACACAAAATTTCACTCATTCCATCTAGCCAATTTCTCCCAAGAAGCTTCCCTAGATTCTGTCTAGATTGGAGCATTGTGAAGCAAGTACCATTTTTGTTTGTCCAAATGGTATGAAATTTAAACAGTTTCTTCTTATGTCTAAATTACACCCTCTGCCAAATTTAATCCCAATCCAACACTCCAAGTGAGTGCTACTTCATGATCTATTTTCTGGACCTGATTTGGCAGTTATAAAGCAACTATTTTAAATCTTGATCCAAATCTCTCCAAACTTCACAGAATTTTGTCCTTCCTACCCTAAACCTCATTGACACCCTGTTTTCTTCATCTCTCTTCTCTTTCGATCATAAAAGTCCAGAGCTGCTTATGATGATATATCACTTCAGGGGAGTCCCATGATGTAAAGACAACACTCTAGACAACAATTGATAGTCCCTCTTGTTCTATCCTTGCCCGTCGACGCGGTGACCACGCGTTTGCATGCCTGTGCATGCACTTTGGCAGCTATGGACGCGCTCCGCGCATCCAGACGCATTCGCCTTCATCTTCCCGGTGGTGTTCGCGCGTCCCCGAGTGCCCACCTGACTCCCCCTTCTCTCATGTCACCGTCTGGACCCCGTCACAATCCTATAGCTCACTCGTCGGTGCTAGCCGCTGTGCGCCCATGGGAGCACAGTGCGCCGACCGTCTCTATACTTGCCCCATCCTCTTCCTCCTCTCCCTTGGCACCACTCACTGCTCTAGTGGACACTTCTGCCCTCTCCTGTCACCTCCACGCCCCCCCCCATGAACCCTATCTTCGCCAGAGCGATGGACAGACCCTCGGGCGGCAACCGGGCTCGGGCACCTCGTACTTGCTATATAAGCCGTCTCCGCTGTTGTGTCTCTTCACCACCAACCTTACCACACTCCATGAAGCCTCCCCGATCCCTCCATTTGCCTCCTGGGCCTCTTCTCGCCTCGGTTGGCCGCCATGCCCGCCACCCTGCCCTTTACAATTCACGTCGTGCGGAGCTCCCCCCCTCCTCCTTTCCACTCCAATGGAGTCCCTCAAGATACAATACGTGCCTTGCTGCCCCTACTGTCACTGGGAAAGGACACCGCAAGATCGAACCCAAAACCAAGCACTTCTCCCATTGCAAGAAATATAGATCTAGTAGGCCAAACCAAACCAATAATTCGAAGAGACTTGCAAGGATATTATAATCATACATAAAGAGTTCAGAAAAGAACCAAATATTTCTCATAGGTAATCTTGATCATAAACCCACAATTCATCGGATCTCGACAAACACACCGCAAAAAGATATTACATCAAATAGATCTCCTCAAAGACCGAGGAGAACTTGGTATTGAGATCCAAATAGAGAGAAGAAGCCATCTAGATACTAGCTATGGACCCGTAGGTCTGTGGTAAACTACTCACAACTCATGGTGAGGCGGTGATGATGATGTAGAAGCACTCCGTGGAAGATCCCCCCTCCAGCGGAGCTCCGGAACAGGCCCCAAGATGAGATCTCACGGGAACAGAAGGTTGCGGCGGTGGAACTAGGGCTTTCTCTGTTGTTCTAATAGTTTCGGGGTACGTAGATATATAGGAGGAAGGAAAGTACCGGGGGCCAGACGGGGTGCCCACGAGGCAAGGGGCGCGCCCCCCACCCTCGTGGACGCCATGTCAGCCCTACTCCATGGTTCTCAAGCCTCCCGTGCGTATTTTGCTCCAAAAATATCTCTCCCGAAGGTTTCATTCCGTTTGGACTCCGTTTGATATTCCTTTTCTGTAAAACCCTAAAACAGGCAAAAAACAACAATCTAGACTGGGCCTTTGGATTAGTAGGTTAGTCCCAAAAATAATATAAATGTGTATAACAAAGCCCATTAAACATCCAAAACATCATAAATAATAGCATCGAACAATCAAAAGTTATAGATACGTTGGAGACGTATCATTTAGCCATTACGATCTCGAGGTAGATCAACTCTTGTACTCATATTCATCCATATTAATCTAGCAGGAAGTAGGGTATTACCTCGATCGAGAAGGCCTGAACCTGGGTAAACATCGTGTCCCCAGTCTCCTGTTACCATCGATCATCTAAACGCATAGCTTGAGCCCCCTACCCGAGATCTACCGGTTTTGACACCGACAACCGGCGCCTAGCCCTCTGCTCTGCATCGTCGGGCGCTGGAGGAGAAGAAGTCGACGCCCCATCCCCAGTCTGCCTGCGGGCCCGGTTGCCCCACCGGCCAGCCACACCAAGGCGTGGACTCGGGCCCGCGGGATTTTAACTCGAAGCCTACTTCGGTAAAGTATGCTTTCATTTTTTTGAAAGCGTACTCTGCTACATTTTCTGTCAAGAATACACTTTCAGTTCTACGAAAATGTATTTCCTTATAACGAAATTTCTCTTTTTCAACCCGGCTCCGAAATCTTTCATTAGCGAATGTTCACCCGTTAGTAGCAGAAAAACACAGATTTTTATTTGCCTAACGAATGAACGTCCATATCTCCGTTACCGTAACTCCGATTCATGGGATTCGAAAGCCCACGTTCTCTGTTCATCAAGCCCATTTTGTTGGTACCATTTTCATGATGTTCTAGCATTCTGAAAATCCATTTTCCCCTTGCCCTTAATCAGCCCCCTCCGAGAGAGAAACGTTTCCAGCTAATCTTTTCGTGAGTTCACCGCACTTCTCCCCGGATAATCCTTCATCCCTAGGCAAGCCATGACAGCCAGTTGCATGATGGCCTTGTAGTAGCCATGGTTTCTACTTGAATATTTAATACTTTGTGCTTGTTAATATTTTTTATGAATGCTATATATGCATGTGAATCTATGCTCGTCCTTATACCATGATTAGTTGCATTTAGTGGTTAAATGACTACTTACTTATGTTATCATGTTTTATTATCTTATTATTTCTTGATTCTAGTGGTCATGCTATGTTCATATGAGTGTTATGCTTGTGCTATTCATGATCATCACTATGCCATGATCACTTGCATCTAGAAGAGTAAATGCTTTATTGCTTTTGATGCTATGAATCATATGGTTATGCTTTCCATCCATGCTCATTTTGATATCATGTTCATATGCATTTTTATTTCATTATGTTATTGTGACTTAGCTCATCACCATTCAAGTTTAATCAGACATTAATAGAACATGAACACATGTTCGTTGAGTCATAGTGCCTTCGAATCGAGCTGACCAGTGCAGCCACACTTGTCTTATGGGATGCCCTAATGCGGTCTATTGTCATGCCTATCGCTGGTTCCTCCAACTAGGGAAGGTTATGTGAGCGTGTTATGTGAGAGTATATTGCAAATAGATCAGTTTTGTCGGAACATCGTTGGTCTACCCGAATGGGAGCACGAGGCCTTACGTTCCGTAGTGTGGGTATAGTGTACTAACCTCTACAGAGTGTATAACCTATCGATAGCCCCGCTGTGGATATGGCCCCAGTTCGTAGTAGGTCACATTATGAATCAATAGTAATGATAAACTGACTAATAAATAACCCTGGTTCGATGAGGACAGAAGTTCGTTAATCTGTTTGTGGTCACGAGATGATCACCATGGTATTCTTGATGACGATAATGTGATCTGGAAATGATCACGATGGTATTCTTGATAGCGCTAATGTGATCACGATGGTATTCTTGATTATGATAATGTTATCACGATGGTAAATAAGATGGATATTTATGGTGGTTATGAGAGAACCTCAGAGCAGAGTAAGTTGGTCCATGCAACCTTAAACATCGACTTACCTCCCTGCATGCTAGTGTGCAACCTTAAACATCGACTTAACCTCAGAGTAGAGTAAGTTGATGAATCCTGGACCAAAGGCCCTTATGAACCGGAACTAATGGTCGATCCTCTCCTAGTGTTTGTATTGGATCTCCCTTTTTACATCTGGTTTTGGTGGAGTGCGCAGGTGAGTGTGTTGGGGAAGACAAAGTGCACTTGAGATCTATCTCTCTTCTAAGTGGATCGACAATGGAAAGGGCAGGCGAGGGGAATAAATGGAGATGGAAGAGCCAGGGAGGAGAAAGAGCCGTAATAATTTAGTGGGAAGATGAAAGAACAAACGTGAAAGATAGGGAGATGGCCAGTTATATCGAGGGAGATAGTTTTGTTCGCCGGTGAAGCGGTAACAGAAGCTGTTGTGGCAGGGTTGCTGTGGTGGTCGGGCCATCTGTATGTGAGTATTGAAATGTTGATGTGGCAGGCCTGTTGAGGTGGACATGCTGGATGTCAAGAGAAATAACATAGTGGGGATGAACTATTTTAGGTATTATAGATGAATTATGTGTGTGTGAGGTGGTTGTTTTTGTTCGAAACGCTTACACTTGGTGAAAAAGTGTCCCATTTGCACAAGATGTGCATCAGGTTTTCATCACAACGATCTCCAATTTTTACCACACTGTACAGGTGTCCAATGAAGACAAGATGCAAAGTTTTATCACATTCTGAGCTCGTTTCCACACCAAAGCTTTTTCCCCTTTTTAGTTGCCAGAAATTCAATTAATACCACGAAATAGCAAACCAACTCAAATATCTACAAAATTTCAGCACAGGGTTTCCAATAGCGTCTATTACGCACAGAAAATGTTTTAAGTTGAAAATATTTTTAAATAATGAGTTATGTGTGTATGAGGCGACTATTTTCTTTCTAAACCCTTAAACTTGGTTGAAGAATGTCCGGTTTGCACATGATGTGCATCAGGTTTTTGTTGTAACGATCTTAAATTTTACCACACTGTACAGGTGTCCTATGAAGACAATATTCAAAGTTCAATCACATTCCAAGCTCGTATGCATGCCCAAAGCTTTTCCCCTATTTAGTTGCCGAAAATTCAATTAATGTCGAGAAAATAGCAAACTAACTCAAAAACATGCAACTTTTGAGCACGAGGCTGCAAATAGCTTCTACCACTCATGGAAAGAGTTTTATGTTTAAAATATTATCGAATAATGAGTTATGATTGTGTCAGGTGGCTGTTTCCGTTCGAAACCCTTACACTATGAGAGTCTCTGGTTTGCACACGATGTACAGTAGGTTTTCATCGTAATTATCTTAATTATTTGCCACACCCTGCAGGTGTAGGGTGTCCAGTGAAGACAACATGCAAAGTTCGATCACATTCCGAGCTGGTTTGCATGCCCAAATCCTTTTGCCCTTTTATTTGCCAAAAATTAAATTAATGTCGTGAAAATAAGAAACCAACTCAAAAAGATTCAAATTTTGAGCACAAAGCTTCCAATAGCGTCTATTACTAAAAGAAAAGGCTTTAAGTTCAAAATATTCTCAAATAATGAGTTATGTGTGTGTGAGGCTGTTGTTTTCATTCGAAACACTTACACATGGTGAAAGAGTGTCATGTTTGTATTTATGGTGTAATTGTACTGTAAATCTCCTGCAATCACACCGTAAAAATCTGTATTTTACATTGGAGTTCTACTGTAAAATACACTTTGATTATACTACAGTTACACTGTAAAACTCTGTATTTTGCACTGAAGATCTATTGTAAAATACAATTATATTTAGACTGTAGTTCCACTGACATTTACAGTAGAATTGCACTGTAATTCAACAGTAACATTACTGTATTTACACGGTAAATCTACTGTAAAATGTAACTGGAACATGTAGTATTTACAGTGTAATTCTACAGTAAATTACACTGTAAATCTACTGCAATTACACCGTAAAGCTCACTCTCATTTGCAAGAAATAGCCTAAAAATAGATGATTCTACTGTTATTTGATCATTGTTGAATTACTGTTGTTTGTAAGCAATGCCTGAACTTTGTATTTTAAAACTACCGTTGCTGCTGTCAAACTACTGGTGTTTGACATAATACTGAAATTTCCTCTGATCTAGTGTTGAATTCCTGAATTTCAGTTTTATGTTCTGTCTATTGTCTTTCAGACGATTTCATCCACTGTTGAAGTTCGTGTGTACGGTGTTTTTCAGACTCAGCCCATATTAGAACAAGTTCATACGAGAAGAAGTACTGAAACAGTAATGCGCGACATTTTTTTTTTTTTGTGAACGCAATCAGTGAGGAGGAATTTTCGAACATATGTCCCCTGAGGTTCATCTAGCGGTTTTTCTTTCATGTGAGTGTCTCTGAACGTGGTGGTTTTGACATGAGATCCCTCCTTCCCCATGTTTCTGTTTGTTTTAGCTTATAACTAGATCTTTGATGGCGCGCGTTGCTGCGCCCGTCTATTTTTACTCTTATAGTTCTTAGGATATGAAGTAACCTTCTAGCAGTTTGAGCTTGTCTCCCTAATTTTTGGCTCTCAGGGCATCTCCAACGCCCGGTGCTTAGCACCGGCGCCAGGATTAGAAACCTGGCTAATTGGCAGTTTACGCCCTGGATCACAGCGTCGGGCGTAGCATCGGCGCAAGACCTGGCAGCGAGCGCTTGATTGATTCTCTTCCCATGCGAAGCGCTCGTCTAGTTTAATTTAGCCCGCAGAATTAGCACCTGCCGTTGTAACCTCAGGCGCTTAGGCATTCTTTTATTTTATAAAATTTATTTATTTTCTTTATTAGCGCCTCCACAAGCGTCTACCATTGTAGATGCCCTTACAAGAGTTCTGTATTACGATTGATGGATACATGTTTTGTAATTGATTGTGACCTCTTTTGACTCCTACACTCTCACAAGGCTGGAGTCATGACATCTAAAAATATAAATATCTAGAAAAACCAACAGAAAAAAATAGGCCATACAAATACTTCAAAAAATTGAACAACATATTATCTAAACAACCTCTATGTATTTGTAACATTGTCGATGCCCCATAAAAAAATGCATTTTAGTCGGATAAGATTCTACAACCCCATATGTAAGGAACTACACCCGGCATACATCCATTGTCATCATGTTTACAGCAAATTGAGTATATTGTTGACAAAACTGAAGCAATGTTGTTGCTTTTCGAATTTCAAAGACACCGCCTTGATCATGCCGGCACGCATATCAAGCAGAGGAGAGCCACTTCCCCAACAAGCAGAATGAATGAAGCCCTTATGGCCATGGGTAGCACCGTAGCAGGATTATACGGTTTATACCACACACCTGGGTAAGAATGGTTAGATGGAATCCAAGATGACACAGGATCCACAAACCACAACTGCGGAAGGCGGAGAAAGACGATGACGTGTCCCTGCACCAGATCAGAATTGGAAATTGAGCATAGAGAAGAGAGGATGTGAGGCGAAAAAATGATGCACAATATTAGTGGGTGGCTCACCGGCGGCTGGTTCCAGGGAGGGGAGATTAACTGCGAATGGAGGCTCGAAGACTGACAGAGGATGTAGCATATATACAGATGTACTTATACCCCAAGGCAGCGGAAATGATGGGAACATCACCCGTCACGAATCTGCGCAGAGAAACTGAATAATGATTGCGGTCATCAAATTTCAGCGGAGCAGTTTCGCTCGAACGAGCAGCCATGTCCTAGATCTGAATCGCCTCCAGCGGCTGGGTCCCCTCCTCTCCCCCTCCCTCCCTCCCTCTCTCTCTCTCTCTCTCTCTCTCTAGCAGGGCCGGTCCGCATCGGTTTCCCAGATCGCATCTCTCCTGCGACGGCCCTCTCTCTCTTGCATCGTCGCTCGCATCCTCTCGCCGCGACTCGCGAGAGACCACCGATGCGAGGAGACCACCGATCGCATCCTCTCGTCGCGACTCGCGAGAGACCACCGATCGATCGCTGAGTAGCGATCGATCGGTGGTCTCTCGCGAGTCGCGACGGATGGATCCCGGCCTTTCTACCTTATTGGGCTGGGTGAAAAGGCCCAGTTAACGAGAGGGCTTAGATTTTTCCTCCGGAGAAGCTGCCCTTCAGGACAGCAGATCGAACGGTCGAAAACAATCCAATCACGACAATGGACGGCCAAAAACGGTAAGGTCGTGAGAGCGCAGGGATTTGGTTCAGTTTTACTGTCCTTAATTCCCTCGCAAGTTCAGGTGCTACGAGATCCCTCCAGTGTAATCGGGCCGGCTTTGGTGGATGGACAAACCCGTTATTATTTTAGTGGGTCTGGCAGGCTGGTAGTAAATTTTGACATGGACATACAAGGACAGACAACCGTTAGGTTCCTATTGACCTAAAAATCTGACTGAAAACCAAATGTTTTTCAGTCACTGTCAATTAGACAGTCCCCAAAAGTAATGTTGAAACTACCCAGGAAATCAATTGTTGGTATGATTCAATACTACTCCTTCCCAGGAGTAATACGATAATCTAAGTAACTGATGTAGTCTTTGATCAGATCGATGTGATCGACGAGTCTTTTACTTGAATTATGTACACAGTACATGCATTTTCTCGAGTCTCGAATAGAGTCTTTTATTGAAAGTGCTTACAGTTTACGCATGAACATACACCCACGGCATACATACATTTGTCGGAAATAAATATATATACTACTCCCTCCATTCAGAAATATAATACAAGAACGTTTTTTACACTAGTGTAGTGCGTGCATGGATGGATCAAGTAGGAGTAATCACTACTAATGTAGATAGCTAGATTTAGGGTAGAATGAATGGCTATGCACCCCATAAGAGCCACTTGGCGATGAGGCGAACATGCAGGGTTATCTCTGATATAGTAGAGTAAGAGATAGATGGAAAGTAGTAAACAAATAGGGCGACAATTGGGAGGAGTTTAATTTGTGGGTTGAGGTGGTTAAAGGAAAAGGAAGCAAGATATATAGGGGCAACCAGAAGGAGAAGTGTGGAAATTGTATACCAAAGTGGGGTGAGAATGTAAAGCAAGGCAAGCCGCGGCAGTCCACACACAACGAAAACGAGTGCCGCGTAAAGGAAAGGGGAAACGTCAAAGGCTAGCAGGCATGCAACTTTGTAGAATGTAAAGAAATTGAAGAAGCCTCGCAATACGGGGCCTACTTCTAGTAAGACGAGGACACGAAGCAGAAGGATAGGGAGGACCCTGATTGCAAACCAGGTGCCTATGCTCAACGCCCAAGTCATGTAGTAGTAACATATGACAAGAAGAGGCGGGATGACGGCAAGGAGTTGGCGTTTGGGCATGTTTGCCAGCAAAGCTGCGTAAACGGGGGCCAACGGACAAAGCGGGGTCAAGACGTACTCGTAGAGAAAATGTAGGACCTGGAGTACCCACATGACGTAGCCTTTGGAGACTTGGATGCTTGGCAACGTCACGTCCTTGTCATTCAAGATCAAGGCCGACGGCTTGGCACGCATACGGCACTCTTTCTGCATGGCGCTAGTTGCCGCCTTGACGCACGCACTGTCTTTGTACTCTGGCATGTACCTGAGGGTTACCTCGTGGAGGTTCACCAGGTGATCGGTGCCTGAAGGGATGTCCTCTTTTGGGCCGGCGTATAGCGTGAAGCGGAGGCGCCTCAACTGTGCCATGGCTCCCTCCTTGAAGGTCACCCGCGGAGCACGGCAGTCGAGATCGAATACCTCCAGCTTCCCAAAGGATCCGTTGGGGATCACCATCTCTCCTCTTGGGACGCCATCAACCGCTAGTACAAAGGTCTGCAGCTCGCTCATCTCGCCAAGTGTCTTGACAATACCAGCATCTGTAGGTAGTCGGCACACCCTGATATCGAGTGCCACTATTTTATCGATAGAGACAATCCACGACGACACACACTTGCCGACCTCCATTTCATTCTTGACGCCTTCCAGCTCCTTGACATGCTCTAGGGTCTTCTCGCTCCCATTGACGCGCAGGTACCTCACATCCTCATCTGCATTAAACTTGGGGTCGTCCGAGGAATTGGTGAGCACCTTCTTCGCGCTATCTTCCACCGCCACCTCGTCATCCTCATCTGCAGGACAGCTATAGATCAAGTCAAAGGCACCCGACGAACAAATTTGAGCCACCTCCCATCGACTACTTGTAATTATCACTCTGCTACACGACTTGTTCTCCGGGAAGGCGTCCTTAATTTTGTTCCAAGTGTCCGCCTCTTCCAGGTCATTTATTAGGACAAGGTACCTGTATGCAAGCAGCCAATTTAATTAAGCTTTCTCCAAAGAAAACCTTACAATGAAACAGCTCCATCCAATTACGCAGCCAAATCACTAACACTAAAGCAAAATAATCCCTCATTTTCTATATACAAGACCACAAATTCAGATTATGTAGTAAAATTTTATGTTTGCTTTGCAAGCTATCTTTTCTTTTCGTTTACTGATATCATCAATGTGCCGCATGCGTGCAAGAAAACTGAGAAGAAAGTAGCTGATTGTCATTATGAATGCATGGATATTAAACAGATTGCTAATATGAAAAAACATCATTAACTTTGCCTCCATTACTTTTTGTAGCCTTGTATAGATTTAAAATATTACATTGTAAAAGTAAACGGACGAAGTACTAGAAATAACACTCATTGAACGCATCTTCCTCTTACATTCAGCCCCCCC
>LR738712.1:893632288-893670241 GCA_902687465.1 Secale cereale
CCCCCCCCGATTCACTGTTTTAGATTCGTTCTCAGATGATCATCTGTATGAGGTTTTGGATGCGAGCGGTGTGGATCCTGCCTGTGTGGGTGGGGCTCGCGAACTAATTTCGCTCATTCGCGCCAAGGAGGTGGCGCAGGCAGCGCTTGCGGCTGTGGCTGCAGCGCGTGTCGAACAGAGGACCGCGGACCCCGAGGGAGGGGCTGCCGCTGACATCTCTGTGCCCGAAGAGGGGGAACAGGAAATTGGGGTTGCTCCCTCTCCCTCGCCTAGGAGGGGCAAGGCGAGGCGCGTGGCAAAAGCGGTCACCTCTAGAGGTGTCCGGCTTCATAACCGCGTGATCTAACGCGTGCTCTCTTTTGGAGGTTTTGGATGCGAGCGGTGTGGATCCTGCCTGTGTGAGCGGGGCTCGTGAACTAATTTCGCTCATTCGTGCCAAGGAGGTGGCGCATGCAGCGCTTGCGGCTGTGGCTACAGCGGGTGTCGAACAAAGGACCGCGGACCCCGAGGGAGGGGCTGCCGCTGACAACTCTATGCCCGAAGAGGGGGAACAGGCAATTGGGGTTGCTCCCTCTCCCTCGCCTAGGAGGGGCAAGGCAAGGCGCGTGGCAAAAGCGGTCACCTCTAGAGGTGTCCGGCTTCATAGCCGCATGATCTAATGCGTGCTCTCTTTTGGAATATTCGTGGCTTCGGCCACGTGGGATGGCGTACCCAACTTAAAGATTACATGCACAAAGAAGACGTGGATATCGTTGGTTTACAGGAAACGATCAAGGCGGACTTCCATTTTCATGAACTGCTTTGGATAGATCCGCTGGAACGCTTTGAGTGGCAGCATGCTCCCACAGTTGGGCACTCAGGTGGCATGTTGTTGGGTGTTAGTAGAGCCTTGTATGAGGTTATCAATTGGGATGTCGGGACATTTTTCATTGCCGCGCATTTTCGCATTCGTGCTTCCCTCCGCGAGCTCGTCGTCATACAGGTCTATGGCGTGGCCGACCACTCTCGTTCAGTGGAGTTCTTGGGAGAACTCCAAGCCAAAGTCACCCCGGTGATTACGGATGCGCTTCCTGTCCTGGTTGGAGGGGATTTCAGTCTGATTCGCTCGAGAGCGGACAAAAACAACAGTAACATAAACTGGCCTCGGGTGACCATGTTTAATACTGCCATTGCCTCCATGGCCCTTAGGGAAGTGGCCAGGTCAGGCGCGAGATTTACATGGACAAACAAACAACTAACTCTGGTTCGCTCGGTGTTGGACCGGGTGTTCATGTCTCCGGAGTGGGAATTGGGTTATCCCCTCTGCTCTTTGATTGCGGAAACCCGCATCGGCTCTGATCATGTGCCGCTAATTTACTCCTCGGGGGAGGACAGACTGCGGCGTAGCCCTCGTTTCTTCTTCGAAACGGCCTGGTTTGAAACGTCTGGTTTTGAGGAGCTCTTTAAGGAGAAATGGTGGGCGTGCGTTAACCAGTTGGGGCCCCAGCGGGGGCCCATGGAGTTCTGGAACGCTGTCGGGGGACGGCTCAGGGCTTCCCTCAAGAGGTGGGGTGCCAACCTTGGGAGGAATGACAAGCTACTTAGTGCTTCGCTCCTCGAGGAGATCCCGAGGATGGATGCGGAGGCCGACACACGTCCCTTCTCGGAGGAGGAATGGGCTTTGCGCTATGCTCTGGAGGGGCAGGTGGAGGCTCTTCTGCGCGGGGAGGAAGAATATTGGCGTCGTCGCGGTGGTCTGAAGTGCACTCTTAAGGGCGATGCCAACACCAAGTACTTCCAAGCCTATGGAAACGGGAGGCGTAGAAAATGTGCAATCCTCTGGTTGAACTCAGAACAAGGATTGCTTCTGCGACAAGAGGACATCTCGCGTCATATCTATGAGTTTTATATCAACCTGATGGGAACCAGTGAGGCCCAGGAGGCTGGGCTTCACGCGAATGTGTGGGAAACAACACATCGTGTCCTAGGCGAAAACGACGAGCTGGGACTCGCGTTTCTTCAAGACAAAATCGACGCCGCCCTGATGAGTATGAAATTTGACATGGCTGCGGGCCCGGGCGGGTGGCCGGTGGCAATGTTTAAGCGTTTCTGGCCTCTTCTGAGAGGTCCAATCTTTGCGATTTGCAACGGGTTTATGCGAGGGATGGTAGATATAGCTCGCCTAAATTTTGGAGTCTTATTGCTTATTTCGAAAGTCCACGAGGCAGATAATATTAGACAATTCCACCCTATTGCGCTTTGATATTATCTATAATTTTTGATTGTTCCATGCTATTATATATTTGTTTTGGATGTTTAATGGGCTTTATTATACACTTTTATATTATTTTTGGGACTAACCTACTAACCGAAGGCCCAGTGCAAATTGCTGTTTTTCTGCCTATTTCAGTGTATCGCAGAAAAGTAATATCAAACGGAGTCCAAACGGAATGAAACCTTCGGGAGAGTTATTTTTGGAACCGTATCTATCCAGAAGACTTGGAGTACACGCGAGGGAGCAAGAGAGGCGGCCACGAGGGTCCAGGGCGCGCCCAGGGGGGCAGGCGCACCCCCCATCCTCGTGGGCCTCGTCTGGCTCCCCCGATGCCCTCCTTCCTCCTATATATATATATATATATATCCATGTACCCTGAAAACATCGAGGCAACAGAGAGAACCCTAATTCCACCGTCGCAACCTTCTGTTCCCGTGAGATCCCATCTTGGGTCCTGTTCCGGAGCTCCACCAGAGGGGGGTTCCATCACGGAGTGCTTCTGCATCAACACCATAGCCTCACCAAAGAGTTGTGAGTAGTTTACCACAGACCCTCGGGTCCATAGTTATTAGCTAGATGGCTTCTTCTCTCTTTTTGGATCTCAATACAAAGTTCTCCTCGATCTTCGAGGAGATCTATTCGATGTAATCTTTTTTCGGTGTGTTTGTCGAGATCCGATGAATTGTGGGTTTATGATCAAGATTATCTATGAATAATATTTGATTCTTTTCTGAAATATTTTATGTATGATCATAATACCCTTGCGAGCCTCTTCGAATTATTGGTTTGGTTTGGCCTACTAGATCTGTAGTTCTTGCAATGGGAGAAGTGCTTGGTTTTGGGTTCAATCTTGCGGTGTCCTTTCCCAGTGACAGCAGGGACAACAAGGCACGTATTGTATTGTTGCCATAGAGGATAAAAAGATGGGGTTTATAACATATTGCTTGAATTTATCCCTCTACATCATGTCATCTTGCTTAAAGCATTACTGTGTTCTTATGAACTTAATACTCTAGATGCATGCTGGATAGTGGTCGATGTTTGGAGTAATAGTAGTAGATGCAGAATTGTTTCAGTCTACTTGTCATGGATGTGATGTCTATATATAATGAGCATGCCTAGATATTCTCATAACTATGCGCTTTTCTATAATTTCTTGACAGTAATTTGTTCATCCACCGTAGAATTCTGCTATCATGAGAGAAGCCACTAGTGAAACCTATGGCCCCTGGGTCTATTCTCAACATATTAATCTTCCATCTACTTTATTTTGCTTTATTTACTTTCTGTTCTTATACCAAAAATACCAAAAATACCACAAATATTATACTATCCTATCTATCTGATCTCACTTTCGTACGTGATTGTGAAGGGATTGACAACATTTTATCGCGTTGGCTGCGAAGTTCTTATTATTTTGTGCAGGTGCGAGGGACTCGCGCGTGGTCTCCTACTGGATTGATACCTTGGTTCGTAAAAACTGAGGGAAATACTTATGCTATTGTGCTACATCACCCTTTCCTCTTCGAGGGAATACAACGCAAGCTCGAGAAGTAGCACGCTTAGCAATGTTAAAGCGTGTGCCACTCGTCTAGGACCGATTGTCCATCACTTGATTCATCGGAAACAGTCCGCGTTCATTCGCGGCCGCAATATACTGGAGGGCCCGCTTGCCCTCCAGGAGATTGTCCACGAACTAAAACACACGAAGGAACCAACCATTCTACTAAAGCTAGACTATGAGAAGGCATACGACCAGGTAAATTGGGATTTCCTACGTCAGGTGCTCCTAAGCGGTGGTTTCTCTGCTGTGTGGGTGCACCGAGTAATGCAGTTGGTCACGGAAGGACAAACTGCAGTCTCGGTGAACGGAGAAGTAGGGCACTTCTTTCGGAACAAACGGGGACTTAGGCAGGGCGATCCGATGTCCCTGCTCCTGTTCAACTTTGTGGTCGACGCTCCTTCCGCTATGCTTCGGAAGGCGACCGCGGCTGGTCGTATCAAAGGGTTGGTAGGCCATCTCATTCAAGGGGGAGTGACGCACTTGCAGTACGCGGATGACACGCTACTGCTGTTTCGGCCAGACCAACATAGCATAGTGATACGTCTCCAACGTATCTAGTTTTCCAAACACGTTTGCCCTTGTTTTGGACTCTAACATGCATGATTTGAATGGAACTAACCCGGACTGACACTGTTTTCAGCAGAACTGCCATGGTGTTATTTTTGTGCAGAAATAAAAGTTCTCGGAATGACCTGAAATTCAACGGAGAATTATTTTGGAATATACAAAAAATATCTGTGGAAACAACCAGACCAGGGGGCCCACACCCTGTCCACGAGGGTGGGGGCGCACCCCCTGATGCTCCACCAACATCTCCCCCAACTCCATATATTCACTTTCGGGGAGAAAAAAAATCAGAGAGAAGGAGTTATCGCATTTTACGATACGGAGCCACCGTCAAGCCCTAATCTCTCTCGGGAGGGCTGATTTGGAGTCCGTTCAGGGCTCCGAAGAGGGGAGATCATCGCCGTCGTCATCATCAACCTTCCTCCATCACCAATTCCATTATGCTCACCGCCGTGCGTGAGTAATCCCATCGTAGGCTTGCTGGACGGTGATGGTTTGTATGAGATTTATCATGTAATCGAGTTAGTTTTGTTAGGATTTGATCCCTAGTATCCACTATGTTCTAAGATTGATGTTGCTATGACTTTGCTATACTTAATGCTTGTCACTATGGACCGAGTGCCATGATTTCAGATCTGAACCTATTATGTTTTCATGAATATATGTGTGTTCTTGATACTATCTTGCAAGTCAATAGTCACCTACTATGTGTTATGATCCGACACCCCGAAGTGACAATAATCGGGACCACTCCCGGTAATGACTATAGTTTGAGGAGTTCATGTATTCACTATGTGTTAATGCTTTGGTCTGGTACTCTATTAAAAGGAGACCTTAATATCCCTTAGTTTACACCAGGACCCCGCTGCCACTGGAGGGTAGGACAAAAGATGTCATGCAAGTTCTTTCCCATAAGCACGTATGACTATATTCGGAATACATGCCTACATTACATTGATGAACTGGAGCTAGTTTTGTGTCACACTATGTTATAACTATTACATGAGGAATCGCATCCGACATAATTATCCATCATTGATCCAATGCCTACGAGCTTTTCACATATTGCTTGTCACTTATTTACTTTACCGTTGCTACTGTTACAATCACTACAAAAATACTACCGTTACTTTTATTGCTGCTACCGTTACTTTCATATTACCTTGCTACTAAATATCTTGCTGCAGATATTAAGTCTTCCAGGTGTGGTTTAATTGACAACTCAACTGCTAATACTTGAGAGTATTCTTTGGCTCCCCTTGTGTCGAATCAATAAATTTGGGTTGAATACTCTACCCTCGAAAATTATTGCGATCCCCTACACTTGTGGGTTATCACATAGCTACGGCCAAGGCAAATTCTTCTTGGTTTTGAGCTCATGTCGGGCCTCAAAATCAATTTCCATAAGTGTGAAGTGCTTTTTATGGGGATTGAGCAGGAGGAGGGTAGCCGCATTGCTGATTTGCTCAACTGCAAAGTGGGCAAATTTCCGTTCACGTACCTTGGCCTCCCGGTGGACACTAAACGTCCCACGATAGAGGATTGGGAACCTATATGCACCAAGGTGAGGGGAAGGGTGTGCCCATGGAGGGGTAAATTCCTTCCGAAAGCGGCAAGGCTTGTCCTCATGAACTTGAGCCTTTGCTCCTTACCCATGTTCGCTATGGGCTTGTTCCTGCTTGCAGAAGGGGTACATACAAAGCTTGACACACCCCGCGCCAAGTTCTTTTGGGAAGGAACGGGCCCGAACCGTAAATATCATATGGTGAAGTGGGCCTGGGTGTGTCGACCCAAAGCCTTGGGGGGCCATGGGATCACTAACAGGAGGATCCTAAATATCGCGTTGATGTGTAAATGGATCTGGAAAATTGCTTAGGGGGCGTCAGGGTTGTGGGTCGATCTTTTCCTGGCCAAATATTTTCCTAACAAAAATATCTTTGAAGGGAGGGCAAGAGGCTCACCGTTCTGGAATGACCTGTAGGCGATTAAATCGGCTTTTGCCATGGGGGCCAAATTCTCGGTTGGCAACGGCCTTTCGACTCGTTTCTGGACAGATCTTTGGATTGGAGCTCAAACTTTTGTGGGCTGAATTCCGAGACCTGTACGATATTGCGATCGATCCTGCAATGACGGTGGCGGAAGCTCTCGCGTCCACACCACCAGAGATTCATTTTAAGCGGGAGCTTAATGGGCAAGAGCAGTTAGGGATGGCAATGGGTACCCATTACCCGCGTAGCCTGCGGGTAAAAACCTTATTAGGGTAAGGGTATGGGATAAAAATTTACCCATGGGTACTTAAATAAGAAAATATCATACCCATCGGGTACAGAGAGTACGGGTATGTGATCGTATAACCTATGCCCACGTACCCATGTACCCATCTAAAATGTTGACAAGTGGGTTTCCTTTAATATTCTAACGTATTACTCCCCCCCCCCCCAATCACACTAGTAAAAACTCTAATGTGCAATCAAATTATCTATATAATTTATCGTGATTTTGTGAACTTAAAATGTATGACTACGTGCTATTATTTATGATTATGTGTTGTTGTTTAACATTTTTATGGGTTGCTTTATGGGCAAGTTTTTGTTTTGTTTTTGAGAATGTGTTTTTGTACATTGTTGTTTAAAATGTGTTGGTATTAACAATTTATTATTATATGTTGCTTTTCACAAATATTTTCTACTCAATTTGATGCGTTGTAAATGCGGGTATTTTTACCCGCGGGTACCAATATACCCTGTCGGGTGACGGGTATGGGAAAAAGTTGTACCCTCAATGGGTATAGGTATGGGTATGGGTGATAGGTAAGTTCACGGCGGACGGGTAAAGGTATGGGGAAGCTCCACCCGTACCCATACCCTGCGGGTGCCATCCCTAAGAGCAGTCTAGCTTTGCGGCCTTGTTCCAACTGATTGGTCCAAAACATGTCCAAATCAGCCATAGGCTGTCAAAATCGGATGCGGATTTTCGTGCCGAACATTTTGATATATTATACTTTTTATTCGACATCATATGCAAAAGTTATAGCCGTTTTACTTTTTCATAACACTTTTTTGCAAAAACAAGTCCAAAATGAAGTTTTTTAATTTTCCTAACTAGTAGATGTAGTAATATAACTAAATCTCGAAGGATTTTATTTTTTAAAGTTTTTATCATTTTCTTTTGTTTTTTTTTTCAAAACTGAAATGGCGATCGACGTGGGGGCGGGGTAGAGTTTGAGAAATGTGCCCATTTAGTCCCGGTTTGAGACACGAACCGGGACTAAAGGGTATCGCACCCTGTAGACCCGGTTCGTGTCTTAAACTGGGACTAAAGGTCTAATCCTTTAGTCCCGGTTTGAGGTACGAACCGGGACTAAAGGTCTAATCCTTTAGTCCCGGTTTGAGGTACGAACCGGGATTAAATGGTGCGATGCCCTTTAGTCCCGGTTCGTGTCTCAAACCGGGACTAATGCCTTTAGCCGCTTGAACCGGTACTAATGCTCACATTAGTCCCGGTTCGTAATACAACCGGGACTAATGTGTATATTGAGCTATGACCAAAGCCCTATTTTCTAATAATGCATGTTCACATTTCAAGGTGCATTTAATTGATGCGTGGAAGGTTTAAAAGAAACCAACCAATGCATGTAACCATTCCGACTCATTTAGTGGCTATCCATGCATACATTGTAATTGTTAAAAGGGATAGAGAGGAGTTGGTGGAATCGTTGTTTATTGCTTGAACCGCGTGGGCGTATACTCCCTCCGTTCCTAAATATTTGTCTTTCTAGGTATTTCAACAAGTGACTACATACGAAGTAAAATAAGTGAATCTACACTAAAAAATATGTCCACATACATCCGTATGTTGTAACCATTTGAAATGTCTAAAAAGACAAATATTTAGGAACGGAGGGAGTATATCGGAGTACAGTGAAGAAGGAGCATGGGAGAGAGTGGCGCGCGGGTTGAGTCAGACGGTAGGAAAACCTCGGGGCTGAGGCGCAGCAGGCGAAGGGACGACGCGACAGGAACCTGCTCGATCAGCGGTAGACGGTGTCGATCAAGACTTGGATCCATCAAGGTTGGTCTTCATGAAATTAATTGCCCCTCTGCAGATCGATCCCAGGAATCTGCGCGGTGCGCGCTAGCACGTTGGGCTAACGTGATCCATGGCATTATCGATGGATCGGATCCACAACAGCTAGATAGTTGCTCATGACAGGAAGTTGACCTTATGTGACTGGAGTACGTAGATTCCTTAGGCACTTGTTGACGAACCTGCCTAGCGATCTGTGTACAAGCTGTGTACGATTCATGGGTCGACCGAGAAACTGATTGATTTCTAATAGTCCGATCGTATCAATTGTATAAAACTGTTGTGACAAACTAACAATCAACTCCTCAACAACTTGAGGTTAAGTAGTACTCCTAGTAAATTCTGACATGAACCAAGATGCCTCCTTGATCTACTACGTCGCTAACATGTCACCACAAATCAAGTTTCCACTAAGCACAAAGTCAGCATGATCGACTCAAACATCATGTCCCAGGCATGCTTGTTCAAATCATTTACCTGGTTTTTCCAAAGCACAGGTAGATATATATGATTTAACTGATGATGACTGTTAGAGTTTAAGTTGTGAATTAATCCTGAAATTTGGATATGAGAGCATGGTTTTGGCTAGCGGGCGGTAAATTCGGTTACCGCCCGGTAACCGCGTTTCCCGCTCCCCCACGAGAATCTTATATACCGAGCAGAAAATCTCGATTTTTTTTGAATTTAAACTCCTATCGCCTAGTCAAATAAGGTATATCTCTAAGAGGAACACAAGCTTACTAGCGTCTTAGACCTGTTTTCAGTGGTAAGGGTCTTAAACCAGCAACCACAGGTCATGTTTTCCAATACAGCCAGAAGCAGTTTTTCCTTTTTGATTCTTTGCAGCTGTATTTTCTGAAAAAATATGAGAGTGGGAGGTCGAACTTGCGACCTGAAGTGCGCACATCAGAGCAGATGTCTTACCGCTGCGATAGCACTAGTGTATGTAAGATTTTGTGCTCAAGACTTTTGTATTCGTGGCCTGAAAATTTTGAATTCAAATTTTGATTTTAAATTTCGCTCGATTTTTTGTCGGAATTTCGTGGTTGCCGTGGTAACCGAGTTTACCGCCCCCCCCCCTCCCCCCAGAAAAACATTCCATTCGGAATCCAAAACCTTGTATGAGAGGAGTATTGCTAAGCAAACTACTCCCTCCGTTCCTAAATGTTTGTCTTTCTAGACGTTTCAAATGGTTACAACATACGGATGTATGTAGACATATTTTTGAGTGTAGATTCACTCATTTTGCTTTGTATGTAGTCACTTGTTGAAATCCCTAGAAAGACAAATATTTAGGAACGGAGGGAGTAGCATGTTTAACCTCAAACTCTGATATAGTGTCCAGGTCGACCATGTCGATCTTAGACCTGTATCGATCGAGGCCAATCCATCCAAGGAATCTGTGTGCGAGCATGTTTGGCTAACGTGATGATCTCGTCGAACGGGTGGCCAACAGCGTGATCCATGGCCTCGTCGATGGATCGGACCGACACGAGCCAGCTAGTTGCTCATGAGTCTCTCTCAGGACCTCCATGAAACCAAGTTGACCTTCTCGGCTTGGACAACTGACGAAGCACTTGGGAGGAAGGAACGTATGTGATTCCAGTAGATTCCTTCACATGTTAACGAAGCTACCTAGCATACTACCTATCGTGCCTTGGGCTCGACTCGTCAGTGTTATTTTTATTTTTTTGCGAGAAAATTTCTGATCTACTCATCTTCAATCATGGGAGTACAACGAATACCAGAAATAATAGAAATTATATCCAGATTCGTAGACCAAATCGGCCGGGAGCGAATCTGCATACGGCGACGAGGACAAAATTTTCAACAGGATCACAGCTCGACTGATTTTACGGCAAATCAGACATTTTGGTCTTCCGCCTTTTTTTTTTACAGATATTACCATTGCACGTCTAGCAACTTTTTTTTTTGAAACATTTGCACGTCTAGCATGCTAATTAGTTGAAAAGATGACCAATTTTGAAAAATGATTTCATTGATTTTGAAAACTAGTTCATCAATTTCTTTAAAAAGTTCATAGAACTAAAAAGAAGTTTCATCAATTTTGAAAATAGTTCACACTGTTGATTTTTTTTAAAGAAGTACATCAAGTTTGAAAAAAGTTCATCGAAATTCCAGAAAAAGTTCATCGGAATAAAACAAGTTCATCGATTATGGAAAAATTGCATAAATTTCTTAAAAAAGTTCACAAAATGGATAAAGCAAAATTCACGCATTTCCGGAAAACAAAGTTCAGTTAGTCCAAGTACACACTGAGCAGCTTGTCAGTTCATATTCTAATCTCCGATCCGAGGAATCTTGTATATGGACAACTTGTCTGACATGTCAGGATAATCAGAAAAGTTAATTATGATACCCTAAGATTAGATTCTTCAACTACTTCGTACATTAAGAGTGTCCATGAAGTTAGCATGTGAGATATCTAAGTACCTGATGCTAGCCATTATTAATGAGACTCGTACAACCTCCCTTCAAGTCTTCTCTCGAGTCTGTCCAGCATAGCTCTGTGTAACTACATGATTGAATCTGTTAAGAATAGAATAGTTGCTTATTAATTAAGCTAATTAGGATTAAGTTAATTGTTAGATAGGTTGCTTGGTTCCCAAGCAACCATGTACTTTCTTGGCTCTCAAGGCAACTATGTAATTCCTTGGCTCTCAAGTAACTATGTGTTTACTTGACCGCCAAGCACTGTGTACTTCCGCCTGGGTATAAATACCCCACTTCTATCATCAATAAAGACTAATGGATCATTTTTCATTCAACTATCTTGTTCTTTACTTTTCACTCTAAACACGTTATCAGCACTTCGCTCTCCGCTTGAGCGATTTGGTCATGGAGAAAAGGGGATAAGCCTAACAGACAAGGCCAACGAAGAACACGGGAAGGAAGCGACAAACGGCACCGTCCTCGACAAGAACAGATGCAACTCCGGCGATCTTCAACATCGACCATCGGGCACAATGCTGGCATCGAGAAATAAATCGGAGTCCAACAACGTACTTCTTTTCCGATTTAATTCCTGCACATAACAAGTATTTTTCCAGGAAGTAAAGAGAAGGAGAAGATGCAAGAGGAATCAGCAAAAAAATAAAATAAAATTAGAAACACTCTTACGGCGGGCGCTCTTCTCCGAGACGATCAAGCATACCAATGTTTTGATATAATTGCTACAGAAAAGGTGTTTTCTTTACTGATTTCTATCCTGTACGCAACAAATACTATCGATTAAGTACCTTTGGCAATGGCCATGGCAGCGTGGAGGCCACAACGCAAGGCAAAACCATGGCTTTAGGCCTCGGCGAGGCTCCTCGGAAGCCTCGGCCCTCTGCCTAGCGCTCGGCCAAGAGGCGGCGCCCTCCGGCGTAACTTCCCGCGACTCGTCCGCACACCTGCGCGGCGTGGAGACTGGAGCGGACCTCCATCGCCGCACCGGCACGCAGCGCCCGAGCACTCTTGGTCAGCATCAAGGAGGCGACGAGACGCATGACGCCCTCCGGCGTGTCTGCTAGCAGACACGGCCACTCCCGCGGCATCAGGCCCTCAGCCACGGGCGCAACGTCTACGGCGGCAACGCTCTCGTAGCACGGCGACGCCCGCTACCAACCATGGCCGTCAACCTGGTCCTGCCCGACACGAAGGTGGCCACCCGCAACAGCGAGAGGCGCGCGGCGACTCCCGGCGTCGGCGGTCCTCGGCCCTGGGCCTCCCGGCGCGGTGCCCTTTGACCGGAGTTCCCGACCATCAATGGAGAAAAATTCCCCACAGGGAATAGTAACTATACGAACGGCGGTGGTTTGCCATGGTCAGAGTCACAAACAAGAGATAAGGATCGGGGATATCTTATCCTTTCGGCGTTTTGCATTTAGGCTCCTTCTAATTTTGTTACCCGTGGAAGGGCCCATATTTTCTCTATTATGCCATCAGGTCTCCCTAAATAGCATACAATATAATTATGCATTATTTGTATAAGCCTCATGTCTTCAGGTATTACATAAATTGCATCCATATGTATTGCCTCAGTAATACTATCGCATAAGAGTATTTTGCTTAAATTGCAGATATTATTCCTTTGAAATTTAAGACATCATCACTCGTTGTTGCAAATATTCCCTATGACATGTGATTTTAGTACAACAACTCAATTTTGTAATAGAATTTTGCTCATGCAAACATTGATACACATTCAAAAAAAAGGATTATAATGAGTCATACTTAATATGACTAGCCCAAATTTTATTTGTGAATCACAAGGTATTGATGGCATCTACTGCATAATTTGCAGATTATCCATCCCTACTGTGAGGTCTACGTCTTTTCATTTTGATAAGATGACTACCTTCAAGTGCTCTTCCAAATATTATTTTGACTATTCCAAATTTATTTGTGAATCACAAGGTATTTGATGGCATCTACTGTATATATTGCAGATTATCCATCACTACTGTGAGGTCTACGTCTTGCGATTTTGACAAGATGACTACCTTCAATGTGCTCTTCCAAATATTAATGAGACTACCCAAAATTTGTTTGAGAATCACAAGGTATTAGTGGCATCTACTGTGAAATTTTGCAGATTATCCACTACTACTGTGAGGTCTACATCATGTCATCCTGGCATATGACTACCTTCAAAGTGATTTTCTTAAATATAAAATAGCATAAGGTAATAGAGATATGAGCATCTACTGACAAAAGTCAGATTATGCATCCTATTACTGCGAGATCTACACCGCATTCGGTGACTATCTTCAAAGTGCTATCTATATAATTTGTGGTATACACATAAGACCCCAATAGCATCAGCTATATTTATAAAGTTTGCTCCTCAGAAGTATTTGTTGTTGTTCACTAAAATGGTTTACTCTCATAGTAAATATTATTTATGCGCAATCACTATATATACCGAAATGGTATTCTTGCGTTAATTCAAGCCTCACTCGGCTTGAATATGTCATAGTAAATTTCGCAAATATTTGCATATACTTGTGATTACCTTCTATTACATTAGTAAATACATGACAATGGAACCTATTTCACTATTTGTAATTATAATGTCGTCCATCCATCAAGATGGATACCATAATTTATAGCAAGTGTCTCAAACACTTTTGCAATGTCCACATCACATTATGGTTATACTTTCATAGTGACTAACCAATGTTAAACATGCAACATCTATGCTTTTGCGGTCACTCTAAAGTTGCAACATTCATATGCATTTTATGTGTCACCAACTTCACTTAGTTCTCCAACTAAGCATACAATGGATGAATATATATTTACCCTATTTTCCCCCTAAAAGAAACATGCTGCCGTGAGCACATCATGAATGGTCACCCATTCATTTTTGAAGACCTCAGGTCTATTGCATCTTATAATTCTGTCACTTAGTCAACTTCAAGTTGAGATCCCGTGGTCAAATATTTTTCATATGCGGATCTAGTTGAAAGGCTCTCAATACACTTAATATCCTTTTATGATGGTACTACCATTTTCCCTAATGAGGAACATGGAATTTCTTAAAATCATCTGATTCACCCAATGGGTGCTATACCATTATTTGAGATATTTGCTAGTACTGAGAATACTATGCAAGTGAGTGGTCACAAAAATGAACCACGAGTAATTCAAAGTAAAGTGTAGGCTAAAAGACAAAATTACTTATTCATAGGGAATATATCATTTTCAAATGATTACAACGACAACTCTCAAGTTTGTCTAATGTGTGGTGATAGAAATATCGTATCTACTATTACCAAACCCTCAACATATGGTCAAATCACACCACAAAATTGGGATAAATTTGAGAATTTGCAAACTTACTACTAGAAAATATTTTGGTAAATGATTGTTCTCAATTCTTCATCACAAGGAGAGAACCAAAAATCCAGTGCAATAAAATATGGTGAATTACTTTGCACAAATGATATGTTTGCATAATACATTTTCATTAATGTTGGAGACCTCATGGAATATCCTAATTATCCCAAAATTTCTTTCACTTTATACTCGTACTACTACAAGTAGTAAAATGTCCAATATCATATCCCTTGGATATAATATTTGATAAATTTGAATGTATGTTTCAATTCATACTCAATATTGTTGCGTACACAATAATTTTCGAAGTATTAATAAATTAAATTAGGCTTGATAGCCTTAGCCATCCTGTTTTGGAGATGATTAGAAAATTATTGACAATTCTATTGGTCACAACTTACCAAGTTGCATTTTTTCCTCAAATCATCAGATTTTATGTGCACCGCATGTGCCATAGGGAAATCAGTTTTAAGGCACTCTCACCTTAAAATTCTAAGCAGGCCACTTATTCTTCCTTGAACACATTCAAAATATATATGTGGGTTGCTTAACCATTATCTGGGGTAATTTAGATACTTCATGGTACTCATATACACATTCATAAAATGTTTTTAAGTGTGTCTCTTATCACACACAACCATGCATGATCTTACTAAAAAAACAATTGCTCAACTTATCAAAGTAAGAGCAAATTCTCCTGAAAAAAGGATGTATAAACCCATTCAAATGAACAATGTGTTGAACTGATTCAATGAGCATTTTTTTAAGCATTTAGTACTTTATGTACATACCCAGAATGGTTTAGCTGAATTTCTTATCAAAGAGAATTAAATGAATTACATGACCACTTTTAAAGAATTGTAAAGTTACCAGCCTATTGCTGGACACATACGACCTTACACACCGTAAGTATGATCTAAATCATACCAACTGCATATCATACTACTTTCCCCTTGTAGTTGCTACGTGGAAATCAACAAAGTATTTCTTATCTGCGATAATTCGGTTACATGCCGATATCACCACTCCAGCGTACATCAATGGGCACTCACGAAAATTTGGGATCTATGTGAGGAATAACAATTTATCCGTCAATCAAAATTATTCATAGCCCGTATGCTGATTGCATCAGCAATAAGGATAATTTCCGGCATTAGGGGGAGACAAGTACCACAAAGAATGCCGAGAAATAAATTAAAAATGTTATTGACATTCTATCCTTATATCCACGTACTCAAAGAATCTGAACTAAAAGTTTGAAGAATCATATATTTGCAACACATTGCAAATCTGCCACATACATTTATTGATAACAAGGTGTCACTAAATTATATATTCCTGCAGTAAAGTATCAGAAAGAGTGGAGGTACCTGATAAACCACTCTTCTCCCCAAATGAGAGCAAGAGGGGGAGAAAATCTGACAAGACGAGATATAAGTTCTCATATGCTTCCGCGGAAACAGAGGAAATCAAATCCTCAACCAGTAAATGTAATCCAACATCAAGTTGAAAGACACCTCACTGGATGCTCATCATCCAAAGCCCGACATAAATGTGCACAAATGTTTTGGTGTCGGGACATCGAAACACCTTGACTTCCTTGTTGTAGGAAATCACAAGGAGTTAAAAGGAATAGATACATTTCCACAAATTTTGCCGATTCCACCAGAATCATATAACATAAAAGACTACATTTGTCGACATATATTTCTTCTCAAATTGCTAAACCTTTTGGGCCCTGAACCAAAATCCATGGTAGAGTGCCTCTTGCACTCATATTGGTTCACATAAAAGGAAGCAAGTGATGAAGAATAGCACTCGCTCTACAAATGAGTGGTATTTACCGCAGTAATACCTACTACTCTTAAGTATGTTCCACATGGAATACTAAAAACTTCTCATTCATAGACAAAGTCAATGAGGTGGTGAGAAAGCGAGGCCTGTAGCAAATGGGTTCACGCAGAGACCCGACATCGATTACGATGTAACATACCCTTTGGGTATGAGTGGAATTATGTTTCGATACTAAATATCATTGGCGATAAAAATAATAATATTATCCATGCAGTTAATGGATGTAGTGACTACATAATCATATGGATCACTCATTTCGGATATCTATATTAAAGTCCCTGAAGGGCTTACAATTCCGAATCCAAAGACAAATCGCAACATGTTTTTGTGTAAAACTTCAAAGTCACTCTATGACTTGAAATAGTCGAAAATCATATGGTACTATTGACTAAATGAGTTCCTTCTTCAAAAGGATTACTCGAATAATGATGATTATTTACATGTTTAATTAAGGAATCAATTTGATTCCTTTCATCACCTAAGTGTATATTGATGACCTCATCATCAATGTCTATACAAGACCTAAACATACACAAAATCATCTCAACACGGAAAATTTGGATTCAACCAAATTTAGCTTAAGTTTACAACTTGAGTATTCTCTCAAGAATACATATCAGTCTACATATATCCAAAACATATATGAGAAGTTCAATGTGGATATATCATACCAACAGAAGGTATATGGTCGATATAAGAAATATTAACTTATATCTCAAGCTCACAATAAATCTTGGGAAATTCCATCAGGAAAATCAAAATATCACCATGATATATGAAATGATATTGGCTCTTTATTTGATCCCAACAATGCCATGTCAGCGACTGAATTCACTGGAATAGTCTTCTCATGGAAGTCATCTAAACAGACTTTACTGACTACTTCCACTAATCATTCTAGCATAATTGCTTTATTTAAAAGCATTGCCAAATATGCATGGCTCAGCAAAATGATTAACCACACTCAAAATCATGTGGTTGGGATTCGTCGGAATCACATAACTTGATTTGTCAAGATGCTACCACTTGTGTTACTCAAAAAACTACAGGTTACATGAAGAGCGATATCCTAAAGTACATTGCTCAAAAATTACTTATCCTCACGAATTATAGAAAGTGAGGAAACAATATGCAAACAACATACTTTGAAAATCCTTCATAATGTCATGATCATATCAATGGAATTTGTATTACACATTCTCCAGGTTTGCAAAGTTCAGGGGGAGTAATTTCCCAAATCTATAACCTATTAACAATCCTATGATTGCATATATTGTACTCTTTTTTCCCTTCATGAGTTTTCCCTAATGGTTTCTCATAAAGGTTTTTAACGAGACAATACAAACACAAGTGCCCGTATATGTCATATCATTTTCTCCTTATATTTTTCCCACTGGGTTTTAAAGGAGTTTTCAATGGCATATCAGATCGCACTCTTTTCCTTATGAGTTTTCTTTCAAAGTTTCTCATAATGGTTTTTAATGAGGCAAAATCATCTCAAAGATCATGTCATACTTTCTATTTTCCCTACCGAGGTTTTTAAAGAAAGTACTCAAGACATATTAATTGTTCTCTAAACTCACCAATGATATTTCCCCTTCTTCAAAGGTTTTTATCATATGAGTTATCAAGAGACAATAATCATTATATGTTGCATCATTTTCTCCTTATTATTTTTCCCACTGGGTTTAAAGGAGTTTTAGCAACATATCTGCACTATTCTCCTCATATTTTTCCCACAGGGTTTTTGGAGGAGACACTCAAGATTATTCAAAGAATTTGTCAAGATGATGGATGTACCCAAGAAGAGGCGTTGTACAAGGGGGAGTGTTAAGAATAGAATAGTTGCTTATTAATTAAGCTAATTAGGATTAAGTTAATTGTTAGATAGGTTGCTTGGTTCCCAAGCAACCATGTACTTTCTTGGCTCTCAAGGCAACTATGTAATTCCTTGGCTCTCAAGTAACTATGTGTTTACTTGACCGCCAAGCACTGTGTACTTCCGCCTGGGTATAAATACCCCACTTCTATCATCAATAAAGACTAATGGATCATTTTTCATTCAACTATCTTGTTCTTTACTTTTCACTCTAAACAGAATCGGTGTAATGTACAAGATAGTAGAGATACATAGTTAATAAAGGTATTTTGTTTATTTCTCTTTGATTGACTCAGTATATTTTACTCATGTTGAATCCATTCCCTTGAAAGAGAAACATATTCAAACCCCAGTTTGTGTGTTTTGTGTATTTTCTGGTTCCCAAAATGTCATCCGGACAATTTCAGCCAACACGTAAATAATTAAATAATCATACACACCCACCGAGTCATTTAGTTTTTATCTTGGTGAGTTATTGAATCTACCCACTTATTGTCCGTGGACAAATTTCCCAACAGATGACAAATTTGAGTTAGATTTATGGCATAATTTTATATGGAATAATGGGGTGAATGAATAAGCGAGTGCTCCATGTTTATATGCCAAGATGTCCTCTCACAAGGGGAGGTTTAGAGATTCGGCACATCTTTAGGTCCACGTGTATATAATTTTCTTATCATATATGTTTACCAGCATTTCAGCTTGAGTCTTTATCCATGGCTGAGGAATGGATGGTTATTGTTGTAAATATTTTTCACTCAATGATAGTATAAATTTACTCATATCTTCAACATTCCAATTTAGTACAAATTAGGCTCCATTTTGAGTTATGTTGGAACTTAACCAGAAATTATTTCTGAGTGGCCATCACCTGGATTAATAAAAACAGAAGCTTCTTCATATACTATCCAATAATTATTTGAATGGGAAATGAATTCCTCAAGATATTTCATGGAAGTGTGCATGTGGGCATCAGTTAAGATATCTGATATGAATGTTTATAGACCACGAGAAGCAAATTGTGTAATTCCATCCTTATTGCTAATGTAGCATAGATCATCAGATGTTCCCAAGCTTACTATAAGTGACTGGTTTACTTCACGACATGCAGCACTGACATTGATGATAATTCTAAAAAAGATGATAATTTTAAAAGGCAATTGGTAGCCTAAGTATGAATATGGCCTTTTTGATAAAAAAAAGCTACTTACATGTTTTGGATACCGTTCTACTACATAATGATATATTTTCTTTGAAAAGGAGGATGTACCCCTGGCCTCTGCATCTGGCCGCGTGCAGCCA
Organism: Secale cereale; assembly: GCA_902687465.1. Taxonomy (NCBI): domain Eukaryota; kingdom Viridiplantae; phylum Streptophyta; class Magnoliopsida; order Poales; family Poaceae; genus Secale; species Secale cereale. The sequence goes on from LR738712.1 coordinate 893,651,642, forward strand.
TTTTATTAATTATTCACAAAGCCCTTACAAGGTAATACATCAGTAAGCCGGAAGCCCCCGTCTTGAAAACACATGTTGCTACTCCTATCTTCGAGATGAAGGGGTGCCAAATGTCCGAGCATAGTACCAAACAGACATCGTACCAACACCTAACATCTGATGTTGGAGGCCAAGGGGAGGCGGATGCGAGGCGGAGGGGATCCGGCAACGTCCGCGGACGAGTTTACCTGACGAATATGAGATCTGTTAGGCGGCGGCGGCTCAATGCGCTCGAAAGTAGTGTGCATTGTTCAGCTACATATTGTGATACTACGTAAAACTTATATTGGGGGAACTTTTACCCACCAATAATTATTTGGAATACAGTCAAGCATTGCTGCCTTAGAAACCTCCATAGCAATCTCGTTATCAGCGACAACAAGATTTTTTTGAAGGAGGACGTACCCCGGTCTCTGCATCTAGATAATGCATGCAGCTATTTTATTAATTATTCATAAAAACCATACAAAGTAATACATTAGTACGCCTGAAGCCACCATCCAGGAAAAACATGTTGCTACTCAGATACCCTTGAAGAAGGGTGCCGAATGTCCGAGCCTAATACCAAACAGACATCACACCAAAGCCTAACATCTAACGCCTGATGCCGCAGCCTAGCAACATACCAGGACTGGGTCGCACATCGGTCCAGCGCACTCACAACGGGCATCACATGCGCACCCTACATGGCCCAACACCACCGTCTTCCATCGGTCCATCTTCAGAGCAGAAACTGACGCATTGACTGTGCCAGCCCTATTTGCCATCGGCGCCAGACAACGTCCTCTTCCTGCGCGAGTCCATCCCCGCACGTCGGACTCCGAATCTGCACTACGCAATGCCGCCGAGATCCATCGAAGCACCGCTCCACCGAAGCTGCGGTCCAATGGTTCCTCGAGCTCATCTACACCTCCAAGAACGACGCCCCCAGGGGGAAATGACACAAGATCGCCCCCTTCTTCCGATCTACGGGTCTAGGGTTTCCCCCGGAGGTAGCAGATGTTGGCGTAGAACTTCTCCACGACGATGCCTCCAAGAAGGAAACAACACAGAAGAGCGCCGCCATCGCCGGCCTTGGCATCTAGCCGAGAGCATGTTTTCATCCAGATCTGTTCGGAGAACTCGATCTAGCTTTTTGTGAACGAATCACCACCTTCTATGGCAGGGACCAGACCAAAAGGAAGCCGCCGCCGCAGCCTGACCGGCCACGGTACTACCACGGTGCCAGAGCAGCCAGTTATGTTAGGCCGACCGCGCCAGCCTGCCGCCGCGCACCAGATCCACTGGCCCTCCTAAGCCCATCTGGGCCCGGTGAGATCCGAGATTCCAGATCAGCCCAGGGGAGCCTCCGCTGGGGGAGGCCACGCCGCCGATGTCGCCGCCACCACATCCACTGCCAGTATCCCACCGCACCACGGCGCCGAATCACCGGAGTGGCCATGTCGCCGCCGCAAGAGGAAGATGCCACCGAACGGCGCCGTCACAGTCCACAGCTCGTGCTTTGCCGGCATGAACTCCATCGTTGTAGTATTGATCATTAGGCGCTTTTCTAATTTAAAAGCCAGACGTACATGCGTCCTGCGTAAGCAACGTGACGTACATGCATGGAATCCTTATCTGCGCATCTGACTTTGTTACGCCTGCCATGCATGTTACTCCCTTCGTCCGAAAATACTTGTCATCAAAATGAATAAAAGGAGATGTATCTAGATGTATTTTAGTTCTAGATACATCCCTTTTTATCCATTTTGATGACAAGTATTTCCGGACGGAGGGAGTACTTGATTGTTTTGTTTTTTGGAGGGTTACTTGTTGCTTTCATATTGCCTATAAAAGCAACACAACCAAGCTGAGCATGAACGGCATCCAATCACCACCAAACACACTAGCATTACCATCAAAATCAAAATGACTGGCCACACGCTCAGTTTCTCCACTTGTAGATGTTTTTTGTTAGCGCTATGTGTGCTCCTTGCCATGAGCTGCCTGATGCTAGCCGGCTGCTCTTCGGAGTCGTTGCCGACAAGTGATGATGAGCACTCTGGCAACCACCATGATCCGATGATGGAGCGTTTCCAAGCGTGGATGACGGTGCAGAACAAATCCTACTCCACGGCCGCTGAGAAGGTTCGTCGGTTCGGGCTATACAGGAAGAACATCAGGTACATAGAGGCTGTGAATGCCAGGGCGGCCACCTCTGGGCTCACTTACGAGCTTGGGGAGGGTCCCTTCACCGCCATGTCAAATCAAGAGTTCATGGCGCTTTATACCAGCCAGATTCCGGAGGGTGAGCATGGAGAAGATGGTGAGCAAGATGAGCAGATTATCTCCACCCATGCTGGGCCTGTGGGTCACGCTGGCACAAATACCGTGTACGCCAACTTCTCAGTGAGCGCGCCAAGGAGCATGGACTGGAGGAAAAGAGGCGCCGTCACCCCCGTAAAAGACCAACGGCATTGCGGTACACACAACATCTCTTGTTAATATTTTTCCACCACTAGCTATTTACAATATACCATGTCAATTATTATGTTAAGCATTGATATACAATTGCAGGAAGTTGCTGGGCATTCACCGCGGTGGCTACTATTGAAGGCATACACAAGATAAAGAGAGGGATTCTGGTGTCTCTGTCGGAGCAACAACTGGTAGACTGTGACCGAGTTGATGACCACGGTTGCAATGGCGGCCTACCTAGCAAAGCCTTCCAGTGGATAAAAAAAAATGGAGGGATCACCGCCGCATCTTCCTATAGATACAAGGCAGCCATGGGTAGTTGCTTGACCAATCGTAAGCCGGCAGCAAAGATCACTGGCTTGATGCGAGTCAAGAGCAACAGCGAGGTGTCGCTGATGAGCGCTGTGGCGGTCCAACCGGTAGCTGTTGGGATCTCAGTACATGGCAGAGACTTCCCCCACTACAAGCGGGGTACCTACAACGGGCCATGTGGTGGCAGTCTCAACCATGCCGTCACCGTTGTAGGTTATGGGCAACAGAAACAAAATGGGGCCAAGTACTGGATCGTGAAGAATTCCTGGGGGACAACATGGGGTGAAAAAGGCTACATTCGAATGAAGAGGGGAACAAAAAATCCATCGGGGCAGTGTGGCATTGCTACGAGCCCAGTCTATCCTCTGATGGAAGGTGGAAGATCGACTGATTAAGGCGCGCTTCCTTTATATTCAGATCCATCCATTTTAATTTGCCCAATTTCGTAATTCCTGCCTGCGTGTGCACAGTCCCTACGTACTCTGCATGCGCCAATAGGCGTGCACTCCCTTTCAAAAATAAGGATCTGTACTTATTAAGTTTGTAATATCTGTGTCATCAAAAAAAAAAATTTGTAACTTCTGTTGATTTTGTTTGATGGCAAGGTGTCAACATCTTTCTAGCGACACCATGTGCAGCACGTCATTTCATTTGCTTAGTACATCTACTAAAATGATGATATGACGGAAAAAATTTGATATGTCGGAAAGGTGTTGCTACGCTCGAGTACACCCACGCACGTTATCCAGTCCGTCGGTTTCCCGAGAGACGTGTGCCACAGGCTGTCACAGTGCAGGTCATTTGCAGCCTGGGCGGCTGTTATGTAGGTCCATTAGATTTTCTTAGTCCTTGTGTACTAGGGATGCAGTGCAAGGCAGTAGCCGATGGGGAGGGCGGTGCTGCCAGAGGTTGACACCTTGCCACCGCCGTCTCCTCAGTTAGGTTTGGTGAGGCACACTGTGAGAGGGTCGGAAGAGCAAGGGGCGCAGGCACGGTGGACGACGTTGCAATTAATGGATGGTGGCATCACACTGACGTGCGGCGCAAAGGTGGATGATTTCCGCCGCCGTCCTGCAATGGCGTGCCGGTAACGAGGAACATACTAGGGCTACTTTTTTTGAAGGCTACATGCTAGGCCTACTAAACGAAAGCTTTCCCCTCGTGGCGGCCCATAGTGGGTGTTGGCCCAGTTCATAAGAAGATGCCCAGATTGGTCTGTGGAGCAGCAGCCTAGTCACGTGGGCCTGCTAGCTGGCGCGAAGTTACGCAGTGGGAAGCCGGGCTAGTGGTGCGGAAGGTCCCAGGAGATCTAGTCCGCCCATTGGTGTAATAGAACGGCTTAAGACACCTAATCACTGTGCGAGGCCGTAGTTAGCTCCATTTTACTGTTTAGTAATGTCAGAATTAACTACTTTAACTAGTTATGAAGAGTCTGGGTTTGTCTCATCAAGGTTTATATCCCGTTGATGTTACATTTTAAGTTAATAAATGCGCCATTTATCAGAAAAAATCATCTTTGAGTCTCATGGATACTTTGTGCTTAGTGGAAACTTGATTTGTGTTTGTGGTGGGCATGCAACATCTAGTGGACAGAGTAGAGCAAGTGTATATGTCAGAATTAACTACTTTAATATCAAGCAGTCGAGCAAGTGTTGGTTGTTATTTTGTCAGAACAGTTTTATATAATCAACGGGAACTCAGGATTCAAACTTGGTAGTCTTGCATGAGCATCACTTTCCATGTACTGTTCCACTGTTTATTAGAGCCAACTTGCTTCTTAGTTTTAAACAACTTGTACTCTTGGACAGTCAGTTGCATAGGAATATAATTTGATTGCTGGATCTCCACATTTTTTCCCAACGTCCCAACATTAGCTAGGGAGACACCATATGAGCCTAAGTTATTTTTGTGTATTAATTGCATATGATGTGAATGATGCTTTTGTAAAAACTTACATCTACTCCACCGCAAAGCAAAGTTCAGACGATGAACCTCCTCTAACGTTCCTTGCTCAATGTTTGTCCATATGAATATAATACACGTTTGAGCAACCTGGATCAATCGACGTTCGGAAATAACCAGCTAGATGTTGGCCAGACGATCGATGAGACAGAACATGGCGAGCAGATTCCTCGGATCACTCGTCGGAGTATCTGTTTCCTAAAGACCTACCTGGATCCATTCAAGTCTTTGATCGACATGGCCGAGCTGGAGACACTGGACAAGATTTTCAGATAAAACTTGCTTCTTTCATTAGCAATATATACCCATCCGTCTTAAATCACATTGGGAGAATAATAGAACTCTGGCGATCATCAGGTAAATCATGTATACTTGTACACCATTTTGAACAGAAAAAGGAAATAAACTTGACACCAGACAATTAGGGACATCTTGTTTGAGATTCATGAAGATGACTTTGTTAGTACAGACCAATAGGAGCTCATTCATAGAATGCCGTCAACTATGCCACGTATCAACAACGTGCATCCAATTGGCCGAGTCATGTAATCTTGGATCGATGGAGGTCCCCAGAGATGCTCACAGACAACTAGCTAGCTGTTGGCCAGAGGATCAATGAGATAATCTTGGATCGATGGAGGTCCCCAGAGATGCTCACAGACAACTAGCTAGCTGTTGGCCAGAGGATCAATGAGACCATCACGTTAACCACACATGGCTCTCCCAGATTCCTCGGATCGATTGGGCGGAGTAGCTGTTCGATTAAGACCTCGATCGATTCAAGTCTTTGATTGACCTGGCCGAGCTCGAGACACCAAATCAGATTCTGAGATATAACTAGCTTGTTTACTTAGCAACACTTCATCCGCATAAAATAACATTATGAGATTAATTAAACTTGATGATCATCAGAGTTTTTGCTCTGGAGTTTATTTCCATTCTCTATTTATTACCTGATGATCATCAGAGTTTGATTAATCTCACAATGTCCCTATAAATATAGTACGTGTCCAGTAGCTTTGTTTCTCAAAGACTTAGATCAATCGAGGTCTTCAGTTAACTAGCTACTCAAAATCTGATACTTCGTCTACAGCTGGGCCGTGTCTGTGAAGACTAGGATCGTTCTAGGTCAGTCTTGATGAAATTAAGTCCCACTCCGCAGATCAATCCGAGGAATCTGCGTGCTAACATGTACGGCTAACGTGATCCATGGCCGCATCGATGGATCGGACTGACAACAGCTAGCTAGTTGTTCATGACTCTCTCTCTCTCAGGACCTCCATGAAACCAAGTTGACCTTCTCGGCTTGGACAACTGATGAAGCACTTGAGAGGAAGTAACGTATGTGATTCCAGTAGATTCCTTCGGCACATGTTAACGAAGCTACCTAGCAAAGCTGTGTACATGCATGCTTGGGTGCATGGGGCTCGACTCGTCAGTTCATACTGTTGATTTTTTTTTGAAAGAAGTACATCGAATTTTAAAAAAGTTCATCGAAATTCTAGAAAAAGTTCATCGGAATAAAACAAGTTCATCGATTATGGAAAAAGTGCATAAACTTTGAATTTTTTTTCATAAAATTGGATAAAGCAAAGTTCACGCATTTCCGGAAAACAAAGTTCAGTTAGTCCAAGTACACACTGCGCATCTTGTCGTTTCATATTCTAATCTCCGATCCGAGGAATCATGTATATGGACAAGTTGTCTGACATGTCAGGATAATCAGAAAAGTTAATTATGATACCCTAGGATTAGATTCTTCAACTACTTCGTACATCAAGAGTGTCCATGAAGTTAGCATGTGAGATATCTAAGTACCTGATTAATGAGACTCGTACAACCTCCATTTAAGTCTTCTCTCCAGTCTGTAACTACATGATTGAATCGGTATAATGTACTCCCTCCGTCCCGAAATTCATGTCGCGGGCGCTATACAGTGTACATTTTGCAAAAAACGCCTCACAATTGCAAAACAGTAGCAAGCACATCCTTGACTCCTCCTGCTTCCTCTGTCCGCCGCCCGTGTGTCGCCGGGGGCCAGGGGCCGGCGCCGCGGGATTCCGCCGCCGTGCTGGAGATTCCTGCACTCGCGGCCCACCCGCAACCGCGCACCGCCGTCCACCAGCCACCAGCTGCCCGCCGATTCCGCCGCCCAACGCCGCGACTACCAGGCGAGCTGGTCCTCGATCCGCCGCGACCACCTGCCGGCGACCACCTGCGTGATAATGCTGCCCACCTGCGCGACCAGCCACTGCGGCGCCGCCAACCTCCACAGTACGGCCGTGATACTTCCCCGTGCCCCGTCTCTGCTGCTGGGAGACTCCGATCGCCGGCCCCGTCTCTGCTGCTGGGAGATTCCAATCGCCGGCCCAGTCTCTCCTTCCCCTCCGGCTCCTTCCTCGTCGACTGTGCTGCCCCTGCTGCTGCTTAAACCAAACGAACTCTGCTGCTGCTTCGAATTGTCATGCTTCGACCAAAATTCAGTGAAATTGCCCGGCCTCTGCTGCTGCTGCTAGGTAGGTAGTCCTGCGAAATTGGTAATGTCAGTTTGGAAACATTCAATCATGTTAATTATGGAAACATTCAATCATGTTAATTATGGAAACATTAGATCAGCAAATGGGATTTTGTTACATTTGGAAACATTCAATCATGTTAATTATGGAAACATAAGATCAGGAAATAGATTTTGTTAATTTTGGAAACAATTCAATCATGCTAACTTTGGAAACATTCAACCAGACAAGATTTTGGCAACTGGAATTACTACGGCATGGATTATGGACTCTCACCTGGTCATCATTTGTGTTCAGGTTCTAAAAATATTCAATCAGACAGTTTGACTTGTGGATGTACTTTGCAATTTAAATATGTTCAGGTTGTAAAAATGTGACAGCAGTATAACATCAAGCAAACTCTTGCAAATTTTCAGTTTCGACAGTGTCAAAGCATATAGTAGTTTTGACAGTAATTTTGATAATTCAAGCAAATTAATTTTTACAACCTAATAATTTTGATAATTTCAAACAAAGAGTTGGGGCATGCCTGTTTGAAAAACTACTCTCAAAAAATGACCTGTAATTTTGTCATTTACTCCAAATCACCAAGAAAAGATACGACACCCATATGTCCAAAGCATGAATCACAACAAGAAACTCTAAAGTTGAATAATGTGAAGTGAATTAGCTAAAGAAGGACCAAGCATGTTGTGTGTTGTATGTCAGGTTTCGGTTAATCTTTCGTATGAACTAAAGAAGTGAATGATGTAAACAGAGCTTGATGCCCAGGTTTCGGGTTTCAGGATGTAGAAAGTTTACTTATCATAGTTATTGATGCTAATTATGAACGCAAATTTCTGTACAATTTTGACAGTTATGAAAGCAAACTTACCCTGTCTTATGAAAGCAAATTTCAGTGCTTCTTCCTTTTACTTCTTGTGTTCAATCTAAAGGTCCTTGCATCAACCTTGTCTTCTTTTCTCCATGAGTTTCCCTAGCCATCAATCTTTCTGCTCTCTATAGTATGGTGAACAACTCCCATTTTCCTAGCATTTAAAAAGAAAATGATCAGCTAATCTAGTTTGTGATGTGACAAATGGAGGGGCATTAACCTGCACCTGTCTGACGATGCACTTTTTGGGGTTCACATATCATACAAGTTCAGAGATAAAAACAAGATCTCCTAACAATCTGCTCTAGGATAAAAATATAACTCTATTTAGAGTTAGCTTTCTTCCTAACAAAGTTACTGCTCCTAAATATGGACAAACACTTTTTTTTATTTACACAGGATCTCACAGTGAAGGACAATATGGGGTACTCCTACTCCTACTGTATTTGCAGCTACTCCTATTCCTTCTTCTACTCTAGCTGCAGTAAGCAATATCACCAACCAAACAATATCTGCAGTAGTATCTCAACAAGCAGTACTCACTGCTATGGATGCGGCCATGGATGCATCAAACAAGTTTTAAAAACAAATTAAAATGATGCTGCTATTCAAAATTAAATGGAAAAAGCTCAAGATAATTAAACATGACTACTTTCACATGACATATTACTCCTGTACAGTACTGTGCCAATTTTAAGTGCAGACTAATTCTATAAGTGCACGCTAATTCTAGAACTGCAGACTTTTAGTTTTGAGATTATACAGCAGGAACATTCAGTCTCTAATTCAGATGTTTAGTGCATTTGAAAATGCAGCAATTCAGGAATCACCTGAATCAATTCAGACCACTGCCGAGGATGTCCTTGAACTGCCACTACTTCCACCTGAAGATGTTGCCACTCCTTCAAAGCACAAACTTTCAGACCAGAGCATGCAACAATCCAACAGAAGATTTTGCCACTCCTTAAACTGCCACCACACACGCCCAATCGTCGGCCTTGAACGAAGCCGGCTTGTTCCTCACATCAAACTCTTGTAGAAATCAAAGAAGATGAAGAAATTGGGTGGACATGGCCCGACCAATCCAAGAAGATAAAGAAGAAATTGCAATGGGCGCAGTAGATCGAAGGGAGGAGAAGTGGAAAAAGGAGACCTTTGACTCCGGCGGGCTCCTTGGTGAGCTCCACCTGCCTCTTTGCGATCCGCCGAGCAGCCGCCGCGCAAGGAGTGTGAGAAAGGATGGCGCCCCGCCGCCGTGCCCCTCCGCTGCGCAAGGAGTACACACCAAGTTTTTGGTTACCGAATGAGGCAATTTTACCGAGGGGGACGGATAAACGTGGTTACCACGGTTACCAGAAAATATCGAGAAATACCGAGAATATTTCGAACGAAATTTATAGTTGAATTTTGAATTCAAATAAATGAATGAACGAACATTCGAACCAGAGACCTGTCAAAACAGAAACTAGGTTGCTACGAACATGTTAGAATCAACTCTCATGGCATTAATTAGATCCTACGCACTTTGCTTCAAATGGAGCGTTTAAATTCAAAAATTTCAAAAAATGGTATTTTTTGCTCGGTATGAGGATTTATCGAGGGGCACGGAAATATGCGGTAATCATGGGAAATCTTGAAATTTCGACCGGTAACCAAAACCTTGGTACACACATGGCCGTCGGACAGGAGCAGCGGAAGGATCGACCAAAAAAAATGCATGCTTCACGTTGGGGAACGAGGTGGGGAACGAGGCGTCGTGGGGCATGGGGCGAGAGGGGTGGTGGCAGCGGGGGCGGCGTGGGGCGGGATGGGTGGTGGTGGAGAGGGGCGGCGGGGCGGAATTGGGTGGCAAGACGACGCCCGTCGTCGGGAGGGGTGGTGGTGGAGAGGGGCGGAGAGAGCGAGGAAGAAGAGGGTCCTCGGGTTCGGTCGGGAAAAAGCGGAGGACTAAATTGCAAATATCCACTTGCGACAAGAATTACGGGACGGAGGGAGTATAAGTTTGCTTCCAAAACAACATTTTTAAAATATTTAACAGGTAAAATTAACATCATATTTGGATTCTACACATTTTTTTAATTAAATTTCATATACAATATGTTAAAATCGAAGTTACGGTTTAAAAGATACGTATATTTTAGAAAATCATGTGTTTGACTTAAATATATTCCAAAATAATATTTATAAATACTTAACAGGTAAAAATAATCTCATATTCATATTCTACATGTTTTTCTAATCAAATTTCATATATAACATGTTCAAATCGAAGTTACGGTTTAAAAGATATGGATGATTTGAATAAGTATTTATTTGACTTAAATATGATCCGCGGATGAATTACTTACAACATCAGGGGTTTTTTTCACTAAATGTAAAATAACGGTTCAGGAGTGACTTAAATCTGGACTGCGGGTTGATTTGATGAAAACACAGGGACTTTTGTGTAAAATACGAAAAAAGGATTCGTTTTAACTTAAAATAGGACTGCGGGTTGATTTCTCAGAAGTAGAGGGTCTTTTCAGAAAAATGCCATGACGAACGGGAAGAAACCCAATTTTCTTTATTAGGTAAAGACTAGCAAAAGAGCCCGTGCGTTGCAACGGGAGAGAAAAAAAGTTACGCGCCAGCCAAATAAGTATGACTCAGTACCGCAAATTATAAGCGTCGTCGATTTTCACACGGTGGCTCACCATGTTTCCACTTATCTTTCTTCCCACCCTCGTTGATGATGTACGCGATGTCCATGTGATCGCAATGCATTTGACGTGGTAAATCCCAAGGCAATGAGCTTGCCACTTCATGGCACACTTATCATTGTGCCGCGCAAGAGAGGCGACGCTGGGGATCGAACCCTGGTCTGCGCAGTGGAGAAGATACGCATCAACCACTGAGCCGATAGTTCGTCTGTGATATTAGCGTGGTACTGAATTTATAAATGAACTGTGTGATATTAGCGTGGTACTGAATTTATAAATGAACTGTGCACGACGAAGACTTAAAAAAATCGAATCGTTTTCTGGACTTATGGATGGCATAGCGGGTAATTTATAGCAACTTCGGGGGTATTTTTTTGACGGAGGACAGAAACCCAATTCTCTTTATTATTGGAGACTCTTTTCTTTAAAGGAAGCAAATAGAAATAATAATGGAAACAATATTTGCTTCCTTCCGAAGAGGAGAGCCTGCCAACAACAAGAGCTTAAATTGAGAGCTAATCTCGTGAAAGACGTGGAAGAATTAGATGACGTGATTTATGAAAGCAGTTGTGGAAAGAAATCGCCATTAGTGTCTATCCAAACAAACTTTCTGTTCGGGTAGCACATCGGCCGTCAATTCTATTTTAATTGGATGGTGTAGGACTAGTCTGATGGAAGCATATTGTTAGTAGTCTGATGTCTAGTGATGTCCGGTACTTGGGATGTTTGGTTCTAGGCCTAGCATTGCGAGCTTTGCCATACATTTTTGTCAATCTTGCCACACTTTTTGTGTGTATGCCATGTGGAGTCTAAGTGTGGTTTGCTTAAGGTGTGGCTTGAACCAAACACTCACCTAACTTGATCAAACTTGCCTAACTTTAAAATCGCCGCCCGGAGCCGAACAGGCGATATATTCGGCCCGAGAGTGGCCGGTTCCCCAGCCGCCGCTCCCATGCTACGTTTTTTAAAACGATTTTCGGCCAAAGACGACACAAATTCGGCTAAATTTTTGGCTTTCCATAGTTTTTTTACATACCGAAAACATAATTTAAAACAAAATAAAAAAAAACTACTAGGACTACTGCCTCGCCGCCCCGCATCCGTCGTCCGCCACACGCCGCCTACCGGCCGAAGAGCTTGCCGAATGCGTTGTACTCGTCGTCCTCCTCCTCCTTCTTCACGCCGTCGCCGCTCCTGTTGCACCCCCGCCATGGGTCGCCTTGGTGGACGCGTTTGGCCGGCGGCCGGACCTCGTCATTGTTGTCCTTGAGGACGATGCCGCTGCCCTCTTCCCGGCTGTGATGTCGAGCGGCGATCTCCCCGAGGGCGCGATGCTGGTGCTCCATCTCCATCCAGATGTACTCCTCGCGCGCCCACTTGAGGCCGGCCTCGTCGTCGGAGGCCGTGTCCTCGTGTTCTCTCTTCATGGCGACGAGGCCCAGCTCCCTCTTTGGCTTGAAGTGGCGAGAGGAAGGAGTAGAAGAGGCACGGCTGCCCTCGTGATGACGAGGGCGCCGCCGCGGGTGCGCCGACCGAGTGGCGTTTCCACTGGCTCGGCCTTGACGCTGGCAAGCGCCGGCGAACCGGAGGAGCGAGAGGAAGAGGAGTACCCGACCGCCATGCACGTCGGCAGCCAATGGCCGCCACTCCGACGGGGATAAAGGGCATGGGCCGCCGGGTACTTGAGTAGCTGCTCGTTGCCACCCTCGAGGTGTGCGAGCACGAAGTGGAGCATGCGCACAGTGTCGGTGTCAAAACCGGCAGATCTCGGGTAGGGTGTCGCGAACTGTGCGTCTAAAGATCGAAGGTAACAGGAGGCAGGGGACACTTTGTTTACCCAGGTTCGGGCCCTCTTGATGGAGGTAATACCCTACTTCCTGCTTGTTTGACTTTGATGAGTATATGGGTTACAAGAGTTGATCTACCTCGAGATCGAGATGACTAAACACTAGATGTCTAGTCTGTATGATTATGAATGCCTCTACGGACTAAACCTTCCGGTTTATATAGACACCGGAGGGGCTAGGGTTGTACAGAGTCGGTTCACACAGAAAGGAATCTTCATATGCCTCACGCCATGCTTGCCTTCCACACCAAGGAGAGTCCCATCCGGACACGGGGGGAAGTCTTCCATCTTATATCTTCACGGCCCATTTGTCCGGCCCACGTTACGTAGCCTGGTCGCCCGAGGACCCCGTAGTCCAGGACTCCCTCAGTAGCCCCTGAACCAGGCATCAATGACGATGTGTCCGGCGCGCAGATTGTCTTCGGCATTTCAAGGCGGGTTCCTCCTCCGAATACATCAGGATAGCTGATCAACATTTAGCTATCTCCGGCTCTGTTTAAATAATTACAACCCACTACCACAAGGGTATTACACTTAGTTAAAAAACATAATATGTCTTTACTGACAGCTTTTGCAGGCGAGACGTCAAGTCTGGCCCTTCTATCATTTCGAATCGTTTTTCAACTTTCCGTTTCACATTTCGAGACGCAGCCTCCGGTGACACGTCTTGTCAAAACAGATATCATGTCCCCTTATCACGGGATTTTTGAAGGAAATATGCCCTAGAGGCAATAATAAAGTTGTTATTTATATTTCCTTATATTCATGCTAGAATTGTATTAACCGGAAACTTAGTACATGTGTGAATACATAGACAAAACAGAGTGTCCCTAGTATGCCTCTACAAGACTAGCTCATTGATCAAAGATGGTTATGTTCCCTAACCATAGACATGAGTTGTCATTTGATCAACGGGATCACATCATTAGGAGAATGATGTGATGGACAAGCACTAGTAGAAAACAGGGCATTGGTCCATCCCATTAGCCCCGGTTCAATCTAGAACCGGGACCAATGGGGGTACTGGACCCGGTTCGTTAGCCCAGGGGGCCGGCCGGGCCACGTGGGCCATTGGTCCCGGTTCGTCTGGACCTATTGGTCCCGGTTGGAGCTAAAAACCGGGACCAATGGCTCTTGCTCCTGGCCCACCACTATTAGTCCCGGTTTGTTTTATGAACCGGGACCAAAGGCACCCCTTTAGCCCCGGTTTGTAGAACCAACCGGGACCAGTGAGTTGCCTATATAAACCCCCTCACTCAAGAGCAGAGCTCACTGCTCTGTTTTTTTTCTGGCCGAGAGGGAGAGGGGTTAGTGGTGCTCTAGCTCACCTCCTATGCACACAACGTGTTCGGTGGAATGCCCGAGCCACACTAGTTAAGCTTTTCTCCTCTCGAAGCTCTATTTTCTCCGAGATTTGTCTAGGTTTAGCGGTCCGTCACGTCCCGTCCCCGTCTTCGCCGCCGTCGATCGCCCCCGCCGATCTCGTCACCGGCACCACCGTGGTGAGCCTCTTGTTATGTCCATGCTTTTCTTACTTTTATTATTGCTTTAGATAGATATTTGTCTAATTTTCTTACGTTTATTATTGCTTGTTATTATATAGTGCGATGGTTTTGATATCCGCCCACGTGGGCCCTCGTCCGGTCTACGATTCGGATGTGGTATATTATCTTTAATTTATAACTATTTGTTTTAGTGCTTATGATAGTTATGCCGACTAACCTGATATGCATAGATGTTTTATTATGTCTAGGAGGTAGTTGAACCGGAAATTCCAACCGACCCTCTTGTGGAGAGGTTAAATTTAGTTGAAGAGGAAAACATTTCGTTAAAGAAAAAATTGGAAAAAATGGAGGAGGAGAAGATGGAATTGGAGTTGCATGTTGCGGAAGTTATCGATGATCACAAGATCAAGATGGACCCTATTGTCGAGAGGTTAAATTTAGTTGAAGAAGAAAACAAATTCTTGAAGGAAAAAATAAAAAAAATTGTGGACGAGAAGATGATATTGGAGTTGCATGTTGCGGATGTCGTCGATGATCACAAGATCAAGATGGATGCAATGCGGTTGAAGATTAAAAAGATTAGAAAATATGCCATTAATACTGAGGCTTGGTATCATTATGCCGTTGGATCAATTGTTACCTTGGTTGCGATTATGATAGCATTTGTTTTCGCGTTGAAATGTTTTACATAGTTTCGATGTGTATGGAGAGCTATATGTTGTTAGATGAGAACTATATATGTATGTACTTTGGTTTTAATGTGATGATGAACTTTTATCCATTTGGTCACTTAATTATCTATTTATGATGTTCTGTAATGGTTTTTGACACACTTAATTATATATAAATGCACGCAGATGAACCGCCAATGGATGTACGGTGACAGACACACCTCCGAGTACATTAAGGGCGTGCGTGAGTTTCTAAATGCGGCTGAGGCAAACAAGCAGAATGGTTTTATGTGTTGTCCATGCACTAAATGTGTGAATACGATGTCTTACTCTAACCGAAAAATCCTTCACTCCCACCTGCTTTACAAGGGTTTCATGCCACACTATAATGTTTGGACGAGGCACGGAGAAATAGGGGTTATGATGGAAGACGGCGAAGAAGAAGAGTACGATGACAACTATGTGCCCCCTGAATACGGTGATGCTGCAATGGGGGGAGCTGGTGAAGATCAAGAGGAACCAGACGATGTGCCCAATGATGCTGCAACGGGTGAAGCTGCTGAAGATCAAGAGGAACCAAATGATGATCTTCGCCGGGTCATTGTCGATGCAAGGACACAATGCGAAAGTCAAAAGGAGAAGCTGAAGTTTGATCGCATGTTAGAGGATCACAAAAAAGGGTTGTACCCCAATTGCGAAGATGGCAACACAAAGCTCGGTACCGTACTGGAATTGCTGCAGTGGAAGGCAGAGAATGCTGTGGCTGACAAAGGATTGGAGGTGCAGAAGATACATGCATGCCCTAATGACTGCATCCTCTACCGCGGTGCATACAACGATCTGAACGCATGCCCGGTATGCGGTGCATTGCGGTATAAGATCAGACGAGATGACCCTGGTGATGTTGATGGCGAGCCCGCCAGGAAGAGGGTTCCTGCGAAGGTGATGTGGTATGCTCCTATAATACCACGGTTGAAACGTTTGTTTAGAAACAGAGAGCATGCCAAGTTGATGCGATGGCACAGTGAGGACCGTAAGAAAGACGGGAAGTTGAGAGCACCCGCTGACGGGTCGCAATGGAGAAAAATCGAGAGAAAGTACTGGGAGGAGTTTGCAAAGGACGCAAGGAACGTATGGTTTGCTCTAAGCGCGGATGGCATTAATCCTTTCGGGGAGCAGAGCAGCAATCACAGCACCTGGCCCGTAACTCTATGTGTGTATAACCTTCCTCCTTGGATGTGCATGAAGCGGAAGTTCATTATGATGCCAGTTCTCATCCAAGGCCCTAAGCAACCCGGCAACGACATTGATGTGTACCTAAGGCCATTAGTTGAAGAACTTTTACAGCTGTGGAATGGAAACGGTGTACGTGCGTGGGATGAGCACAAACAGGAGGAATTTGACCTAAAGGCGTTGCTGTTCGTGACCATCAACGATTGGCCCGCTCTCAGTAACCTTTCAGGACAGACAAACAAAGGATACCATGCATGCACGCACTGTTTAGATGACACTGAAAGTATATACCTGGACAAGTGCAAGAAGAATGTGTACCTGGGCCATCGTCGATTTCTTCCGACCAACCATCAATGTCGAAAGAAAGGCAAGCATTTCAAAGGCGAGGCAGATCACCGGAAGAAGCCCGCCATGCGTACAGGTGATCACGTACTTGCTATGGTCAATGATTTACATGTAATCTTCGGAAAGGGCCCCGGCGCACTAGCTGTTCCGAATGACGATG
Organism: Secale cereale; assembly: GCA_902687465.1. NCBI lineage: Eukaryota > Viridiplantae > Streptophyta > Magnoliopsida > Poales > Poaceae > Secale > Secale cereale. Next base: position 893,668,261 of record LR738712.1, read on the forward strand.
AGGGACACGCACCCATGTGGAAGAAGAAATCTATATTTTGGGACCTACCCTACTGGAAAGACCTAGAGGTCCGCTCTTCAATCGACGTGATGCACGTGACGAAGAACCTTTGCGTGAACCTGCTAGGCTTCTTGGGCGTGTATGGAAAGACAAAAGATACAGCTGAGGCACGGGAGGACCTGCAACGTTTGCACGAAAAAGACGGCATCCCTCCGAAGCAGTATGAAGGTCCTGCCAGCTATGCTCTTACGAAAGAAGAGAAAGAAATCTTCTTTGAATGCCTTCTCAGTATGAAGGTCCCGACTGGCTTCTCGTCGAATATAAAGGGAATAATAAATATGGCAGAGAAAAAGTTCCAGAACCTAAAGTCTCATGACTGCCATGTGATTATGACGCAACTGCTTCCGGTTGCATTGAGGGGGCTTCTACCGGAAAACGTCCGATTAGCCATTGTGAAACTATGTGCATTCCTCAATGCAATCTCTCAGAAGGTGATCGATCCACTAATCGTACCAAGGCTAATGAGTGATGTGGCGCAATGTCTTGTCAGTTTCGAGCTTGTGTTCCCACCATCCTTCTTCAATATCATGACACACGTCCTAGTTCATCTAGTCGACGAGATTGTCATTCTGGGGCCCGTATTTCTACACAATATGTTCCCCTTTGAGAGGTTCATGGGAGTCCTCAAGAAATATGTCCGTAACCGCGCAAGGCCAGAAGGAAGCATCTCCATGGGCCATCAAACAGAGGATGTTATCGGGTTTTGTGTTGACTTCATTCCTGGCCTTAATAAGATAGGTCTCCCTAAATCGCGATACGAGGGGAGACTGACTGGAAAAGGCACGCTTGGAAGGGACTCAATAATATGCAGGGACGGTTATTCTTGGTCTCAAGCACACTACACAGTTCTACAGAACTCTACATTGGTGACCCCGTATGTCGATGAACACAAGAACAGTCTGCGCTCCAAACACCCGGAGCAGTGCGACGACTGGATTACACGTGAACACATCAGGACTTTCAGCAGTTGGTTGGAAACACGTCTCAGAGGTGACAACACTGTTTGTGATGAGTTGTACTTGTTGTCCAGGGGACCATCTTCGACTGTATTGATTTACAAAGGATACGAGATAAATGAGAATACATTTTACACGATTGTCCAAGATCAAAAGAGCACCAACCAAAACAGCGGTGTCCGCTTTGATGCAACAACCGAGAGGGGAAATGACACATATTATGGTTACATAGTGGACATATGGGAACTTGACTACGGACATGATTTTAAGGTCCCTTTGTTTAAGTGTAAATGGGTCAATCTGTCAGGAGGCGGGGTACAGGTAGACCCACAGTACGGAATGACAACAGTGGATCTGAAAAATCTTGGATACACTGACGAACCGTTCGTCCTAGCCAATGATGTGGCACATGTTATCTATGTGAAGGACATGTCTACCAGACCGAGAAAAAGAAAAGATAAGAAAGCGAATACATCATACGATGAGCCAAAACGCCACATAGTTCTTTCAGGAAAAAGGGGCATCCTGGGAGTGGAGGGCAAGACAGACATGTCTGAAGATTATGAAAAGTTTCATGAAATTCCTCCCTTCAAAGTCAAGGCTGACCCAAGCATCCTGATAAACGATGAAGATTATCCATGGTTACGGCGCAATAAGCAAATGACACAAGCGAAGAAAAAGTGAAGAGTTATTTCCGCAAGTATTATGATGATACCATGCCAACTTTGTAACAAACGAGTATGATACCATTGTCCGTTTGTACTATTCAAATTTCAATACTACTTGCACTAACAAAACAAAACAAAACAAAACAAACTTGAAAAATAAATAGCAACAATAAGTATTTTGTTGTAAGTATAAACAAAATAAAATAAATAAAGCAACAAAGAAAATAAATAAAGAAAGTAAAATAAATAAAGCAACTCTAAATACAGCAAAAACAACTTAGAAATAAACAAAGAAAA
>LR738712.1:893679673-893692430 GCA_902687465.1 Secale cereale
AGTCTCTCTATATAGCTGATCTTCATTGCATGTATTTATAATTATCCTCACTATATTATGCAGATTGAAGATCGTCGAATTGAAGAAAAGACAAGTAGGTGATATTGGGTTTATTAACACATACCTCATAGATGCAACCGAGGTTAAATTGCGTCCCGGCGATACCGAGACCAACTTGCTACGATCGTTGGTGGTAAATGAAAACAAAGATATAATACTCTTTCCTTACAACTTCAAGTGAGTGTTAATGTCTTGTGCATATTTGGTTTCCCTTATATATCAGTCAAGTTTATAGTGATGTAATTGATGATCTCATGCATTCGTGCGCAGCTTCCACTATATTCTCTTAGAGATTAAGCTTGAGAAGGGAATAGTAACTGTCTTCGACTCTAAACGTAAAGATCCCGAGGAGTATGCGGACATGACTCAAATGCTAGCCAGGTAAGTTAAATCGATCAATATTATCCACCATGAATATATATCAGCAACTTCATTTCTGATAACAACTAATTGTTTCCTTTGTCTGGCAGGGCTTGGAAAAAATTCATCAAAAAAGCTCCGGGACTGCCGAAGAAGCTACAATTTAGATACCCGAAAGTAAGTACTATATAGTAGCATGTTCCGTGCGCGCATCTCCTATATCTTGATTCAAGCGCTAGTTTCATCAATACCAATTTGGCATTCTTGCTTATCAGTTTGATTGAGCTCTATTTCTTGTAAAGTGGTTGTGGCAGGAACCCGGGAATGATTATTGTGGATACTACATTTGCGAGTCCATCCGCCACACGACCTGTGAGCGGGGCTACACTGATGAACAATTTGAAGTGCGTAAGCAATCAATTATATTCACAAATTTATAGCATCATTTCATGTATTGACCCCCTACTTCAAATTAGATGTTTCGGATGCGGGATGAACTCCTAACACCAGATCGTCTGCGAGCAATTCAAGAGGAATTGGCGGCATTCTTCCTTGAACACGTGATCGCTGAAGACGGAGAATACTATGTGGACCATGCATCCATGTGTTAGGAGATTATTTTTGTAAGAGATAATTATTGTATATATGTGCCCGGTAGTGTCGGATAGATATACGAGAACTTGTTGTTCGACCAATCTCTCGGAGAAGGAGAGGTGGTCGATATTACTTCTCTCTGTATGCATATATATATATGTTGATTATACGAGATCTTCTGTTCCTTCGTTTGCTTAGTAGCTAGCAGCTAGCTAGCTAGCTAGCGTGACTCTAGTCCTCTCCATATACGTATGTGTAGTATGTAGCGTCGACCAAGCACAGACATAAGAGAGAACACTTCTCTCTATTAATTAGCTAGCTAACACAATATATGAAACACCTAAATTAACCCCCAAAACCTAAAACCCCCCCTCCCCTTTCAAAAAAAAAACAAAAACCACAGCCACAGAAATGCTGACACGTGGATGCCTTTTGGTCCCGGTTGGTACCACCAACCGGGACTAAAGCCCCTCCTGCCTGGACTCGGTGCACAGGCCACGTGGACACCCTTTTGCCCCGGTTCTGGATTGAACCGGGACTAAAGGGTCAGAGCATTAGTACCGACCCTCTTGCCCCGGTTCCAGAACAGGGGCTAAAAGGCCAAATGAACCGGGGCTAAATCCCCTTTATCTACTAGTGGAGTGGTGAATGCCCATATATAGTAGCAACAGAGTTTATAAAGATAACCACAAATCACTGTCAGATTGATCATCAAAGGCATTTAATTCACGTTTAGTAATTGTAAAGCAGCAGCAGATTTGATATAAAAAATAAAACTTTAGTGGGACTGCCATCAAAACAGAAAAAATCCATAGCTGGCACTCTGGTTAAAAGCTAAAAGATTGGATCGGTGTTAGACTGAAGCCAACATTTGTCAGTTCATTACTATATAGAACAAAAAAATCTCATATTTAGAGATAAACTAACATTTATCAAATACCTATGTTTGCAACAAAAGCTACCTCGGAGCTAAGCCTCTGTTGAGATTAAATCTTCGGAACCAAATACCTAGGTTTGCAACAAAAGCTAACTGATGTATGAAGATTTATTTTTACCTATATGTTCCACTTTTAATCATTGTTTCTTTTATATGCTTAGGTAAAGTGATCAACCACACAGAATTATCTTAGAAAAGAAAATAACAATCAAAAATATCTAACGGACTATGTTTTCATCTTTAAGAAATAGAAGTCCGCACAATAGGTGTAAAAATACACCCCCAATGAGGTATGCATGTAATACATGGCCAGTTTCATTCATAATCAGCTACAGAGATAAAACATGGTGATCTATTAGGAGCGAGTACGGAGTACCTGGACAAAACGATGGTCTGTTGTTGCTATTACTTCCGTGAAATATTACTTGTCTCTGGGTAGATGTGCGGGCCGCCATCTTCTACGTCCCTGTAAATAATATTTGAGGTATTGATCTGTGCAGTGGTGCCATCTTAGATATCCTCTGGGAAAAGCTGAAGAAGACCATAAGATTTGGGCACATTAGCCAAAGAGAAAAGAAACCTGACGGGAGTTGTCGACAGAGAGAAAGATGAGATTTTGGAAGTACATGTTGACCTGCATTGCACGGACGCACGCATGTAAGTTGATTTTTCAAGCAGGTGACCTATTCCAGCCATACGTTGTTCATCAAACAAATCCGGCCAGATGAGTACGTACCTATGTATCAGCATTAGAAATATATTTCCTCCGGCTGCCAACACAGTTGTGAGAGACACGGTTGATTCTCAACATAATCGCGACTGTACTGGCCACAATGAACGGCGATGAATCCTTCCGATGCGATCTATTTGTCCGGCGAGATCCACACGACCTCCTGTACATAGGCATACACCTCTGGATCGATGATGCACTTGATTCATCTTTTTTGCTGCAAGCGGGCTGGAAATTGAACACACATGACTATGATGTGCTTAAATCTAACAAACAGATCTCATTAGGGTGGGAGAGAGAGAAGAGGCAGAGTAGACGCCCTACCAATTTTGAGAGTCAGCGGGCGGCGTGGCATTGGGGAGGATGCCCTAGGCAGTTTTTCTTGTTTGTGCGCTATATGTGGTAGGTACGTGCAGATTGGATTTTTTGTCTAGTTTTGGTTTTTTACTTGTTCTAGATTGATTAGCATTGTAGTTCCATGATCGAAAAAGATAAACACAGAATGGGCCGTACATGATGGGATGAGCCGTACATAATATGGACTCTTTATTTAATTTGAGCTGTTTTTTTTTTATTCAATGAGTTGCCTCGGGTAGATCTAGGCCGTAATTACACGGTCCTACCAGATGAACGGCTCGTAAATTCTAATTAACGTGGTAATTTCTTAAGAGTCTGTAATTAGTATAGGTATAGAGGTATAGATATGTATTTTCTTTGCCGTGCATAGGTGTAAACGTAGCCAAGCTGGTTACGTTTTTAAGGTTAGAGACGAGCATATAGGCCCGTGCGTTGCAACGGGAAAAAACATTTGACATGCATCTATAATATCTAAATAGTTGATCCCCATTATCCTATTTCTCTTGACATGCAACCTATCCACCTCACCAATGTGCCACATCAGCATTCCCACCAACCTATTTTCTTTCTTTTCATCACCAGGCAACTAGATAACGCCATCGGTTTCTATCCGCTGAAAATTCGGACCTCCAGTTACAGTGTTGTGGTCCGATCGTTTCCCTTAATTACACCGCGCCCTTTCCATGGTTTTCTGCAGCGTATTTTTAGCATCCCACTACCGTGAAACCACGACATTCGCCGAGGTCACCTGTTTCCTCGAGAGCTCCGTTCCAGGTAGCGCCTCCAGATCTTCTCCACGGCAAATTAGTCTCCTAATTAATTCCCTCTCCACTTTCTCATCAAATCCCATTCTTCTACCACCTATTAATGTTTTTGTAAATATGTAACCGATGTATGGGATTTGATGGCTGAATCTTCATCTACTTGCAGAGGTAACCGATGTACTTGCTCTCCCTTTTTAAGCAGAAGTTCGCAACTTTGCATCACGGCCAAACGTGCTTCTCGGCCTGCGTTGGCGGCCTCCTTGGTTGCCTCATCGGAGCACACCCGACGTCATCTTCTTAGGGTACCTCTCGCAGCTGAACGGGAAGACCGAAGCTCTTGGCCGAGCGGCTCCTAGATGTCCTCCTCTCATGCCGGTTCTGCTTGGCCCTCCCGACGCTGGCAGCCTGTCACTCCACGCCGTAGTTAGCGTACATGGGGACTTCGCATGGGTAAGGCAACAATTCGAGGAGGCAAGTGATTATTATTTTTTGAACTAAATTGTTTGCATATCATTTCGGATGCACTATTCTCTTGGCATCATCAGCGGTTCTGCTTCCTTTCTTGTCTGTATATCAGAAGAGCAACATGCTGCGATTGACAGTACGGCTCCATCACGTTCAGTAACAGGCTCACAACTATCCAACCATCAAATATGTCTCCCTTCTTTGCTTTGTACTGCTACTTTGCATAATTAGTATTTCCCGTTTCTATATTGTATAATCTTCGCCTATCTACACCGCCAACAGGTACAATCTATTATTCAATTTAGTATCATTTCTTTTGTATTTGCAATTTTTTTACTAGACAATCAAATGATTTATTCATGAGACCTTTCATAGAAGTGTCAATCTAATATGTATCTCTTCCTTAAATTTAATTATTATGGAAAGGTATGTGGAATAAGAATTACTGTGTTATTATATCATATAAGTTCCGGAAAATATTGTCTTATACTAACTAAATTTTTAGAAGTTGTTTGATCGAATCTAGATTTTGTAGCTTGGTACTCTGACATACACAGGATTAATTCTTGGTATGCCCCACTCGGTCTTTCTTGAATGTTTTTTCACTTACAATTTAAGAGACAAAAATATATTTATTCCTATTCCAATAGCTGCATTTTATGTGTTTTCTCCTCTTGCAGATTATTGAGAAGGAAAAAAAACATCTTCACAAGGAATATTTTATATTGTGGAGTGTCTACAAATAATCCATTTTTTGTGAATTCTTTGTGCACATATTGTGCTAATGTGTAATGTAATGCCTCACCTAGATTGCTCTGCACGGTATAGTTTTGTTCTTTTCACGTGTATCCCTTTTAGTATTTGTCTGTCAATGTATATATGAATCTTTCCACCTAAAACTTGGTCAAAAGATCAGTTCTCTATCTTAAATTGCTCTCACCATTTGAATGGCTGGCCATGTCTTGGGTTTGTGAGTACAGGAAATTCAAGACCAATAGGATCTACTAATTTCTTCAATAGTTTATTTAAGAAAGAAGATATGTTTTGGACTGCAATAAAACACATCTAAGGACTTAACATAACATGATTGTTTTACTCCACTGTGAATCAGTTCAAACAAACAAGTGAAAGTCCCGCTGCAACGCGCGGGGCGTCATCTAGTTTCAATAACACAACGCCCTTGCTTCACAATGGAGTAAACATCAGTTATCATGAACCAGATGGCAATGTATAACTAAATAAATCAAATATAAGAAAAATCTTTGAGCGAGGCAACTATTGTATCAACGCATCTCGAGGCAATGCAATTGACTGAGGGAGGAGCAACACATGTTCCTGACAGTGGAGACTACGTCGCAACGGTGACCATAGCTATGTTGGAAATATGCCCTAGAGGCAATAATAAATTGGTTATTATTATATTTCCTTGTTCACGATAATCGTTTATTATCCATGCTAGAATTGTATTGATAGGAAACTCAGATACATGTGTGGATACATAGACAAACACAATGTCCCTAGTAAGCCTCTAGATGACTAGCTCGTTGATCAATAGATGGTTACAGTTTCCTGACCATGGACATTGGATGTCGTTGATAACGGGATCACATCATTAGGAGAATGATGTGATGGACAAGACCCAATCCTAAGCCTAGCACAGATCGTGTAGTTCGTATGCTAAAGCTTTTCTATATGTCAAGTATCTTTTCCTTAGACCATGAGATTGTGCAACTCCCGGATACCGTAGGAATGCTTTGGGTGTACCAAACGTCACAACGTAACTGGGTGGCTATAAAGGTGCACTACAGGTATCTCCGAAAGTGTCTGTTGAGTTGGCACGAATCGAGACTGGGATTTGTCACTCCGTATGACAGAAAGGTATCTCTGGGCCCACTCGGTAGGACATCATCATAATGTGCACAATATGTGATCAAGGAGTTGATCACGGGATGATGTGTTACGGAACGAGTAAAGAGACTTGCCGGTAACGAGATTGAGCAAGGTATCGGTATACCGACGATCGAATCTCGGGCAAGTGCTATACCGATAGACAAAGGGAATCGTATACGGGATTGATTGAATCCTTGACATCGTGGTTCATCCGATGAGATCATCGTGGAACATGTGGGAGCCAACATGGGTATCCAGATCCCGCTGTTGGTTATTGGCCGGAGAGTTGTCTCAGTCATGTCTACATGGTTCCCGAGCCCGTAGGGTCTACACACTTAAGGTTCGATGACGCTAGGGTTATAGGGAAAGTATGTACGCGGTTACCGAATGTTGTTCGGAGTCCCGGATGAGATCCCGGACGTCACGAGGAGTTCCGGAATGGTCCGGAGGTAAAGATTCATATATGGGAAGTCCTGTTTTGGTCACCGGAAAAGTTTCGGGCGATATCGGTAATGTACCGGGACCACCGGGAGGGTCCCGGGGGTCCACCAGGTGGGGCCACCAGCCCCAGAAGGCTACGTGGGCTAAGTGTGGGAGGGGACCAGCCCAAAGGGGGCTGGTGCGCCCCTCCACCAAGTCCCAGGGCGCCTCCAAGAGGGGAGGGGGGCAAACCCTAGGGCAGTTGGGCCCTAGGGCCCAATAGTGGTGCGCCTCCCCCTCTCTCCCCCCCTTGGCCGCACCCTAGATGGGTTCTGGGGGGCTGCCGCCACCCCTAGGGAGGAAACCCTAGATGGGGGCGCAGCCCCTACCTCCCCCCTATATATATGTGAAGTTTAGGGCTGCCCAGAACAAGTTTTGACCTCGGTCGATTGGCGCAGCCCTACCTCTCTCCCTCCTCGTCTCCCGCAGCGCTTGGCGAAGCCCTGCTGGAGTCCCGCGCTCCTCCATCACCACCACGCCGTTGTGCTGCTGTTGGATGGAGTCTTCCCCAACCTCTCCCTCTCTCCTTGCTGGATCAAGGCGTGGGAGACGTCACCGGGCTGCACGTGTGTTGAACGCGGAGGCACCGTTGCTTCGGTGCTAGGATCTTCGGCGATCTGAATCGCGGCGAGTACGACTCCATCAACCGCGTTCTTGAACGCTTCCGCTTAGCGATCTACAAGGGTATGTGGATCCAACTCTCCTCTCGTAGATGTGCATCTCCTAGATTGATCTTGGTGAGCGTAGGAAAATTTTTGTTTCCCATGCAACGTTCCCCAACATAAAGGCCCCTCCTTCCCGCCCTTTGGGCTGCTGAAAAGGGACCTTTAGTCCCGGTTGGTGGCAGCAACCGGGACTAAAGGGGGGTATTAGTCCCGGTTTCAGCCACCAACCGGGACTAATGCCCCTCCTATATAACCAGGACTTGCGAAAATTTCGTCAGTTTCCTTCTTCCCCGCCCCGACGCCTCCCTCGATCTGCTCCGTCCCCGTCGCCGTCGCCGTCGCCCCCGTCGCCCCCGTCGCCCCGTCGCCGTCGCCCCCGACGCCGCCTCGTCGCTCCGCCCCGCGCCGTCGCCGCGCCCCGCGCCGTCGCCCCGCCCCGCGCCGTCGCCGCGCCCCGGCCGGCCCGTCGCCCCGCGCCGCCGCGCGCCCCGCCCCGCCGCCGTCGCGCCGCCGCGCCCCGACGCCGCCTCGTCGCCGCCCCGCCCCGCCGCCGTCGCGCCGCCCTGCCGATGTGAGGGCCGGCTCCCTTTTTTTTATATGTTTAATATATATTGCTGTATATATATATATATAGTTGCTGTGTATATATATGTATATATGTGTATATTTTTTTTTCTTAGGAATTTTCTTAGGAAATTGCAGTATATATAGTTGCTGTATATAGTTGCTGTATTTATATGTATGTGTATATCTTTTTTTTTTCTTAGGAATTTGCTAAATATATATGTTAAATATATATTTATGTGTATATAAATATATTTTTTCTTAGGAAGTTGCTGTATATATGTGATGTGTGTATATGTGATGTATATATATGTGTATGTGGCTATATAGTTTTTTGTTTATATATGCTAAATATATATAGAAAGTTTTATATATGCAAAAGTTACAAATTTAGAAAAAGAAGGATAGGAAAGAAGAAAATAAGAAAGAGGAAAGAAAGAAGAAGAGGAGAGGAAGAAGAGGAGAAATAAATAAGAAGAAGAAAAAAAAGAAAAAAAGAGGAGAAGAAGAAAGGAATAGAGGATAGTTACTTTCGCCTAATGATGAAGTATTGGTTTTGTTGAATCCTTTGACACTCGACAAAATGTGACATGAGGGGGTCTAGGGTTGTGGATCGCCGAGAAGTCGGGGGTCGAGGGGTCGAGAGAGGTTGCCTAGCTAGTGTCAAAGTATTGAATAATTCCATGACTTCATCATTTGCCAGAAGTAACCGGGGCATTTTGGTACGAAGTTATGCAAAGATATTCTGGAACGGAGTTCCTGATAGAATAATCCGTCTTTTGTTACGAATTATCCTATCGGGGACTCCGTTCCAAAATAACTTTGGAGAGCTTCGTACCATCATGCTACTGTTACTTTCGCCTAATGATGAAGTATTGGTTTTGTTGAATCCTTTGACACTCGACAAAATGTGACATGAGGGGGTCTAGGGTTGTGGATCGCCGAGCAGTCGGGGGTCGAGGGGTCGAGAGAGGTTGCCTAGCTAGCTAGTGTCAAAGTATTGAAGAATTCCATGACTTCATCATTTGCCAGAAGTAACCGGGGCATTTTGGTACAAAGTTATGCAAAGATATTCTGGAACGGAGTTCCTGATAGAATAATCCGTCTTTTGTTACGAATTATCCTATCGGGGACTCCGTTCCAAAATAACTTTGGAGAGCTTCGTACCATCATGCTACTGTTACTTTCGCCTAATGATGAAGTATTGGTTTTGTTGAATCCTTTGACACTCGACAAAATGTGACATGAGGGGGTCTAGGGTTTGTGGATCGCCGAGCAGTCGGGGGTCGAGGGGTCGAGAGAGGTTGCCTAGCTAGTGTCAAAGTATTGAAAAATTCCATGACTTCATCATTTGCCAGAAGTAACCGGGGCATGTTGGTACGAAGTTATGCAAAGATGTTCTGGAACGGAGTTCCTGATAGAATAATCCGTCTTTTGTTACGGATTATCTTATCTGGGACTTCGTTCCAAAACAACTTTGGAGAGCTTCGTACCATCATGCTACTGTTACTTTCGCCTAATGATGAAGTATTGGTTTTGTTGAATCCTTTGACACTATAGCTAGACAAAATGTGACATGAGGGGGTCTAGGGTTTGTGGATCGCCGAGCAGTCGAGGGTTGAAGCTAGTTCTACGTTTGCCATTAATATATCCATCTGTCATGTTTGAATAATAATTGGCATGTTGTAAATATTTGTAGAAACAATGGACGACAACACCCGAGACCTAGCACAAGAAGCGATGTTGATGGACATAATCGCAAACGGACAAAATGCCGTCAGGTCGTATCTCAACGACACCGATGAGCAGGTCGAACAAGAGCTGCGGCTGGAAGATCTAGGCTATGATATTGATGAATTCGGTGACCCAATGCACATGGAAGAAGTAGACCGTGAGGACGGCTCCGGTGACCCAATGCCGGTGCAAGAAGGAGACCGTGATGCTGGCTCCGGTGACCGAACCGAGTCCGGCCAGGAGGTATATATGTTAGTTAAGCATGTGCTGACTAGTTAATTGATTCATTCATTAACTCTCGTCTTTGTTCCTTTTCTAGCCCTCCGGATCGAGCAAATCTTCGGTAAAGAGACGAGGAGCGAAGAAAAAGTTGAGGCCGGATGAAAAGTTTGAGATCTCAGAAATCTCGCGCTCCGGCGAGCCGATTGCACCCATCCGCACAAAGAACGCATTTGTTAATCAGTGCGGGGTTCTGGTTAGGGACAAGATCCAGATCAGCATCCATCAATGGTTAAAGCCGGCTGCAAACGACGCTCAGGTGACTTATGTCACAGATATGCAGAAAGAAGATCTTTGGACTGAGCTGAAGTCAAACTTCGTCCTACCGCGAGAGGTTGATCCGGCGAAGCCAGTTAAAGAGGACTTAATCAAGTCTTATGCACTTTCGAAGATGGCAGACCAATTCAGGGCATGGAAGAAAAAACTGAATACGTTTGTCAGAGAGAAAACGACTCCAGAATTCGTGGGCATATATGAGAAGATCAAAGATGACTGGCCCGCATTTGTGGCCCATAAGAAGTCGGAAAAGAGTCAGAAGATGTCGGAGACAAACCGGATAAATGCTGCAAAGAAGATGCATCACCATCGCACGGGGTCGGGCGGCTACCTCGTAGCCCGGCCTAAGTGGGCCAGGGCTGAGAATGATCTGCTTCAGAAAGGGATCGAACCAGAGACAATGCACTGGCCAGAAAGTTGCCGGACTTGGTTCTTCGGGGCTGGCGGATCCTTGGACCCTGTAACAGGGTGGTGCATTTGGACGGACAAGCAATTGGAAACACCACTCAGGAAGATGCGGCAGTATATCAAAGCAGCGCATGCAGGGACGTTCATCCCCGACAGAGAGAACGACGAGCTGACAATGGCCCTCGGGAATCCTGAGCACCCTGGACGGACACGAGGCACGCCAGGCTCCCTTCCGTGGCGTGCTGGGTTTCCGGACGCAGGAGGCTACAAATGCCACGACAGGAGGAAGAAAATGGAGATGACCGAAATCCAGGCGCTGCGGGCCAGAATACAAGCGATAGAGGAACGGGAAGCAGATCTGGAAAGAATTGCCGAAGCTTCCCCCGAAGCTACCCCGCCATCTCAGCGGAGAAGCAGTGTGGCTTCCACCGAGCTGCCTCAGCCAGAGCTTGCCTTGACGGCTACTGCCAGGAATCCTGTGGATGCTATCACGCAGGCACAAAATTGCCACCTTATGGCACAGTGGATGAATCTGAAGGTCAAGGCGGCTGCTGGCTCTGTTTATCCTTCTGGACCAGACGACACTTTTCACTGCCGGCCGATTCCAGAAGGATATGCTAGGGTGATGGTCGACGAAATAACGGAGGGATTTGAGGAGCTCCAGCATGACCACCCTACCGGTGAAGGGGAGACTCGACTGGGTTCTTCACTGAAGACTCCATGCCTATGGCGGAAGGACCTAATCAACATTCTGAACTGGACGCCTCCGCCTCCTCCTCCGACGACGACGAGTCAGGGCACTCCGCCTCCTCCACCGCCTCCTCCTCCGGCGAGTGACCATCAGGGCACTCCGGCTCCTTCTCCGGCGAGTGACCATCAGGGCACTCCGGCTCCTTCTCCGGCGCGTGGCGGCACACCGCCTCCTTCGCCGCCGGCGCGTGGCGGCACTCCGCCTCCTTCGCCGCCGGCGCGCCCGAGCAGACAGCCAGCTCCTCCTTCGCCTAATCAGCAAGGGCGGAAGAGACCTGCCGCCGCTCCGGCTGCTCCTGCTCCGGCGCCTAAGCAAGTAAAAAAGACAGCCGCTTCGTCTGGTCCGGCGACGTCTACCAGTACAGCCAGAGGCGGGAGGCGATGCAGATTCGGTCCTTCTCTCATGCCTCTAGAGAAGTTGCCGTACGAGAGGTCCGACGAGGAAAACACGAAGATCGCTGAAGGCGAAGTGAAGGACTTTTTTGAAGGGTTGAAAGCACAGAGACATCCACCTCCAGAGGAGAAGATAGATGCGGTGAAAGCAAAGCGCACTCTTGCTGCCCTGAAGCAACCAGCGAAAAGTAAGCCGAAGGGCAACTATGACCGCATTATTCAAAAGACATTTCAAGATGCCAAGCGGTCCGGAAGTACAAAAAGTGATCAGAGGTTAGCAGAAGGGCGAGCTGGGAAACAAATTGCCCAGCTCGGCGAACAAGCGAACCAATCGTGCCCCCCGCTCAAGGTGTCTAGCGACATGGTCGCTAATGATCCGAGGATGGTGCCCGGTTATACCAATCTTGCAGATTACGCGTCCGACGATGTACACTATGATTTCATGGACGTGCAGATAGAAAGATACGAGTACAAAAAGCCTCTCGTCAAAAATGAAAGATCTCTATCAACGAATATGCGAAGATTGCATGATTGGTACATGAAAATCTGCAGAGATTCTGGGGGAGGAATAACTTGTATCTGAGAGTTAAACCGGAGCATGACCTCGTTGGAATTGACCTGTTGCCTGTTCCATTTGAGGAGTTCTATCAATTTTTCAATCAATTGGCCCTCGATAAAACAACGATCACCTGCTACTGTCTGTAAGTAGTACTACTTCTGTCATTAAGTCTCTCTATATAGCTGATCTTCATTGCATGTATTTATAATTATCCTCACTATATTATGCAGATTGAAGATCGTCGAATTGAAGAAAAGACAAGTAGGTGATATTGGGTTTATTAACACATACCTCATAGATGCAACCGAGGTTAAATTGCGTCCCGGCGATACCGAGACCAACTTGCTACGATCGTTGGTGGTAAATGAAAACAAAGATATAATACTCTTTCCTTACAACTTCAAGTGAGTGTTAATGTCTTGTGCATATTTGGTTTCCCTTATATATCAGTCAAGTTTATAGTGATGTAATTGATGATCTCATGCATTCGTG
>LR738712.1:893692440-893708805 GCA_902687465.1 Secale cereale
GAAAAGTTTGAGATCTCAGAAATCTCGCGCTCCGGCGAGCCGATTGCACCCATCCGCACAAAGAACGCATTTGTTAATCAGTGCGGGGTTCTGGTTAGGGACAAGATCCCGATCAGCATCCATCAATGGTTAAAGCCGGCTGCAAACGACGCTCAGGTGACTTATGTCACTGATATGCAGAAAGAAGATCTTTGGACTGAGCTGAAGTCAAACTTCGTCCTACCGCGAGAGGTTGATCCGGCGAAGCCAGTTAAAGAGGACTTAATCAAGTCTTATGCACTTTCGAAGATGGCAGACCAATTCAGGGCATGGAAGAAAAAACTGAATACGTTTGTCAGAGAGAAAACGACTCCAGAATTCGTGGGCATATATGAGAAGATCAAAGATGACTGGCCCGCATTTGTGGCCCATAAGAAGTCGGAAAAGAGTCAGAAGATGTCGGAGACAAACCGGATAAATGCTGCAAAGAAGATGTATCACCATCGCACGGGGTCGGGCGGCTACCTCGTAGCCCGGCCTAAGTGGGCCAAGGCTGAGAATGATCTGCTTCAAAAAGGGATCGAACCAGAGACAATGCACTGGCCAGAACGTTGCCGGACTAGGTTCTTCGGGGCTGGCGGAACCTTGGACCCTGTAACAGGGTGGTGCATTTGGACGGACAAGCAATTGAAAACACCACTCAGGAAGATGCGGCAGTATATCAAAGCAGCGCATGCAGGGACGTTCATCCCCGACAGAGAGAACGACGAGCTGACAATGGCCCTCGGGAATCCTGAGCACCCTGGACGGACACGAGGCACGCCAGGATCCCTTCCGTGGCGTGCTGGGTTTCCGGACGCAGGAGGCTACAAATGCCATGACAGGAGGAAGAAAATGGAGATGACCGAAATCCAGGCGCTGCGGGCCAGAATACAAGCGATAGAGGAACGGGAAGCAGATCGGGAGAAAAGAATTGCCGAAGCTTCCCCCGAAGCTACCCCGCCATCTCAGCAGAGAAGCAGCGTGGCTTCCACCGAGCTGCTTCAGCCAGAGCTTGCCTTGACGGCTACTGCCAGGAATCCTGTGGATGCTATCACGCAGGCACAAAATTGCCACCTTATGGCACAGTGGATGAATCTGAAGGTCAAGGCGGCTGCTGGCTCTGTTTATCCTTCTGGACCAGACGACACTTTTCACTGCCGGCCGATTCCAGAAGGATATGCTAGGGTGATGGTCGACGAAATGACGGAGGGATTTGAGGAGCTCCAGCTTGACCACCCTACCGGTGAAGGGGAGACTCGGCTGGGTTCTTCACTGAAGACTCCATGCCTATGGCGGAAGGACCTAATCAACATTCTGAACTGGACGCCTCCGCCTCCTCCTCCGACGACGACGAGTCAGGGCACTCCGCCTCCTCCACCGCCTCCTCCTCCGGCGAGTGACCATCAGGGCACTCCGGCTCCTTCTCCGGCGAGTGACCATCAGGGCACTCCGGCTCCTTCTCCGGCGCGTGGCGGCACACCGCCTCCTTCGCCGCCGGCGCGTGGCGGCACTCCGCCTCCTTCGCCGCCGGCGCGCCCGAGCAGACAGCCAGCTCCTCCTTCGCCTAATCAGCAAGGGCGGAAGAGACCTGCCGCCGCTCCGGCTGCTCCTGCTCCGGCGCCTAAGCAAGTAAAAAAGACAGCCGCTTCGTCTGGTCTGGCGACGTCTACCAATACAGCCAGAGGCGGGAGGCGATGCAGATTCGGTCCTTCTCTCACGCCTCTAGAGAAGTTACCGTACGAGAGGTCCGACGAGGAAAACGCGAAGATCGCTGAAGGCGAAGTGAAGGACTTTTTTGAAGGGTTGAAAGCACAGAGACATCCACCTCCAGAGGAGAAGATAGATGCGGTGAAAGCAAAGCGCACTCTTGCTGCCCTGAAGCAACCAGCGAAAAGTAAGCCGAAGGGCAACTATGACCGCATTATTCAAAAGACATTTCAAGATGCCAAGCGGTCCGGAAGTACAAAAAGTGATCAGAGGTTAGCAGAAGGGCGAGCTGGGAAACAAATTGCCCAGCTCGGCGAACAAGCGAACCAATCGTGCCCCCCGCTCAAGGTGTCTAGCGACATGGTCGCTAATGATCCGAGGATGGTGCCCGGTTATACCAATCTTGCAGATTACGCGTCCGACGATGTACACTATGATTTCATGGACGTGCAGATAGAAAGATACGAGTACAAAAAGCCTCTCGTCAAAAATGAAAGATCTCTATCAACGAATATGCGAAGATTGCATGATTGGTACATGAAAATCTACAGAGAGTCTGGGGGGACGAATAACTTGTATTTGAGAGTTAAACCGGAGCATGACCTCGTTGGAATTGACCTGTTGCCTGTTCCATTTGAGGAGTTCTATCAATTTTTCAATCAATTGGCCCTCGATAAAACAACGATCACCTGCTACTGTCTGTAAGTAGTACTACTTCTGTCATTAAGTCTCTCTATATAGCTGATCTTCATTGCATGTATTTATAATTATCCTCACTATATTATGCAGATTGAAGATCGTCGAATTGAAGAAAAGACAAGTAGGTGATATTGGGTTTATTAACACATACCTCATAGATGCAACCGAGGTTAAATTGCGTCCCGGCGATACCGAGACCAACTTGCTACGATCGTTGGTGGTAAATGAAAACAAAGATATAATACTCTTTCCTTACGACTTCAAGTGAGTGTTAATGTCTTGTGCATATTTGGTTTCCCTTATATATATCAGTCAAGTTTATAGTGATGTAATGATCTCATGCATTCGTGCGCAGCTTCCACTATATTCTCTTAGAGATTAAGCTTGAGAAGGGAATAGTAACTGTCTTCGACTCTAAACGTAAAGATCCCGAGGAGTATGCGGACATGACTCAAATGCTAGTCAGGTAAGTTAAATCGATCAATATTATCCACCATGCATATATATCAGCAACTTCATTTCTGATATCAACTAATTGTTTCCTTTGTCTGGCAGGGCTTGGAAAAAATTCACCAAAAAAGCTCCGGGACTGCCGAAGAAGCTACAATTTAGATACCCGAAAGTAAGTACTATATAGTAGCATGTTCCGCGCGCGCATCTCCTATATCTTGATTCAAGCGCTAGTTTCATCAATACCAATTTGGCATTCTTGCTTATCAGTTTGATTGACCTCTATTTCTTGTAAAGTAGTTGTGGCAGGAACCCGGGAATGATTATTGTGGATACTACATTTGCGAGTCCATCCGCCACACGACCTGTGAGCGGGGCTACACTGATGAACAATTTGAAGTGCGTAAGCAATCAATAATATTCACAAATTTATAGCATCATTTCATGTATTGACCCCCTACTTCAAATTAGATGTTTCGGATGCGGGATGAACTCCTAACACCAGATCGTCTGCGAGCAATTCAAGAGGAATTGGCGGCATTCTTCCTTGAACATGTGATCGCTGAAGACGGAGAATACTATGTGGACCATGCATCCATGTGTTAGGAGATTATTTTTGTAAGAGATAATTATTGTATATATGTGCCCGGTAGTGTCGGATAGATATACGAGAACTTGTTGTTCGACCAATCTCTCGGAGAAGGAGAGGTGGTCGATATTACTTCTCTCTGTATGCATATATATATATATATATATGTTGATTATATATACGAGATCTTCTGTTCCTTCGTTTGCTTAGTAGCTAGCAGCTAGCTAGCTAGCTAGCGTGACTCTAGTCCTCTCCATATACGTATGTGTAGTATGTAGCGTCGACCAAGCACGGACATAAGAGAGAACACTTCTCTCTATTAATTAGCTAGCTAACACAATATATGAAACACCTAAATTAACCCCCAAAACCTAAAACCCCCCCTCCCCTTTCAAAAAAAAAACAAAAACCACAGCCACAGAAATGCTGACACGTGGATGCCTTTTGGTCCCGGTTGGTACCACCAACCGGGACTAAAGCCCCTCCTGCCTGGACTCGGTGCACAGGCCACGTGGACACCCTTTTGCCCCGGTTCTGGATTGAACCGGGACTAAAGGGTCAGAGCATTAGTACTGACCCTCTTGCCCCGGTTCCAGAACCGGGTCTAAAAGGCCAAATGAACCGGGGCTAAATACCCTTTATCTACTAGTGAAGACCCATCCGTTAGCTTAGCACTATGATCGTTTAGTTTTACTGCTATTGCTTTCTTCATGACTTATACATGTTCCTATGACTATGAGATTATGCAACTCCCGAATACCGTAGGAACACCTTGTGTGCTATCAAACGTCACAACGTAACTGGGTGATCATAAAGATGCTCTACAGGTGTCTCCGAAAGTGTTCGTGGTGTTGGCATAGATCAAGACTAGGATTTGTCACTCCGAGTGTCGGAGAGGTATCTCTGGGCCCTCTCGGTAATGCACATCATAATAAGCCTTGCAAGCAAAAGACTAATGAGTTAGTCACGAGATGATGTATTACGGAACAAGTAAAGAGACTTGCCGGTAACGAGATTGAACTAGGTATAGAGATACCGACGATCGAATCTCGGGCAAGTAACATACCAATGACAAAAGGAACAACGTATGTTGTTATGCGGTTTGACCGATAAAGATCTTCGTAGAATATGTAGGAGCCAATATGAGCATCCAGGTTCCGCTATTGGTAATTGACCAGAGATGAGTCTCGGTCATGTCTACATAGTTCTCGAACCCGTAGGGTCCGCATGTTGGGAACGTAGCAGAATTCAAAAAAATTCCTACGCTTCACCAAGATCAATCTAAGGAGTCATCTAGCAACGAGCATAAAGGAGTGCATCTATATACCCATTGTAGATCGCGTGCGGAAGCGTTCGAAGGAACGTGGATGATGGAGTCGTACTCTTCGTGATCCTCGTCACCGATGATCCCAGCGCCGAACGGACGGCACCTCCGCGTTCAACACACATACGGTACAGCGACGTCTCCTCCTTCTTGATCCAGCAAGGGGGAGGAGAGTTTGACGGAGATCCAGCAGCACGACGGCGTGGTGGTGGATGCAACGGAAAAAGCTGTAGGGCTTCACCGGCGCCCTGCGAGAGGAGTTGGAGGTGTGACGGGGGTGGGAGAGGCGCCAGAGGCTTGGGGGTGCGGCTGCCCTCTCTCCCCCCCACTATATATAGGGGGGCATGGGGGCGCCGGCCCTAGGAGATGCAATCTCCTAGGGGGGCGGCGGCTAGGGGGGAGAACTTGCCCCCCAAGGCATAGGGGGCGCCCCCACCCCCTAGGGTTTCAACTCTAGGCACATGGCGGGGGCCCATGTGGGTGCGCCAGCCCACTAGGGGTTGGCCCCCTTCCCCTTGCGGCCCACGGGGCCCTCCGGGATGGGTGGCCCCACCCGGTGGACCGCCGGGACCCTTCCGGTGGTCCCGGGACACTCCCGATGACCCCCGGAATTCTCCCGATGGCCGAAACTGGACTTCCTATATATCATTCTTTACCTCCGGACCATTCCGGAACTCCTCGTGATGTCCGGGATCTCATCCGGGACTCCGAACAACATTCGGGTTTCCATGTGCATGTATCTCTACAACCCTAGCATCACCGAACCTTAAGTGTGTAGACCCTACGGGTTCGGGAGACACGCATACATGACCGAGACGACTCTCCGGTCAATAACCCATAGCGGGATCTGGATACCCATGTTGGTTCCCACGTGTTTGATAACCCTCAACCGTAAGGGATCGAGATAGTCTTCGCGGGTAAGAATAACCCAATTTATTGATTCGACACACGGGGAGCCAAAGAGTATTTATAAGCTTTGACAGTTGAGTTGTCAATTCAACCGCACCTAAAATATACTTACTTGCAACAAAAGATAAATGGTAGCAGTGATATGATAGTGATGATAATGATAGTAAAAGTAAACAACAAAAGTAAATAGTAAAGGTAAATGGCAAAAGTAGCAACTAGTGACAAGCAGGATTTAAAACACTGTAGGCTAGGGAGATGGATGGTTGGGCGCTGCATGGATGAGATATATCATGATTCTAACTTGGGGCACGGCACATGGAAAAGTAATGATCATCTAGGCAAATATCAAACATTAGGCATGTATTCCGTAGGTAGTTGTGCGTGCTTGCAATAAGAACTTGCACAACATCTTTTGTCCTACCATCCCGCTACGAACGGGGCCAAAAGGAACTTATGGAGATTAAGGTGCTCCTGTCAAAGAGCACCGGAACAAAGCAATGAACTCAATGGATACATGTAATCCTCAAACTACGGACCATCCCCTTTGGTGTCCCAAGCTGTCACTTTTGGGATCGCCGGTTCCGAACCGTAACAGGTGCAAACAACTCATAGATAGGATCAAGAACACAAATATATTCATGCAAACACATATGGTTCAGATCTGAAATCATGGAACTCGGGCCCTAAGTGTCAAGCATTAAGAATAACAAGTTGAAGCAAAGATGATAAACACCATAGTAGATGATAGGCAACATGCCCCCAACGATCTGACAAACTATTACATGATCTAACTCATCCAATCCCTACCATCCCCTTCGCCTACAGCTGGGGATTACTCACACATGGAAGGAGAAGTCATGGAGGGATGATGAAGTGGTGATGGTGATGACGATGGCAACGATCTCCCCTCTCCGGAGGCCAATTCAGCCTCCAGATTAGCCCTCCCGAAGAAGAACAGAGGGTGGCGGCGGCTCCGCGACGTAAACTGCGAAAAGGACTTCTGATCTGGGGTTTCCCCGTCACGGGTAAAAATACGAGTCAAAGTAGGGCACCAAGGGGCGTGGGGCCCACCCAGGCGACCCCCCGGCGCGGCCAGGGGTTGGGCCGCACCACCAGGGCGCCTGGGCCCCCCTGGTCCCCCTCTGGTCCCCCTTCTGGCTCCTGGTTCCTTCGGGTGCGTGGATTTTCTGTGATTTTTCGTGGATTTTTCTGAGATACCTAAAAATCCGTTTTCCTGCACAAAATAAAACCATACAGGCAGCTCTGCTGAAAACAGCGTCAGTCCGGGTAAGTTTAGTTCAAATCATGCAAGAATGAGGTCAAAACAATATCAAAAGTGTTTGGAAAAGTAGATACGTTTGAGACGTATCAACTCACCCAAGCTTAGCATATTGCTTGTCCTCAAGCAATTCAGTTCAACGAACTGGACGCGACAAAGAAAACTTTGACAAACTCTTTTGCTTCATTAGATGTATATAAGCATGTACTACGAAAAGAGTCTAGCAAGTATTGAAACAGTACTATGAGGACAATGCAAGGAGCAATCCTTCTTTCAAGTGCCCAGTCACAAATACTTAAAAGTAAATAATATATTACTGAAAATGAAGACAAGATTACATTGCACATAGCTTGAGCATATTAGGGTGGTATCTCGCTAGCCTCCATGAGTGAAGCAAAACATAAATGCAGAAACTCCTCCAGAGTTTAAAAGGAGACTAGAACTAAGGATTTCAGAATAAATCATATCACAAGCATGCAGAAGACAATGTAATACTTTGGGACAATGCACATTACACTCAGAATGACAATTATGCTCTCCTAGTTGGTGCTTTAAAGAAGGTGGAGACTCTCGAACCGTGGCTTTTGTTGGCAAGGTTGAAAACCCGTGGTCGGAAACAAAAACTAAACATGTACCAGAGCTCTTGATTTTAAAAACAGAGGTAATAATTATTTTTAGAATATGCATATTTCGTCAACGAATGCTAGCAGATAACTCAATCACTTCTTGAGCTGGACAAGTTTCGAGGAATGCTTCCCGAATGAGGACGATGACATCCTCTTAATCTCCTTTGTTTATCACTGCCAAAGTTTTCTGATTTCTCATGAACAAAGCGTGAAGGAGGGTTTGTTTGTTGTATTATCTTTTTGAGCCGGGCGCACTCTATGCCAGTTCCTTCTCGAATTATGGGTTTGCACATTAGTCATGCAATCCCGGGGTGAAACTTGTCCAACTTAAAAAGATCATGAATTAACTACTACTTCCTCATGAGCTAAAACAGAGGCACAAATAGAGAAATGCTTTTGATTAATTTCGAGATGGTACACGAAAGTCTTCATTAGGAATGGCAGGTAAATACCATGTATAGGAAGGTATGGTGGACTCATATGGCATAACAGGTTTTAAGGATTTTGGATGCACAAGCAGTCAGTCCGCTTAGTACAGGTGGAGGTTAGCAAAAGACTGGGAAGCGACCAACTAGAGAGCAATAACGGCCATAATCATGCAGAGCGACAAAGCAACATTGAATCGGGCATGAAAGTGATATAACTATTCTGAAACTCAAAGATCATCAAGGCATAGCAGACTTTTTAGTCTCAAACATGTGTAAGCATGTGCCAAGTCAATCCAAAAATTCTTTAAAGGGAAATACCACCTTAGTATACCGAACTATGAACAATGCAATGCATGTAGATCATTTCAATAACACATTATATACTCTAGTTATTCGAGACTAGCCACAAGGAAAGCATGAACCACTGGGAGAGCATTGTAAACATAGCACTATGTCGCTACAAGCTGGTCTCTAGATCATAAGTACATGCATATGTACAAAAGTAGAAACAAGAAGAGTTCATACCGGTCTTCCTTGTTGCTTCCCTTCCGTCGATCTTCGTCATTATTGCCTCGTCACTTGCACGATCGAACGTAGGAAATATAATTAAATGCCATCACGGACTCGAGCTGAACTCTGAAAGCAAAGCAAACTAAAGAGAAAATGAAATCTTTTTTTGGATTATTTCAAAGGTTGAACGAAAGCAAAAGAAAGAGAAAATCTTTTTGTTGTTTTTGCAAAGAGAGAAATAAAGAAGAACGGGCAAAAACTTCGAAAAGATCAAAGCAAATAAAACGGATAATACAATGGAAAAGTGAGAGGGGCACATACTCCCCTAAGCTTAGGCTTTTGGCCTAAGTTGGTAGCAGCTACTGCCCCCAGGAGCCTCCTGCTCCGGGGATATGGTGGTGACACCAAGGGTTGTAGAAGGATGCTGGCGCGTATACCGAACTCCTCGGAGTCTCCCACGAGGAAGGGTCCGTACGCCAAGCAGAGGAAGACCCTTCACCAAACTCGGTGGCGGTTTCTTCCTGAAAAGGTGGTAACTCACCGTGCTCCTCCTCGTCGGGCACAACCCCCTCCATGGGGTTATGAAACTGATACTGGGCCATGAACTCATCGAACTGGACAACATCAAAGGACCATCCGTTCCTGTGAGAAAAATCAAACAAAAGAGGTGCAGGTAGACGGAACTCGCGTTCCGCGGCAGTTCCGAAACGCACGATATAAACAAGATTATCCAACTCAGAAGCCATGGTAACATACTTATGCCTTTTCATAGCAGCAAGATCAAAGCTTAAATAAGTAAAAGGATTATCATCAGGGTGTGGGGTGCCTCCAAGATGTTCAATTAAGGCACCCAGATTATCGACCAATGAATATCCCTCGTACCCATGCTGCAGAGAGAGTTGATGACGGTTTTCAGCTCGGAGGGCTGAGTGGCCATCCTAGCCGTCCTCCCAACGTTTGGCACACCTATTATTTCACAAAACTTTCCCAAAGTCATGGTGATAAGATCATTGTAAATTTTAAACTCAATAGCACCTGAATCAGGATTATATCTAAAACTATTAATGAAACTGGAGGTGAGTTTTTGATATTGAGTAACACGGCACGTGACGAGCCGTGTCAACCCTGCATTAGCACAAAGATTATAAAACTCATCCTTGATTCCCGCAGCTTCAAGGAATTCATCACATGGAAACGTCATCGCACGTGCTGGACTTGTGTCTTATAACAACTCCAGGGGCACATGATCTTCATTATAGCTCACCCTAGCAGTCGAGGGTGAAGCTGCGGCTCAAGTAACTCGATCGGAGTGTGCGGGCCTCCTCTTCTCAAGCCACCCTTTTGCCCTTCCTAACAAACTCATTTCTGAATTTTTTGGCAATTTACAAAAACGAGGATTAAAACAAGGTGAGTTAAGGCAAACTACTCAACTCACTTGCCCAAGGCATAAACTTGCATCAAAACTTGGAAAATAACTTTCTACACATGCATGCAAGCTCATCTATACAGCACCAAGAACTACTAAATACTCACAAATGAAGCCACCAATCAGAAATCTAATTGGAGGGGTGGAGGAGTCACATACCAGGGAGTATTTGTTCAAAATCTCAGCCCAAATGGTGGGCTGTAGAGAGAGATCGAAGAATCGCATCCAAGAACAGCAAGAACACAAGAACAAGTGCAGAACTCGCATTTTTGGAGAAAAAGAGAGAGGGAGGAAGAAGACATACCTGGAGGGGCCATGTGGGCCCCAGGCGCCCTATGGGCGCGGCCAGGGGCTGGGCCGCGCCAGCTGGCCGCCTGGGCCACTGGTGGGTCCCCCTGTCTGGCCCCAGGTCCCACTGGGTCACTCCCGACATGGAAATTTTTATTATAATTTTTCTGGAATTTTTCTGAAAACTTCACTGTTGAAATTTTTTCGAAGTTCAAAAAGCTGCGAAACTCTCTGAAAACTTGAAGCAGTTAGTAGTATTGTGAAGCTTCAAAACATAAACACTTGGTACAACAAGTAGAACAAGAACTAAAATAAGTGAAAACATAACAAGCTCAACTTTTTATCTATATAAAACTTGTTTACTAGTAAGGTTGATCAAGTCTTACCAACAAACAGGCGATATATAGAGCAAAAAGTCTCACCTCTTACGAAGTAATCACTGAACCTTTACCTTGATGGACATTGTCCCCACCATAATAGTTTTGTATTTGTGAGGCACATGTAGTGGACAATCCCATTCTCCAATTTTCACGGTCTCAATATTTTCTATAGAGTTGAGGCCATGCCTCCTGTCGATCTACTTGGGAAAATATACCGTGTGTTCTTTATCATTTACGTTGAAGGTAACCTTCCCTTTATTGCAATCAATAATAGCACCTGCGGTGTTAAGAAAAGGTCTACCAAAAATAATGGACATGCTCCCATCCTCGGGCATGTCAAGCACAACAAAATTAGTAAGAATCAAACAATTAGCAACTTCTACGGGAACATCCTCACAAATACCTATCGGGATGGCGGTTGACTTGTCAGCCATCTGAAGGGAGATATCTGTAGGAATTAGTTTCTCTAAACAAAGCCTCTCGTAAAGAGAGAGAGGCATAACACTCACTCCTGCTCCAAGATCACATAAAGCAGTTTTGACATAATTATTCTTTATGGAGCAAGGAATGGTGGGTATACCTGGATCACCGAGCTTCTCAGGAATCTTGCCACTAAAAGAGTAGTTAGCAAGCATAGTAGATATTGCTTCGTTAGGAATTTTTCTTTTATTAGTGACAATATCTTTCATATATTTTGAATAAGGAGGTAACTTAATAGCTTCAGTCAAAGGAATTTGAAGAAAAAGAGGTTTAATCCACTCACAAAACTTATTGTAATGCTCTTCTTCTTTGGATTTGATGGACTTACTTGGAAAAGGCATGGGTTTCTGCACCCATGGTTCTCTTTCCTTCCCATGTTTTCTTGCGATGAAGTCTTCTTTAGTGTACCTCTTACGTTTGTCAGTTGCTTCTTCTTCTCGAACTTCAGGCGGATCATTCTTCTCATTATCCTTACCTTCAGGTTCAGCACCGTCTTCAGTCTCAGCATCGGAGATAGATACACTGTTGGGATCAATAGCTGGCTCTTCATCTGCAATAGAATCATTAGAATTGTCGGTATCCTTATGTTTCTTCTTCTTATTTGGAGAGCCAACAATTTCTTCTTCCTGCATTTGAGAATCTTGCTCGATTCTCTTTGGATGCCCCTCTGGATAGAGAGGATCTTGAGTGCTAGTTCCTCCTCGGGTCTTAATCCCGAAAGCCTGCAAATTATCTTGTTTGGCATTGTTAGCAAGCAAATCTTTTTGCACATTAGAAATTTGGTCAAGCTGAGTTTTAACCATATGAAAATGCTTCACAAGACATTGAACATCATTAACTGTTCTACCTAGAACATCAAGCAAACTTTTGATAGCAAGGGAATTATCATGCAACTGACTTTGCATCCTCTCATTAAAATGATTTTGTTTCATAATAAAATTATCAAACTCATCTAAACATTGATCAGGAGGCTTACCATGAGGGATGTCACTTGCGTTGAAATCTAAAAGAGAGTGTACCTCTACCATAGGAGGGTGAGTGGTAGGCTCACACAGCTTCTCAATAGGGGGTAGATTCTTCACGTCTTCAGCTTTAATACCTTTCTCTTTAATAGACTTCTTTGCTTCTCGCATATCTTCGGGGCTTAGAACAAACATGCCCCTCTTCTTTGGTGGTGGAGGTGGTTCAGGGACGGACCAATCTTCATGATTTTTGGCAATCCTGCCCACCAAATCTTCTGCATCGTCCGGCGTCCTTTTCCTGAAAACACAACCAGCACAACTGTCCAAATAGGACCTGGATTCATCAGTTAGACCAGCATAGAATATATCGATTAATTCGTTCTTAGGGACTTCATGTCCCGGTCTAGCCCGAATCAGACCGCAGTACCTCCCCCAAGCTTTAGGGAGGGACTCATCCTGCAACTGTTTAAAGTTATAAGTTCTTTGTAAAGCAGCATGTTGCATGTGAGCAGGAAAGTACTTATCAACAAAAGAGTGAGCTAAGTCTTGAGGACTCTTAATGGAACCGCACGGAAGTGAATCATACCATGCTTTAGCACCTTCCTTCAAGGAGAAAGGAAGAAGCTTGGTCACATAAAAGTATCGTATCTTCCCATCTGTGGTAAACAGGCCACCCAACTCACCGAGTTTTGTTAGGTGTGCAATAGCATCATCATTTTCTCTGCCATAAAAGGGGTCAGCTTCAACCATAGGTATAAGTGAAAGATCAACAGAGAAATCATAATCAGGATCATCAATGCATATAGGAGATGTGGCAAATTCAGGATCAGGAACGGTTTTGTTCTTCAAAGAGTGTTTTTCAAACAGTTTCTTAATAACTTCAGGGTCAGAGCCAGAAAACTCTGTAAGTTCCCTGCATAAATCTTCATCAAGCATATAGTAATCATCATCAAGGAGTCTCTCCTTGAGTTTACTCAAATCAGGATAATCATAAGTTTCACTAATAGGGTAGCGAGTAACAGGAATTTTAATTCCAGACTTTTTAGCAGCAGCAGCGATCTGTTTCTCAAGAGCATAACCAAGTGAACTAATATCATCAACAGTAGTAGAAGCATCATCAAGAGTATCGGACATAGTAACTGATTCAGTAGGAGCATCATGTGGTGGTAGTGAGGCAAACTTACTCATAACAGAAGGCGAATCAAGTGTAGCACTAGTGCTCAAAACAGTACCTCTTCTTGTAGTGGATATTAAGATCGGAACCTTGGGGTCTCCTTTCTTACCCATAGCCGATGAAGTGCAGCAGGCAGGATACTTCAAGTAGACTTGTAAATATTGCTATGCTCCCCGGCAACGGCGCCAGAAAACGGTACTTGATAACCCTCAACCGTAAGGGATCGAGATAGTCTTCGCGGGTAAGAATAACCCAATTTATTGATTCGACACACGGGGAGCCAAAGAGTATTTATAAGCTTTGACAGTTGAGTTGTCAATTCAACCGCACCTGAAATATACTTACTTGCAACAAAAGATAAATGGTAGGAGTGATATGATAGTGATGATAATGATAGTAAAAGTAAACAGCAAAAGTAAATAGTAAAGGTAAATGGCAAAAGTAGCAACTAGTGACAAGCAGGATTTAAAACACTGTAGGCTAGGGAGATGGATGGTTGGGCGCCGCATGGATGAGATATATCATGATTCTAATTTGGGGCATGGCACACGGAAAAGTAATGATCATCTAGGCAAATATCAAACATTAGGCATGTATCCCGTAGGTAGTTGTGCGTGCTTGCAATAAGAACTTGCACAACATCTTTTGTCCTACCATCCCGCTACGAACGGGGCCAAAAGGAACTTATGGAGATTAAGGTGCTCCTGTCAAAGAGCACCGGAACAAAGCAATGAACTCAATGGATACATGTTATCCTCAAACTACGGACCATCCCCTTTGGTGTCCCAAGCTGTCACTTTTGGGATCGCCGGTTCCGAACCGTAACAGGTGCAAACAACTCATAGATAGGATCAAGAACACAAATATATTCATGCAAACACATATGGTTCAGATCTGAAATCATGGCACTCGGGCCCTAAGTGTTAAGCATTAAGAATAACAAGTTGAAGCAAAGATGATAAACACCATAGTAGATGATAGGCAACATGCCCCCAACGATCTGGCAAACTATTACATGATCTAACTCATCCAATCCCTACCATCCCCTTCGCCTACAGCAGGGGATTACTCACACATGGAAGGAGAAGTCATGGAGGGATGATGAAGTGGTGATGGTGATGACGATGGCGACGATCTCCCCTCTCCGGAGGCCAATTCAGCCTCCAGATTAGCCCTCCCAAAGAAGAACAGAGGGTGGCGGCGGCTCCGCGACGAAAACAGCGAAAAGGATTTCTGATTTGGGGTTTCCCCGTCACGGGTAAAAATACGAGTCAAAGTAGGGCACCAGGGGGCGTGGGGCCCACCCAGGCGACCCCCCGGCGCGGTCAGGGGCTGGGCCGCGCCAGCAGGGCGCTTGGGCCCCCCCTGGTCCCCCTCTGGTCCCCCTTCTGGCTCCTGGTTCCTCCGGGTGCGTGGATTTTCTGTGATTTTTCGTGGATTTTTCTGAGATACCTAAAAATCCGTTTTCCTGCACACAATAAAACCATACAGGCAGCTCTGCTAAAAACAGCGTCAGTCCGGGTTAGTTTAGTTCAAATCATGCAAGAATGAGGTCAAAACAATATCAAAAGTGTTTGGAAAAGTAGATACGTTTGAGACGTATCAGTGTTCCTCGATGATCTCATCGGATGAACCACTGTGTCAAGGATTCTCTCAATCCCGTATGATATTCCCTTTGTCTGTCGGTACGGTACTTGCCCGAGTTTCGATCGTCGGTATACCCGATACCTTGTTCAATCTCGTCATGGCAAGTCTCTTTACTCGTTCCG
Organism: Secale cereale; assembly: GCA_902687465.1. NCBI lineage: Eukaryota > Viridiplantae > Streptophyta > Magnoliopsida > Poales > Poaceae > Secale > Secale cereale. Next base: position 893,707,462 of record LR738712.1, read on the forward strand.
TAATCCATCATCCCGTGACTAACTCCTTAGTCACTCTGAGCTCATTACGATGATGTCTTACCAAGTGGGCCCAGAGGTACCTCTCCGTCATACGGAGTGACAATATCCCAGTCTCGGTTCGTACCAACCCAACAGACACTTTCGGAGATACCCGTTGCGTACCTTTATAGTCACCCAGTTACGTTGTGACGTTTGGCACACCCAAAGTATTCATAAGGTATCTGGGAGTTGCACAACCTCATGGTCTAAGGAATAAATACTTGACACTGGAAAAGCTTAAGCATTACGAACTATACGATCTCGTGCAAGGCTCAGGATTGGGTCTTGTCCATCACATCATTCTCCTACTGATGTGATCCCGTTATCAATGACATCCTATGTCCATGGTCAGGAAACCGTGACCATCTGTTGATCAACGAGCTAGTAACTAGAGGCTTACCAGGGACACGTTGTGGTCTATGTATTCACACATGTATCGCTGTTTCCGTACAATACAATTCAAGCATGAATAACAGACAATTATCATGAACAAGGAAATATAATAATAATCCTTTTATTATTACCTCTAGGGCATATTTCCAACAGTCTCCCACTTGCACTAGTTACATTGTGATGAATCGAACACCCATAGAGTTCTGGTGTTGATCATGTTTTGCCCGTGGAAGAGGTTTAGTCAACGGGTCTGCGACATTCAAATCCGTATGCACTTTACAAATATCTATGTCTCCATCTTGAACATAATTCCGGATGGAGCTGAAACGGCGCTTGATGTGCTTGGTCTTCTTGTGAAACCTGGGCTCCTTGGCAATGGCAATTGCTCCAGTGTTGTCACAGAAGAGAGTCATCGGGCTTGACGCGCTTGGGTCGGTGATGAACTCCTTCATCCAGACTCCTTCTTGTGCTGCTTCGCAAGCAGCTATGTAGTCCGCTTCACATGTAGAATGTGCCACGACGCTCTGCTTGCAACTGCACCAGCTGACTGCTCCACCATTCAAAATATACACGTATCCGGTTTGTGACTTTGAGTCATCCAGATCTGTGTCGAAGCTAGCATCGACGTAACCCTTTACGACGAGTGATACGTCCAAAACGTATCTATAATTTCTGCTTGCTCCATGCCTCTTTTGGGTGATATTGCTATGATATTTATACACTTCCATAAACTATTGATCATATTTGGACTAACCTATTAACTCAGTGCACCCCAGTGCCAGTTTCTGTTTTCTGCTGTTTTTGTATTTCAGGTTTTCACATTACGAGAACTGCCCGAAAAATCCCGGAAAAATTATATAAAAAATCAATGTTCCAGAAGCTTCCCGGTAGCCAAAGTACAGCCGGGGGGGG
>LR738712.1:893710537-893723845 GCA_902687465.1 Secale cereale
CCCCCCCGGCTGTACTTCGGGCGCAAGGTCGGTTCCGGAACGCTGATTTTTTATATAATTTTTCGGGATTTTTCCTGGCAGTTCTCGTAACGTGAAAACCTGATATACAAAATCAGCCGAAAACAGAAACTGGCACCGGGGTGCACTGGATTAGTAGGTTAGTCCAAATATGGTCAAAAGTGTATGGAAGTGTATGAATATCATAGCAATATCACCCAAAAGTGGCATGGAGCAAGCAGAAATTATAGATACGTTTTGGACATATCAACATCCCCAAGCTTAATTCCTGCTCGTCCTCGAGTAGGTAAATGATAACAAGAATAATTTCTTTGGTGACATGCTATTAACCATATAGGACTTTTTATAGTCATATGACAAAAGCTTACTGAGACAATGATTCTATAGTAATTAAGTTGCCTCATGAGAAAATCACAAATGACTGAAAGTTTTACAATATGAAACTGAAACATCAAAAAGATTTGCAATGAACATGATGTGCAAATATGATAAAGTGATATCTAGCTTGCCCCCTTTAGTGATGCAAAACATAAATGCAGGGGCACCTTCAAGGTTTAAGTGATGACTAGATACAATGATTTCAAAATAAATGATATCACAATCATGCAAAAGACAATGCTACTTTGGGACAATGCACATTACACTCAGAATGACAATCATGCTCTTAGTAGTTGGTGCTTTAAAAGAAGGTGGAGACTCAACATAAAAGTAAAAGAATGGTTATGTGCTAGAGCTTTTTATTTAAAAACATAGAAGCAATTTTGTCAACGGTAGTAGTACTTCATATGTGTCATGCATAACACATCCTATAAGTTGCAAGCCTCATGCATCGAATGCCAATAGTGCTCGCACCTTGTCCTAATTAGCTCGGATTTCCATGGGTTATCATTGCATTACATATGTTTCAACCAAGTGTCACAAAGGGGTACCTCTATGCCACCTGTACAAAGGTCCAAGGAGATAAATCGCATTTGATTTCTCGTTTTTGATAGATCTCAACTTGAGGACATCCATACCGGGACAACATAGAAAATAGATGATGGACTCCTCTTTAATGCATAAGCATATTCTCATAAGAGATTGAGGATTAAGTCCAAGCTAAAACTTCCACCATGATACATGGCTTTGGTTGGCAGCCCAATGTTCTTCTCTAACAATATGCATATTCATTCAACGCACGGCAAATCACCCTTACTTCAGACAAGACGAACATGCATAGCAACTCACATGATATTCAACAAAAGTGTAACAGTTGTTGGCGTCCCCAGAAAAATGGTTACCGCTTAGCAAGCAACTTATAAGAAATAAGATACATAAGCAACATATTCTTTACCACAATAGTTTTTAAGCTACTTTCCCATGAGCTATGTATTGCAAAAATTGAGGGTTTTAAAGGTAGCACATGTAAATTACTTGGAGGGGCGGTGAAATACCACGTATAGGTAGATATGGTAGACTCATATGGCATAACTGTTTTAAAAGGATATGGATGCACAAGCAGTCAGTCCGCTTAGTACAGGTGGAGGTTAGCAAAAGACTGGGAGCGACCAACTAAGAGAGCAATGACGGTCATAATCATGCAGAGCGACAAAGCAACATTGAATCAGGCATCGTAGTTATATCGCTACTCAGAAATAAAAGATCATCAAGGCTTGACAGACTTTCTTTACAGTCTTAAATATGCGTGAGCATACGCCAAGTCAATCAAAATAAATTCTCGAAGGAAGATATTACTAAACCATACCACATCATAGGCAAACAAATCATGTTGGTACTCCAATAACACATTGGGAATCCCCCAGCTATTTGAGACTAACCATAAGAAAACCTGAACTACTAAGCACCATCATGCACGTCGCATCTTTATCATAGACATATTAACCAGTGCAACAGAAGCAAACTCTCTTAATAAGGTGAGCATGATAATTAAAGAGAGTTCAAGCAACCAACTAAACAAAAGCTCTTGGAAAAGATAAGCATGAATACTAAGAGCAAAGCACGATAGTAGCTATTAAAAGACAAAGAACACACACAGCAAAGATAGACATGAAAATTCTATGTTATGTTCTAGGTAGAAGTGGAGCGTGTTTCTCTCCCACAAAAAGGAATGCTGAGTTCCGACTCGTTATGAAAAACTAAAAAGAAAACTAAAAGCAAGACGCTCCAAGCATAGCACATAACACATGAAGTGATAAAAATATAGCGGAACGAAAGATGAACTGATAATGTTGATGGAGAAGGGGATGCATGGGGGCATCCCCAAGCTTAGACGCTTGAGTCTCCTTGAATATTTCTTGGGGGTGCACGGGGGCATCCCCAAGCTTGAGCGCTTGACACTCCTGAATCTTTTTATCATCTTCCCTCGCACACTTGAAAACTCCCTTCATACATAACTCATCATAATCTGAGTAGCGAGGTTAGTACCCTTAATAAAATAATTGTTCCTTGCTGGAAATAAATATATTCTTGAAGTTCTACTGTTTCTCAAGATTGCCAAAAGGTTTTTGCAAAGAAAAAGCAAGCTCTCGGTTTGCCAACTGAAGGAAAGGCAAAACAGGACAGAATCTGTGAAAAACAGAACAGCAGGTAGTAATCGATTTGTTCGGGGTACTTCTGAAACTCAAATCAAAAAACTCAGAACAGATGCACGAAAGACAATTATATAGAGAACGCTGTCGAAAAAATTCAGACCAAAAAGATGATCTGGTGATTTTATACGAAGTTTTCTATCCAAGGACAGAATCTGTTTCCTGGACAGCACCTCACAACTTTTGAACTTTCTAGCAATCAGAGGCTATACTTGGCACAAATATGAAAAGCAAAGATACAATGATGATGCTACAGCAGTAAACAACATCAAGACACAACAAAAGCAAAATATTTATTCATGTGGGCTGCCTCCCAAAAGCGCTTTCTTTTATGCCTTTAAGCTAGGCATAATGCATAGAGGAATCAATAACCATCATAATAATCGGAGTTATAAATTGATTCATAAGGTTCCTCAACAAGTTCACTCTTGTTCCTTCTAGGAAAGGGGTACACACCTTTTGCCTTTCCGCGCAAGCGGATTTGTCCCTTACCTATATCAATGAAGCCTTTTACCGCTCGGAGGAAGCCCCTTCCAAGCACTATATTTCCTTGGTTTGGCTCCATGATGAAGAAATCAACCATTGCAATCCCTTTAAGGAATTTAACTGGCACATCTTTTATTCTTCCCTGGATTTCAGAAATATCTCCATTAGTGTGTTCATGATAAGATGATAATCTATCCATGTTAAATTTTAAAGAATCATGAATATTTTTTGGCATAGTAGAAACCATGGATCCAATATCACAATAAGCAAGGAATTCTTGATTAGAGATGCTAATCCTAACAAGAGGCTCCCAGTCATTATCTATTTGCAAAATATCTTTCTTATTGGGTTTGGGTTTCTCTACCTTCATTAAGTCTAGAGCATCCATTCTCTTTTCAATAGTAGCAAGTCTATCTATGACAGTATCAAAATTATGATCATAAACAAAGTAACTAGATAGACCATGTATAATTTCAAGAGCTCTAGCTTCCTCACACTCTAGGAAATCTCCCTCGGCTATAATATCAAGAGAGTGTTTACACCATTTAAAAAGACCCTGGTAAAAATTCCTAAGCAAATTTTTTTATAGGTATCAAAGGCATAATTCTCCTATGTGCATCAGAAATTCTGTCCCATGCCTTCTTCATATTTTCTCCATCCCTTTGATGGAAATCTAGAACTTCTGATTCCCTCAAAGCACCATATCCTAACATGTTTAGCTAAACAGATAGGCCTACTAACAGGAAGGTAAAATAATTTTTTTTGTAATTTTTTGATAAAGGATACTAAAGCAAAAACTGAAAGGTAAACTAACAAGACTAAAAAGCAAAGGTAAAAGATAGCATGCAACTCCCCTATCCTGAAGAGTGGAGTCCCCGGCAACGGCGCCAGAAAATACTCCTTGATGGGCCTCTAACCCCTCGTTGGTTACCCCAAGTGGAAGGTGAAAGATGCAGTGTTGTGGAAGTGTTTTCCCTTAGCAAAGATGCCAAGGATCGAATCCCCAGAGACTCCTAGGTTCAACAAGTAGGTGTCAACTACTAACGGCGCAGATTAGCAATCAACGTGGACCTGCACACAGATACAAATAACTTTGCTCCCAACGAGTACAGAGAGGTTGTCAATCCCTCCGGCCTTGTAGTTCACAAAGGATTAAATACAAAATGATAGTAGTGATAGATAGTGTTTGCAATAGTAAATAGCGAAAAGTAAATAGCGGATGTGATCGATGATGGTAATATGGACCGGAGTCACATGATGTTCACTAGTGATGTCTCTCTCCCAAAAGACGATAAAACAGCTATGTGAGGTAAACAAATTACAGCTGGGCAATTGACAGGACCACGAACGCAAACCAATGCTGACTACATTGCAAGAAAGGTTGAGGTTCAAAGCATGGGCGGTACGCCAAAGTAAGTAGACAGAAATCCATCAATATCTACTACTAATCATCCACCTTGAGATATCTATCCAGAACATCTCGCTGGTATTAAGTTGCGAGCCCCACCCATAGTGTAAACTCAAAGCAACAGACAACTGCATTAAAAGAACTTTGCGTAAAGTAAACAATCCTTGCACCCGCGGGCACAAGCACCGTTGTTTTCCCCCTTGTGGCAACAGCACATCCCCTAGACTCATGTTTCTGTCACTCAAGCTAGTCATCGAGGGGCATGAACCCACAATCGAGCATAACGTTCCCTCTTGGAGTCACTACCTACTACTTGGCCAAAGCAATAAATAACAACGGAGAACATGCAAGAATTACTTATGAACATAAATATAAAAGAGGTAGATCAAATATATTACTCAAGAACAATCTGAACATAATCTCATAATCCATCGGATCCCAGCAAACACATCATAGCAACAGCATAAGGATTACATATGTGCCTCGATCATGTAGGGAAGCTCACGAGGACTAATTAGTGAAGCACAAGAACGGGAGGAGAACATCACATAGCTACTGGTCATGGACTCATGGTCCAAGGGAGACTACTCACAACTCATCTGGGAGGCGTCCATGGTGGTGGAGAAGCTCCCGTTGGTGATCCTCCCCTCCGGCAGGGTGCCGGGAAGAGTTCTCCTGGTGCTCCCGATCTTGGAAGCGGCGGCGACGGCGGAACAGAGATGAGATCGTGAAAAAGAGTTCTTTAGTTGTCATTATGTCATTCTTTAGTTGTCATTATGTCGGGTCCTTTTGTCTTTGGCGAGGCAGAAGTTCTCACCTTTAAACAAAGAGGTGGGGAAAGTCTAAAAGATGCTTGGTATAGAATTAATGATTCTCGAAAAAGAGCCACCAAGAAGCAATCTACTACTATCCTGCTTAGAAATTTTTATGCTGGAATTACTTCTTGGAATAGGTTTATTCTAGACACTGCTATCAATGGAAATTTCCTAGAGGCCCCAGTTTGGGAGTCTCTTAGTATTATTGAAAATCTTGTTGGGAATCCCCCTGTTGTTAGCATTCAAGAGGACATTGATGGCTTCTCGCCCCTCGTTGGTTACCCCAAGTGGAAGGTTTGAGATGCAGTGTAGCGGAAGTTTTCCCTTGGCAAAGATACCAAGGATCGATTTCCCTTGAGACTCCTAGTTTCAACAAGAAGGTGTCAACTGCTAACGGCGCCAGATATTAGCAATCAACGTGGACCTGCACACAGATACAAATAACTTTGCTCCCAACGAGTACAGAGAGGTTGTCAATCCCTCCGGCCTTGTAGTTTACAAAGGATCAAACACAAGTGATAGTAGTGATAGATATTGCTGCAATAGTAAGTAAAAGCGGAAAGTAAATAGCGGATGTGATCAATGATGGTAATATGGACCGGAGCCTCATGATGTTCACTAGTGATGTCTCTCTCCCAAAAGACGATAAAACAGCTATGTGAGGTAAACGAATTACAGCTGGGCAATTGACAGAACCATGAACGCAAACCAATGTTGACTATATTGCAAGAAAGGTTGAGGTTCAAAGCATGGGCGGTACACCGAGGTAAGTAGACCGAAATCCATCTGCATCTACTACTAATCATCCACCTTGAGATATCTATCCAGAACATCTCGCTGGTATTAAGTTGCGAGTCCCACCCATAGTGTAAACTCAAAGCAACAGACAACTGCATTAAAAGAACTTTGCGTAAAGTAAACAATCCTTGCACCCGCGGGCACAAGCACCGTTGTTTTCCCCCTTGTGGCAACGGCACACCCCCTAGACTCATGTTTCTGTCACTCAAGCTAGTCATCGAGGGGCATGAACCCACAATCAAGCATAACGTTCCCTCTTGGAGTCACTACCTATTACTTAGCCAAAGCAATAAATAACAACGGAGAACATGCAAGAATTACTTACGAACATAAATATAAAAGAGGTGAATCAAATATATTACTCAAGCACAATCTGAACATAATCTCATAATCCATCGGATCCCAGCAAACTCATCATAGCAACAGCATAAGGATTACATAGGTGCCTCGATCATGTAGGGCAGCTCACGAGGACTAATTAGTGAAGCACAAGAACGGGAGGAGAACATCACATAGCTACTGTTCATGGACTCATGGTCCAAGGGAGACTACTCACAACTCATCCGGGAGGCGTCCATGGTGGTGGAGAAGCTCCCGGTGGTGATCCTCCCCTCCGGCAGGGTGCCGGGAAGAGTTCTCCTGGTGCTCCCGATCTTGGAAGCGGCGGCGGCGGCGGAACATAGATGAGATCGCGAAAAAGAGTTCCCGTCTCGAGGGTTTCGGGAGACGCTTTAAATATATGCCAAAGGGGGGCATCAGCGGAGCCTCAGGGGGCCCAGGCGCCCCCCCCGGCGCGGCCCAGGGGGGGGGGGCGCCGCCAGGGCGCCTGGAGCCCTGGTGCCCCCCCCCCCGGCTGTACTTCGGGCGCAAGGTAGCTTCTGGAACGCTGATTTTTTATATAATTTTTCTGGATTTTTCCTGGCAGTTCTCGTAATGTGAAAACCTGAAATACAAAAACAGCCGAAAACAGAAACTGGCACTGGGGTGCACTGAGTTAATAGGTTAGTCCAAATATGATCAAAAGTGTATGGAAGTGTATAAATAACATAGCAATATCACCCAAAAGAGGCATGGAGCAAGCGGAAATTATAGATACGTTTTGGACGTATCAACTTCCCCAAGCTTAATTCCTGCTCGTCCTCGACTAGGTAAATGATAACAAGAATAATTTCTGTGGTGACATGCTATTAACCATATAGGACTTTTTCATAGTCATATGACAAAAGCTTACTGAGACAATGAATCTATAGTAATTAAGTTGCCTCATGAGAAAATCACAGAGGACTGAAAGTTTTACAATATGATACTGAAACATCAAAAAGATTTGTAATGAACATGGTGTGCAAATATGATAAAGTGATATCTAGCTTGCCCCCTTTAGTGAAGCAAAACATAAATGCAGGGGCACCTCCAAGGTTTAAGTGATGACTAGATACAATGATTTCAAAATAAACGATATCATAATCATGCAAAAGACAATGCTACTTTGGGACAATGCACATTACACTCAGAATGACAATCATGCTCTTAGTAGTTGGTGCTTTTAAAAGAAGGTGGAGACTCTCGAACCGTGGCTTTTGTTGGCAAGGTCGAAAACCCGTAGTCGGAAACAAAGACAAAACATGTACCAGAGCTCTTGGTTTTAAAAACAGAGGTAATAATTATTTTTTTAGATTATGCATGTTTCGTCAACGAATGCTAGCAGACAACTCAATCACTTCTCGAGATGGACAAGTTTCGAGGAACGGCTCCCGAATGAGGACGATCACATCCTCTTAATCTCCTTTGTTTATCACTGGCAAAGTTTTGTGATTTCTCATGAACAAAGCGTGAAGGAGGGTTTGTTTGTTATATTATCTTTTTGAGCCGGGCGCACTCAATGCCAGTTCCTTCTCGTATTATGGGTTTGCACATTATACATGCAATCCCGGGGTGAAGCTTGTCCAACTTAAAAAGATCATGAATTAACTACTACTTCCTCATGAACTTACAATAGAGGCACAAAATAAGGATGTTTTTTTTTCTTTTTGAATAATTTCGAGATGGTACATGCAAGTCTCCATTAGGAATGGCAGGTAAATACCATGTAGGAAGGTGTGGTGGACTCATATGGCATAACTGGTATAAAGGAATTTGGATGCACAAGCAGTCAGTCCGCTTAGTACAGGCGAAGGTTAGCAAAAGACTGGGAGCGACCAACTAGGAGAGCAATGACGGTCATAATCATGCAGAGCGACAAAGCAACATTGAATCAGGCATGGAAGTTATATCGCTACTCAGAAACAAAAGATCATCAAGGCTTGACAGACTTTCTTTACAGTCTTAAATATGCGTGAGCATACACCAAGTCAATCAAAATAAATTCTCGAAGGAAGATATTACTAAACCATACCACATCATAGGCAAACAAATCATGTTGGTACTCCAATAACACATTGGGAACCCCCCAGCTATTTGAGACTAACCATAAGAAAACATGAACTACTAAGCGCCATTATGCACGTAGCATCTTTATCATAGACATATCAACCAATGCAACGGAAGCAAACTCTCTTAATAAGGTGAGCATGGTAATTAAAGAGAGTTCAAGCAACCAACTAAACGAAAGCTCTTTAGAAAGATAAGCATGAAAGTAAAGAGCTAAGCATGATAGTAGCTATTAAAAGACAAAGAACACACACAACAAAGATAGACATGAAAATTCTATGTTATGTTCTAGGTAGAAGTGGAGCGTGTTTCTCTCCCACATAAAGAATTCTGAGTTCCGACTCGTTATGAAAAGCTAAAGAAAACTAAAAAGGAAAACTAAAAGCAAGACGCTCCAAGCATAGCACATAACACATGAAGTGATAAAAATATAGTGGAACGAAAGACGAACTGATAATGTTGATGGAGAAGGGGATGCACAGGGGCATCCCCAAGCTTAGACGCTTGAGTCTCCTTGAATATTTCTTGGGGTTGCACGGGGGCATCCCCAAGCTTGAGCGCTTGACACTCCTGAATCTTTTTATCATCTTCCCTCGCACACTTGAAAACTCCCTTCATACATAACTCATCATAATCTGATTAGCGAGGTTAGTACCCATAATAAAATAATTGTTCCTTGATGGAAATAAGGATATTCTTGAAGATCTACTGTTTCTCAAGATTGCCAAAAGGTTTTTTGCAAAGAAAAAGCAAGCTCTAGGTTTGCAAAATGAAGGAAAGGCAAAACAGGACAGAATCTGTGAAAAACAGAAGAGCAGGTAGTAAATGATTTGTTCGGGGCACTTCTGCAACTCTAATCAAAAAACTCAAAACAGATGCACGAAAGACAATTATATATAGCACGCTTTCGAAAAAATTCAGACCAAAAAGATGATCTGGTGATTTTATACGAATTTTTCTATCCAATGACAGAATCTGTTTCCTGGACAGCACCTCACAACTTTTGAACTTTCTAGCAATCAGAGGCTATACTTGGCACAAATATTGAAAAGCAAAGATACAATGATGATGCTACTGTAGTAAAAAACATCAAGACACAACAAAAGCAAAATAAATTTATTCATTGGGCTGCCTCCCAAAAGCGCTTTCTTTTATGCCTTTCAGCTAGGCATAATGCAAAGAGATCAAGTTTTATCAAGAGTAAAAGAATAGCTAGCCCGTACAACGGACTCAAAAGGTAACTTAATCTTCTTTCAAGGGAAGTGTTCCATCCCTTTCTTGACAGGAGACTGAAATTTTATATTCCCCTCTTTCATGTCAATGATAGCACCAACGGTGCGCAAAAAGGGACGTCCCAAAATAATTGGACACGAAGGATCAAATTCAATGTCCATAATAGTGAAATCAACGGGAACATAATTATCATTGACAACAATAAGAACATCGTCGATCCTCCCCAAAGGTTTCTTTATGGAAGAATCAACGAGATGAACACCAAAAGAACAAGAATCAAACGGTTTCAATTTAAGCATATCATATATTCTTTTTGGCATAACAGAGGTACTAGCTCCAACATCACATAATGCATAGCAAGAGAAGTCATTCAACTTAATTTTTATCATAGGATCCCAACCATCTTCTAGCTTTCTAGGTATGGAGGCTTCTACTCCAAGTTTCTCCTCCCTAGCTTTGATGAGAGCATTAGTGATATGCTCTGTGAAGGCAAGGTTAATCATGCTAGTGCGGGGATCTCTAGACATCTTGTGAAGGAAATCAATAACTTCGGTAAGAGTGCAATTATCAAAATCAAGATCACTAGCATCAAGTAAAGTGGTAGTGGTGTCCTTTAGGTTCACTTGTTTGGTAGTTTCTATAGTCATAGCATCACCATTAATAGGTCCATCGGGACCAGGAGTACATTGGGTGCTAAGAGTTTGGATATCCTCAACAACTTGGATAGTAGAAACAGTGTGGCGGGTAGGAAGGCTCTTAATTCTATCTTCTTCCTCCCTTAGGGGCGCAACCACTTCGGGTTTAGCTGCCATTTGGTTTATCAAAGTGGCTTGTGCGTGGGACATGTTGGAAACTTGGGTCTCAGTGATAGTGAGCCTAGTCTGGAGGTTAGAAATCTCAATATTTATGCTTTCTAATTGTCTACTAATGTTTTGCAAGATAGCAGTATGCTCATTTAATTGACTCGAGAAGGTTTTGTTATGTTCATATTGGGTGTGCATGTAATTCTTAGTGGCCTTCTCTATTTCTAAAAGTTTCTCATAGCCAGGCAATTCTCTAATTTTTTGGGTGGAGTTCTTGGTGATAGGATAAGCATTGTTGTTCCCATAGGAATTAGAGGGGAACGGTCTAGGATTGCTACCAAAGTTACTCCTATAAGCATTGTTGTTAAAATTGTTTCTAGAGATAAAGTTCACATCTACTTGTTCTTGAGAAATCAAAGAATTTAAAGGAACATCACGAGGATCAACAGAAGATTGCTTCAAAAGTAGAGACATAATCAAGTCAACTTTTTCATTTAGGGAGGAAATCTCCTCGACAGAGTTTACCTTCCTACCTGTTGGAGCGCGTTCGGTGTGCCATTGGGAATAGTTGGTCATCATCTCATCGAGAAGTTTTGTGGCAGCACCAAGTGTAGTTGACATAAAGGTTCCTCCCGCGGCCGAATCTAACAAGTTCCGCGAGGTAAAGTTCAAGCCTGCATAAAAAGTTTGTATAACCATCCAAGTAGTCAAACCATGAGTAGGGCAGTTCTTGATAAGAGATTTCATACGTTCCCAAGCTTGGGCAACGTGTTCATTATCCAATTGTTTAAAATTCATTATGTTACTTCTTAGTTGGATAATTTTAGCAGGTGGATAGTATTTTCCAATAAAAGCATCTTTGCACTTATCCCAAGAATCTATGATATTTCTAGGCAAAGACTGAAACCAAATTTTAGCTCCTCCTCTCAAGGAGAAAGGAAAAAGCTTAAGCTTAACAATATTACCATCTATTTCTTGGTACTTTTGCATATCACAAAGTTCAACAAAGTTGTTCAAGTGTAAAGCAGCATCATTTCCAGCACCGGAGAATTGATCTTTCATGACTAAGTTCAGTAAAGCAGGTTTAATTTCATATGAAGGTGCTGAAGTGGCAGGTGTAGTGATAGGTGTGCCGATAAAGTCATCGTTGTTGTGACTAGTGAAGTCACACAACTTGGTGTTCTCGGTGGAACCCATAGTAGCAAGCAAGCAAGACAACTATTTTTGTGATTTTCGATAAAAGATACTAAAGCAAAAATGAAAGGTAAACTAACAAGACTAAAAATCAAGGGTAAAAGATAGCGTGCAACTCCCCTATCCTGAAGAGTGGAGTCCCCGGCAACGGCGCCAGAAAACTTTGCTTGATGGCTTCTCGCCCCTCGTTGGTTACCCCAAGTGGAAGGTTAGAGATGTAGTGTAGAGGAAGTTTTCCCTTGGCAAAGATACCAAGGATCGATTTCCCTTGAGACTCCCAGTTTCAACAAGAAGGTGTCAACTGCTAACGGCGCCGGATATTAGCAAAAAACGTGGACCTGCACACAGATACAAATAACTTTGCTCCCAACGAGTACAGAGAGGTTGTCAATCCCTCCGGCCTTGTAGTTTACAAAGGATCAAACACAAGTGATAGTAGTGATAGATATTGCTGCAATATTAAGTAAAAGCGGAAATTAAATAGCGGATGTGATCAATGATGGTAATATGGACCAGAGCCTCACGATGTTCACTAGTGATGTCTCTCTCCCAAAAGACGATAAAACAGCTATGTGAGGTAAACGAATTACAGCTGGGCAATTGACAGAACCATGAACGCAAACCAATGCTGACTATATTGCAAGAAAGGTTGAGGTTCAAAGCATGGGCGGTACACCGAGGTAAGTAGACCGAAATCCATCTGCATCTACTACTAATCATCCACCTTGAGATATCTATCCAGAACATCTCGCTGGTATTAAGTTGCGAGACCCACCCATAGTGTAAACTCAAAGCAACAGACAACTGCATTAAAAGAACTTTGCGTAAAGTAAACAATCCTTGCACCCGCGGGCACAAGCACCGTTGTTTTCCCCCTTGTGGCAATAGCACATCCCCTAGACTCATGTTTCTGTCACTCAAGCTAGTCATCGAGGGGCATGAACCCACAATCAAGCATAACGTTCCCTCTTGGAGTCACTACCTATTACTTGGCCAAAGCAATAAATAACAATGGAGAACATGCAAGAATTACTTACGAACATAAATATAAAAGAGGTGAATCAAATATATTACTCAAGCACAATCTGAACATAATCTCATAATCCATCGGATCCCAGCAAACTCATCATAGCAATAGCATAAGGATTACATAGGTGCCTCGATCATGTAGGGCAGCTCACGAGGACTAATTAGTGAAGCACAAGAACGGGAGGAGAACATCACATAGCTACTGGTCATGGACTCATGGTCCAACGGAGACTACTCACAAGTCATCCGGGAGGCGTCCATGGTGGTGGAGAAGCTCCCGGTGGTGATCCTCCCCTCCGGCAAGGTGCCAGGAAGAGTTCTCCTGGTGCTCCCGATCTTGGAAGCGACGGCGGAACAGAGATGAGATCGCGAAAAAGAGTTCCCGTCTCGAGGTTTCGGGAGACGCTTTAAATATATGCCAAAGGGGGGCATCAGCGGAGCCTCGGGGGGCCTAGGCACCCCCCCGGCGCGGCCCAGGGGGGGGGGGCGCCGCCAGGGCGCCTGGAGCC
>LR738712.1:893727632-893746490 GCA_902687465.1 Secale cereale
CCTGGGCCCCCCGAGCCTCCGCTGATGCCCCCCTTTGGCATATATTTAAGACGCGTCTCGAAACCCTCGAGACGGAAACCCTTTTTCGCGATCATATCTCTGTTCCGCCGTCGCCGCGCTTCCAAGATCGGGAGCACCAGGAGAACTCTTCCCGGCACCCTGTCGGAGGGGAGGATCACCACCGGGAGCCTCTCCACCACCATGGACGCCTCCCGGATGAGTTGTGAGTAGTCTCCCTTGGACCATGGGTCCATGACCAGTAGCTATGTGATGTTCTCCTCCCCTTCTTGTGCTTCACTAATTAGACCTCGTGAGCTGCCCTACATGATCGAGGCACATATGTAATCCTTATGTTGTTGCTATGTTGAGTTTGCTGGGATCCGATGGAATGTGAGATTATGTTCAGATTGTGTTTGAGTAATATATTTGATCTACCTCTTTTATATTTATGTTCGTAAGTAATTCTTGCATGTTCTCCGTTGTTATTTATTACTTTGGCCAAGTAGTAGGTAGTGACTCCAAGAGGGAACGTTATGCTTGATTGTGGGTTCATGCCCCTAGATGACTAGCTTGAGTGACAGAAACATGAGTCTAGGGGATGTGCTGTTGCCACAAGGGGGAAAACAACGGTGCTTGTGCCCGCGGGTGCAACGATTGTTTACTTTACGCAAAGTTCTTTTAATGCAGTTATCTGTTGCTTTGAGTTTACACTATGGGTGGGACTCGCAACTTAATACCAGCGAGATGTTCTGGATAGATATCTCAAGGTGGATGATTAGTAGTAGATATTGATGGGATTCGGTCTACTTACCTTGGCGTACCGCCCATGCTTTGAACCTCTACCTTTCTTGCAATATAATTAGCATTGGTTTGCGCACATAATTCTGTCAATTGCCCAGCTGTAATTCGTTTACCTCACATAGCTGTTTTATCATCTTTTGGGAGAGAGACATCACTAGTGAACATCATAGGACCCCGGTCCATATTACCATCACTGATCACATCCGCTATTTACTTTCTGTTTTTACTTACTATTGCAGCAATACCTATCACTATTATCACTTGCGTTTGATCCTTTGTAAACTACAAGGCCGGAGGGATTGACAACCTCTCTGTACTCATTGGGAGCAAGGTTATTTGTATCTGTGTGCAGGTCCACGTTGATTGCTAATATCTGGCGCCGTTAGCAGTTGACACCTTCTTGTTGAAACTGGGAGTCTCAGGGGAAATCGATCCTTGGTATCTTTGCCAAGGGAAAACTTCCGCTACACTACATCTCAAACCTTTCACTTGGGGTAACCAACGAGGGGAGAGAAGCCATGAACGAGCTCTTCGTCACCTCCATAAACGAGAAACATATCCTTAGTCCTCTTCAGGTACTTTAGGATGTTCTTGACCGTTGTCTAGTGTTCCATAACGGGATCACTTTGGTACCTCCCTACCAAACTTATGGCAAGGTTCACATCAGGTCTGGTACACAGCATGGCATACATGATAGAACCTATGGCCGAGGCATAGGGAATGACACTCATCTTTTCTCTATCTTCTTCCGTGGTCGGGGACTGAGCCGTGCTCAATCTCATACCTTGCAAAACAGGCAAGAACCCTTTCTTGGATTGATCCATATTTAACTTCTTCAATATCTTGTCAAGGTATGTGCTTTGTGAAAGACCAATGATGCGTCTTGATCTATCTCTATAGATTTTGATACCTAATATGTAAGCAGCTTCTCCAAGGTCCTTCATTGAAAAACTCTTATTCAAGTAGGCCTTTATGCTCTCCAAGAATTCTATATCATTTCCCATCAGCAATATGTCATCCACATAAAATATGAGAAATGCTACAGAGCTCCCACTCACTTTCTTGTAGATACAGACTTCTCCCCCAGTCTGTATAAAGCCAAACGCTTTGATCACATCGTTAAAGCAAATATTCCAACTCCGAGATGCTTGCACCAGCCCGTAGATCGAGCGCTGGAGCCTGCATACCTTGTTAGCATTCTCTGGATCGACAAAACCTTCTGGCTGCATCATATACAACTCTTCCTTGAGGAAACCATTAAGGAATGCCGTTTTGACGTCCATTTGCCATATCTCATAATCATAGAATGAGGCAATTGCTAACATGATTCGGACTGACTTCAGCATCGCTACGGGAGAGAAAGTCTCGTCGTAGTCAATCCCTTAAACTTGTCGATAACCCTTAGCGACAAGCCGAGCCTTATAGATGGTCACATTACCATCCGCGTATGTCTTCTTCTTAAATATCCATTTGTTTTCTATGGCGTGCCTATCATCAGGCAAGTCCACCAAAGTCCATACTTTGTTTTCATACATGGATTCTATCTCGGATTTCATGGCTCCAAGACATTTATTGGAATCCGGGCCAGCCATCGCTTCTTCACAGTTCGAAGGTTCACCGTTGTCTAACAACATGATTTCCATGACAGGGTTGCCGTACCACTCTGGTGCGGAACGTGTCCTTGTGGACCTTCGAAGTTCAGTAGTAATTTGATATGTATCTTCATGATCATCATCATTAACTTCCTCCCTTGTCGGTGCAGGCACCTTAGGAACAATTTCCTGCGCTGCGCTACTTTCCGGTTCGGGAGGGGTGACTGTCACCTCATCAAGTTCTACTTTCCTCCCACTCACTTCTTTCAAGAGAAACTCTTTCTCCAGAAAGGATCCATTCTTGGCAACAAAGACCTTGCCTTCGGATCATGACGATGCTTTGGAGATGGAGATCAAAAGCACAAGATGATGATGGCCATATCATGTCACATATTTTGATTGCATGCGATGTTTATCTTATTATGCTTCTTATTTTGCTTAGTTCGACGGTAGCATTATAAGATGATCCCTTACTAAATTTCAAGGTATAAGTGTTCTCCCTGAGTATGCACCGTTGCGAAAGTTTGTCGTGCCGAGACACCACATGATGATCGGGTGTGATAAGCTCTACGTTCAAATACAACGGGTGTAAGCCAGTTTTGCACACGCAGAATACTCGGGTTAAACTTGACGAGCCTAGCATATGCAGATATGGCCTCGGAACACTGGAGACCGAAGTCGAGCGTGAATCATATAGTAGATATGATCAACATAAGATGTTCACCATTGAAACTACTCCATCTCACGTGATGATCGGACATGGTTTAGTTGATTTGGATCACGTGATCATTTAGATGACTAGAGGGATGTCTATCTAAGTGGGAGTTCTTAAGTAATATGATTAAATTGAACTTTAATTTATCATGAACTTAGTCCTCGTAGCATTAGCATATCTATGTTGTAGATCAATAGCTCACGATGTTGCTCCCCGTTTATTTTTTATATGTTCCTAGAGAAAACTAAGTTGAAAGATGTTAGTAGCAATGATGCGGAATTGTTCCGTGATCTGAGGATTATCCTCATTGCTGCACAGAGAATTATGTCCTTGATGCACCGCTAGGTGACAGACCTATTGCAGGATCAGATGTCGACGTTATTAACGTTTTGACAAAAGCTCGGTATGATGACTACTTGATAGTTTAAGTGCACCATGCTTTACGGCTTAGAACCGGGACTTAAAAAACGTTTTGAACGCCACGGAGCATATAAGATGTTCCAAGAGTTGAAATTAGTATTTCATACTCATGCCCGTGTCGTGTGGTATAAGACTTCTGACAGTACTTTGCCTACAAGATGGAGGAGAATAGCTCAACCAGTGAGCATGTGCTCAGATTGTCTGGGTACTACAATTACTTGAATCAAGTGGGAGTTAATCTTCCAGATAAGATAGTAATTGACAAAGTTCTTCAGTCACTATCACCAAGTTAGTAGAACTTCGTGATGAACTATAATATGCAAGGGATGACGAAAGGAATTCCCGAGCTCTTCGCGATGCTGAAGTCGGCGAAGGTAGAAATCATGAAAAAGCATCAAGTGTTGATGGTTAACAAGACCACTTGTTTCAAGTAAAGGGCAAAGGGATAGAAGGGGAACTTCAAGAAGAATGACAAGCAAGTTGTCACTCCCGTGAAGAAACCCAAAGTTAAAACTCAAGCCTGAAACTAAGTGCTTCTACTGCAAAGGAAATGGTCACTGGAATTGGAACTGCCCTAGATACTTGGCGGATAAGAAGGATGGCAAAGTGAACAAAGGTATATTTTGATATACAGATTATTGATGTGTACTTTACTAGTGTTCATAGCAACCCCTGGGTATTTGATACCGGTTCAGTTGCTAAAATTAGTAACTCGAAACGGGAATTGCAGAATGAATAGAGACTAGTTAAAGGTGAAGTGACGATGTGTGTTGGAAGTGGTTCCAAGATTGATATGATCATCATCGCACACTCCCTATACTTACGGGATTAGTGTAAAACCTAAATAAATGTTATTTGGCATTTGCGTTGAGCATGAATATGATTTGATCATATTTGTTGCAATACGGTTATTCATTTAAAGTCATAGAATAATTGTTATTCTGCTTACATGAATAAAACATTCGATGGTCATGCACCCAATGAAAATAGTTTGGTGGATCTCGATCATGGTGATACACATATTCATAATATTGAAGCCAAAAGATGCAAGGTTAATAATGATAGTGCAACTTATTTGTGGCACTGCCGTTTAGGTCATAATGGTGTAAAGCGCATGAAGAAACTCCATAGTGATGGACTTTTGGAATCACTTGATTATGAATCACTTGGCGCTTGCGAACCATGCCTCATGGGCAAGATGACTAAAACTCCATTCTCCGGAACAATGGAGCGAGCAACAGATTTGTTGGAGATCATACATACAGATGTATGTGGACCAATGAGTGTTGAAGCTCGCGGCGGGTATCGTTATTTTCTGACCTTCACTGATGATTTGAGCATATATGGGTATATCTACTTAATGAAGCACACGTCTGAAACATTTGAAAAGTTCAAAGAATTTCAGAGTGAAGTGGAGAATCATCGTAACAAGAAAATAAGAGTTTCTACGATATGATCGTAGAGGTAAAATATTTGAGTTAGCGAGTTTGGCCTTCAGTAAAAACAATGTGAAATAGTTTCAGTACTCACGCCACCTGGAACACCACAATGTAATGATGTGTCCGAACGTCATAACCGCACTTTATTAGATATGGTGTGATCGATGATGTCTCTTACCGATCTACCACTATCGCTTTTGGGGTTATGCATTAGAGACAGCTACATTCACGTTAAATAGGGCACCATCTAAATCCATGGAGATGACACCGTATGAACTGTGGTTTGACGAGAAACCTAAGTTGTCATTTCTTTAAGTTTGGGACTGCGATGCTTATGTGAAAAAGTTTCAACATGATAAGCTCGTACCCAAATCGGAGAAGTAAATCTTTATAGGATACCCAAAATAAACTGTTGGGTACACCTTCTATCACAGATCCGAAGGCAAGGTCTTTGCTGCTAAGAGTGGATCCTTTCTAGAGAAGGAGTTTCTCTCGAAAGAAGTGAGTGGGAGGAAAGTAGAACTTGATGAGGTAATTGTACCTTCTCCCGAATTGGAAAGAGGAACATCACAGAAACTAGTTCCAGTGATTCCTACACCAATTAGTGAGGAAGCTAATGATGATGATCATGAAACTTCAGATCAAGTTTCTGCTGAACTTCGTAGATCAACCAGAGTTCGTTCCGTATCAGAGTGGTACGGCAACCCGGTTCTGGAAGTCATGTTACTGGACCATGATGAACCTACGAACTATGAGGAAGCGATGATGAGCCCAGATTCCACAAAATGGCTTGAGGACATGAAATCTGAGATGGGATCCATGTATGAGAACAAAGTGTGGACTTTGGTTGACTTGCCCGATGATCGGCAAGCCATCGAAAATAAATGGATCTTCAAGAGGAAGACTAACGCTGACGGTAATGTTACTGTTTACAAAGATCGACTTGTTGCGAAAGTTTTTCATCAAGTTCAAGGAGTTGAATACGATGAGACTTTCTCACCCGTAGCGATGCTTAAGTCTGTCTGAATCATGTTAGCAATTGCCGCATTTTATGAAATCTGGCAAATGGATAACAAAATTACATTATTTAATGGATTTATTAAAGAAGACTTGTATATGATGCAACCAGAAGGTTTTGTCAATCCTAAAGGTGCTAACAAAATGTGCAAGCTCCAGCAATCCATCTATGGACTGGTGCAAGTATCTCGGAGTTGGAATATACGCTTTGATAAGTTGATCAAAGCATATAGATTTATACAGACTTGCGGTGAAGCCTGTATTTACAAGAAGTGAGTGGGTGCACTACAACCTTTCTGATAAGTATATGTGAATGACATATTGTCGATCGGAAATGATGTAGAATTTTCAGGAAAGCATAAAGGAGTGTTTGAAAGGAGTTTTTCAAAGAAAGACCTTGGTGACGCTGCTTACATATTGGGCATCAAGATCTATAGAGATAGATCAAGACGCTTGATAAGACTTTCGATGAGTACATACCTTGATAAGATTTTGAAGTAGTTCAAAATGGATCAGTCAAAAAAGGAGTTCTTGCCTGACTTGTAAGGTGTGAAGTTGAATAAGACTCAAAGCCAGACCACGGCAGAAAAATATAGAGAGAATGAAAGTCATTCCCTATGCCTCAGCCATAGGTTCTATAAAGTATGCCATGTTGTGTACCAAACATGTTGTGTACCATGCCATGAGTTTGTCAAGGGGGTACAATAGTGATCCAGGAGTAGATCACTGTACAGCGGTCAAAATTATCCTTAGAAACTGGATGACTAAGGAAATGTTTCTCGATTATGGAGGTGATAAAGAGTTCGTCGTAAAGGGTTACGCCGATGCAAGCTTTGACACTAA
Organism: Secale cereale; assembly: GCA_902687465.1. Taxonomy (NCBI): domain Eukaryota; kingdom Viridiplantae; phylum Streptophyta; class Magnoliopsida; order Poales; family Poaceae; genus Secale; species Secale cereale. Next base: position 893,734,460 of record LR738712.1, read on the forward strand.
ATCCAGATGACTCTAAGTATCAATCTGGATGTGTACTGAAAGTGGGAGCAATTAGTTAGAGTAGCTCTATGCAGAGCATTGTAGACATAGAAATTTGCGAAATACATACGGATCTGAATGTGACAGACCCGTTGACTAAACTTCTCTCACAAGCAAAACATGATCACACCTTATTACTCTTGGGTATTAATCACATAGCGGTGTGAACTAGATTATTGACTCTAGTAAACCCTTTGGGTGTTGATCACATGGCGATGTGAACTATGGGTGTTATTCACATAACGATGTGAACTATCGGTATTAAATCACATGGCGATGTCAGCTAGATTATTGACTCTAGTGCAAGTGGGAGACTGAAGGAAATATGCCCTAGAGGCAATAATAAAGTTGTTATTTATATTTCCTTATATCATGATAAATGTTTATTATTCATGCTAGAATTGTATTAACCGGAAACTTAGTACATGTGTGAATACATAGACAAAACAGAGTGTCCCTAGTATGCCTCTACTAGACTAGCTCATTGATCAAAGATGGCTATGTTTCCTAACCATAGACAGGAGTTGTCATTTGATCAACGGGATCACATCATTAGGAAAATGATGTGATGGACAAGACCCATCCGTTAGCTTAGCACTATGATCGTTTAGTTTTACTGCTATTGCTTTCTTCATGACTTATACATGTTCCTATGACTATGAGATTATGCAACTCCCGAATACCGTAGGAACACCTTATGTGCTATCAAACGTCACAACGTAACTGGGTGATCATAAAGATGCTCTACAGGTGTCTCCGAAAGTGTTCGTGGTGTTAGCATAGATCAAGACTAGGATTTGTCACTCCGAGTGTCGGAGAGGTATCTCTGGGCCCTCTCGGTAATGCACATCATAATAAGCCTTGCAACCAAAAGACTAATGAGTTAGTCACGAGATGATGTATTACAGAACGAGTAAAGAGACTTGCCGGTAACGAGATTGAATTAGGTATAGAGATACCGACGATCGAATCTCGGGCAAGTAACATACCAATGACAAAAGGAACAACGTATGTTGTTATGCGGTTAGACCGATAAAGATCTTCGTAAAATATGTAGGAGCCAATATGAGCATCCAGGTTCCGCTATTGGTTATTGACCGGAGATGAGTCTCGGACATGTCTACATAGTTCTCGAACCCGTAGGGTCCGCACGCTTAACGTTTGATGACGACCGGTATTATGAGTTTATGAGTTTTGATGTACCGAAGGAGTTCGGAGTCCCAGATGAGACCGGGGACATGACGAGGAGTCTCAAAATGGTCGAGATGTAAAGATCGATATATTGGATGACTATATTCAGACATCGGAAAGGTTCCGAGTGATTCGGGTATTTTTCGGAGTATATGGGCCTTATTGGGCCATACGGGAATAGAGGAGAAAGGCCAAAAGGAAGGAGGCGCGCGCCCCCCCTCTGGTCCGAATTGGACAAGGGGTGCAGCCCCCTTTTCCTTCTTCCTCTCCACCTCTTTCCTTCTCTCCTGCTCCGGAAAGGAAAGGGGAATCCTACTAGGACTTGGGAGTCCTAGTAGGACTCCCCACACTTGGCGCGCCCCCTCTAGGGCCGGCCTCTCCCTTGCTCCTTTATATACGGGGGCAGGGGGCACCCTAGGACACACAAGTTGAATTGTTTTAGCCGTGTGCGGTGCCCCCCTCCACAGAAACACACCTCGGTCATACCATTGCAGTGCTTAGGTGAAGCCCTGCGCCGGTAGATACATCATATCCATCACCACGCCGTCGTGCTGACGAAACTTTCCCGTGAAGCTCAACTGGATCAAGAGCTCGTGGGACGTCATCAAGATGAACGTGTGCTAAACGCGGAGGTGCCGTACGTTCGGTACTTGATCGGTTGGATCGCGAAGAAGTTCGACTACATCAACCGCGTCACTAGACGCTTCCGCTCCCGGTCTACGAGGGTACGTAGACACACTCTCCCCTCGTTGCTATGCATCTAGTAGATAGATCTTGCGTGATCGTAGGAAAATTTTGAAAATACTACGTTCCCCAACAATTTTCATCAATACGGGCTTGGGTAATCCAACCGTGCCGCCCGCACGATCCCTTGGGAACAGGCGAGTTTTAAGGCTCGTGGGAGGGACACTATATTCTCGGCCCATATAAGGGGATAATAATCCACCTTTTCATCCCACGCCTTTCTTCTTCCTCAGCCCATCCGCCCTCAAGGTCCAGCGCCCCAGCTTTGATTCCCTCCGTCCCCAGAAAACATTCTAGCCATGTCTGGATCCGTATCGCAGGGCAAGTGAATGCCCTCCTCCGCCATAGAGGAGAACATCAAGGAGCTCCAGGAAGCGGGGTATTTAGCCGAGACAATCGCCCATCGGCTTCCAGCCAAGAAAGAGATTGTTCCTACTCCGGAGCACCACGAGAGGCTAGTATTCATTCCTCATTTCCTTCGCAGAATAGGGTTTCCTCTCCATCCCTTTGTCCGCGGCCTTTTTTTTAACTACGGGCTTGATTTCCATGATCTAGCCCCGAATTCCTTTCTCAACATCTCGGCGTTCATCGTCGTGTGTGAGGCATTCCTCCGGATCCATCCCCACTTCGGCCTTTGGCTCAAGGTTTTCAATGTGAAGCCAAAGTGGTGGATGGACAACACGCGGAGTGCGGCGGCGCTATGGTGAGCAAACTCCCCAACGTCACTTGGCCCAAAGGCACCTTCGTGGACACCGTGAAGGGGTGGCAGCAGGAGTGGTTCTACGTCACGGAACCCCGTGACACCACATGGGCCGCTCCCCCCGAATTTAAGTCCGGGCCACCCCTGCGGTGTCTCGGTCCTTTAATAAATATAAAATATTATGGTATTGATCCCATGTTTTTTTACTGACATCACATTTATAGTATTTATCAATGCATTTCTTTTGGTACCTCCTAATTATCTACCACTAGCAAGATTCTTTTGGATGGATGAATCTTATATTTTTCTCAACCACCGTAAAACTTTTAATGCGGTAATATTTCCGAGAGATAAAGTCAATGGAAAATTTTATATATAATACTCCATAGAGATTTTTCAAGATGAACAAAGTGTCTTCACAATACAACAAACAATTAATCCATGATAGAAATACTGCAAAGGATTTCAATCCTCCATTTTTTCTATGAAAATTCTGTTAGCAAACAGGCCCTAGAATTCGGGAGGGATGCACCACATGGCAAGATGATGGCCATCCTTAATGCAGAATCGTACCGACATGATGCGATCCACGTGGTCACCACTATCATCAACGCTTTGGTCTTTCTTACGGATCATTAGGTCACTATATTCTGATTTTGTGTGGTATTCTTCCGCGAACTCTTGGTCCTCTTTGCTAGCTCCATAGTAATTTTTCGAGTAGTATATGTGGTTTCTTTCTACACCTCCTCGCCCACCAGCCGGCAATTGCATCACCTTTGAGGAACATAGTTGCCCCAAGAACAATGCGCAATCGCCCAAGCTACCCACCTCCTCCCACGATGCGTATTTGCGTGCGTCATCGTCAACACTTGTGACTTGGAACACCTAAAAGAAAGGCTTACAGTTTCGCAACCATCGACTCAAAACTGCCACCGCCAGCTTACCATTCATCTCGCATATGTATGAGGCTTCATCCAAGAACCAGCTGTTGCAAATAGGATCACCGCCCCTTTGGACGTCCATTGGGTAGGCGGCGGTAACTATCGGAGCACCATCTTCATTAACGCCAATGTCAAACGTGTACAATGTCTTGCTATGTCCCAGGCCGTAAAGCTCCCCACGGTAAAACGCAATGTCCCAAACCGGCTCCATGTCACATCCTTGTATGGTCCATCCGCCGTCCAAACAGCCAATCTTACACAGCGCGATCTTGCGCCCAGCGGTCATGGCGACAAGAATGCAACCACTTGAAGTGGGAACCTCGGAAAATATTATTTTCCAGATGAAGTCTAGTCCATTATGGTCAGTCAATCGAAATTTCCATTGCTTCTCGGACAGCGGCACCTCGACACCGGAGAAGAGATTCACAATCAGGAACTTGGTGGATCCTTCTACAGCACCCATCCATCCTCCGTCCTGGTAGGATCTTGATCTTTCAATAGGGGCGATCCATCCGCCATCGTATGATCCCATGAACTGCATGTTGCGCAGTTTGCTTGGGATTGGAACCTGAAGGACCGCACCTTCTTCGGGGCAGTAAATTAGGCGCTTCTCGGTGACGGTGCCCCGGTCCACAGGTGAGAGGAGCAGCAGAGGGAGTGCCGGCGGCATTGGGTGCTGCAACGCGGCCGCGCGCCACGACCTGCAGACTGCGGTGAAGCGTACACGGCCGAGCAGGGAGGCGACCCTCACACGGACCATGCCGAGGAGGTCGTCCGGGAGGTTTGACCAGTCCACTGCCGAAGGCGAGCACCGTTCTTGTTTCGTGCCCACGGTGCCGTCGTAGTTGGTCATCTGCAGGCGAAGGCGTCCTTGCAGTTGGAGGCCGATCTATGTGGTGATTAATATAGTTGTAGTCTAAACGTCACGTAGAGTCGTAGATAGAGTTGTAAACTGGACTGCTGGCTGTACGACTCAGAGTCCAGCAGCGCGTTGGATGAGTCGCTACGTGCGCCAAACGCCGAAGTACATCGATCACGTACTGCTATATAGCCAGCCAATAATCGATTAAGCTCGCACGTACGTGGTGCTCCTCTCCTGGGTGTTTGATCTATCTATTGCTACGTACGTACTCGATCGGGACGTCTCCGGCCGCATCTCCAGTTACCAAACAATTACGGAAACCCAAGTCATACCAAAATATCCCTTAATAATACTTGTATCGATCGGTACGCGACCGGATCTCGCCCTATACTCAGCTCCCTCCTAGAGCCACCTATAGAGGCAGCAGCGCCAAGTCGCGGACGCTGTTGGATATTTATGTGGATTTCAACATTTATTCAACATGACTATTATTTATTTATAAATCAACTTGGAATTACTCATATTATTAATGTTCGTGACGGGGAAGAACTGATGCGGAATTTCACTCGAGGAATTAAAACTCGAGGTGTCGAGGATGACAGAGATGGAATACAATAGAGGAATTAAGAGTGAAGTGCATCATATGTCCCAGTGGCGGAGCCAGGAATTTGCTCCTCGGTATTCATTGCAAAATTATTTTCGTAATTCGATAGAAACTGGCAATGATGTCTGATTTTTTTTGGAAATGCAATAGAAAGTGGCGGAGCCAGATTTTTTTTCCAATGCAATAGAAAACAAAAACAAATGTCCGAAATGATGCAAATTCTTACATTACAAGAACATAAGAAAAAAAATCGGATATGTTCTAGAATTTCATTGCAATCAGTAGCTGATGCACACACGTACAAAGTCTGGCAATGAACTATCCAGCAAAGCTCCAAGTGGTCACATTCAATAGCACTTTTGGAGTTTTGGTCTTGCCAATAAATAATTTCTTGGTTTTTTTTCTTTTGAAAAAGAACAATACACATCTCGTGGAGCTTCTGCAATGGCGGGCGCCGAAAGCAGAGATGCGGAGGGCAGTGACCTAGGACCGGCGGAGGTCAGAGGGCCGGACCCGGAGTGGCAGTTCGCGGACTTGCTTGCTTGCCGTGCCGCCGCCACCACTTTTCTGCAGGTGACATCCGCCGCCGCCTCGGCCGACTGCAGCCTGCAGGCAGCTAGGTCGTGGGGAGCTGGGGAGAATAGATTTTCTTTTTTGAGGTAACAGGGGAGAATAGATGATGCGTACTGGACTGGAGTCGGCCAGTTTGAGGCCTTGAGTTGTTGTGTGAGCTGAATCTGGACATGTGTCGAGTGGGCTTTGGATGTTTCAGTCTATATACATAATATATATGTATATATAATATATTTTTGCCCCCAAATCATTGGTATTCCATGGAATACCAGGGAATACCCCTGGCTCCGCCACTGATATGTCCCTGAACTATTTCAGATGTGTCACGTAGGTCCCCGAACTATGAAAATCGTCATCCAGGTTCTTAAAGTGCAATATGTGTGTTATCCTGGTCCTCAAACTATTTCAAAGGTCTCACGTAGGTCCTTGAACTATTTCAGATGTGTCATATATATACACACTTATTACACTTCAAGGATTTTTGAGGACCTAGATGACACGTTTCATAGTTTGAGGACCTATGTGACACCATGAAGTAGTTTGAGGACCTAAGATGCACTCTATATGTACGTACCTATATTTCTCGGGACATCACAGGGTGGAAGAGCTGGGTTTGTTTTGCATGATCTGCTCTGCAGGCTATTGACCCACATGATTAAGATTAGAAGTTGATATCGCACAGACATTTTAATCATGGCACATGACTCACACATATGTGCTAGGGGCTAGCATATTTGGACTCGGAAAACTGACATGTTTTATCGTGGTGTGTAACATTGTTCAGGAGTCATACGGATCTTTCCGACAACAGGTGGAATATTAAAACACCTGGAAGTGGAGTCTATAAATAGGACCCTACCCTCTAGTCTCAACATGCATTGTGAGCGGCACCACGGAAAAGGCTGAGAAATTAGAGGGTAGACCGTATAGCCCACAATCTTTTACATTAACATCAAGGGCAAGGTTCGGTCGCTGTCACCCTAACCCTAATTGCCGGCCAAATCCACGCAATCGTCGATTCGTTCCGCTGCCAACTCTGCCTGTACCGCCGTTGGTAGCCTCCGATTCCACTGCAAACTCTGTCGACGCTCCGCCCTCGACTCGTCCGATCAACATGTGGTGTGCTGCATCGTGGTGTGAACTGATGGAAGTTGTCTCATGAGGTTTCACTCGATCCGGAAGCCGAAGCACATCAATCAATGAATTTATTTTTTCGTGCTGAGATCGAGGAAGATTAGCACAAGTACACGCTGGCTCGGTGACTCCCTGCCATGCACGCGATCGCGGAGGGGATAAACTGCAGGTTCACGTTGTTGAATATATTTGTATAGGCAATATATCGCATGTATATGTAGGATCATTTCCTACCTAGTCCCGCCTCTAGTTTTCTTGTATAGCCGAGGCCGTGGACCAATCCTTGTATATATATACGTGTGTGTATGCACCCAAATCAATTGAGAGTTGTATTGCCAAACAATATGGTATCAGTTTTCTTTCCACGATCCTATTCCTAAAGCTTCCGCTCCTGCCGCCGCCGCGCCCTAGGCTGCCGCTGCCGCCGCTCCTAGTTCGCCGCCGCCGCCGCGCCTAGTTCGCCGCCGCCGCCACACCACGCGCAGCCGCCGCCTCCCCTTCTAGCCGCCGCTGCCTACCTCTCCCCTAGCCGCCGCCATGGCCTCACCTCGCTCTTCCAACTCCGGTTCCAACAACAATCCCTTCGCCGGTCCCGATCCCGTTATCATCCGTGACCTCGACATCCATCGCCGTGTCCCCGTGTGTCTAGATCACTCCACCTCCACCTACTATGCCTGGAAAACCTACCTCAACCTAGTGTTTCGCGAGTATCATCTTCAGGATCACATCGATGGCTCCGTCGAATCTCGCGAGATGGCGGGTGATGAAGAGTGGATGACCATCGATGCTACGCTTATTCGTTGGTTCTACTCCACCATCTCCAAGGATCTCTTCCACACGGTGGTCACCGACGGGGATGATGCCCTCGCCGTTTGGACTAAACTCAACGGGCTCTTCACCGACAACCAACTCCAACGCCGGGTTTTTCTTCAGCAAGAATTTTTTGGGTCTCATCAACTTGATTCGTCTATCGATGATTTTTGCATGCCTCTCAAGAAACTTGCAGATGAGCTCCGTGACCTTGGCGAGATCATCTCCGACGAACTCCTCCTCAGCACTCTCACCGCCGGGCTCAATGAGGAATTCGGCAACGCCGCTTCAAACCTCACCTTGATCCCGGAGCCGACTTTTCCGAAGGTCGTGGCTTATTTGCGGTTGGAAGAGCGTCGCATGAAGATGGCCAAAGCCAGGGCCACCCACACCGCCCTCCACGCCGGGACGTCACGCGGCGGTCCGCCACCGCCGCCCTCCCAGGTGCCTCCGGCACCGCGGTTCCCTCCACCGGCGGCCACCTATGGCCAGTACCCGCACCCCGCGGCGGGCTTTCCCCAGCCACCGGCGCCCCAGCCTGCCCCCTCTGATCGCCACCGTGGTGGGCGTCGCGGTCGGAAGGGCAACGGCCAGGGCGGTCCGCCCTGTCAGCAGCAGGCCGCCGCGCCCTGGGCCGCGGCCCAAAACCCATGGACGGGGCTGGTCCATGCGTACAACATGCCTGTACCCCGCCCGCCCGCTCCTGGCATTCTGGGCCCGCGCCCGGCCTCTCATCAGGCGATGTTCGCCGCTCCCCAGGCGCCGTACGCAGCGCTTCGCCAGCGCCGTACGTCGCGCCCCCTCCGGCGCCCCATGCTGCGGCGCCCTACGCCGCACTGCCGCCGGCTTCCTACACCGCGGCGCCATACGCCGCCCAGCCTTCGGCGCCTCCTCTTCCGCCGGCTCCGTGGGATCCCGCGCTGCTTGCGGCTCTTCACTCCGCCCCCTCGCCGGCCAACTATACGGGTGGCGGCGACTGGTATATGGACACCGGCGCCACCGCTCATATGGCTGCCAACCCTGGTACTCTTCATACCTCCTATCCAGTTGCTACTTCCAACCGTATTACTCTCGGTGATGGATCATCACTTCCCATTACGCATATAGGCCATGCTTATTTTCCGTCTACATCCACACCGATATCTTTATCTAACATACTTGTGTCTCCCCATCTCATTAAAAATCTTGTTTCCGTTCGTTCTCTTACTCGTGACAATCCCGTTACCGTTGAATTTGACATGTGTGGTTTTTCTGTCAAGGATGCCCGTACCCGGATGGTGCTTCACCGATGTGATAGCCCCGACGAGCTCTACCCGGTCCACCCACCCACCTCCACCAACACCTCTCCGGTCGCCCTCTCCGTCGGTGTGGACCTCTGGCACGCTCGGTTGGGCCATCCCAACGACACCACTCTTCGTCATATTCTTCGGAGTTTTTCCTTCACTTGTAATAAGACCGACGGTCACACTTGTCATGCATGTCGTCTAGGCAAACATACTCGTCTTCCTTTTGGCACGTCATCCTCGGTTGCATCGTATCCGTTTGAACTACTTCATAGTGATGTGTGGACTTCTCCAGTTGCGAGTAATACAGGCTATATTTACTATCTCGTCATTTTGGATGATTTTTCGCACTATGTGTGGACCTTCCCGTTACGGCGGAAATCCGATGTTCTTTCCACTCTCACCGCATTTTATTCATATGTCATCACACAGTTTGGTCGCCCCATCCATGCCATCCAAACCGATAACGGGAAGGAATTCGATAACCTTGCGGTTCGCAATCTCCTCGCCACACATGGGACGATTTTTCGTCTCACTTGCCCCTATACCTCGCAACAAAACGGGCGGGCCGAACGGGTCCTACGCACTCTTAACGATTGCGTTCGCACCCTACTATTCCATGCTAATGTGCCACCCCGTTTCTGGCCCGACGCCCTCGCCACCGCATCACTTCTTATCAACATTCGGCCATGTCGTGTTCGCGGCAACTTTGCACCGCACCAACTGCTTTTCGGGAGCCCACCATCTTATGACGATCTTCGCATCTTTGGGTGCCTCTGCTACCCTAGCATCGCCTCCACCACCCCTCATAAGCTAGCTCCACGCTCTCTCGCATGCATCTTCTTGGTCTACCCTCCCAACACCAAGGGCTACCGATGCTACGACCCGATCTCCCATCGTGTTTTCACATCTAGACACGTTTACTTTGATGAAAGGGTTTTTCCGTTTCAGCAGGTGCCACCGTCTGACTCCTCGACGACTACACCACCGGCTCCTGGACCCTCGACATCGGGCTCTCTTGGTGTGCATGCGCGCCCTCGAGCCCACCTTGGGCCGCCTCCCGGCTTTGGCCCGCTGCCCCGCTCGACGGCTGCGAGCTCGAGGCCCAGCCCCGCGGCTTCGGTCGACGCTCCGGCGTCCCCGACGCCCTCCTCCGCAGCAACGACTGCGTCGGCGCCTGCATCACCCTCCGCCGGCTCTCCCACGCCGGCTTCTCCAGCGGCCTCAGCCGGCTCTCCCGCGCCGGCCTCTCCGGCGGCCTCGGCCGCGCCGACCACGCCGGCCTTCCCTACGCCCGGGTCGGCATCCTCAGCACCCGGGTCATCCGGGTCCGCGCCGGTCTCTTCAGCGCCCTCGGACAGTTCGGCCGCAGCGGGCTCTTCATCAGCCTCGCCCGCTGCCGCCCCGGACTCGCCACCTCACCGCATGGTGACTCGCGCCCGGACTGGAGCACTCCGCCCGAGTCAGTGGTACTCTGCCGACGAGTACCTTCTCGCGGCCTCCACCTCGACACCCTCACCTCTCCCATCGTCGGCTCGAGCGGCTCTTCGTGACCCTCATTGGCTCGCCGCGATGCAGGAGGAGTTTGATGCGCTTCAGGGCAACCGCACCTGGCAGCTGGTGCCTCGGCCGCCGCATGCTAATGTGATCAGCGGCAAGTGGGTCTTTCGGCACAAGACTCGACCTGACGGGACCCTCGAGCGATACAAGGCTCGTTGGGTCGTTCGCGGTTTCCGCCAGCGTGCGGGTGTGGACTTCACCGACACTTTCGCCCCGGTTGTCAAACCGGGCACCATCCGCACCGTCCTGCAGCTGGCGGTCTCTCGCGCCTGGCCCGTCCACTAGATGGATGTCTCCAACGCGTTTCTTCATGGCCATCTTACCGAGCAGGTCTACTGCCAGCAGCCTATCGGCTTCGTCGACGCCACCCAGCCGGATCACGTGTGCCTGCTCTCGCGCTCGCTCTATGGGCTCAAGCAGGCCCCTCGTGCATGGTACCAGCGTATTGCCGCCTTCCTTCAGCAGCTTGGTTTCCAAGCTACTCGCTCGGATGCTTCTCTGTTCGTGTACCAGCACACCAGTGGGACGGCCTATCTGCTGCTCTACGTCGACGACATCATCCTGACCGCTTCCTCGGCCGAGCTTCTTCGCCAGCTCACAGCTCGCCTCGGCACCGAGTTCGCCATGAAGGACCTTGGTCCTTTGCACTACTTCCTCGGGATCGAGGTGGTACGGCGTGCCGATGGGTTCTTTCTTCATCAGCAGCAGTACGCCCACGAGTTGCTCGAGCGCGCCGGCATGCTTAATTGCAAGCCTGCACCTACGCCTATCGACACGAAGGACAAGGTCTCCGCTCTTGAGGGTACTCCGGCACCGGATGCCGCCTTCTACAGGTCCATCGTTGGTGCTCTTCAGTACTTGACGCTCACTCGGCCCGACTTGCAGTATGTCGTCCAGCAGGTGTGCCTCCATATGCATGCTCCGCGTGACTCTCACTGGTCCCTGGTGAAGAGATCCTTCGTTACATCTGCGGCACCATGGCTCTGGGCCTCACGCTGACAGCGTCATCCTCCACCGACCTGGTGGCCTACTCAGACGCCGACTGGGCTGGCTGCCCCGACACTCGCCGCTCCACCTCCGGCTATTGCGTCTACCTCGGGCCCTCTCTCATATCGTGGTCGTCTAAACGACAACCCACGGTGTCCAGATCGAGCGCCGAGGCTGAGTATCGCGCTGTGGCCAATGCTGTGGCCGAATGCTCCTGGTTGCGGCAGCTTCTCCAGGAGTTGCATCTCGGTGTGGCCAAGGCCACCGTTGTCTACTGGGACAATGTTTCTGCAGTCTACCTCTCCGCCAACCCCGTTCATCATCGTCGCACGAAGCACATCGAGCTCGACATCCACTTCGTGCGTGAGCAGGTGGCTCTCGGACACATACGAGTCTTGCATGTTCCCACTGCTCAGCAATTCGCCGATGTTATGACCAAGGGTTTACCGACGACTCAGTTCGAGGAGTTTCGGTCCAGTCTATGCGTCACAGATGCCGTATCGACTGCGGGGGGGTGTTGAATATATTTGTATAGGCAATATATCGCATGTATATGTAGGATCATTTCCTACCTAGTCCCGCCTCTAGTTTCCTTGTATAGCC
>LR738712.1:893755885-893793902 GCA_902687465.1 Secale cereale
TCGTGCGCCGCCGATGGTGGGGGAGGGTGGGGGGCTTATAGAGAGAGGAGAGACGGCGGCGGTGAGGTGCTCGGCGACAAAGGTAGGGCGGCGAGGGCGGGCTCGGGATCGGGAGGCCGCGGTCCTGGGTGGGCTCGGGCGGTGGCGGTGAGGTGGAGGGCGGCGACGGTGAGGTTGAGAGCGGCGGCGGCCGGCGGCGGTGAGGTTGAGGGCGTGTAACACCCCGGACACACCCGCCGGTGGTCGTTACTCCTGGCGGGATCTAGACTGGCCCCACAGATCAATACTAGTCTTTTCTGGACACTTTGTCCTCACCCGTGCGCACCCGGAAGAAACTTCCCGGTCGGTCACCCATCCTGAAATTACTCCAAGCTGAGCATGCTTAACTTTGGAGTTCTGTCCGAATGGGCTTCCGGAAAAGAAGGAATTCCTTATTGATATGAGTGGGCTTCCGGAAAAGAAGGAATTCCTTATTGATATGAGTAGTCTATCATCCCTAATAAGCCAGGCTATCACATACACCCACACTCAGAGGAACCAACGTCCTCGTTGGGCCACAGAAACGTCCTCGTTGGGCCACAGGAACGTTCCATCTTGGCACATACGTCTGTGCATCCAGTCCGGTACATGTGCCATGCCGTGTGCCACGACGGGTCACAAACGTCATGAAGAACATGATCGCGCTCATGTCCGCAAACATCCGTATAACCATGAGGGTCGGCTCTGATACAACCTTGTAACGCCCGGACACACCCGCCGGTGTTCGTTACTCCTGGCGGGATCTAGACTGGCCCCAGAGATCAATACTAGTCTTTTCTGCACACTTTGTCCTCACTCGTGCGCACCCGGGAGCAACTTCCCGGTCGGTCACCCATCCTGAAATTACTCCAAGTTGAGCACGCTTAACTTTGGAGTTCTATCTGAATGGGCTTCCGGAAATGAAGGAATTCCTTATTGATATGAGTAGCCTATCATCCCTAATAAGCCAGACTATCACAGGGCGGCCTCGGGCAGCGGCGTTAAGGGCAGGCTCGGGCTCGGGCGGCGGCGACAGAGGAGTGAGGAGAACGGGAGGGGGGAGAAGGGGGGGGCGGAGGACTTAGCAAAATTTTGAAAACGCGCTAATAGCACTGTTTCGGAAATGCGCAATCGCTAAGTTAGATATAGCGCGTTTTAGCAAAACACGCTACTGCTATAGAAAGCAGCTATTTCTTTGGTTTATCCTTACATTTTCTTTTTTCCATTTCTCCGTTTCCTACTTCTTTCATTTTCATTTACTTTTCTATTTTTTTTCATTTTCTTTTCTTTCTTAGCAGTAGCGCTCTACGTAGGAAACGCGCTGCAACAACGACAATAGTGGTAGCGCGCTTTGTGCGGAACCGCTACTACTATTCCTAGCCTACCGCCAACATGGTGGGATTTATAGTGGTAGCGCGTTTTTCTGCACATGCACTACTGCTATAGTTGTATCAATAGCGTGCTTTCCTGGAACGCGCTACTACAAAGTAGAAGTAGCGCCCTATTTTAACGAGCGCTGCTGCTATACCTCTGTGTATAGGCTTTTCCCTAGTAATGAAGCAATCCCGCTTGATGGCGCTTTTGAAAGTATTCACGACGCCCTCCTTTGCTGTCCAGTCCCAGTGCGCCCCCTCGTCGAACACATCATCGCGGGTGATATTCACACGCCGTGTAGCGGGATCATATGCCTGTAGCCCTTTGTCCCCTGCTCGTACCCGACGAAAATCATGGGCCGACCGCGATCGTCGAGTTTCTTCAGGCCTGGGCGCATGTCCTTGACGTGTACGATGCACCCGAAAGTGCGTAGGAAGTACACGTTTGGTTTGCGCCCGTGCCACGCCTCGAGCGGTGTCACGCCGTCCAGACTCTTCGTGGGCGAGCGGTTCAGCAGAAACACTGCGGTGGTCACCGCCTCGCCCCAGAACTCTACAAGAACACACTTGGCCTTCAGTAGACTCTTGGAAATCCCCGCCATCGTGCTGTTGCACCGCTTGACCACACTGTTTTGATGCGGTGATTATGGCGTGGTGAGGTGGCAGCTGACTCCCAGCTCGGCCCAGTACGCCATAAATGAACCCGACGTGAAATCGCCGCCACGGTCCATGTGCAACGTCCTCAGCTTGCGCCCGGATTCTGATTTTGCGCTGGCCTGCACGCACTTGATTGCTGTATCCGCCTCGTCCTTGGACGCGAGCAGAACAAGCCACATGTAGCGTGTGGCGTCGTCCACAAGCAGAAGGAAGTACTTATTCCCACTCGGTGTCGCCAGTGTGATCTGACCACAAAGGTCCCCATGAACCAGCTCCAGTGGCTCCTGCGCGTGGAATTTCGCCACCTTCACGAACGACGATCGTCGTTGCTTGCCGGCCAGACATGCCTCGCACAGCTGGTCAGCCTGGTCATTCACGGGCAAGCCGTTCACCATGCCATGTCGAACTAGCTTGCGCAAGGCGTCAAAGTTCAGGTGCCCGTAGCGGGCGTGCCATGTCCACGCCGCATCTCATCCACCGTGCGCTGCAAGACATACATGTTGTGCGATCTGGAGGGCGATGGAGTACAGATGATTCGGTGCACACTTTACCTTGGCGAGGAGACGTTCGTTGCCGATCGCACACGCACAGCACTCCGTCCTGTATGAGCACTTGACATCCACTCTCATCCAGCTGCCACAGACTGATGATGTGAGAGCGCAGGCGTGGAATGTAATACATGCCGGTGATTGCACGGTGCTCGCCCGTCTTGCAGGTTAGGAGGATCGTCCCCCGATCGCAGATGTTCACGACGGAGCCGTCCCCGAACTTGACGGTCCCGCCAATCGCCGCATCGAGTTCGGCAAACGCCGAGCGGTCGCCCGTCATAGTGTTGGACGCACCCGTGTCTAGGTACCAGACGCCGCCGCCGCCGCTCCCCACGTGCCCGAGGTGGGCCTGGACGGTGTCCTCGACGAGATGAACTGGGTAAACATGCGCATCGTCAGCGACATGCTCCAGTCCACAAACCTGCGCCATCAGCAAGCCCGGCTCCTCATCCTCGCCCCCGGTCTGCGCGAGATTCGCCTGCTCCCGCGTCATGGCCTTGCACTCGCGCGCCCAGTGCCCTGTCAGTTTGCAGTTGCGGTAGACATCCTTGGACTTGTCTCCGCAGCTGGTGTCGCGGCCGCTACTCTGGCCGCGTCCGCCGCGCCCACGGCCGCGTCCTCTACGGCGTCCACGGCCACGATTGTTGCTGCCTGAAGAGCTGTCGCCCTCCCGCAGCTTCAGGCGTGTGAACCGCTCCTCCTCTATGAGGAGCAGCTTGCCATTGTTGTCGCCGGCGCCGGGTGCCGTGTCCAGCTCGTACCTCTCCTCGGCGGCCTTCAGCTGCCCGATTAGCTCCTCGAGCGCCAGTGTGTTGAGATCGACCAGCGTCTTGATCGCGCACGCCATCTGCGAGTAGGCCTTGGGAACGACCGAAAGAAACTTCCGAACAGCGGCGGGCTCGCCGATCTTGTGTGACCAGAGAGGACAGACGCATACCAAAGTCGTTGATGCTCTCACCGTCGTTGAACTTGATCGCCTCGTACTGACGGCGCAACGTCGTTGCCTTGGCCTCGCGCACGCGGCTCACGCCCAACCGCATCGTCCTAATCGTGCCCCAGGCGTCCTTCGCCGTGTCCTTTACGGCGAGCGTGGACACCATCTCTGGCAGCACCGACCTCAACAGGCACTCCATTGCCGTGCGATCTGTCTCACGCTTCGTGGTCCCGTCGTTGACGGTGGACCAGAGCTGGTGTGCCTCTAGCATGACCTGCATGAGCAGGGCGCAATCGCTGTAGTTCGTACGCGTCAACATGGGCCAGTTCCCGCCGGTGTCTCAGACGACGCGCTGGTGCACCACCATGGCGCCCCTGCTGTTATTCGGGCTGTCAGGTCCCGCCATCTTCACATGTGATCGAGCAAACTAGCTCTGATGCCAATTGTGAGGCAGACCTCGCCCTAGAACTACAACTCTCCGCTGTGAGGGAGGAAAAAGAACAAGTCTTTGCGCTGCCAACTGCTTTGCAGTTTTTCTGGTTTCTCCTTTTATTCAGTCGTTACAAACTTCAACCGAAAACGAAAAACAGGGCACGATCGGGTCGTGAGTGCTGCCATCCCAACACTCGCCCACCATGGCGCTATGACCGTTAAGTCGTGCCATCCTACGATCGGGTCACAAGGCGCTAAACAGCTAGCTAATCCGAGATGCAGCTCGGTTTATTTCTGACAAAACAGAACGTATGAACACTACTGTCGAAACTCAAACTTTCGACACCTAAAATCCTACTGAACTGAACTGAAGATTACATCAACAAGCCCGGAGATTTTTTCTTTCAGGCCAGAGAATGGGTAGAGTGAGTTTCCCGTGAGGAACAAATCCGTCAACCCATGCGCCTTGGACCCCCAATGAAGGCCAATCCCAGTCCGGCCCAACATCTAAACTGTGACATGGATCAAAAGGTGCACTTTTCTAAAAATAATAATTCAAAAGGCGCACCATAACGGACATATAACAACTTCCCCTAATAATAAAGAGAAAACAAGACGTTTGACTTATGTGTAGAACAAAGTACAAAAATGAATTGAACTTTTGACCCACTCGGAGAAAAAGGAACATGAACATAGAAGATTGAGGAAGGACACGAAGTTTCCATTTCGCTACAAATCCCTCAGCTGCTCTCCGAGTCTCCACTCGCTCGCGCGTCTCTTTTTGATGATGTGGATGCCGCGAGCAAGCGCCCATCAACTCCCTCTTGTTAGGTTCAGTTTTCGTATTTGATTTTTTTCTTTCTCTAATATATACATATGGAATGTAAGAAAAGATTGCCACCTACTCTTAGACAGCACCGAAAGGATAGACAACACTGAGATGACGGTTCTTTCTGCCGTTTCTCGCACTGCATGCCGTGACCAGCTCATGACGTCCAGATAGTGTTTGTATCCACACATTTACAAGAACAAAGACCTAGCATTATCCCCCACCCGGCTTATATACGCAAACAGAACAAGCTTATCTTGAAGCATGTGGTCGCATCCTCATATTAGCCAACTTATAATGCAATACAAATAGTATCGACTGACAACTAGGTTGTCGCCCTTGTGGATCCACATGCAAAGTTGATGGTCATCAGTGACATGGATGAGATAAACACTAGGAGCATCATCAGCCGTGAAGACCAACTGCCTCTCTGTGTGTGAACCTGCCATGGGGACTAATTGTATGGCCTGCAACATGACTAGGAAAATGCAGAAGGTGGGGCAATGATGACGGCGAAGGTGTCTAGACCAACATCGACAGATGGGCTGCCTCAAGGAAAAATGGAAGGAGTAGAAGATATTGACTCGGTAGGTGGATCAAAGATTTATGTAAAAGATTGGACATCATATGACTCTTTCTTTCCTTGTGTCTCCCATGCCTACATATGGTTGAAGTGTCTTTGCTTTGAAAACCAACAAAGAGCGAATGTTGTGCCACTTACTTTCTCACATAGTTCTAGGGGTGGATACTATTGGGGGAATTTAGAGAGTTTTTGGCACAAATATGAGATGGAACAATAGAGGAAGATCCATCTTCGACGATGAATGCAAAGTTCAAGATGGATATATGTAGCCCTTGGAGTTTCTTATACAGTAGATGCTGTGCATTCAAAGCCCTAGTACTATTAGCAGGCTAGTTGCTAGGTCGGATAAATGCTATAGCTAATTGCTTTCATGGTCTGACCGACAAAACAAAAACGACGGAAAAACACCCCCGTGCTGCCCTCCTCTAGCGACACGGGGTGCAACTCCTCCCTCGCTGGCGCCAGGTCCTAGGCAACCTCCACCCCTCTCCTCCTCTCCTCGTTCGGGCGCGGCGGCGCGCGCCAGATCCGCGACCATGTGGCGGGGACAGGCGGCGGTCCATGGCGAGCGTCGGACAGGGCTCCGCGGCGGCGTTGATGCCTAGACGTTGGTAGGCATGACGCGGTGTCGTCTGGGACAGGCGGGCTAGATTTGGGCGCCGCGAGCCTGCGGGTTGCTATCGTGTTCATCCTCGCCGAAGGTGGTGCACCACCCGCTGCTCGTGGCAGATGTGGCGGTGCTGGATGGGGCTCCCGGTAGTCTTCCGGCGGTGGCGTCGGTCCGAGTGGCCTTCGATCCCTCTCCTCGTCGTCCAGGCACTATTTTCGTTGCAGAGTTGGCCCTCTCCCAGTTGCTGTCCATCGTTGTCCCCCGCCAGGTGCAGCAGGATCGAGGTCGTCTCGCGCCCGGGCAACGGGACTGAGCTCGTCTCGCGATCGGTGCGGCATGACGGTCGATGGAGGCCAGTTTTGGCCGACCTATTGTGTGTCAACGCTAGGGGCTGGCCAGGGGTGCGAAATGCAGGGCCTTTCTACTCGTCTCTGGCTGAGGTAGCGACGGGTTTCGGGTTAGGCGGTGTCAAGTTCTTGGTTGCCGGGACGGCGGCCTTCATGGTGGTAGCGCGGTGCTCATGTGCAGAGCGTGTTGCTCGGTGCTGCCCCGATGGCCATGGTCGTGTGGGCGGTGTGGCTGGGAGGGTGTGGCGTTCGGTGGCGGTGAGTGTTGGCCGGGGTGAAAACCCGTTCTTTCTTCGGACGTACCGGCGGCGGCGAAACTCGTTCCCTTATTGAAGGCGTCGTCGTATCTCTCATTGCCCGTCGTGATGCTCCGCGGGAAAATGTGATCCTCGGATCAGGTGGTGGAGGCGCTCCGGTGTCGTAACCTTCATGAAGGCGCCACCTTGGAGCCCATGGTTCGTCGTATGCGGTTTCATCTCCTCGCGGTGGCTTTAGTGCTAGGGGTGGTGTTGCTGCGCTCAGCGCCTATGTATCCTGCCTTGGGTTTGTGCGTGTGTTGTGGTGTCATGCGTTTGTACCAGGTTGTTGTTCATCATTGCTTTATATATAAAGCGGGGCGAAAGCTTTTTCGGTAATTTCATTAATAGCTACTATTGGTACTCTCTCTCTCCCTCTCCCCCTCCCTCTCTCTCCTTATCCTCCATCTCTCTTGTTTGTTAATGGATTTGGTTTCCTTTCACTGGTTTGTTTTCATCTATGTCTTCTTTAGGTTGGATGGAGTAGCAGTCATCTCATGTCACCACTAGTTAAGAGGTGTTGGTGACGACACTAGTGAGTGGCTGAGAGACACGAACTGATCGAGAGAAACAAGGTGCCACACATTGTCCTCTGTGGGCGACATGGGCAGTGCTCCAATCTCCGCCGCCTCCAGCCCCTTCTCTTCTCTTGCCGCCGCTAGATATTGCTGCCGGGCGTAACCCATGCGGAAGGCGGTGGCAACGGGGCTTGTCTTCCTTTGTTTGCTCCTCTCCATTACACGTCATGGTTGTTTGTCTTCTTCTGGTGCCCGTGCTCATCGTCGACAATTGAGCTCCGTTAACCACTAGCGAGAGGTTCTCCAGCATGGGGTTTCGGTGGTGTGGCCAGGAGTGCTGCAGCCACCCCATCCAAGCCCATCAGTCATCGACCAACCAGTTCTTCCCTGCCTCGATCTGGTCATGGCTTGCCGAGGGACACCGACGCAAGGGGATTCCGAGATCTCACCGTGGTTGTGCGTGTCTTCCTCTTCCCTGTCAGGTTGGGGGCTGGTCGAGTCGCCATTGTGTGCTGGCCTATGCTCTGATCCAGCAATGGGCCGCGGCCAGGAGTGTCATGGCCGCTCCGCAGCCTCTAGTGTTGGTCCTTGCAATGATCACTCTAGCCTGCGGTCTCGGACTTGCTGTGGATTGGGGCAACTATTGAAATATATTCTTGAGGATTTGTCCCTTCAAATACGGTGGTTTAATTTGGTGGTGAGATGAAAGCTATGGACGACCACTTGAAGCAGAGGGACGGTTGTGTGCGCTAGCGGTCGTAAATGGCATGTAGCTGCTGGGATCGCGGAAAAGTGGTGGCGACAACAAATGTGTGGTGTCAATGTTGGTGCTACTCGAACACCAAGTCACGAGCTCTGGGGTGAAAGCCTAGGTCTGACCCGAATTGGTTGTACATGGCAATGGCGATATATTTATATCGTTAACTTGTTGAAGGCATTGCTTGGATAAGCCCGGTCTGGTTCTTCAGGGTGAAAGCTTAGATTCTGCCATGGGTGAGTGGGTCCGGTGATGGTGGCATTTGAGCGTTGCGCCCTTCCTCAAGGCATTGCGGTTGACGAATCTTGTCGTTTGTATGTTGTCATGATATGGTTAGTGCAGGTATGGTCATTGTTGTAGTTTTCACAATGCGGATCTAATTGCTTATGTTGTGGTATTGATGTTGTAGTCAGCTGCTCTTGCAAGTATATTGTTGTGGTGAATATTGGATGGCTTATTGCTTGTGGATTTCATGACACAGTTCAGATTTCGTACACGCACACAAGATGTTTGTCGAAATTCTTGAAAGAACTAGGTTGTTGTTTTTGTTGCTTCCACTACCCCTCTACACTCACAATTATGGTCGTATGCTAAACAAAACACACCAATATAATATAGAACAAGTTATTTGGTATATACATCATTTGAGTTTATTGTTAAGAGCACAATAACAAAAAAAAAGGATCGTTGTGTTGGGGTGCTGGTGTTGCGGCGTTAGTTTACCGCCCATGGGCTTCCGTTAGGCGGCGGTGTGTCTATTAACAAGCTGGCATTCCATTCCTTCATTTTACCATCTCTAGCTTGTGTAGCATTTTTTAATGCATGCGTAATCATACAACACTCCGTTGTGATGGTTCCAATTATTAATGAATCCTCAAGTTCGCAGACCGGTTGAGGAGGATGGCACTATCAGTAGCAGGTTCTAATAGCGAACAATCTCTAAAATAATATGATTTGAGTTCATGTTATAGTTTATTTTTTTTTACTAGCATATATGCAATTCACCACCAATGATATAGTAACATTCTTTCACAAAAAAGTTAAGCATTGTCAATTACACCCACTTTACCCAATGAATATAAGAGACAAGCAAGCTACTCTCCTTATTCAGCTGCTAACTACTGTTGATTGCTCATGATGTAACAGGAGACAAGATACATCTCTTCTTATTTTGTTGCCAGTGTATGTAAGTTTTACAATGTGTACTCAGGTCAGCAACTTGTACCAAAAATACGAGTTATTGAGCCCTAAAGGCCTTGGTGGTGCAGCGAAACATGCCCTATGCTTCTAGTTATATGTAATTTCTAACAATACTTTGTAATATATCACATATGAATGCTCTTACCTCTTTCACAATCAGAATCTTTCTTTCTAATCCAAGATGATATGATGAGGATAATGGAAATAAAATGTCCTTTTGCTTTCTAAAGCTAATGATTCAAACAGTTTTACATAAATTTTGGGGTTAACAAGGTGTGATGAAAAAATAACCTTGTTGTGATGATACATGTATGATATAAGATCAAACTTGAATACTCACTCCGTCCAGGTGCATAGGTATCCGTTCAAAATCAAGTATTCCAATATAAATAGTCGCGACTGTATTTAATATCCATTGTAGCCCATGAATTTGCTTGTTCAGCACCCCATGCAATCCCCATTAATTTCTCTACTACCCTTCATTATGCACATCTCGATCATTACATTTTTTAGGGCACGTCATAGTTTCATGTTCACCATTCCAAACATAACGCTGGCCTATAATCATGAAATTTGGTCGCGGTGTAGCTCCTAATGTGCACTGTGCACCTAGACGGATGGTGTATATGCCATTTTTCTTGTCGTCATGGTTATAGTACATAGCAACTTACTATTAATTTAGACTCGGGACAAGACCAGGTGAATGGCCCATAGTAGAATATATGATCGCCTACACCGCTGATCAGGAGAAAAGATACTCAATTGGGACATGCCAAATGAAGAAAAATAGTTAAGGCATTGAACGCACTACACGGGCCCATGAACGAACTACTTGGTGTTGGATAGACCACAAATGTCTCTTCCTGCCCTGGCCAATTGCCATGATAACACAAGGGAGAAGAGTTTGACAAGAAAGTAGCCACACAATGCAGCCCTATTGCCGTAAAATAATTCCCGATGCCTTTCAAGCCTACACAATCACATAGATACAAGACACATTTTTACTATCTGGATGTAGGGACGATCTCCATTCATTTCTGCGAAAGGTTTTGGAACTGGAAGGTAGGGAGGAACCGATATATATATATTGGTTAGAAATTGGTGGCATGAAGATGGCTCACCAGCCCATGGCATTGCATTGCTTGCCTGTGCTACACTGTCTTAGCACAAGGGTATCTTTGTCAGCATTGATTTGCTATCTTCACATTCATGTGTGGTACAACCATACATTTAACGTGTCACATGTTCACACTGTTTCGTGCCTTCTAAGCATATCCTGATTCAATTGAAAACCAAGACCGAACATTTGATAGTCTAGACATTGATATTTTTGTCTATAAACTTGATCAAAGTTAGACAAGTTTGACATTAAAAAAATACACCTTATATTAAGGAACGGAGGGAGTAATTAACATTTCAAAATACTTTTTCGTCCTCAATGGAATGCATATATTCCCATTAGGTCCATCAGCCACAGAACATTTCGTAGATGTCACAAGCACCAAATGACGTGAGATTTTGAGATAACTGGGTGGTATGGAAATAAATAGCACTCAGGGAGTCTGGCCCTTGTAAGACCATCTACGCTTGACGAGCAAGTAGAGTTAGATTGAATAATTCCACCATTGTCCATGTGAACGGTATGAAGAGAATCTGGGCTATGATTGCACAGAGAGAGAGAGAGAGAGAGAGAGAGATTGACGAGCAAGTAGAGTTAGATTGAATAATTCCACAATTCTCCGTGTGAACGGTTTGAAGAGAATCTGAGCTATGATTGCGCGCGCACACACAGAGAGAGAGACAGAGAGACCCTTTTCTGAGCAACCTGACTGCTATAAGTGGTTGGTCTCTACTTGCTCGTCTTTCAGGACTGAAAGAGTCTCACTAAACAAGGTGCAGCTGAACAAACGAAAACAACTAAAT
This sequence comes from Secale cereale, assembly GCA_902687465.1. Taxonomy (NCBI): domain Eukaryota; kingdom Viridiplantae; phylum Streptophyta; class Magnoliopsida; order Poales; family Poaceae; genus Secale; species Secale cereale. The sequence goes on from LR738712.1 coordinate 893,766,911, forward strand.
GAGCCTGGAGTATGTGAGCACGATCTCACAAGCACCCGTTGCTACTGTAAAATCCGAAAAAATATCTGAAGTTTTAGCAACAAACATTGATGTGTGTTCTGCTTTTGTGCAAATTTTCATTATACATTGATATTCATGGAGGTTTGAGAAAAAAATCGGCATTTTGAAGAATCAATCTTTTTACCCGGACGTCAACGAATACCATTCCATTGAAAAAATATGCAAGCATGTAAAACACACATCATAGCATGTAAAACAATGGGAGGAACACCACATTATCCAACTATATTAACAAATTTTCTGGTACATCAAGATCGTGCCAAATGAAGTACACGGGAGAAAGATCAAACACATAGCAACTGATACATACCCTCAGCCCCGAGGTTGAACTACTCCCTCCTCGTCATGGAGACCGCCGGGATGATGAAGATGGCCTCCGGTGAAGATTTCCCTCTTTGGCAGGGTGGCAGAAAATGGCGAGGTATGCGGCAGCAAAGTCAAAGTTCTAGGGTTATTTCTGAGGGTTTCCCTATTTATAAGAATTTTCAGTGTTGAAATCACGCAAAAGGAGTTACGAGGGGCCCATGAGGCACTTGGGCGCGGCCACTCCCCCTGGGCGCGCCCAAGTGGCTCGTGTGGCCCTCATGGCTCTTCTGGTCCTCTCACCAAGCTTCAGTGATCTCTTTTGTTCCAATAAAAGTCATCAAAATGTTCCATCCAATTCCAAGAAATTTTATTTGGACATAAAAAACAACACTATGATAGTTCTGCTAAAAAGAACGTCGGTCCGGGTTACTTACATTCAAATCATATCAAACCATATGAAATTACTGTAAACATGGCATGAATACTTCATAAATGATAGATATGTTGGAGACATATCAGTATAGACGACAGAGATAGCCAAATAGGTGGCTACGCGAGGATCCATGTATTTGTTTTGTCAGACTTTGCTAAATAAGTTAACAAAAATGGTTGTGTGCACCCTTGGGTGCATAGGTCGTGGGATTCAACCTCCCTTTCGAAATATATTATTTTCACATCGCCCCTTATTCCTGGTATCTACGACACATTTACTAGATCGGGACGAATCCAAGGAGGGACCTCCTATACGCCCCTCTCGGTGGCAAAGAGCTGTCGCTTCGCACACGCAACTCAACGGATGGGCCGGCCCATGAAAATGGAGACCGACATTGAATGCGCAATGTGGTGCAAAAAATAATTGCTATCACGGGGATTCAACACACGGGATCAAGTGCTATAAGACATGCTACTACCAGTTGAGCTAATCCGACCTATATTAGGAATTTTGAAATCATTTTTTTTTCAAAAAGGAATGTTGCACAAAACGCAAACACTTTGCAAATTTATGAACAAATTTATAAAAAACTATGGCATTTTCGAAAAACGGGAACATTTTTTGAAACTCAAAGATTTCTGGAAACGGTAACATTTTTCCAAATTTCAAAACAAAATTTGGAGATGCGGACATATTTTGAAACTCCTGAACAAAATTTTAAAACACAAACATTTTTTGGAACTTGTGAACAATTTATGAAACATGGACATTTTTTAAACTCCAAAAAATGAAAACATGAACATTTTTTGCAATTTGCAAACAATTTTTGAACACAGGAACATTTTTAACGGCTGAACTTTTTTCAAAACTTGTGAAAATTTTGAACAAAAGCATTGACAACATTTTTTGAAAACAAGAATAGTTTTTGAATTTATGCAAAACTTTTGAAAAACCTACTTTTTTGAAATATCAAACGTGTTTTAGAAGCAAGAACTTTTTTCTAAATTTAAGAACAATTTTCAAATCAGAACTAAGTTTAGGAAATGATAAAATAAACTTGAATAATAGAAAAAATGGAAGAAAAAAGACACATAAAAAGAAAAAGAAAAAGGAATCAACAAATCATAAAAAGAAACAAAAACAAAAACTGAAAAATAAAGAAATGAAAAAAAAATAGGTAAAAGAAACGAAAACCCGGTTAAGAGAGTTGTGGTTGCCAAAAACGGCTGGCTAGTTGTCGTTGTACCTGCATCGTGTACGCAAAACAGGGCCGACCCATCGCATCGCTGTCCGGTCGCTTGCTTGTGTGAAGCACCGGCAGTTTGACGGAAAAGCACGTCAAATAGGATATTCCGGGTTTTCTTTTTCAGAACACCCAAAAGATCTGGTCCTCATTATACTAAAATTTAAGAATCGGAAAAAGTAGTTACAAGTTGGTGTCATAGCAAACTAAAACTAGCAGCCCGTCATAACTCGACGCCACTGACGAAACTTGGCATTTAGAAACCTGTCCAAGAAGCCTACTGTCAGTGTCAAAACCAGCGGATTTCGGGTAGGGGGTCTCGAATTATGTGTCTGAGGATCGATGGTAACAGTAGTCTGGGGACACGATGTTTATCCAGGTTCAGGCCCTCTCGATCGAGGTAATACCCTACTTCCTGCTATATTAATATGGATGAATATGAATAGAAGAGTTGATCTACCTCGATATCGTAATGACTAAACCCTAAAGTCTAGTCTATGGCGGTATTGTGATTCTCCATTAGCCTCTACGGACTAAACCCTTCGGTTTATATATACACCGGAGGGGTCTAGGGTTTGTACATACCATCTTGCAGAGGAAGGAAAGATTACACCCGAACCTAAAACCTGCCTTTACACGAATATAGGAGTCCTATCCAGATACAAGACACTACGAGAAATATGTCAACTTATGACCTTCTGTTAGTGACCGTAGAAGAATTGGTCATAGATCTATGACCATTTCAGACCAATTGGTCAAAAGCTGTTCCGAGGGCTCCAAACCCTAAACTATAACGACCATTTTGGTCAGAAAGGTCATAATTTCCTTACACGAAATTGTCATAAAGCAGATAGGACTGGTCCGCTGCCTTATTTCTAGCTGATCATGACCAATATAGATGGTCATAACCTCGTAAATTGTGGTGGGTTGCTACGACTAGGTGCCACCTCATCAGTTTTGCTTATGTGTCATGTCCATGTGGCAGTTTTTGCCCTAGGTTGTGAAGCAACCTATATTTCTGTCATTCCCAAAATTCCCCAAAAAATCTCATAAATTCTTTGGGTCATATCTTCGTCAAATATGTAAAAAAAAACTTCCTTGCCTAGTTCAAAAATAATTCTAAAATATTCATTTTCCTATTCTGTTCAAAAAACACTTTGTGAAGGAAGTACCACTTTGGCATGTCCAAATGATATCCTTTTTCTACAGTGCTTTCCTATGCCCAAATAACTATCCTCCACCAAATGCCAGCTCAATCCATTCATTATTTTGAGCCCAGCTTCAACATTCGTATTTATGTCCAGTGTGGTACTTTGCAAAGCAAGTACCACCTAGACTCCTCCTTTTGAGCTGAAAATTTGTGAAGACGGTCTTCTTAGTAACTGATCATCCTCAACCAAAACTCAAGCCCATTATCCATGTGCATTTCCCGTACCGCTAATCAAACACTTGGCTGCTAATTCATGTTTGAGCATCGATCGGTCTCCTCGTGAGAATCTTATGTTGTAATTTTCTTCCTAGCACCTACCTGGGGAGTTCCCAACCCACTAGACATGCCTAGGCCTCCCAGAACACATGGCAACGCCACAATCACGCGGTGACCATGCGGCGGACATGCGAGTTTATGCGCTCTAGAGTTGGGGCCCTCGACCACCGCCCAAACCTCGACGTATCGCCACCAAACCATGTATTTATGATTAAATAGGTATTTATGTAACTATAAATGATTTTTGGAAAAAAATAAATAGCAAACTATGAGGCAGCTGCAGTTCAAATTTGACCCGCTTCCAACTAAATTGGCGGAAATTTGTCTTTTTCACGAGAGATGGATCAAAACTTTTTACACCCAACCATTTTGTCAATTGTGCATTAAATATTTCCTAGTATTTTAGAAAATTGATTTGGTCCAATTTTGCAACAATTATTTGGGAGGTCCTTCACAAAAAAACCTCCTTTTGGGCACTCGCAAAATGGAAAATGATTTTTTCGTCCAAAGAAAATGAAACCTTCCTTAGGCAATATTGTTTGCCATTCCAAGATGCACCCTTGTGCACAATATGAGATCATTTAAACAAACTATGCCATGAATGTGGCCATAGGATTGATCATTTGGCTTGAAAGCCATGAATCTTCACGCATGATAGCTGATTTCTGATAACATTTTTTAAAAGAATTGCCGTATTACAAGTTTATTATTTTTCCTGGTATCTTGGTCATATATAATGACACAATGCGAAGGTTTTCCAATTTTTTGATTTTTTTGAATTTTTTATGCCCGTTTCAAAATGCGGTCAAAACAGCGAGAATGACCGTTCCTAGCTAGTGGTCGAATCTTGGTATTTTTTGGTGTTTCTTTGATTAAATAGATACTTATGTAACTAGAAATGATTTTTGGAAAAAATATATTGCAAACTATGAGGCAGCTACAGTTCAAATTTCACCCACTTCCAACTGAATCGGCCGATATTTGTCTTTTTCACGAGAGGTGGATCAAAACATTTTACACCAAACCATTTGGTCAATTGTGCATTAAATATGTCCTATTATTTTAGAAAATTGATTTGGTCCAATTTTGCAACAATTATTTGGAAGGTCCTTCATAAAAACCTCCTTTTGGGCACTCGAAAAATGGAAAATGAATTTTTCGTCCAAAGAAAGTGAAAACTCCGTTAGGAAACATTGTTTGCCATTCCAAGATGCATCCTTGTGCACAATATGAGATCATTTGAACCAACTATGCCATGAATGTGGCCATAGGATTGATCATTTGGCTTGAAAGCCATGAATCTTCATGCATGATAGCTCATTTCTGAGAACACTTTTTTAAAAGAATTGCCGTATTACAAGTTTGTTATTTTTCCTGGTAACTTGGTCATATATAATGACACAATGCGAAGGTTTTCCAATTTTTTAATTTTTTTTAATTTTTTATGCCCGTTTCAAAATGCGGTCAAAACGGCGGGAATGACTGTTCCTAGCTAGTGTTTGAATCTTGGTATTTTTTGGTGTTTCTCTGATTAAATAGATACTTATGTACCTAGAAATGATTTTTGTAAAAATTAAAGAGCAAACTACTAGGCAGCTACAGTTCAAATTTGACCCACTTCCAGCTGAATCGGCCGAAATTTGTCTTTTTCACGAGAGGTGGATCAAAACTTTTTACACCCAACCATTTTGTCAATTGTGCATTAAATATGGCCTAGTATTTTAGAAAATTGATTTGGTACAAATTTGAAACAAATATATGGTAGGTCCTTCACAAAACAACTCATTTTGGGCACTTGGAAAATGATTAAAAATAGCTAGAAAGATCAGAAATGCATACAAATTGGTACTTATCCAAAAAATGTGGATTAACTCTAGTGAAAATTTGTATGGTGCCCTTTTTCAAAATAGTTTTGGTAGCAACTTCACAAAATCCCTTAGATATTTTTAGTACTTAGATACTTTTTAAAATCACTGGTTTTTCGAACCAATCAGGACTCTTCCCACGGATCGATGACATGGCGCCCATCCATCCATCCATCTCACCATCCCACATCCATCCATCCATCCATCTATCTACAGAAAAAAATAAAAAAAAGAGATACCACCACCACAGTCCAAACCCTAGCTCACATCACACCCCTCATCCCCCCATCTTCTCGCCGCCGCTACCTCATCCTCGTCCACCTCCTGATCCAGTCCTCTCCCCGCCGCTCCTACCCACCGCCGACCTCAGCGTCCTCCTCACCCACCACCGCCGACCTCGCCGTCCTCCTCACCCATCGCCGCCGACCTCGTCCCTCCCTTCCCTCACCATATCTCTCTACCCTAGCTCAGATCGAGTCGAGCAGGTCAGCATCCCATCGATCTGCCGCCCACCCCGACCCATCAGGTCCACCGGCGAGCCTCGCTCTGGCGACTCCTGCCACCCCCAGGTACGTTCCAAGATTGCTTTCCACTAGTAGATAAAGGGGGATCTGACCCGGTTCATCTGGGCCTTTAGCCCCGGTTCTGGAACCGGGACAAGAGGGTCGGTACTAATGCTCTGACCCTTTAGTCCCGGTTCAATCCAGAACCGGGGCAAAAGGGTGTCCACGTGGCCTGTGCACCGAGTCCAGGCAGGAGGGGCTTTAGTCCCGGTTGGTGGTACCAACCGGGACCAAAAGGCATCCACGTGTCAGCATTTCTGTGGCTGTGGTTTTTGTTTTTTTTTTTGAAAGGGGAGGGGGGGTTTTAGGTTTTGGGGGTTAATTTAGGTGTTTGATATATTGTGTTAGCTAGCTAATTAATAGAGAGAAGTGTTCTCTCTTATGTCCGTGCTTTTGGTCGACGCTACATACTACACATACGTATATATATGGACTAGAGTCACGCTAGCTAGCTAGCTAACTGCTAGCTACTAAGCAAACGAAGGATCAACAGAAGATCTCGTATATATAATCAACATATATATATATGCATACAGAGAGAAGTAATAATATCGACCACCTCTCCTTCTCCGAGAGATTGGTCGAACAACAAGTTCTCGTATATCTATCCGACACTACCGGGCACATATATACAATAATTATCTCTTACAAAAATAATCTCCTAACACATGGATGCAGGGTCCACATAGTATTCTCCGTCTTCAGCGATCACGTGTTCAAGGAAGAATGCCGCCAATTCCTCTTGAATTGCTCGCAGACGATCTGGTGTTAGGAGTTCATCCCGCATCCGAAACATCTAATTTGAATTAGGGGGTCAATACATGAAATGATGCTATAAATTTGTGAATATTATTGATTGCTTACGCACTTTAAATTGTTCATCAGTGTAGCCCCGCTCACAGGTCGTGTGGCGGATGGACTCGCAAATGTAGTATCCACAATAATCATTCCCGGGTTCCTGCCACAACCACTTTACAAGAAATAGAGCTCAATCAAACTGATAAGCAAGAATGCCAAATTGGTATTGATGAAACTAGCTAGCGCTTGAATCAAGATATAGGAGATGCGCGCGCGGAACATGCTACTATATTGTACTTACTTTCGGGTATCTAAATTGTAGCTTCTTCGGCAGTCCCGGAGCTTTTTTGATGAATGTTTTCCAAGCCCTGCCAGACAAAGGAAACAATTAGTTGATATCAGAAATGAAGTTGCTGATATATATGCATGGTGGATAATATTGATCGATTTAACTTACCTGGCTAGTATTTGAGTCATGTCCGCATACTCCTCGGGATCTTTACGTTTAGAGTCGAAGACAGTTACTATTCCCTTCTCAAGCTTAATCTCTAAGAGAATATAGTGGAAGTTGCGCACGAATGCATGAGATCATTACATCACTATAAACTTGACTGATATATATAAGGGAAACCAAATATGCAGAAGACATTAACACTCACTTGAAGTTGTAAGGAAAGAGTATTATATCTTTGTTTTCATTTACCACCAACGATCGTAGCAAGTTGGTCTCGGTATCGCCGGGACGCAATTTAACCTCGGTTGCATCTATGAGGTATGTGTTAATAAACCCAATATCACCTACTTGTCTTTTCTTCAATTCGACGATCTTCAATCTGCATAATATAGTGAGGATAATTATAAATACATGCAATGAAGATCAGCTATATAGAGAGACTTAATGACAGAAGTAGTACTACTTACAGACAGTAGCAGGTGATCGTTGTTTTATCGAGGGCCAATTGATTGAAAAATTGATAGAACTCATCAAATGGAACAGGCAACAGGTCAATTCCAACGAGGTCATGCTCCGGTTTAACTGTCAAATACAAGTTATTCCTCCCCCCAGACTCTCTGCAGATTTTCAAGTACCAATCATGCAATCTTCGCATATTCGTTGATAGAGATCTTTCATTTTTGACGAGAGGCTTCCCGTACTCGTATCTTTGCATCTGCACTTCCATGAAATCATAGTGGACATCGTCGGACGCGTAATCTGCAAGATTGGTATAACCGGGCACCATCCTCGGATCATTAGCGACCATGTCGCTAGACACCTTGAGCGGGGGGCACGATTGGTTCGCTTGTTCGCCGAGCTGGGCAATTTGTTTCCCAGCTCGCCCTTCTGCTAACCTCTGATCACTTTTTGTACTTCCGGACCGCTTGGCATCTTGAAATGTCTTTTGAATAATGCGGTCATAGTTGCCCTTCGGCTTACTTTTCGCCGGTTGCTTCAGGGCAGCAAGAGTGCGCTTTGCTTTCACCGCATATATCTTCTCCTCCGGAGGTGGATGTCTCTGTGCTTTCAACCCTTCAAAAAAGTCCTTCACTTCGCCTTCAGCGATCTTCGTGTTTTCCTCGTCGGACCTCTCGTACGGTAACTTCTCTAGAGGCGTGAGAGAAGGACCGAATCTGCATCGCCTCCCGCCTCTGGCTGTACTGGTAGACGTCGCCGGACCAGACGAAGCGGCTGTCTTTTTTACTTGCTTAGGCGCCGGAGCAGGAGCAGCCGGAGCGGCGGCAGGTCTCTTCCGCCCTTGCTGATTAGGCGAAGGAGGAGCTGGCTGTCTGCTCGGGCGCGCCGGCGGCGAAGGAGGCGGTGTGCCGCCACGCGCCGGAGAAGGAGCCGGAGTGCCCTGATGGTCACTCGCCGGAGGAGGAGGCGGTGGAGGAGGCGGAGTGCCCTGACTCGTCGGAGGAGGAGGAGGAGGCGGAGGCGTCCAGTTCAGAATGTTGATTAGGTCCTTCCGCCATAGGCATGGAGTCTTCAGTGAAGAACCCAGCCGAGTCTCCCCTTCACCGGTAGGGTGGTCAAGCTGGAGCTCCTCAAATCCCTCCGTTATTTCGTCGACCATCACCCTAGCATATCCTTCTGGAATCGGCCGGCAGTGAAAAGTGTCGTCTGGTCCAGAAAGATAAACAGAGCCAGCAGCCGCCTTGACCTTCAGATTCATCCACTGTGCCATAAGGTGGCAATTTTGTGCCTCCGTGATAGCATCCACAGGATTCCTGGCAGTAGCCGTCAAGGCAAGCTCTGGCTGCAGAGGCAGCTCGGTGGAAGCCACGCTGCTTCTCCGCTGAGATGGCGGGGTAGCTTCGGGGGAAGCTTCGGCAATTCTTTCCCGATCTGCTTCCCGTTCCTCTATCGCTTGTATTCTGGCCCGCAGTGCCTGGATTTCGGTCATCTCCATTTTCTTCCTCCTGTCGTGGCATTTGTAGCCTCCTGCGTCCGGAAACCCAGCACATCACGGAAGGGAGCCTGGCGTGCCTCGTGTCCGTCCAGGGTGCTCAGGATTCCCGAGGGCCATTGTCAGCTCGTCGTTCTCTCTGTCGGGGATGAACGTCCCTGCATGCGCTGCTTTGATATACTGCCGCATCTTCCTGAGTGGTGTTTCCAATTGCTTGTCCGTCCAAATGCACCACCCTATTACAGGGTCCAAGGATCCGCCAGCCCCGAAGAACCAAGTCCGGCAACGTTCTGGCCAGTGCATTGTCTCTGGTTCGATCCCTTTCTGAAGCAGATCATTCTCAGCCCTGGCCCACTTAGGCCGGGCTACGAGGTAGCCGCCCGACCCCGTGCGATGGTGATGCATCTTCTTTGCAGCATTTATCCGGTTTGTCTCCGACATCTTCTGACTCTTTTCCGACTTCTTATGGGCCACAAATGCGGGCCAGTCATCTTTGATCTTCTCATATATGCCCACGAATTCTGGAGTCGTTTTCTCTCTGACAAACGTATTCAGTTTTTTCTTCCATGCCCTGAATTGGTCTGCCATCTTCTGAAGTGCAGCAGACTTGATTAAGTCCTCTATAACTGGCTTCGCCGGATCAACCTCTCACGGTAGGACGAAGTTTGTCTTCAGCTCATTCCAAAGATCTTCTTTCTGCATATCAGTGACATAAGTCACCTGAGCGTCTTTTGCAGCCGGCTTTAACCATTGATGGATGCTGATCGGGATCTTGTCCCTAACCAGAACCCCGCACTGATTAACAAATGCGTTCTTTGTGCGGATGGGTGCAATCGGCTCGCCGGAGCGCGAGATTTCTAAGATCTCAAACTTTTCATCCGGCCTCAACTTTTTCTTCGCTCCTCGTCTCTTTACCGAAGATTTGCTCGATCCGGAGGGCTAGAAAAGGAACAAAGACGAGAGTTAATGAATGAATCAATTAACTAGTCAGCACATGCTTAACTAACATATATACCTCCTGGCCGGACTCGGTTCGGTCACCGGAGCCAGCATCACGGTCTCCTTCTTGCACCGGCATTGGGTCACCGGAGCCGTCCTCACGGTCTACTTCTTCCATGTGCATTGGTTCACCGAATTCATCAATATCATAGCCTAGATCTTCTAGCCGCAGCTCTTGTTCGACCTGCTCATCGGTGTCGTTGAGAAACGACCTGACGGCATTTTGTCCGTCTGCGATTATGTCCATCAACATCGCTTCTTGTGCTAGGTCTCGGGTGTTGTCGTCCATTGTTTCTACAAATATTTACAACATGCCAATTATTATTCAAACATGACAGATGGATATATTAATGGCAAACGTAGAACTAGCTTCAACCCTCGACTGCTCGGCGATCCACAAACCCTAGACCCCCTCATGTCACATTTTGTCTAGCTAGTGTCAAAGGATTCAACAAAACCAATACTTCATCATTAGGCAAAAGTAACAGTAGAATGATGGTACGAAGCTCTCCAAAGTTGTTTTGGAACGGAGTCCCAGATAAGATAATCCGTAACAAAAGACGGATTAACCTATCAGGAACTCCATTCCAAAACATCTTTGCATAACTTCGTACCAACATGCCCCGGTTACTTCTGGCAAATGATGAAGTCATGGAATTTTTCAATACTTTGACACTAGCTAGGCAACCTCTCTCGACCCCTCGACCCCCGACTGCTCGGCGATCCACAAACCCTAGACCCCCTCATGTCACATTTTGTCTAGCTATAGTGTCAAAGGATTCAACAAAACCAATACTTCATCATTAGGCGAAAGTAACAGTAGCATGATGGTACGAAGCTCTCCAAAGTTATTTTGGAACGGAGTCCCCGATAGGATAATTCGTAACAAAAGACGGATTATTCTATCAGGAACTCCGTTTCAAAATATCTTTGCATAACTTTGTACCAAAATGCCCCGGTTACTTCTGGCTAATGATGAAGTCATGGAATTCTTCAATACTTTGACACTAGCTAGGCAACCTCTCTCGACCCCTCGACCCCCGACTGCTCGGCGATCCACAACCCATATTGAAGAAGGATGGTGGGAACACAAGCTCGAAACTGACAAGACATTGCGTCACATCACTCCTTAGCCTTGGTACGATTTCTGGATCGATCACCTTCTGAGAGATTGCATTGAGGAATGCACATAGTTTCACAATGGCTAATCGGACGTTTTCCGGTAGAAGCCCCCTCAATGCAACCGGAAGCAGTTGCGTCATAATCACATGGCAGTCATGAGACTTTAGGTTCTGGAACTTTTTCTCTGCCATATTTATTATTCCCTTTATATTCGACGAGAAGCCAGTCGGGACCTTCATACTGAGAAGGCATTCAAAGAAGATTTCTTTCTCTTCTTTCGTAAGAGCATAGCTGGCAGGACCTTCATACTGCTTCGGAGGGATGCCGTCTTTTTCGTGCAAACGTTGCAGGTCCTCCCGTGCCTCAGCTGTATCTTTTGTCTTTCCATACACGCCCAAGAAGCCTAGCAGGTTCACGCAAAGGTTCTTAGTCACGTGCATCACGTCGATTGAAGAGCGGACCTCTAGGTCTTTCCAGTAGGGTAGGTCCCAAAATATAGATTTCTTCTTCCACATGGGTGCGTGTCCCTCATCGTCATTCGGAACAGCTAGTGCGACGGGGCCCTTTCCGAAGATTACGTGTAAATCATTGACCATAGCAAGTACGTGATCACCGGTACGCATGGCGGGCTTCTTCCGGTGATCTGCCTCGCCTTTGAAATGCTTGCCTTTCTTTCGACATTGATGGTTGGTCGGAAGAAATCGACGATGGCCCAGGTACACATTCTTCCTGCACTTGTCCAGGTATATACTTTCAGTGTCATCTAAACAGTGCGTGCATGCGTGGTATCCTTTGTTTGTCTGTCCTGAAAGGTTACTGAGAGCGGGCCAATCGTTGATGGTCACGAACAGCAACGCCTTTAGGTCAAATTCCTCCTGTTTGTGCTCATCCCACGCACGTACACCGTTTCCATTCCACAGCTGTAAAAGTTCTTCAACTAATGGCCTTAGGTACACATCAATGTCGTTGCCGGGTTGCTTAGGGCCTTAGATGAGAACTGGCATCATAATGAACTTCCGCTTCATGCACATCCAAGGAGGAAGGTTATACATACATAGAGTCACGGGCCAGGTGCTGTGATTGCTGCTCTGCTCCCCGAAAGAATTAATGCCATCCGCGCTTAGAGCAAACCATACGTTCCTTGCGTCCTTTGCAAACTCCTCCCAGTACTTTCTCTCGATTTTTCTCCATTGCGACCCGTCAGCGGGTGCTCTCAACTTCCCGTCTTTCTTACGGTCCTCACTGTGCCATCGCATCAACTTGGCATGCTCTCTGTTTCTAAACAAACGTTTCAACCGTGGTATTATAGGAGCATACCACATCACCTTCACAGGAACCCTCTTCCTGGCGGGCTCGCCATCAACATCACCAGGGTCATCTCGTCTGATCTTATACCGCAACGCACCGCATACCGGACATGCGTTCAGATCGTTGTATGCACCGCGGTAGAGGATGCAGTCATTAGGGCATGCATGTATCTTCTGCACCTCCAATCCTAGAGGGCATACGACCTTCTTTGCTGCGTATGTACTGTCGGGCAATTCGTTATCCTTCGGAAGCTTCTTCTTCAATATTTTCAGTAGCTTCTCAAATCCTTTGTCAGCCACAGCATTCTCTGCCTTCCACTGCAGCAATTCCAGTACGGTACCGAGCTTTGTGTTGCCATCTTCGCAATTGGGGTACAACCCTTTTTTGTGATCCTCTAACATGCGATCGAACTTCAGCTTCTCCTTTTGACTTTCGCATTGTGTCCTTGCATCAACAATGACCCGGCGAAGATCATCATTTGGTTCCTCTTGATCTTCAGCAGCTTCACCCGTTGCAGCATCATTGGGCACATCGTCTGGTTCCTCTTGATCTTCACCAGCTCCCCCCATTGCAGCATCACCGTATTCAGGGGGCACATAGTTGTCATCGTACTCTTCTTCTTCGCCGTCTTCCATCATAACCCCTATTTCTCCGTGCCTCGTCCAAACATTATAGTGTGGCATGAAACCCTTGTAAAGTAGGTGGGAGTGAAGGATTTTCCGGTTAGAGTAAGACATCGTATTCACACATTTAGTGCATGGACAACACATAAAACCATTCTGCTTGTTTGCCTCTGCCGCATTTAGAAACTCACGCACGCCCTTAATGTACTCGGAGGTGTGTCTGTCACCGTACATCCATTGGCGGTTCATCTGCGTGCATTTATATATAATTAAGTGTGTCAAAAACCATTACAGAACATCATAAATAGATAATTAAGTGAACAAATGGATAAAAGTTCATCATCACATTAAAACCAAAGTACATACATATATAGTTCTCATCTAACAACATATAGCTCTCCATACACATCGAAACTATGTAAAACATTTCAACGCGAAAACAAATGCTATCATAATCGCAACCAAGGTAACAATTGATCCAACGGCATAATGATACCAAGCCTCGGTATGAATGGCATATTTTCTAATCTTTTTAATCTTCAACCGCATTGCATCCATCTTGATCTTGTGATCATCGACGACATCCGCAACATGCAACTCCAATATCATCTTCTCGTCCACAATTTTTTTTATTTTTTCCTTCAAGAATTTGTTTTCTTCTTCAACTAAATTTAACCTCTCGACAATAGGGTCCATCTTGATCTTGTGATCATCGATAACTTCCGCAACATGGAACTCCAATTCCATCTTCTCCTCCTCCATTTTTTCCAATTTTTTCTTTAACGAAATGTTTTCCTCTTCAACTAAATTTAACCTCTCCACAAGAGGGTCGATTGGAATTTCCGGTTCAACTACCTCCTAGACATAATAAAACATCTATGCATGTCAGGTTGGTCGGCATAACTATCATAAGCACTAAAACAAATAGTTATAAATTAAAGATAATATACCACATCCGAATCGTAGACCGGACGAGGGCCCACGTGGGCGGATATCAAAACCATCGCACTATATAATAACAAGCAATAATAAACGTAAGAAAATTAGACAAATATCTATCTAAAGCAATAATAAAAGTAAGAAAAGCATGGACATATAACAAGAGGCTCACCACGGTGGTGCCGGTGACGAGATCGGCGGGGGCGATCGACGGCGGCGAAGACGGGGACGGGACGTGACGGACCGCTAAACCTAGACAAATCTCGGAGAAAATAGAGCTTCGAGAGGAGAAAAGCTTAACTAGTGTGGCTCGGGCATTCCACCGAACACGTTGTGTGCATAGGAGGTGAGCTAGAGCACCACTAACCCCTCTCCCCCTCGGCCAGAAAAAAAACAGAGCAGTGAGCTCTGCTCTTGAGTGAGGGGGTTTATATAGGCAACTCACTGGTCCCGGTTGGTGCTACAAACCGGGACTAAAGGGGTGCCTTTGGTCCCGGTTCATATCACCAACCGGGACCAATAGTGGTGGGCCAGGAGCAAGAGCCATTGGTCCCGGTTTTTAGCTCCAACCGGGACCAATAGGTCCAGACGAACCGGGACCAATGGCCCACGTGGCCCGGTCGGCCCCCTGGGTTAACGAACCTGGTCCAGTACCCCCATTGGTCCCGGTTCTAGATTGAACCGGGGCTAATGGGCTGGACCAATGCCCTGTTTTCTACTAGTGCTCGTAGCTGAAATCAATTTGAGGTGTATCCGTAGAACGACCGTACCCTGGCCATACGAACTCCGTTTGGGCTCCATGACCTGCCAAAACGACCGCAGCGAAAATTCGTATCCTTCTGTCACAAACTTCGTCTCTTTCGGAATAATTTCGGAGGCTGAAAACGGCGTGCAGAATTGAGTTTCGGATGATTTAGTGGTTGGCGTGCACTCTTCTAGCGTCTACCACCCTACCGTGAGCTCACCCACGGACAGATACTGCGACAATGACGTGCAGAACAATGTTACATGACTCTATTTCTGCACCAACAAGCCCTACATGCTAGTCTGGATGGAAGGAGAAGCTTCTTCGGTGCACCGAACACCCAAAAACTTGCCGTTTTGCATGGTTTATCACCCATACCGCTACCACCCACATTTTTGTCCATGCACATGTGTTGTTCTTGGACAAAACTGTGCATACGAGCTCTTCTACATTACATTCGTACTGTTCGAAAATAATAGGCTATTTCGAGTGGCGCAAAATGGCTCGTGCGCGCGAGCAAGTTACCCTGGAAGCCGGATTCACGATATCCCTCGTAGCTGAAATCCATTTGAGGTGTATCCGTAGAACGACCGTACCATGGCCATACGAACTCCGTTTGGGCTCCATGACCTGCCAAAACGACCGCAGCGAAAATTCGTATCCTTCTGTCACAAACTTTGTCTGCTTCGGAATAAATTCGGAGGCCGAAAACGGCTTGCAGAATTGAGTTTCGGATGATTTAGTGGTTGGCGTGCACTCTTCTAGCGTCTACCACCCTATCGTGAGCTCACCCACGGACAGATACCGCGACAATGACGTGCAGAACAATGTTACATGACTCTATTTCTGCACCAAAAAGCCCTACATGCTAGTCTGGATGGAAGGAGAAGCCTTTTCGGTGCACCGAACACCCAAAAACTTGCCGTTTTGCATGGTTTATCACCCATACCGCTACCACCCATATTTTTGTCCATGCACATGTGTTGTTCTTGGACAAAACTGTGCATACCAGCTCTTCTACATTACATTCGTACAGTTCGAAAATAATAGGCCATTTCGAGTGGCGCAAAATGGCTCGTGGGCGCGAGCAAGTTACCCTGGAAGCCGGATTCACGATATCCCTCGTAGCTGAAATCAATTTGAGGTGTATCTGTAGAACGACCTTACCCTGGCCATACGAACTCCGTTTGGGCTCCATGACCTGCCAAAACGACCGCAGCGAAAATTCGTATCCTTCTGTCACAAACTTTGTCTGTTTCGGAATAATTTCGGAGGCCGAAAACGGCTTGCAGAATTGAGTTTCGGATGATTTAGTGGTTGGCGTGCACTCTTCTAGCGTCTACCACCCTATCGTGAGCTCACGCACGGACAGATACTGTGACAATGACGTGCAGAACAATGTTACATGACTCTATTTCTGCACCAAAAAGCCCTACATGCTAGTCTGGATGGAAGGAGAAGCCTTTTCGGTGCACCGAACACCCAAAAACTTGCCGTTTTGCATGGTTTATCACCCATACCGCTACCACCCATATTTTTGTCCATGCACATGTGTTGTTCTTGGACAAAACAGTGCATACCAGCTCTTCTATATTACATTCGTATAGTTCGAAAATAATAGGCCATTTCTAGTGGCGCAAAATGGCTCGTGGGCGCGAGCAAGTTACACTGGAAGCCGGATTCAATATATCCCTCGTAGCTGAAATCAATTTGAGGTGTATCCGTAGAACGACCGTACCCTGGCCATACGAACTCCGTTTGGGCTCCATGACCTGCCAAAACGACCGCAGCGAAAATTCGTATCCTTCTGTCACAAACTTCGTCTCTTTCGGAATAATTTCGGAGGCCGAAAACGGCGTGCAGAATTGAGTTTCAGATGATTTAGTGGTTGGCGTGCACTCTTCTAGCGTCTACCACACTACCGTGAGCTCACCCACGGACAGATACTGCGACAATGACGTGCAGAACAATGTTACATGACTCTATTTCTGCACCAACAAGCCCTACATGCTAGTCTGGATGGAAGGAGAAGCCTCTTCGTTGCACCGAACACCCAAAAACTTGCCGTTTTGCATGGCTTATCACCCATACCGCTACCACCCACATTTTTGTCCATGCACATGTGTTGTTCTTGGACAAAACTGTGCATACCAGCTCTTCTACATTGCGTTCGTACTGTTCGAAAATAATAGGCCATTTCGAGTGGCGCAAAATGGCTCGTGGGCGCGAGCAAGTTACCCTGGAAGCCGGATTCACGTTATCCCTCGTTGCTGAAATCCATTTGAGGTGTATCCGTAGAACGACCGTACCCTGGCCATACGAACTCCGTTTGTGCTCCATGACCTGCCAAAACGACCGCAGCGAAAATTCGTATCCTTCTGTCACAAACTTTGTCTGTTTTGGAATAATTTCGGAGGCCGAAAACGGCTTGCAGAATTGAGATTCAGATGATTTAGTGGTTGGCGTGCACTCTTCTAGCGTCTACCACCCTATCGTGAGCTCACCCACGGACAGATACCGCGACAATGACGTGCAGAACAATGTTACATGACTCTATTTCTGCACCAACAAGCCCTACATGCTAGTCTGGATGGAAGGAGAAGCCTTTTCGGTGCACTGAACACCCAAAAACTTGCCGTTTTGCATGGTTTATCACCCATACCGCTACCACCCATATTTTTGTCCATGCACATGTGTTGTTCTTGGACAAAACTGTGCATACCAGCTCTTCTAAATTACATTCGTATAGTTCAAAAATAATAGGCCATTTCGAGTGGCGCAAAATGGCTCGTGGGCGCGAGCAAGTTACACTGGAAGCCGGATTCAATATATCCCTCGTAGCTGAAATCAATTTGAGGTGTATCCGTAGAACGACCGTACCCTGGCCATACGAACTCCGTTTGGGCTCCATGACCTGCCAAAACGACCGCAGCGAAAATTCGTATCCTTCTGTCACAAACTTCGTCTCTTTCGGAATAATTTCGGAGGCCGAAAACGGCGTGGAGAATTGAGTTTCGGATGATTTAGTGGTTGGCGTGCACTCTTCTAGCGTCTACCACCCTACCGTGAGCTCACCCACGGACAGATACTGCGACAATGACGTGTAGAACAATGTTACATGACTCTATTTCTGCACCAACAAGCCCTACATGCTAGTCTGGATGGAAGGAGAAGCCTCTTCGTTGCACCGAACACCCAAAAACTTGCCGTTTTGCATGGCTTATCACCCATACCGCTACCACCCACATTTTTGTCCATGCACATGTGTTGTTCTTGGACAAAACTGTGCATACCAGCTCTTCTACATTGCATTCGTACTGTTCGAAAATAATAGGCCATTTCGAGTGGCGCAAAATGGCTCGTGGGCGCGAGCAAGTTACCCTGGAAGCCGGATTCACGTTATCCCTCGTTGCTGAAATCCATTTGAGGTGTATCCGTAGAACGACCGTACCCTGGCCATACGAACTCCGTTTGTGCTCCATGACCTGCCAAAACGACCGCAGCGAAAATTCGTATCCTTCTGTCACAAACTTTGTTTGTTTTGGAATAATTTCGGAGGCCGAAAACGGCTTGCAGAATTGAGATTCAGATGATTTAGTGGTTGGCGTGCACTCTTCTAGCGTCTACCACCCTATCGTGAGCTCACCCACGGACAGATACCGCGACAATGACGTGCAGAACAATGTTACATGACTCTATTTCTGCACCAACAAGCCCTACATGCTAGTCTGGATGGAAGGAGAAGCCTTTTCGGTGCACCGATCACCCAAAAACTTGCCGTTTTGCATGGTTTATCACCCATACCGCTACCACCCATATTTTTGTCCATGCACATGTGTTGTTCTTGGACAAAACTGTGCATACCAGCACTTCTACATTACATTCGTCCAGTTCGAAAATAATAGGCCATTTCGAGTGGCGCAAAATGGCTCGTGGGCGCGAGCAAGTTACCCTGGAAGCCGGATTCACGATATCCCTCGTAGCTGAAATCAATTTGAGGTGTATCCGTAGAACGACCGTACCCTGGCCATACGAACTCCGTTTGGGCTCCATGACCTGCCAAAACGACCGTAGCGAAAATTCGTATCCTTATGTCAAAAACTTTGTCTGTTTTGGAATAATTTCGGAGGCCGAAAACGGCTTGCAGAATTGAGTTTCGGATGATTTAGTGGTTGGCGTGCACTCTTCTAGCGTCTACCACCCTATCGTGAGCTCACCCACGGACAGATACCGCGACAATGACGTGCAGAACAATGTTACATGACTCTATTTCTGCACCAAAAAGCCCTACATGCTAGTCTGGATGGAAGGAGAAGCCTTTTCGCTGCACCGAACACCCAAAAACTTGCCGTTTTGCATGGTTTATCACCCATACCGCTACCACCCATATTTTTCTCCATGCACATGTGTTGTTCTTGGACAAAACTGTGCATACCAGCTCTTCTACATTACATTCGTACAGTTCGAAAATAATAGGCCATTTCGAGTGGCGCAAAATGGCTCGTGGGTGCGAGCAAGTTACCCTGGAAGCCGGATTCACGATATCCCTCCACTAGTAGATAAAGGGTCATCAGACCCGGTTCATTTGGGCCTTTTAGCCCCGGTTCCAGAACCGGGACAAGAGGGTCGGTACTAATGCTCTGACCCTTTAGTCCCGGTTCAATCCAGAACCGGGGCAGAAGGGTGTCCACGTGGCATGTGCACCGAGCCCAGGCAGGAGGGGCTTTAGTCCCGGTTAGTGGTACCAACCGGGACCAAAAGGCATCCACGCGTCAGCATTTCTGTGGCTGTGGTTTTTGTTTTTTTTTTTGAAAGGGGAGGGGTGGTTTTAGGTTTTGGGGGTTAATTTAGGTGTTTCATATATTGTGTTAGCTAGCTAATTAATAGAGAGAAGTGTTCTCTCTTATGTCCGTGCTTGGTCGACGCTACATACTACACATACGTATATAGAGAGGACTAGAGTCACGCTAGCTAGCTAGCTAGCTACTAGCTACTAAGCAAACGAAGGAAACAGAAGATCGTATAATCAACATATATATATATGCATACAGAGAGAAGTAATATCGACCACCTCTCCTTCTCCGAGAGATTGGTCGAACAACAAGTTCTCGTATATCTATCCGACACTACCGGGCACATATATACAATAATTATCTCTTACAAAAATAATCTCCTATCATATGGATGCATGGTCCACATAGTATTCTCCGTCTTCAGCGATCACGTGTTCAAGGAAGAATGCCGCCAATTCCTCTTGAATTGCTCGCAGACGATCTGGTGTTAGGAGTTCATCCCGCATCCGAAACATCTAATTTGAAGTAGGGGGTCAATACATGAAATGATGCTATAAATTTGTGAATATTATTGATTGCTTACGCACTTCAAATTGTTCTTTAGTGTAGCCCCGCTCACAGGTCGTGTGGCGGATGGACTCGCAAATGTAGTATCCACAATAATCATTCCCGGGTTCCTGCCACAACCACTTTACAAGAAATAGAGGTCAATCAAACTGATAAGCAAGAATGCCAAATTGGTATTGATGAAACTAGCGCTTGAATCAAGATATAGGAGATGCGCGCGCGGAACATGCTACTATATAGTACTTACTTTCGGGTATCTAAATTGTAGCTTCTTCGGCAGTCCCGGAGCTTTTTTGGTGAATTTTCTCCAAACCCTGCCAGACAAAGAAAACAATTAGTTGATATCATAAATGAAGTTGCTGATATATATGCATGGTGGATAATATTGATCGATTTAACTTACCTGACGAGCATTTGAGTCATGTCCGCATACTCCTCGGGATCTTTACGTTTAGAGTCCAAGACAGTTACTACTCCCTTCTCAAGCTTAATCTCTAAGAGAATATAGTGGAAGCTGCGCACGAATGCATGAACTCATCAATTACATCACTATAACCTTGACTGATATATAAGGGAAACCAAATATGCACAAGACAGTAACACTCACTTGAAGTTGTAAGGAAAGAGTATTATATCTTTGTTTTCATTTACCACCAACGATCGTAGCAAGTTGGTCTCGGTATCGTCGGGACGCAATTTAACCTCGGTTGCATCTATGAGGTATGTGTTAATAAACCCAATATCACCTACTTGTCTTTTCTTCAATTCGACGATCTTCAATCTGCATAATATAGTGAGGATAATTATAAATACATGCAATGAAGATCAGCTATATAGAGAGACTTAATGACAGAAGTAGTACTACTTACAAACAGTAGCAGGTGATCGTTGTTTTATCGAGGGCCAATTGATTGAAAAATTGATAGAACTCCTCAAATGGAACAGGCAACAGGTCAATTCCAACGAGGTCATGCTCCGGTTTAACTCTCAAATACAAGTTATTCCTCCCCCCAGACTCTCTGCAGATTTTCATGTACCAATCATGCAATCTTCGCATATTCGTTGATAGAGATCTTTCATTTTTGACGAGAGGCTTTTTGTACTCGTATCTTTCTATCTGCACGTCCATGAAATCATAGTGTACATCGTCGGACGCGTAATCTGCAAGATTGGTATAACCGGGCACCATCCTCGGATCATTAGCGACCATGTCGCTAGACACCTTGAGCGGGGGGCACGATTGGTTCGCTTGTTCGCCGAGCTGGGCAATTTGTTTCCCAGCTCGCCCTTCTGCTAACCTATGATCACTTTTTGTACTTCCGGACCGCTTGGCATCTTGAAATGTCTTTTGAATAATGCGGTCATAGTTGCCCTTCGGCTTACTTTTCGCTGGTTGCTTCAGGGCAGCAAGAGTGCGCTTTGCTTTCACCGCATCTATCTTCTCCTCTGGAGGTGGATGTCTCTGTGCTTTCAACCCTTCAAAAAAGTCCTTCACTTCGCCTTCAGCGATCTTCGTGTTTTCCTCGTCGGACCTCTCGTACGGTAACTTCTCTAGAGGCGTGAGAGAAGGACCGAATCTGCATCGCCTCCCGCCTCTGGCTGTACTGGTAGACGTCGCCGGACCAGACGAAGCGGCTGTCTTTTTTACTTGCTTAGGCGCCGGAGCAGGAGCAGCCGGAGCGGCGGCAGGTCTCTTCCGCCCTTGCTGATTAGGCGAAGGAGGAGCTGGCTGTCTGCTCGGGCGCGCCGGCGGCGAAGGAGGCGGAGTGCCACCACGCGCCGGCGGCGAAGGAGGCGGTGTGCCGCCACGCGCCGGAGAAGGAGCCGGAGTGCCCTGATGGTCACTCGCCGGAGAAGGAGCCGGAGTGCCCTGATGGTCACTCGCCGGAGGAGGAGGCGGTGGAGGAGGCGGAGTGCCCTGACTCGTCGTCGGAGGAGGAGGAGGCGGAGGCGTCCAGTTCAGAATGTTGATTAGGTCCTTCCGCCATAGGCATGGAGTCTTCAGTGAAGAACCCAGCCGAGTCTCCCCTTCACCGGTAGGGTGGTCAAGCTGGAGCTCCTCAAATCCCTCCGTTATTTCGTCGACCATCACCCTAGCATATCCTTCTGGAATCGGCCGGCAGTGAAAAGTGTCGTCTGGTCCAGAAGGATAAACAGAGCCAGCAGCCGCCTTGACCTTCAGATTCATCCACTGTGCCATAAGGTGGCAATTTTGTGCCTGCGTGATAGCATCCACAGGATTCCTGGCAGTAGCCGTCAAGGCAAGCTCTGGCTGAAGCAGCTCGGTGGAAGCCACGCTGCTTCTCCGCTGAGATGGCGGGGTAGCTTCGGGGGAAGCTTCGGCAATTCTTTCCCGATCTGCTTCCCGTTCCTCTATCGCTTGTATTCTGGCCCGCAGCGCCTGGATTTCGGTCATCTCCATTTTCTTCCTCCTGTCGAGGCATTTGTAGCCTCCTGCGTCCGGAAACCCAGCACGCCACGGAAGGGAGCCTGGCGTGCCTCGTGTCCGTCCAGGGTGCTCAGGATTCCCGAGGGCCATTGTCAGCTCGTCGTTCTCTCAGTCGGGGATGAACGTCCCTGCATGCGCTGCTTTGATATACTGCCGCATCTTCCTGAGTGGTGTTTCCAATTGCTTGTCCGTCCAAATGCACCACCCTGTTACAGGGTCCAAGGATCCGCCAGCCCCGAAGAACCAAGTCCGGCAACGTTCTGGCCAGTGCATTGTCTCTGGTTCGATCCCTTTCTGAAGCAGATCATTCTCAGCCCTGGCCCACTTAGGCCGGGCTACGAGGTAGCCGCCCGACCCCGTGCGATGGTGATGCATCTTCTTTGCAGCATTTATCCGGTTTGTCTCCGACATCTTCTGACTCTTTTCCGACTTCTTATGGGCCACAAATGCGGGCCATTCATCTTTGATCTTCTCATATATGCCCACGAATTCTGGAGTCGTTTTCTCTCTGACAAACGTATTCAGTTTTTTCTTCCATGCCCTGAATTGGTCTGCCATCTTCGAAAGTGCAGCAGACTTGATTAAGTCCTCTATAACTGGCTTCGCCGGATCAACCTCTCGCGGTAGGACGAAGTTTGACTTCAGCTCAGTCCAAAGATCTTCTTTCTGCATATCAGTGACATAAGTCACCTGAGCGTCTTTTGCAGCCGGCTTTAACCATTGATGGATGCTGATCGGGATCTTGTCCCTAACCAGAACCCCGCACTGATTAACAAATGCGTTCTTTGTGCGGATGGGTGCAATCGGCTCGCCGGAGCGCGAGATTTCTGAGATCTCAAACTTTTCTTCCGGCCTCAACTTTTTCTTCGCTCCTCGTCTCTTTACCGAAGATTTGCTCGATCCGGAGGGCTAGAAAAGGAACAAAGACGAGAGTTAATGAATGAATCAATTAACTAGTCAGCACATGCTTAACTAACATATATACCTCCTGGCCGGACTCGGTTCGGTCACCGAAGCCAGCATCACGGTCTCCTTCTTGCACCGGCATTGGGTCACCGGAGCCGTCCTCACGGTCTACTTCTTCCATGTGCATTGGGTCACCGAATTCATCAATATCATAGCCTAGATCTTCCAGCCGCAGCTCTTGTTCGACCTGCTCATCGGTGTCGTTGAGAAACGACCTGACGGCATTTTGTCCGTCTGCGATTATGTCCATCAACATCGCTTCTTGTGCTAGGTCTCGGGTGTTGTCGTCCATTGTTTCTACAAATATTTACAACATGCCAATTATTATTCAAACATGACAGATGGATATATTAATGGCAAACGTAGAACTAGCTTCAACCCTCGACTGCTCGGCGATCCACAAACCCTAGACCCCCTCATGTCACATTTTGTCTAGCTAGTGTCAAAGGATTCAACAAAACCAATACTTCATCATTAGGCGAAAGTAACAGTAGAATGATGGTACGAAGCTCTCCAAAGTTGTTTTGGAACGGAGTCCCAGATAAGATAATCCGTAACAAAAGACGGATTAACCTATCAGGAACTCCATTCCAAAACATCTTTGCATAACTTCGTACCAACATGCCCCGGTTACTTCTGGCAAATGATGAAGTCATGGAATTTTTCAATACTTTGACACTAGCTAGGCAACCTCTCTCGACCCCTCGACCCCCGACTGCTCGGCGATCCACAAACCCTAGACCCCCTCATGTCACATTTTGTCTAGCTATAGTGTCAAAGGATTCAACAGAACCAATACTTCATCATTAGGCGAAAGTAACAGTAGCATGATGGTACGAAGCTCTCCAAAGTTGTTTTGGAACGAAGTCCCAGATAAGATAATCCGTAACAAAAGACGGATTATCCTATCAGGAACTCCGTTCCAAAACATCTTTGCATAACTTCGTACCAAAATGCCCCGGTTACTTCTGGCAAATGATGAAGTCATGGAATTTTTCAATACTTTGACACTAGCTAGGCAACCTCTCTCGACCCCTGGACCCCCGACTGCTCGGCGATCCACAAACCCTAGACCCCCTCATGTCACATTTTGTCTAGCTAGTGTCAAAGGATTCAACAAAACCAATACTTCATCATTAGGCGAAAGTAACAGTAGCATGATGGTACGAAGCTCTCCAAAGTTGTTTTGGAACGAAGTCCCAGATAAGATAATCCGTAACAAAAGACGGATTATCCTAGCTATCAGGAACTCCGTTCCAAAACATCTTTGCATAACTTTGTACCAAAATGCCCCGGTTACTTCTGGCAAATGATGAAGTCATGGAATTCTTCAATACTTTGACACTAGCTAGGCAACCTCTCTCGACCCCTCGACCCCCGACTTCTCGGCGATCCACAACCCTAGACCCCCTCATGTCACATTTTGTCGAGTGTCAAAGGATTCAACAAAACCAATACTTCATCATTAGGCGAAAGTAACAGTAGCATGATGGTACGAAGCTCTCCAAAGTTATTTTGGAATGGAGTCCCCGATAGGATAATTCGTAACAAAAGACGGATTATTCTATCAGGAACTCCGTTCCAGAATATCTTTGCATAACTTTGTACCAAAATGCCCCGGTTACTTCTGGCAAATGATGAAGTCATGGAATTCTTCAATACTTTGACACTAGCTAGGCAACCTCTCTCGACCCCTCGACCCCCGACTTCTCGGCGATCCACAACCCTAGTCCCCCTCATGTCACCTTTTGTCGAGTGTCAAAGGATTCAACAAAACCAATACTTCATCATTAGGCGAAAGTAACAGTAGCATGATGGTACGAAGCTCTCCAAAGTTATTTTGGAATGGAGTCCCCGATAGGATAATTCGTAACAAAAGACGGATTATTCTATCATGAACTCCGTTCCAAAATATCTTTGCATAACTTTGTACCAAAATGCCCCGGTTACTTCTGGCAAATGATGAAGTCATGGAATTCTTCAATACTTTGACCGGCCCCGACTGCTCGGCGATCCACAACCCTAGACCCCCGACTGCTAGGCAACCTCTCGACCCCTCGCCCTTCGGCCTCTCGGTCTCTCGACGACCCTCGACCCCTCGACCTTCGGCCTCTCGGTCCCTCGACGACCCTCGACACCGCCCCCCCCCCTAATGTCGAAGTTATCGAGGAGGGTGTATATCGACATAGACATATCCGATAAAAAAAGAGGAAGAAGAAGAAAAAAGGAACCGCTAGAGGAGAAGATCGAAGAAAAAAAAAGAAAAAAAAAGGAGAAGAAGAAAGGAATAGAGGAGAAGAATTTTCTCCTCTATTCCTTTCTTCTTCTCCTCTTTTTTTCTTTTTTTTCTTCTTCTTATTTATTTCTCCTCTTCTTCCTCTCCTCTTCTTCTTTCTTTCCTCTTTCTTATTTTCTTCTTTCCTATCCTTCTTTTTCTAAATTTGTAACTTTTTCATATATAAAACTTTCTATATATATTTAGCATATATAAACAAAAAACTATATAGCCACATACACATATATATACATCACATATACACACATCACATATATACAGCAACTTCCTAAGAAAAAATATATTTATATACACATAAATATATATTTAACATATATATTTAGCAAATTCCTAAGAAAAAAAAAGATATACACATACATATAAATACAGCAACTATATATACAGCAACTATATATACTGCAATTTATATAAACATAAAAAAAATATACACATATATACATATATGTACACAGCAACTATATATATATATATATACATCAATATTTAAACATATAAAAAAAGGGAGCCGGCCCTCACATCGGCAGGGCTGGGCGGCGCGACGGCGGCGGGGCGGGGCGGCGACGAGGCGGCGTCGGGGCGGGGCGGCGCGACGGCGGCGGGGCGGGGCGCGCGGCGGCGCGGGGCGACGGGCCGGCCGGGGCGCGGCGACGGCGCGGGGCGACGGGCCGGCCGGGGCGCGGCGACGGCGCGGGGCGGGGCGACGGCGCGGGGCGCGGCGACGGCGCGGGGCGGAGCGACGAGGCGGCGTCGGGGGCGACGGCGACGGGGCGACGGGGGCGACGGCGACGGCGACGGGGACGGAGCAGATCGAGGGCGGCGTCGGGGCGGGGAAGAAGGAGAAACTGAACGAAATTTTCGCAAGTGTAGCTTATATAGGAGGAGTATTAGTCCCGGCTCTTGGCACAAACCGGGACTAATAGCCCCCTTTAGTCCCGGTTGCTGCCACCAACCGGGACTAAAGGTCCCTTTTCAGCAGCCCAAAGGGCGGGAAGGTGGGGCCTTTAGTCCCGGTTGGTGGCAGCAACC
>LR738712.1:893793912-893854633 GCA_902687465.1 Secale cereale
ACAACCCTAGACCCCCTCATGTCACATTTTGTCGAGTGTCAAAGGATTCAACAAAACCAATACTTCATCATTAGGCGAAAGTAACAGTAGCATGATGGTACGAAGCTCTCCAAAGTTATTTTGGAACGGAGTCCCCGATAGGATAATTCGTAACAAAAGACGGATTATTCTATCAGGAACTCCGTTTCAAAATATCTTTGCATAACTTTGTACCAAAATGCCCCGGTTACTTCTGGCTAATGATGAAGTCATGGAATTCTTCAATACTTTGACCCTCGACTGCTCGGCGATCCACAACCCTAGACCCCCGACTGCTAGGCAACCTCTCGACCCCTCGCCCTTCGGCCTCTCGATCGGTCCCTCGACGACCCTCAACCCCTCGACCTTCGGCCTCGGTCCCTCGACGACCCTACCCCGGCCCCCCCTAATATCGAAGTTATCGGGGAGAGGGTGTATACATATCCGATAAAAAAAGAGGAAGAAGAAGAAAAAAGGAACCGCTAGAGGAGAAGATCGAAGAAAAAAAAGAAAAAAAAAGGAGAAGAAGAAAGGAATAGAGGAGAAGAAGAGAAAATTTCTCTTCTTCTCCTCTTTTTTTCTTTTTTTTCTTCTTCTTATTTATTTCTCCTCTTTCTTCCTCTCCTTCTTCTTCTTTCTTTCCTCTTTCTTATTTTCTTCTTTCCTATCCTTCTTTTTCTTTTTTTTCTTCTTCTTATTTATTTCTCCTCTTCTTCCTCTCCTCTTCTTCTTTCTTTCCTCTTTCTTATTTTCTTCTTTCCTATCCTTCTTTTTCTAAATTTGTAACTTTTGCATATATATATATAAAACTTTCTATATATATTTAGCATATATAAACAAAAAACTATATAGCCACATACACATATATATACATCACATATACACACATCACATATATACAGCAACTTCCTAAGAAAAAATATATTTATATACACATAAATATATATTTAACATATATATTTAGCAAATTCCTAAGAAAAAAAAAGATATACACATACATATAAATACAGCAACTATATATACAGCAACTATATATACTGCAATTTATATAAACATAAAAAAAATATACACATATATACATATATATACACAGCAACTATATATATATATACAGCAATATTAAACATATAAAAAAAGGGAGCCGGCCCTCACATCGGCAGGGCTGGGCGGCGCGACGGCGGCGGGGCGGGGCGGCGACGAGGCGGCGTCGGGGCGTGGCGGCGCAACGGCGGCGGGGCGCGGGGCGACGGGCCGGCCGGGGCGCTGCGACGGCGCGGGGCGGGGCGACGGCGCGGGGCGCGGCGACGGCGCGGGGCGGAGCGACGAGGCGGCGTCGGGGGCGACGGCGACGGGGCGACGGGGGCAACAGGGGCGACGGCGACGGCGACGGGGTCGGAGCAGATCGAGGGAGGCGTCGGGGCGGGGAGAAGAAGGAAACTGACGAAAATTTGGCAAGTCCTTGTTATATAGGAGGAGCATTAGTCCCGGTTGGTGGCTGAAACCGGGACTAATGCCCCCCTTTAGTCCCGGTTGCTGCCACCAACCGGGACTAAAGGTCCCTTTTCAGCAGCCCAAAGGGCGGGAAGGTGGGGCCTTTAGTCCCGGTTGGTGGCAGCAACCGGGACTAATGCCACCCTTTAGTCCCGGTTGGTGGCAGCAACCGGGACTAAAGGCCTTGCCGCGGTGCGGTGGGAAGTTTAGTCCCACCTCGCTAGTTGAGGGAGAGCAGCACCAGTTTATAAGCCCCGCTGCCTCTCTCCTCTCGAACTCCTCTAAACTGCAGGCCTAAGGGCCTAAACTGACACTGCTTTGCCTGTGGACTTGCTGGGCTTTCTACGGGCCTGAATCCTGGCCCATGGTTGGGTTTCTAGTCGTATTCAGGCCGTGTGGGCCCAGCAGGTGGCATATTTTTTTCTTTTTTTCTTTGTTGCTTTATTTTTTAGTTTTGTTTCTACTTTCAACAAAATACTTACTGTTGCTATTTTTATTTATTTGTTTTCTTTGTTTCTTTATTTATTTGATTTTGTTTCTACTTACAAAAAAAATATTTATTGTTGCTATTTTTTTTTCAAGTTTTTTTGTTTTGTTTTCTGCATTATTTATTTTCTTTTGTAAAACCAATTACGAACTTTCTGTTAGTGCAAGTAGTATTCAAATTTGAATAGTTTAAATTTGAAATTATTTGTTTTCTTTGTTGCTTTATTTATTTTATTTTGTTTCTTTTCAGCAGCCCAAAGGGCGGGAAGGAGGGACCTTTAGTCCCGGTTGGTGGCAGCAACCGGGACTAAAGGGGGGCATTAGTCCCGGTTGGTGGCAGCAACCGGGACCAAAGGCCCTGAGCTGGCGCGGGTGCGGTGGGATGTTTAGTCCCACCTCGCTAGCTGAGGGAGCTCGAGAGTGGTTTATAAGGGCTGCTGCTCCCACCCTCTCGAGCTCCTCTCAAATGCAGGCTTCTGGGCCTAGCTCTGCGCGCTGCCCTGTGAGCTTGCTGGGCCTTATATTACAGGTGGATCCTGTGCTATAGGCCTTGCAGGCTCACTGAGCAGCGCCCAATATTTTTTTTTCCTTTTTTGCTTTATTTATTTCTAAGTTGTTTTTTGCTGTATTTAGAGTTGCTTTATTTATTTTATTTTCTTTGTTTATTTCTAAGTTGTTTTTTGCTGTATTTAGAGTTGCTTTATTTATTTTACTTCCTTTATTTATTTTCTTTGTTGCTTTATTTATTTTATTTTGTTTATACTTAATTACAACAAAATACTTATTGTTGCTATTTATTTCTAAGTTGTTTTTTGTTGTATTTAGAGTTGCTTTATTTATTTTATTTTCTTTGTTTATTTCTAAGTTGTTTTTTGCTGTATTTAGAGTTGCTTTATTTATTTTACTTTCTTTATTTATTTTCTTTGTTGCTTTATTTATTTTATTTTGTTTATACTTACAACAAAATACTTATTGTTGCTATTTATTTTTCAAGTTTGTTTTGTTTTGTTTTGTTTTGTTAGTGCAAGTAGTATTGAAATTTGAATAGTACAAACGGACAATGGTATCATACTCGTTTGTTACAAAGTTGGCATGGTATCATCATAATAGTTGCGGAAATAACTCTTCACTTTTTCTTCGCTTGTGTCATTTGCTTATTGCGCCGTAACCATGGATAATCTTCATCGTTTATCAGGATGCTTGGGTTAGCCTTGACTTTGAAGGGAGGAATTTCATGAAACTTTTCATAATCTTCAGACATGTCTGTCTTGCCCTCCACTCCCAGGATGTCCCTTTTTCCTGAAAGAACTATGTGGCGCTTTGGCTCATCGTATGATGTATTCGCTTCCTTATCTTTTCTTTTTCTCGGTCTGGTAGACATGTCCTTCACATAGATAACCTGTGCCACATCATTGGCTAGGACGAACGGTTCGTCATTGTATCCAAGATTTTTCAGATCCACTTTTGTCATTCCGTACTGTGGGTCTACCTGTACCCCGCCTCCTGACAGATTGACCCATTTACACTTAAACAAAGGGACCTTAAAATCATGTCCGTAGTCAAGTTCCCATATGTCCACTATGTAACCATAATATGTGTCCTTTCCCCTCTCGGTTGTTGCATCAAAGCGGACACCGCTGTTTTGGTTGGTGCTCTTTTGATCTTGGACAATCGTGTAAAATGTATTTCCATTTATCTCGTATCCTTTGTAAATCAATACAGTCGAAGATGGTCCCCTGGACAACAAGTACAACTCATCACAAACAGTGTTGTCACCTCTGAGACGTGTTTCCAACCAACTGCTGAAAGTCCTGATGTGTTCACGTGTAATCCAGTCGTCGCACTGCTCCGGGTGTTTGGAGCGCAGACTGTTCTTGTGTTCATCGACATACGGGGTCACCAATGTAGAGTTCTGTAGAACTGTGTAGTGTGCTTGAGACCAAGAATAACCGTCCCTGCATATTATTGAGTCCCTTCCAAGCGTGCCTTTTCCAGTCAGTCTGCCCTCGTACCGCGATTTAGGGGGACCTATCTTATTAAGGCCAGGAATGAAGTCAACACAAAACCCGATGACATCCTCTGTTTGATGGCCCATGGAGATGCTTCCTTCTGGTCTGGCGCGGTTACGGACATATTTCTTTAGGACTCCCATGAACCTCTCAAAGGGGAACATATTGTGTAGAAATACGGGCCCCAGAATGACAATCTCGTCGACTAGATGAACTAGGACGTGTGTCATGATATTGAAGAAGGATGGTGGGAACACAAGCTCGAAACTGACAAGACATTGCGCCACATCACTCCTTAGCCTTGGTACGATTTCTGGATCGATCACCTTCTGAGAGATTGCATTGAGGAATGCACATAGTTTCACAATGGCTAATCGGACGTTTTCCGGTAGAAGCCCCCTCAATGCAACCGGAAGAAGTTGCGTCATAATCACATGGCAGTCATGAGACTTTAGGTTCTGGAACTTTTTCTCTGCCATATTTATTATTCCCTTTATATTCGACGAGAAGCCAGTCGGGACCTTCATACTGAGAAGGCATTCAAAGAAGATTTCTTTCTCTTCTTTCGTAAGAGCATAGCTGGCAGGACCTTCATACTGCTTCGGAGGGATGCCGTCTTTTTCGTGCAAACGTTGCAGGTCCTCCCGTGCCTCAACTGTATCTTTTGTCTTTCCATACACGCCCAAGAAGCCTAGCAGGTTCACGCAAAGGTTCTTCGTCACGTGCATCACGTCGATTGAAGAGCGGACCTCTAGGTCTTTCCAGTAGGGTAGGTCCCAAAATATAGATTTCTTCTTCCACATGGGTGCGTGTCCCTCATCGTCATTCGGAACAGCTAGTGCGCCGGGGCCCTTTCCGAAGATTACGTGTAAAGCATTGACCATAGCAAGTACGTGATCACCGGTACGCATGGCGGGCTTCTTCCGGTGATCTGCCTCGCCTTTGAAATGCTTGCCTTTCTTTCGACATTGATGGTTGGTCGGAAGAAATCGACGATGGCCCAGGTACACATTCTTCCTGCACTTGTCCAGGTATATACTTTCAGTGTCATCTAAACAGTGCGTGCATGCGTGGTATCCTTTGTTTGTCTGTCCTGAAAGGTTACTGAGAGCGGGCCAATCGTTGATGGTCACGAACAGCAACGCCTTTAGGTCAAATTCCTCCTGTTTGTGCTCATCCCACGCACGTACACCGTTTCCATTCCACAGCTGTAAAAGTTCATCAACTAATGGCCTTAGGTACACATCAATGTCGTTGCCGGGTTGCTTAGGGCCTTGGATGAGAACTGGCATCATAATGAACTTTCGCTTCATGCACATCCAAGGAGGAAGGTTATACATACATAGAGTCACGGGCCAGGTGCTGTGATTGCTGCTCTGCTCCCCGAAAGGATTAATGCCATCCGCGCTTAGAGCAAACCATACGTTCCTTGCGTCCTTTGCAAACTCCTGCCAGTACTTTCTCTCGATTTTTCTCCATTGCGACCCGTCAGCGGGTGCTCTCAACTTCCCGTCTTTCTTACGGTCCTCACTGTGCCATCGCATCAACTTGGCATGCTCTCTGTTTCTAAACAAACGTTTCAACCGTGGTATTATAGGAGCATACCACATCACCTTCGCAGGAACCCTCTTCTTGGCGGGCTCGCCATCAACATCACCAGGGTCATCTCGTCTGATCTTATACCGCAACGCACCACATACCGGGCATGCGTTCAGATCGTTGTATGCACCGCGGTAGAGGATGCAGTCATTAGGGCATGCATGTATCTTCTGCACCTCCAATCCTAGAGGGCATACGACCTTCTTTGCTGCGTATGTACTGTCGGGCAATTCGTTATCCTTCGGAAGCTTCTTCTTCAATATTTTCAGTAGCTTCTCAAATCCTTTGTCAGCCACAGCCTTCTCTGCCTTCCACTGCAGCAATTCCAGTACGGTACCGAGCTTTGTGTTGCCATCTTCGCAATTGGGGTACAACCCTTTTTTGTGATCCTCTAACATGCGATCGAACTTCAGCTTCTCCTTTTGACTTTCGCATTGTGTCCTTGCATCGACAATGACCCGGCGAAGATCATCATTTGGTTCCTCTTGATCTTCAGCAGCTTCACCCGTTGCAGCATCATTGGGCACATCGTCTGGTTCCTCTTGATCTTCATCAGCTCCCCCCATTGCAGCATCACCGTATTCAGGGGGCACATAGTTGTCATCGTACTCTTCTTCTTCGCCGTCTTCCATCATAACCCCTATTTCTCCGTGCCTCGTCCAAACATTATAGTGTGGCATGAAACCCTTGTAAAGCAGGTGGGAGTGAAGGATTTTTCGGTTAGAGTAAGACATCGTATTCACACATTGAGTGCATGGACAACACATAAAACCATTCTGCTCGTTTGCCTCTGCCACATTTAGAAACTCACGCACTCCCTTAATGTACTCGGAGGTGTGTCTGTCACCGTACATCCATTGGCGGTTCATCTGCGTGCATTTATATATAATTAAGTGTGTCAAAAACCATTACCGAACATCATAAATAGATAATTAAGTGACCAAATGGATAAAAGTTCATCATCACATTAAAACCAAAGTACATACATATATAGTTCTCATCTAACAACATATATAGCTCTCCATACACATCGAAACTATGTAAAACATTTCAACGCGAAAACAAATGCTATCATAATCGCAACCAAGGTAACAATTGATCCAACGGCATAATGATACCAAGCCTCGGTATTAATGGCATATTTTCTAATCTTTTTAATCATCAACCGCATTGCATCCATCTTGATCTTGTGATCATCGACGACATCCGCAACATGCAACTCCAATATCATCTTCTCGTCCACAATTTTTTTTATTTTTTCCTTCAAGAATTTGTTTTCTTCTTCAACTAAATTTAACCTCTCGACAATAGGTTCCATCTTGATCTTGTGATCATCGATAACTTCCGCAACATGCAACTCCAATTCCATCTTCTCCTCCTCCATTTTTTCCAATTTTTTCTTTAACGAAATGTTTTCCTCTTCAACTAAATTTAACCTCTCCACAAGAGGGTCGGTTGGAATTTCCGGTTCAACTACCTCCTAGACATAATAAAACATCTATGCATGTCAGGTTGGTCGGCATAACTATCATAAGCACTAAAACAAATAGTTATAAATTAAAGATAATATACCACATCCGAATCGTAGACCGGACGAGGGCCCACGTGGGCGGATATCAAAACCATCGCACTATATAATAACAAGCAATAATAAACGTAAGAAAATTAGACAAATATCTATCTAAAGCAATAATAAAAGTAAGAAAAGCATGGACATAACAAGAGGCTCACCACGGTGGTGCCGGTGACGAGATCGGCGGGGGCGATCGACGGCGGCGAAGACGGGGACGGGACATGACGGACCGCTAAACCTAGAAAAATCTCGGAGAAAATAGAGCTTCGAGAGCAGAAAAGCTTAACTAGTGTGGCTCGGGCATTCCACCGAACATGTTGTGTGCATAGGAGGTGAGCTAGAGCACCACTAACCCCTCTCTCCCTCGGCCAGAAAAAAAAAACAGAGCAGTGAGCTCTGCTCTTGAGTGAGGGGGTTTATATAGGCAACTCACTGGTCCCGGTTGGTTCTACAAACCGGGGCTAAAGGGGAGCCTTTGGTCCCGGTTCATAATACAAACCGGGACTAATAGTGGTGGGCCAGGAGCAAGAGCAATTTGTCCCGGTTTTTAGCTCCAACCGGGACCAATAGGTCCAGACGAACCGGGACCAATGGCCCACGTGGCACGGCCGGCCCCCTGGGCTAACGAACCGGGTCCAGTACCCCCATTGGTCCCGGTTCTAGATTGAACCGGGGCTAATGGGCTGGACCAATGCCCTGTTTTCTACTAGTGTTCCTCCACTACATCCTTCCCTCCGACTGGATTGAATGCTTGTGCCCACCAGCAGCCCTCCCCCGCGGCTAAGGTTTTGGGCGCGGCGGCGCATCTCACTCCGGCGAGTTCAACCCATCCTCCTTCCTCTTCCTATCCCCCCTCCCCGTGTCTAATCTCTGGTCGGGTCTTCTCTTCTAGGTGTGCAGAGAAGATGGAGATCAACAAGTCCCAGATCTAGCACGCCTCCATCGATTTCCTGATTCAATCCGATGGTGGTGGTTTGTGTGCAGGAGGAGTCTGTCGAGATCAAGCGCGTGACATGAACGACATAACCTGCTTTCAGGTTCCAACCTAAGGACATCACATATTGAAAGTGAACGTACCTACAATACTTAATTGGTTCAATTTGGTTAGGTGTTCCCGAGCGAGGAAAAGCTAGCAGCAGCAGTAGGATGCGAGATGGTCTGGTGCCTACTTAGTAGATATGTGATTTTTTTTTTCTTTCATGTTTGATGTATTATTAGACAACGGGGAGAATCTAATTGATTGCTGTGAAGAATGAATGATATTTGCAATAAAAAGGGAGATAGCTTGGAAATGGCCATCTTGAGGATGTTATACTTGAACCACACAAAATTGATTTGACGCTGCAGTTCTAGGATTCAGTATGTTTTCTGGCAAACTACACTGCAGATCGATTTCATTTCTGTTCACCAACAAGATTCAATTATATTCTAGTTATTAGGAGGCAGGCCCTGCAGATGGCAGATTGCACACTGCTACTTTAACAAGAGTCTTACCATAAGCATTTTGTTTCCGCCTAATACAAATGTTTGCTGACCATGAAACGACTGTTGGTAAAATTGATGATATCCGGATGACGGTGAATACTGCCGCTAGTTTTGTGTGTGTCCTGAGGTAATGAAATACACAGCTTTGAGTTTCAGACTGCATGGATTTAGTTAACTTAATTCGCCTGTTCATAAGATTGTCGTCATGGCTTTACCGGAAGCATTTTATCCCCCCTACTACCAATGTTTTCTGGCCATGCTAAAAGTCAGGACTTCCATCTCTTAAAAGTTGAAGAGACTTCTGGTAAATTTTGTAATCACAAATGAAACAACACCTAGATTTGATTGCAAGAAGAAATTGCACATATAATTTGATGTAAAGGCTTTGATTCTAGACTCGGTGTACATATGCAGTCACAAAATTTAAATACTCTGTTGTTGTGGGGAACTCTAGTAGTTATGGGGCTGTGTTTTCTCTTATTATTTGTATTATCGTCTAGTCGAGCGTGTAAGATGTACATTACCTTAGACCAGTCATTATCTTTGAAAATTCTTGTCCAACTCGGAAGAAGGATTCACTCTTGTCAAAACATAAGACTAACTCTTACTGATAGGAGGAAATAGTCCTATTAGTTTCATTGTTGAGTCTATCATTGATTCTTCTTCACTCCCTCTTTGCTTTGTTTTTATGAGTTTCAGTTTGTCCAGCCAAATTTTTAATTCTTCTTTGTTTACTAGTTTCAGTTTCAGTTTAGACAACGGGGAGAAGCTAATTGATTGCTATGTTGAATGAATAGTATTTGCAATTAACAGGAATGTAGCTTCGAAATAGTCCCTAGACCATCTTGAGGATGTTATACTTCAACCACACAAATTTGATTTGACTCTGCAGTTCTAGGATTCAGTCCGAGTCTTGTGCTGTTTTCTTTCAGTCTACATAGCAGATCAATTTCATTTCTGTTCACCAACAAGATTCAGTTTTATTCTAGTTATTAGGAGGCAGGCCCTGCAGATGGCGGATTGCACACAGCTATTTTAACAAGAGTCTTACCGGAAGCATTTTGTTTCCCCCTAAAACCAATGTTTCAAGAGCAATTGGTGCAAGTACTAAAGCTTTGCGAAAATGAATGTCTTTTAATATTCCTGTTAGCATGGATTAGTTGATTGTTACGAGCCATGTCCGATTTATGCCCTTCAATTGCGGTTCCCTTATTCCTATGTCCATCAATTAGTCTTGTTCTTTCTCCCCCTCAGGTGCCTGACTTGATGGCGAGGATGGCAAAGAATTTGATGCTGGAGGTATCTTCCAGAGGGCATCCCAGGTGATGGTTAATGGTAAGGCGTGTGATTTTCTCTAAATCTGAGCTAGACATATTAGGTTGGTGTGTTAATGTGATGTTTTGGTTGTGTGGATCAGTTCCAATGAGTGCATGATAGGGTATAGTTTTGCTGGGTGCTACTGTAGTGCCTCGTGACTGTATTGTTTCAGTTGCCAAATTGCTAGGCTTGGGTGTTGCCTCGTGACTTATTTGCCAAACTATTGGGACACAAACTATAGTGCCACTCTTTGTCGTGCATGTATCAAAATGGCAGAAATGGCGAATACATGTTCGCTCTCAGCTTGGATACTTTTGAGGGAAGATACTTGGTTGCACTTAGTCATGTGATTTATTCATGTTCGTGCTGTTTGTTAAGCGATTCTCTTTATTTGGCTACTACCCCATTGTGTATATCTCTTTTCTTGTGAATGCTTTCAGTTCTGGTACCATGCTTAGTGTTTACCGTACTGAGGCATTGGCCATCAGAATTTGGGCGTGTATGTATAATTTTTAGTTCTGGATGTGTCCAATGCAAACATTACTATCAATTGTTAAATTGATTCTAAAATTTCTCACTAACTTCATTTCATACTGTGATTTTTGGATTTGGTACCAATTTATTGTTGGCATGTATGTGCTCACCTTGCTGTGGTTTTAAGTAGCAAGTACCTGAGTATCGTTTCTGTCATGTGGTGTCCATGGATTGAAATATTGGCTGTTATGTATTGATTGTAGTATCGAAAATGGCTCAAACCTGAAGTACTTAAAATAGATTGTAGCTTCTTTCTTGTTTGTTTTGATACCCATATACCTGCCCTGTATTAGCTCTTTCCTTTTGTGCATGTTAATTCAGTGTTTGTGTTGATTTGATGCCAATGTTCAGAAACAAGATTATGATGGATGGGTTTATGCGTTCTGCTGGTATATATGCACGCTAGTTTATATGCACACGGATTGGCCTGCATTATTTTGTATCTACTGTTAGATATATGCAGTTAGATTTGTTCTTTTTTTGTTATGTGCTGGTATATCTTGTATCTACTGGTATATATTGTAACTTGTCCTTTTTTTGAATGGTTTGTTCATAATATATTGGCTCTAGTGTTTTGATTCTTCTCTTCTGATTCATGTAACAGGGGGATGGCCGAAGGCATGATGATAGTTCTATTGCTGTTGTAGTGTAGCAAAGGTGGCCTAGTCAACTATGGTCGCCTAGTGAGTCATGCATACGCTTTCATCTGCCTGGAGCAGGAGCCCAGTTTGTGCTGATTGTCAATTCTCATTGTGATTGTCCCTATATCTGTGTGACTGTGATTGTATTTGTATCTGTGTTATTACACTAGTAAAGCTTGTAAGTGTGTCATGACAGAAGGAGCCGAGTATATTTGTGTGACTGGTTGATTATCACTGTTTTTATTTGAAATATTACTTGTGTTTTTTGTCTGTTCTTATTTAAATGTGGTTATGTATTTCTATCAAATTGTAATCCGAATAATATGATGCTGTCAAAAGGGTCCCACTTTAATAGAACCTGGCAATTGGGATGCATCTGACTAGTGGACCCATTTAATAAAAAAAGAAAATGAAATTGTCCAGACAAAAAGCCCACGACCCATGAAATAAAAAGGCTGCAATGTTGGGCTTGGTCCATGAAGCTGACAAAAAATTCATAGGAAAAAATACAAATGGGCTGAATTAATGGGCTCGGCGCATGTAAAACACCGAATTGGACCGGGCCGATTCTTGTGCCACATCAGCTTGCCACGCTGGATGCCTACGTGGTCCGGGGAGGCTGCTAGTGACCAAAACACGACAGTAGGCATATTTTGGTCATAAACGTCTATGACATTCTCATAGAGAAGGTCGTTAATTTCAGTTTACGACCCTCAGCTTTTGACCATCTGTTTTTGGTCACAAAAAGGTCACAAATGGAAAATAATGACCATTCAGTGACCAATAGTCAAGGTCACAAGTTGACAAATTTCTTGTAGTGAGAGATGATCTTCAACTATGATCTTCACAGCCCACCAGTCCGGTCCACCAAGAGTTATCTGGCCTCCCGAGGACCCCTCGATCCAGGACTCCCTCAGTAGCCCCTGAACCTAACTTCAATGACGATGAGTTTGGCTTCCGTATTGTCTTTGGCGTTGCAAGGCGGGTTCCTTCTTCCGAATATATCTTCTGCAAAAAGGAGTATTGTGTTCGGCTCTGCATGGTTAGTACAACCCTTAGCCTCGAAGGCAAGGCTCTTTAAAATAAAATGAATTGCGTGTCTTTACTGACAACTTTTGGGTGAAGTTTCGCGTCCAACCCACTAACATATCGAACCGTTTTATTTGGTCCTGGTTTCGTGTTTCGAGGTAAATCCTCATTGACATGTCCCATCATAATAGAGATCGTGTCCGCTTTTAGTGGGATCCTTATCAATATGATGTGAGCACCCATGCTGCGCATTACGCACGACCGCTTTGCGAACCGGCGAGGTTTATGGCTCAACTGGGGAGACACTCTATATTCATAGCGTTATAAAAGGATATCCATCCCTTTCATGACACACATGCCTTCCTCAATCTTAAGCTCTCCAATCTTCCTTGCCCCCGTATTTTCATCTCCTGCGCCCACCGTTCCTCCTCCCACAACCACTACTCCCCTTCCCAGCAATGGCTAGATCCGGTGCTAGGGGCAAGTGGGAAGCTTCCACGGTCACAGAAAAGACCATGGAGGATTTATGGAGCGCGGGTTATCTTGTCGCTAAAATCGCGTGTCGAATCCCTGCTAAGGGCCAGGTGTTTCCCGTCCCTGAGGCGGGTGAGAGGGTAGTATTTACTTCCCATTTTTTAGGGGGTTAGGGTTTCCACTCCACCCCTTTGTTCGGTGTCTTTTGTTCTTCTACGGGCTAGATTTCCATGATCTAGCCCGAACTCAATCATTCACATATCCGCTTTCATAGTGGTATGTGAAGCTTTCCTCCGCATCCCTCCACACTTTGGCCTATGGCTCAAAACCTTCAATGTAAAGCCGAAGGTGGTGGACGGACAACTTGCGGAGTGCAGGGGCGTCATGATTAGCAAGCACCCGAACGCAACTTGGCCCAAGGGCTCATTCGCGGAGACGAATAAGGTCTGGAAACAGGAGTGGTTCTGGACACCAAATGAGTGGCGGAGCCTGCTTTCAGATCCGGACCCCCAGAGAGGTTGACCTCCTGGACCAAAAAGGGTCTGGACTGGGGGTCGCAAACTAAAGTGACGAATCTCTTCAGCCGTGTGTCCGGCGTGATCTCCAAGGGGCACCAGCTCTCCTCCGTTGTCCAGGTAATGCTGACCCGGCTCGTTCTCCCTTGCCAAAGCCGGGGCTCCTCCCTATGGGAGTTTGATCCGGCAGCAGACAAGCCGCTGAAACATCTCTTCGGCTTTACGCATAAAGAGATCAGGAAGCATCTCTTGGAGAGACAGAAAGAGTGGCCCGAAGAGACCGAGGATGCGGGTTGCGGCACTGCGGTTTCTGCCCCATAGGTAATAGAAATACTTGCCGAACATATATTTCTTCCTCTATTTAATGATAACAGGAATTGGAGCTTTTACGTGATAAGCATGGAATGACGAAGAAGGCGACCCGGATTAAGAGTCTGGCGCCTCTGCAAGAGGACCAAGCATTGCCTCAACCGACGGCGATGCTTGTCCCGGTGCTATACAAGGCGCCGACCAAGAACCCCAAGAAGACAAATGTCTAGGGGGCAGAGATAGCCCCCGTCCCGCGGACAGGAAGTCCGAGGAAATCAACATCCTCTCCTCCGATGATGTGAAGGAATATGATGAGGAGGAAGAGGAAGAAGAAGAAGAATAGCCCCCTCCGCAAGGCAGGGGGAAGAAGAGGCCGGCCGTCGCTGACGCAGGCACGGCCGCGCCCCGGAGGAAACTGAACCTCGTAGCTAGTTCGGGTTCATCCGAACATAGCTTCGTGGGGAAGCTCAGGGTCAAACCACTGCCCGAATCGTAAGTTATTCCGGGTTCAAGCGCTTGATAACCCACAAGTGTAGGGGATCGCAACAGTTTTCGAGGGTAAAGTATTCAAACCAAATTTTTTGATTTGACAGAAGGTGAGCCAAAGAACACTCTTAAGTATTAGCAGCTAAGTTGTCAATTCAACCGCACCTGGAAACTTAGTATCTGCAACAAGGTGGTCTAGTAGCAATGTAATATGATAATAGCGGTAGCGGCAATAAAAGTAATGGTATTGTCTTTGTAGTTTTTGTAATAGTAGCAGCGGAAAAGTAAATAAACAACAAGAAATATGTGAAAAGCTCGTAGGCATTGGATCGGTGATGGGGATTTATGTCGGATGCAATTCATCATGTAAAAGTTATAACCTAGGGTGACACGGAGCTAGCTCCAGTTCATCAATGTAATGTAGGCATGCCGAATATAGTCATACATGCTTAGTAAAAAGAACTTGCATGACATCTTTTGTCCTACCCTCCCATGGCAGCGCGGTCCTAGTGGAAACTAAGGGATATTAAGGCCTCCTTTTAATAGAGTACCGGACCAAAGCATTAACACATAGTGAATACATGAACTCCGCAAACTACGGTGATCATCGGGAGTGGTCCCGATTATTGTCACTTCAGGGTTGCCGGATCATAACACATAGTAGGTGACTATAGACTTGGAAGATAGGATCAAGAACACAAATATATTCATGAAAACATGATAGGTTCAGATCTGAAATCATGGCACTCGGGCCCTAGTGACAAGCATTAAGAATACCAAAGTCATAGCAACATCAATCTCAGAACGTAGTGGATACTAGAGATCAAACCCTAACAAAACTAACTCGATTACATGTTAAATCTCATCCAACCCATCACCGTCCAGCAAGCCTACGATGGAATTACTCACGCACGGCGGCGAGCATCATGGAATTCGTAATGGAGGAAGGTTGATGATGACGATGGCGACGATCTCCACTCTTCGAAGCACCGAACGGACTCCAGATCAGCCCTCCCGAGAGAGATTAGGGCTTGGCGGTGGCTCCGTATCGTAAAATGCGATAATTCTTCGTCTCTGATTTTTTTTCTCCCCGAAAGTGAATATATGGGGTCTTGGGATATGTTGGTGGAGCATCGGGGGACCTGCGAGGAAGGGGGGCACGCCCAGGGGGAGGGGCGCGCCCCTACCCTCGTGGACAGGGTGTGGGCCCCCTGACGTGGATCTTTTTGCAGGTATTTTTTATATTTTCCAAAATAATTCTCCGTGGATTTTCAGGTCATTCCTAGAACTTTTTATTTCTGCACAAAAATAATACCATGGCTATTCTGCTGAAAACAGCGTCAGTCCGGATTAGTTCCATTCAAATCATGCAAGTTAGAGTCCAAAACAAGGGCAAAAGTGTTTGGAAAAGTAGATACGTTGGAGACGTATCAGCGCTGCATCTTTGTTTATTTAGTATTTTTTTATGCTTACTTGGCATTTTTCTCCTGCTGACATACAACCCTCCCGGAGGACACCCCGACGCTTCCTTATCGGAGGAGAACTCTCTAGCGACTGAAGAGACAGAGAGTGACCCGCCAGAACGGCCTTCATCGCCTGTGATCGGCGGGGACACCGAAGTGTCCTCCCAGCGGGTGTCCTCCGCCCTAGGAGATGAGGGCGGGGTAGGTGACAAGGCAGCCGGGGATAATACCTCGGCGGCTGCCGGCCATGGGGACCAAAGACGTGGGGCCCAAACAGTCCGGGGCCCCACCGAATACTGTCCCGGAGCCTAGCGCGGCTCCGGGGTCCGAAGACCAGAATCCCCAAGCGGAGGAGGATACCGCGGCGCCCGGAGTTAATCCGGAAGCGCCGGACTCTATGGAGGGAGCACTGTAAGGTACCTCCATCGTAGAGGAGCACCGCACCGTGATGGGTGCGGTGGTGAATAAGATTCAGTCCGTCAAAAGCTATCTGAATGAAGCCTTCAACAGCCTGCTAATAGGTTTTGAGGTAAGCAATGTAATGCTCTTATAGAACTTTACTATTTTTAATGCACGTACATAACCAGTAGCCCCTGATGCTTTGTGTGATTCTGAAAAGAATCGGACGAAGTATCCCGAATATAGCATAGTTACAAAGCTGAATTGTTTCTGCTGCGTTCACTAGTTACGGCAACTGCGCGAGATACATAAGTTGCCGAACTGAACCGGAAGCTCTTGTTGGCCAATGCGGACATCGACCGCGTTTATCGGCGTTTAGATGAAACGCAAGGTATGCGGATTTTAAAATGTCAATAAGACTAATAACTGAGTATGTTTATAAACTCTGATATGGTATTCTGCATTACATAGTTGGCGCCACTGAGCTCGAGGCCCTCAAGGGCGAGGATGCCAAGGCCAAGAAAGAGGCCGAGGCGAACAAGGTAGCCACTGACAAAGCGCCTCCCGATTTGGAGGCCGAAAAGGCTGAGTGCGAGAAGCACCAGGCTCTGGTGTCCAAGGTCGAGGTCGATCTCAACGATGCCATTGTCAAATGTGAGGCAATGGAGAAGAAGGCTTCGGAACAGGCATGCGCGAGGCGAGTCGCGCAACGCTCGTTAAGAAATCGAGCAGGCATGACAGATAGCATCTGGTAAGATATTTCTCTTACAGAGCATCTTCGGAGGGCAGAAGTATCTTGGGCTGACACGGTTGTGGATTTCTCCAGTCGTGTTTGCTGATCTTCCAAGGAGCTGTGCTGA
This sequence comes from Secale cereale, assembly GCA_902687465.1. Taxonomy (NCBI): domain Eukaryota; kingdom Viridiplantae; phylum Streptophyta; class Magnoliopsida; order Poales; family Poaceae; genus Secale; species Secale cereale. The sequence continues at coordinate 893,810,601 of LR738712.1, forward strand.
CGTCACCATGTACTTCCGATCCCTGGAGGGGAACAACACGGAGAAGCTGTTTTGGTCGCAATTCTACATGTCGAAACATCCGGTGACCCTCAGCGACCAGATGAAGCAGCTGGTCGAGCTCCACAACATGGCGGGTTCAGCCGTGAAGGACTTAATAGTCCGGCTATGGCCTGCTGATTGGTGAAGCGTCTTGTCGAGGCGAGCCCGCCGGTCAACGCACTGACGTGTTCGGCCTGCATAGAAGGTGCTCGGATGGCCTTCGCGCATGTCAAAGTGCACTGGGCGAAGATGAATGCCGGGTATATTGCCACTAATGGTCCACCCGCCGGCCAGGAGCGCCGCAAGCCGGAGAAGTACTTCGAGGACGTCATCGACGGCGCCCGCCTTGTAGAAGGCCAGTGTTCGAAGGATGTTACCTTTGAGTGATTGTATCCGGATGTAAAGACTATTCTTATGAATCCGATGTTTATAACTTTTGCGTTATTTATGATATTCGCGTATTTTACCTCCTGTGTGATTGTTTATCTAAATCTGAAAGTTTCCAGTCGTCGGCTTCAGCCCCACGTACATAATAATGGGGTGTTCGGTCATATGCACATATATTCTTTATTCAACGTCTTGGTCAGTATAGGAGGTGTATGCGGAGCGAACCAGCCAACCAGACTATGCGGCGTTATTGCTTTCACTTAGTCATAGGAGCTTGACATGTGGGGCTAGGTACTAGCCCCTGGTGAGGATATGATATTTCTTTATTTAAGGCATCCAATTGCACCTGGCTGGGCAAAAAACAACCCTTCGTAACACGGGGTAGATCTCAATCGATCGTAGTATCACACTAAGTCACCGGATTGTGGACCAGGTTCTCGCCTATCTTGACTGTCAGTTTATGACTTCCTCTAATGAGCTACTTGACCGGACGAGCCACAAGTACAATCGCAGTAGTTCTCTCTTTACACCCTAGCCGAACAATCGGGAACGTAGGGGTAAGCACAGGAGCCGGGCAACCAAACTATTGACCCAAGACATGATTCAGAATTGATGCATATAAGGCAAACATCCAGGACGCCGAACACTCCCTACAGGTGTTCGGTCTTTTCAACATATACAGGGCTGAATGCATCCCCTGGTAATAGACCCTTATTGACAAGGCACATATGGCAATCTGATATAGTCAGAGAACATTTATGTTGAGTAAATAAAACTCCAAACATAATGCGAATCAAGTTGATCTATTAATATCCCTTTATAGTACGGCGAGCTGCGAACTCATAGACAATGCCGAAAACTTTTTTGTACATTTTACATGCCAAAAAGGTATATAACAAGAAAGAGAAAAAAAGGTTTACACAGGGTCTTAATCTAAAAAGAAACCTTAGTACGGGTCCCTGCTGCATGTCTGCGCCGTTTCCTCCTCTGTAATGTGTTCTTGAAGGGGTGAGAGTATGATGGCCGTCTGTAAAAAGAAAAAGAAAAACCTGGAAAAGAAAAAGAAATCCAGTGTGGCCATAACAAGTCTGGTTCGTTTAATGAACCTAAAAAATATAAGTTTAGAGTCTGAATAGGGTCCAGCCGAACTATGGACTATATGCGGGGCGCCCCCAGTCGCAACCCAAGGAATTTTGAAGGCATAATTATGTACTAGAAGCACATATGCTATCACCTTATGGGGCAGTCAACAAGGGCGTAGCTGTCAATCTTACTCAGGTTCATCTGAGCTGCCGCACTGAGACATGTGCTAGACACATTTAGTTTTGTTCGCTATTGGTAAATTATCCAGCTTGAATAGGCCGTTTTGGACTTCGGCTGCTAAGGCCCACTATAGGAAACAGAAGATTTACTGTCAGTATTTTCTTTGCCGTCAGCATTTTGTCAGGACAAACGGCAAAGAAAGGGTTTGTCGTCATCAGCAGACGGCAAATAAAAATTACTTTGTCGTCTGCAAAAAGATTACAAACGGCAAAGAGCTCACTTTGCCGTCTGCAAAAATAATACAGACGGCAAAGAGCTAACTTTGCCGTATGTAATATAAAACGTAGAGGGCATCTTTGCCGTCTACATTTTATATTAAATACGACAAAGTGAGCTCTTTGCCGTCTGTAATAAAAAATGCAGACGGCAAAGAGAAAGCACACCACGCGGATGGATCACGCAGATCGATGACGTGGCAGCATCTCAACCCACACAGCTCCGGGCAAAATCGCAACCCACCCCAACACTTTCCCACACCTGACCCCACCACGCTCTCTCTGCTTATCCCGCACGATCTCTCTCCCTTATCCCGCACGATCTCCCTCCCTCTCTCTCTCATAATGTCTCTCTCTGACGCACGCCGGCAGCCACACCCACCACCTCGCCCGCTTCCCGATCCACTCGCCGGCGCCACCAGCCGCGGCTCCTGCGGCCAGCGAACCCTCCGCCACCGCTGGCATACCTTCGTCGTCCCCTCCTCTCATCCGCCTCCTCTAGCTCCCTCCTTCCCCTTCGTGTGGGCAGGGCGGCCGGCGCGGGAGGCCGCTTCGGCTCCTCCAGCGGGGCAGCCGACGTGAATCGGGCTTGGCCGGTGCAGGCAGAGCGACCGGCGCGGGAGGCCGCTGCATATTCTCCAGCGGGGTGGGCGGCGCGAGCAGGACGTGGCCGGTGCGGGCAGAGCGGTTAGCGTGGGAGGCCGCTGCAGCTTCTCCAGCGGGGCGGGCGGCGCGAGCAGGACGTGGCCGGTGCGGGCAGAACGTCCGGCATCGGAGGCCACTGCGAGCGACGCGTGGGAGGGCGACGGTCGTGCATTGCAAGCAAGGCACGACCGGCGCGGGAGGCCGCTGCGGGCAGGGAACAACTTCGGTTGGTGCTTCGGGTCGTCGTCGGCAGAGCGGATAGCGTGGGCAGGGCAAGGCGGAAGTGGAATGCCCGTGGTTTTGTCCCCGGCCAGAAGAAGGACGACCGGCGGTGAAGTCCATGTTGCTTGTCACATGCCTAGTCATGATGTCTTCCACGTTTCTCAACTCAGGCGTTGCTTCTCGGATCCTATCCGCGGAGTGAACCACGAAACGCTTGATTTCCAGGGCAATCTCACATATCGAGAATACCCCGTTCGCATTCTTGATCAAACCGAGCATACTACTCGACGTCGTAATATCAAGTGTCTCAAGGTTCAATGGTCACATCATTCTGACAGTGAAGCTACTTGGGAAAGGGAAGATCGTCTTCGACTTGAGTAACCCACCCTCTTTCTGGAGGAACCCGAATCTCGGGACGCGATTCTTTTGAGTGGGGGTGAGTTGTCACATCCCTAGTCAGTGCTTGCATTAGGACTAGCTAGAGTGTGCATCATGTTTACTTTCCATAGAAACTTGAAATAGGAATGACAGAAACCCCAGCACCCTTCTTCTAACAACTAGTGTTTAATAATTTTTTTCCAGTGTACCCAAAATGCCCTTAAAAAATGTTCATCATCTTTGCCTTGGTCTTAAACCTCTGCCAAAAATGGTGCACAATTTTCTAGGACATCGAAAGGTCTCTGGATTAATTCATATTGTAATTGCATTTGGGCATTTAAATGCTATAAAATCTTTTATGTGCCGAAATAACCCTAAAATGAAATGTTCCATGTTGGGTATATGCTAAACAGTGGGCATGAGCAATTTGGTGATTTTTTAAAGTGCCTAAGCATTTTTAGAAAAGCCACAAAGTTACAAAAGAAATAGAAAACAGAAAACAAATAAAACAAAAGAGGAAGCAGAGACTTACCTGAGGCCCACTTACCCGCCTGGCCCAGCACGGCCCAGCCCACCAGGGGCACACCCGTCTTCTTCCCCGTGCCAGGGCACGAAGCAGCTCGGTGGCGAGCGCCGACGACGCGCCGGCCACCTCCTGCCTTCCTAGCTACTCCCCCAACGCCTTGGACGGCTCTGGACGTCGCCACGCAGACCTTCTCGACCCCCTCGACCGCTCCCCTCTCTCCATGCCTCGTCTCTCTCGCTCCGCGCCTCTTGGCCGAGCGCCACCGTCGCCACCGACGCCGTTCGCCATAGCCACCATGCTCCTTTCGCCCACCCATTTTGCCCAGGAGCTCCGCCTCGTCCTCCTCGTCCTCCGCACCGAGCTACAGGACGCCGGGAAGCCTCGCTTCATCTTCACGTTGCCGTCTTCAACCTACGGCCGCGGAGATCGCCGGCGACCGTGTGCCCGCCCCGACGCGTCCCCGAGCCCGCTGAGCATCTCATCCGCCTCCCTGTGAGCTCCTGCATCGAACTCCCCTCCTCCCCGCTTCGTTTGCTCGCTGTAGACGCCGCCCCCTTGCTCGCTGTAGCACGCCGCCGCACAAGCTCGTCGCCGACGAGGCTCCGTGCACATGCTCGTCGTCTTCGTGAGCGCACGTAGCACCCGTAGGAACCAACCGTTGGTCCTCATGTGCCCTGTGTCGTAGTTTTCATCGGCGCCCGAGCTCCGGTCGCCGCCATTGAGGTCGCAGCCAACGTTTCCGGCCACCCGAGCTGCTCTGACCTGTTATGTTGGATGCGCGACTTCTCCAGCTCTCTGTAGATGCCCTCCGCCACTATTTTGGTCATCGGAACGCTGTTTCCGAGCCGCGCCGCCGTCCTGGCTCTCGCCAGCGGCGAGTCGCCGGTGGGGTTGACCCGTTTTGACCACGCCTGGACCCTCCTGTGTCCATGACATGTGGGGACGGCCTTTGACTAGTTTTAGCTTAGGTTTTTATTTAAGTACTAATTGATGTCATTAGTTTAATGAGTCACTAACACGTGGGGCCCAGCCCCTGTTAACTTTTAGTTTAGTGCTAAACTTTTTTTTAGTTAGTACTGAGAGACTGACCAGTGGGGCTCACTGGTCAGGTTTGACCTGGACGCCCTGTTGATTGGCTGACATCAGCATGATGTCATGCTGACGCAGTAAATGATTTTATGGGATTATTTGATTTAAAACAATTCAGGAAATTCCACAAAATGCTTTAAACTTCAAAAATTCATATAAAATCAACAATAGCTCAGATGGAAAAGATTTATATATGAAAATTGATCAGAAAAATCCAATCTTTCTAATGGCACTGGTTTCATGCATGTTTGAGCAAGTTAACCTTGTTGTTCACCCTAAAACATGATAATGCCCTTTAATTAATAATAGTTTGGGTTTCAATTTGAATCTTTGATTGAAATGAGCTCAAACCCTTCTGTCTATAGATGCATTACCCAAAACACATGCATATTGCCATATCATGAGCATGCATCATATTGTTTTTATTTGCTTGCTTATTGATTGTATCACCGGTGTTCTCCGTGTTAGGTCCTGCTCTCGAGGATACTTCTGTGTATCCAGCTGAAAAGCAGTATCCGAAAACCACTCTGTCAGGCAAGCAACCATTGATCATTCCGATACAAACCCATCTTCTCGCTCCTGCTCTCTTTTACTGCATTAAGGCAACAACGTGTGAACTGCTACTTGTTGCAGTAGTTGAACCCTATTCCCTTGCATGACTTGTCTTTGCCACAGTAAATAGCTGAAACCCACTAGCATGTGTTGGAGTTGATTGAGCCATGTGATGTGTGATCCACCATGCTATTTGTTTATGTTGCCTGCTATGCTTAGAGTTGTGTTAGGTCTGGTTCATCTGGGAGATGGATCAGAGTGAAATGATCATACTCGGTAAAGAGAGGGAAGTGTGGAATATGTTTGGTAAAGGTATCGATGAAAGGCCATGTAGGAGTACGTGGTGGGTTGTTTCATTGGAACCGTCCATAGGACCTGAGATCTGTATGTGTGGTTCAAGTTACAGCTACTACCACACATTGGGCCCTGAAATATGACCCCGCTCGACTTATTGGCTGCCCATGTTCTCTGTCCAGGAGTTGCAACTAGTTTCTGGTGTTTGTAGTTTACTGGTGGTCGTGCACAGCGCTGACCCTCGGGGTGGGCTGTGATGCAGCAGGTACATGGCACGGTGTACCGGTCGCCCGTTTGGTGACTCGGGAACCCTGTACACATCGTTTGGGGCCGTGAGCGACACCTCGGCCGGATCTCCCCATGGATGGAACCCAAATAGGCGATAAACCTGGACGAGAGACTTGAGTGGTTGGTTAGGTCGTGGTCTACACCCACGTCGGCTTTCGCTTGAAGTCTGCCGAGCACATGTCGATCGTGTGCAGACGCTAAGTGGTAGAAACATGTGTGAGGAAGTACACCCCTGCAGGGTTACCAATGTATTCGAATAGCCGTTGTTCGCGGTATGGACTACTTGGTTACTCTTACAGTTCATAGACAAGTTGATGGCTACCACTAAAAGCCTCAAGACAAGTGTGACTGCCGTGGATGGCCCTTCCGTAGGATGACGGAAGAGGATCCACGGTGGTTTATTGTTGTGGTGAGTAAAGGACTCGTGTACGTAGTCTTATCTTGCAATCTGTTGAGAGTCATAGTATAGGTTAGCCAAGAGTCGAAGCTGGCTTGCTGCTATGAACTCCACTACCATTATTGATAATGATGCATGTATGATAGGTTCTGTTGTAAGACTTGCTGAGTACCTTTGTACTCATGTTTGCCTAATAACTGTTGTAGAGGAGAACCCTGCCCCTTCTGATGGGTTCTACATAGACGTTGACATCGACGAGTAGCTTGCTACCCAGACGGAGATCCTGAGCTTGTGAAGGGCCTTGTAGATAGTCAGGCTACACCAAGCCTGTTTTATTTTCCAAGTTGTCTGTACTCACACATGTTAGCTTCCGCTTGTGCTTGTATGATTGTATGACTTGAGTGTTGGGTCATGTGACCCCTACCTGTATGGATATGTTATGTATGGCTCTTCGGAGCCTCTTAAATAAAGTACTTTAAGTCATGGAGTTCTGTTGTGATGCAATGTTGTATTTGCACATATTGAGCATATTGTGTGTATTATTGAAATGCTTGGTATGTGTGGGATCCGACACCTAGTTGTTTTCCTTTGGTAGCCTATCTTACAGGGAAATGCCTCCTAGTGCTTCCTCTGAGCCTTGGTAGCTTGCTACTGCTCGGAACACGTAGGCTGGCCGCCATGTGTCCTTCTTCGTTCCTGTGTCTGTCCCTTAGGGGAAATGTCACGCGTTGTTCCTTTAAGTCCATGTAGCTTTCTACAACTTGGCACGTTCGTTGCTGGGTCATGGATGCCTGTCTCTGTAATTTAGTGCTACTTTTGGTTTATAACTAGCCATGTCGGCCCGGGTTCTCTGTCATATGGATGCTAGCGACACAGTCATATACGTGTGCCAAAATGCGCAAACAGTCACGGGCCAGGTAAGGTGGCACCCGTGGGGATACCGTGCGTGAGGCCGCGAAGTGATATGACGTGTTACAAGCTAGATCGGTGTGGCTTAGGATCAGGGTCCTGACAGCGTTGGCATCAGAGCCGGACTGCCTGTAGGTTTCTCAAGCCAACCTGGTCGATGTTGAGTCTAGAAAATTCTTAGTTATATGTAGGGGAATTGATTGTGGAAGGGAACGTAAGGCACTTTTTACTTATTTACCTTATGCCCTTCTGATCTGAGTCAGCCTATTCTTTCTACGGGGGTTTAGGACTAGGCCTCTCATCCTTACTAGGTTAACGTGTTACTAATCCGTAGACTCTTCGGATTGTTGGTTTCAAGCCTCAGTTCAGTTTCTACCCTTCTAGTATGATGATTAGTTGGACCGGAACCTTGATATGATGTTGTGGAGTGGCTATGCTATCATTTGTATGATGTCTCGAAATCTTTTTTGAGCATTTACAGTTGTTATGTTGCCCGATTTCCTCCAGAAATTCTAATGCCTTTGCATTATATCGTGTTTCAGATGTCTGGTCGCACACCTCACCAAGTGGTCCGTTTGACCCGGTGCATTAATGTGCCAGGTCACACGGCCATGCTAGTCCGTGTGTTGACTGAGACCGGCTACCGTTGGTATCCTGAGTACACCGTGGAGGAACAGTACCGGGATTTCAAATAGTGTCAGTACTTCTGCACCGTCCGGATATACCCCTCATATCCCGGAGCTAACGACCCCATCCATTGGTCTTATGGACTCGGGGTTACCATCGAGATGGCAGTGCAGGATGCCGCTTACTTGATGATGACCATCATCCGGGCTAGGCATGCCCTGCTGCTGAACAGTGAATTATGTTACATGCCAGCCTCACTTCCTGGAGAGGAAGGCTACTACACTGGTCTGTATACTGATGCTGCTCATGAGGAGCCACTACTTCAGACTACTATCCAGATGCTGGAGGATAGGGACCGTGAGGTCCGTGCCCTCCGGATGGAGCTGTATAACACTCGAGCCGCCCACTGGACTACTTTGACACGGCTTGCACCTGCTGTGCACGCCGGATATCTGGATATGCGGGATTTGTACCCCGTGCGGACTCGTCTGCCTGATCATATGGATTGGCGTGATGTTGGGGTTTTACACCTCCACGTGGGTGTCGGTTGCCACCAGCATCGGGACCGAGGCCACATCCATGTCCCTATGGTCCATAGCCTTCGAGTGCTCGAGAGTTTCAAGATCCATTTGTTCCACTTCCAGGCTACGGTGGTAATCTTTACGAAGAATACTACGGGAGTGACTGACCTAGACCGTGGCAGTAGTAGTCTCGTAGTAGTTGTATTTCCACAGTCCTGCGCGTCTTGTGGAATATGACTTAACTAGTACTAAGTTCCGGAGGTGTAGTTAAATAATGTATAGGAGCTTGGAATGCCTTTGATGAGATGTATCGTCTTTCACCGCAGTTGTACTTTAGCCTTGGCTTGTACTAAACTATGTATGGTGTGTATGACCACTGGTGTATATATGGCAGTTTCTATATTACCATGTCGTACGGATGAACATCTCTGCATTCCGTGTCATCCATTACATTTTGCACTCCTATGTCAAGTTTTTTACATCCTTGTCTAAACCGTTGTTTTCTTTTCCTAGGATGGTGAACACTCGCAGCACTCCTGCTGCTCAAGAGCAGCGTGAGGCTAGTGGGGCTAGAGATGAGAATCTGCCCCAGCCACCCTCCTTGGCTGAAGTTATGCTCGAGATAGAACGGAATAAGAGAGAGACCAACCGTCCGTTGGAACGCATAGAGCAGAACACTGGGTTCCGTCAGAGGAATGACATGGTGTCAATCAATGACTTCATCAAGATGTGCCCACCGAAGTTCCATCATTCTGCTGAACCTCTGGATGCAGATGACTGGCTTCACAGTATCACCCACAAGCTACACTCTGCCCGTGTGGCCGAAGCTGACAAGGTTACCTACGTTGCCTACCATCTTGAGGGCCCTGCGAGTCTCTGGTGGAAAAACTTTGAGGCTATGCGTCCCGCTGGCCAAATCAATACTTGGGCTGAGTTCAGTGAGGCATTCCGTGAACATCACATCTCGAAAGGCCTCATGGAGCGCAAGCGGGAGGAATTCTGCAATTTCACCCAGGGCCGATTAACCGTGGATGGCTATAGTCGTGAGTTTGGCAACTAGGCACGATATGCACCCGAGGAAGTGTCCACCGACGCCAAGAAGCAGGCGAGGTTCCGCAAGGGACTCAGCCCTGAACTTCGACGAGATCTACGTCTGCACGAGTGCACCTCCTTCCAGAAGTTGGTGAACAAAGCTATCAGTGCTGAGAACACTGGGTTCCGTCAGAGGAATGACGTGGTGTCAATCAATGACTTCATCAAGATGTGCCCACCGAAGTTCCATCATTCTGCTGAACCTCTTGATGCAGATGACTGGCTTCGCAGTATCACCCACAAGCTACACTCTGCCCGTGTGGCCGAAGCTGACAAGGTTACCTATGCTACCTACCATCTTGAGGGCCCTACCAGTCTCTGGTGGAAAAACTTTGAGGCTATGCGTCCCGCTGGCCAAATCAATACTTGGGCTGAGTTCAGTGAGGCATTCCGTGAACATCACATCTCGAAAGGCCTCATGGATCGCAAGCGGGAGGAATTCTGCAATTTCACCCAGGGCCGATTAACCGTGGATGGCTATAGTCGTGAGTTTGGCAAATAGGCACGCTATGCACCCGAGGAAGTGTCCACCGACGCCAAGAAGCAGGCGAGGTTCCGCAAGGGACTCAGCCCTGAACTTCGCCGAGATCTACGTCTGCACGAGTGCACCTCCTTCCAGAAGTTGTACTTTAGCCTTGGCTTGTACTAAACTATGTATGGTGTGTATGACCACTGGTGTATATATGGCGGTTTCTATATTACCATGTCGTACGGATGAACATCTCTGCATTCCGTGTCATCCATTACATTTTGCACTCCTATGTCATGTTTTTTACATCCTTGTCTAAACCGTTGTTTTGTTTTCCTAGGATGGTCAACACTCGCAGCACTCCTGCTGCTCAAGAGCAGGGTGAGGCTAGTGGGGCTAGAGATGAGAATCTGCCCCAGCCACCCTCCTTGGCTGAAGTTATGCTCGAGATAGAACGGAATAAGAGAGAGACCAACCGTCTGTTGGAACGCATAGAGCAGAACACTGGGTTCCGTCAGAGGAATGACGTGGTGTCAATCAATGACTTCATCAAGATGTGCCCACCGAAGTTCCATCATTCTGCTGAACCTCTGGATGCAGATGACTGGCTTCGCAGTATCACCCACAAGCTACACTCTGCCCGTGTGGCCGAAGCTGACAAGGTTACCTACGCTGCCTACCATCTTGAGGGCCCTGCCAGTCTCTGGTGGAAAAACTTTGAGGCTATGCGTCCCGCTGGCCAAATCAATACTTGTGCTGAGTTCAGTGAGGCATTCCGTGAACATCACATCTCGAAAGGCCTCATGGATCGCAAGCGGGAGGAATTCTGCAATTTCACCCAGGGCCGATTAACCGTGGATGGCTATAGTCGTGAGTTTGGCAACTAGGCACGCTATGCACCCGAGGAAGTGTCCACCGACGCCAAGAAGCAGGCGAGGTTCCGCAAGGGACTCAGCCCTGAACTTCGCCGAGATCTACGTCTGCACGAGTGCACCTCCTTCCAGAAGTTGGTGAACAAAGCTATCAGTGCTGAGACAGGCCAGACTGATTTCGAAGCCACACGCAAGCATCCTCTTGACTTTGGTTCCTCATCCGGCTCTGGCTCTCACAAGCGCCGTGTGTGGGTTCCTAACACTGCTCTGCCACCTAAGTACACTCCGAGGCCATCCTATCACTACTACAAAAAGGGTTGTTAATGGCGCACCGGTTTTGCCCATTAATGGCGCACTACGGGTGCGCCATTACTAGCACGCCATTAGTAGTTGGATACTAATGGCGCACCTCTGGTGCGCCATTAGTATCTGACATACTAATGGCGCACAAGTGGCGCACCACTGGTGCGCCATTAGTATCTAGCATACTAATGACGCACTAAGTAGAAGTGCGCCATTAGTATTTTTTTTCAATTTTTTTTTTCAATTTTTTTTCTATTTTTTTTCTTAATCTCAGATCATTATGGCTTAATTTGAGGTCAATTTGCACTCTGTGGTCATACTTCCCATAAGGTCACCCATCCTCACACTACTCCAGCTCGAGCACGCTTAACTTCGTAGTTCTATCCAACCCCAGCACCAGCTCACTTCACACGTACTTGTTGATATATCTATCATATCAATCCTATTAACCCTTCTTGATGTCTAGGATTTTGTTAATGTTCATGAGTATGATGAAATTTTGAAAATATATTTCAAACTTCCCGGTCATATTACGTATCATATTTTGGGAAAAAATAATAATTTTTTTTTCAAAAATTTTACATTTTTTTTTCTGTTACTAGTGGCGCACCTAGCAAACGGTGCGCCATTAGTAAGTTTGAATTTTTTTGAATTTTTTTGCCTGTAGATCTTAAAAGCCCTGTAACTTTTCGAGTAGATGATTTTTCATATAAAAAACTTTTTAATCCGAGTTCGTATGCAAAAGTTATACCCGTTTTACTAAATTCCAGAGATATTTTGCAAATAAGGTCAAAATTCATAATTGTAAATTTTCCCAACAAGTAGACCACATATCACATGGGAAACTTATTTTCTTTTATTTTTTGACATTTACATCATTTTCTTTTATTTATTTTTTAACTGAAAAAGGCGGTCCACGGGGGGAGGGGGGGTGGTGCAGTAATGGCCAAGTTACTAATGGCGCACCGTGGTAGTGGTGCGCCATTAGTACTAATGGCGCACCAAAACCACGGTGCGCCATTAGTATTTTTTGAAAAAAAAAATTTAAAAACAAAATATGAAAAAAAAATTACTAATGGCGCACCGTGGGAGTGGTGCGCCATTAGTAAAATAAAAAAATTAAAAACAAAATATGAAAAAAAATACTAATGGCGCACCGTGGGAGTGGTGAGCCATTAGTAAGTTCAACTTACTAATGGCGCACCACTCCCACGGTGCGCCATTAGTATTTTTTGAAAAAAAAATAAAAAAAAATAAAAACAAAATTTGAAAAAAAAATTACTAATGGCGCACCGTGGATGTGGTGCGCCATTAGTAGTTGAACTACTAATGGCGCACTATCCACTGGTGCGCCATTAGTAGTTTTGAGAAAAATATGAAAAAAAAATGTTACTAATGGCGCACCACGTCAACGGTGCGCCATTAGTATTTGGATACTAATGGCGCACCAACACATGGTGCGCCATTAGTATATACTAATGGCGCACCGCATGTCTGGTGCGCCATTAGTGTCAATTCCATCTATAGCCCTTTTCCTAGTAGTGTATGAGGCGCCTCGCCCAACTTAACAGTATGCACGTGCCAAGACTTATGGAGGACCACCTACCAACTTTGCTCCACGCACTGGCACTGTGACATGCTTCAAGTGTGGAGAACCAGGGCACTACATGCGTGAGTGTCCTCAGAACCAGCCAGGAAAGCCCGTTGGCCGTGGTAAGCCAACAGACAAGATGAACTATGTCAAGCCAATCCCCACTACACGTGGTCATGTCAACTATGTCTCTGTTGAGGAAGCTTATGAGGATCTTAACGTCGTCCTTGGTACGCTTCTCGTTAATTGCCATCCGCCATCTATTCTTTTCGATACTGGAGCATCTCATTCGTTCATATCTGAGAGCTATGCTCGAATGCACAACATGACTTTTTTTGACATGCCCACTTCCATGGTTATTCAAACTCCTGGTTCAAAGTGGCAAACCTCTAGGGTAAGCCATGGAAATGAAATTCTTGTCGATAGACTTGTTTTCCTTGCATCACAAATTGCTCTCAAGTCCTCGGACATAAACATCATTTTGGGTATGGACAGGATGACAGCTCATTACGCCAAGATTGATTGCTACACTAGGACCGTTCAACTTACACACCCATCCGGCAAGACAGTCAATCTTTTGACCCGAATGGCTGAGCATCAACTCTACTCTCTTAATGGCAGCCCTCTACCAGAAGTCGAAGATATCCCGGTAGTCCGTGACTTTCCGGATGTATTTTCACAAGAACTACCAGGTGTTCCACCTGACAGAGATGTCGAGTTCGTGATAGATCTTATTCCAGGAACTGTCCCAATCTCTAGGAGACCCTATAAGATGGCACCCCTAGAATTAGCTGAGCTTAAGAAACAACTCGATGAGTCCTTGAAAAATGGTTTCATCCGTCCTAGTTCCTCCCCTTGGGCTTGTCCCATCCTCTTCGTCAAGAAGAAGGATGGAACGGAACGGATGGTCGTAGATTATCGACCTGTCAATCTGGTCACCATAAAGAACAAGTATCCACTCCCCAGGATCAACGATCTGTATGATTAGCTCGCTGGATCCTCAGTCTTTTCCAAAATTGATTTGAGGTTGGGTTACCATCAAATCAAAATCAAGAACGGGGACATTCCTAAAACGGCTTTTGTTACTCGTTATGGCCAATACGAGTACACCGTCATGTCCTTCGGGTTAACCAATGCCCCAGCCACTTTCTCCCGGCTAATGAATTCTATATTCATGGAGTATTTGATAAATTCGTCGTGGTATACCTCGATGATATACTCATTTACTCCAAGAACAAGGAAGATCATGTCGAGCATCTAAGGCTGGTATTGACGAAACATCGAGAGCACCGCCTTTAGGCCAAATTCTCTAAATGTGAATTCTGGTTGCTAGAAGTGACCTATCTAGGCCATGTGATCTCTGGCAAGGGTATTGCCGTCAATCCGGAGCGACTTCAATCCGTCCTTGATTGGACTCCCCCTGAATTGGTCAAGCAAGTTAGGAGTTTCCTTGGCTTAGCAAGCTATTGCCGACGCTTCGTCGAGAATTTCTCCAAGATTGCTAAACATCTAACTGAACTCCTCAAGAAAGATAAAAAGTTTGAATGGACCCCACAGTGCGAGTCCAGCTTTTAGGAACTGAAAAGACGCCTGACATCTGCACCCGTACTGGTACCACCAGACTTTTCCAAGGATTTTATTATCTACTGCGACGCCGCACGACAAGGACTAGGTTGCATACTCATGCAAGATCGTCAAGTGATCGCATACGCATCTCGACAATTGCGTCCACATGAGGATAACTATCCTACACATGATCTAGAGCTTGCAGCTGTAGTCCACGCACTCAAAACATGGCGACATTACCTTCTTGGTAATCGCTGTGAAATCTTCACCGATCACCAAAGTCTGAAATACATCTTCACCCAACCGGATTTGAATCTCAGGCAAAGACGTTGGGTTGAGTTGCTCACAGATTACGACTTAGGAATCACTTACACCCCTGGGAAGGCCAATGTCATGGCTGACGCACTGAGTCGTAAGTCTTATTGTAACAACCTGATGTTACAACAAGGAAAACCACTTCTCCACGAGGAATTTCGTAAGCTTAACCTTCACATTGTTCCTCGAGAATTCCTTTCCACCTTGGTGGCGAAACCTACCCTTACGGATCAAATCATAGCTGCCCAGAAGCGTGATAAGGGTATATCCCGACTCCAGGAGAACATTGCTAGCGGTGTTGCTAAAAGTTTCTCTAAGGATGATCGAGGTGTTGTGTACTCCGAGGACCACTTAGTGGTTCCCAAGAACCAACACCTACGGCAGCTGATTCTTAAGGAGGCTCATGAATCTCCTCTCACGATTCATCCCGGTAGTACCAAAATGTATCAGGACCTACGCCAGAGGTTCTGGTGGACCAGGATGAAGAGAGAAATTGCTCAGTTCATTGCTAATTGCGACATCTGTCGTTGATTTAAAGCAGAGCATCAACGGCCTGCTGGCACCCTCCAACCTTTAGCTATTCCTAAATGGAAATGGGACAAGATCGGTATGGATTTCATTACTGGGTTTCCCAGGACCAGGAAAGGGAATAATGCTATCTTCGTCGTTATCGACCGCCTATCCAAAGTAGCCCATTTCCTACCTGTTCGAGAGAGTATAACCGCTAGCCAGCTAGCAGACTTGTATATCTCTCGGATAGTATCACTTCATGGTGTGCCGTTGGAGATTAACTCAGACCGTGGAAGTCTTTTCACTTCATGATTTTGGGAAAGTTTCCAGAATGCTATGGGAACTCATCTCTCTTTCAGCACCGCTTTTCATCCTCAGTCAAGTGGTCAAGTGGAACGAGTCAATCAAATTCTGGAAGATATGGTTCGAGCCTCTGTCATCTCTGTCGGTATGGATTGGGAGAAGTGTCTTCCATTTGCCGAATTCGCTTATAACAATAGTTATCAAGCCAGCTTGGGCAAGGCTCCCTTCGAAGTTCTTTATGGACGAAGGTGTCGAACGCCTCTTAACTGGTCAGAAACCGGGGAAAGACAATTCTTTGGTCCGGATATGATCCAGGAAGCAGAAGAGCAAGTTCGCATCGTTCGAGAGAAATTGAAAACAGCCCAGTCTCGCTAAAAGAGCCAATATGATAGTCATCATAAAGCTGTGACTTTTGAAGTCGGTGATAAGGCTTACCTTCGGGTTACTCCTCTTAAGGGAACCCATCGCTTCGGTATCAAAGGCAAATTGGCTCCTCGTTACATCGGTCCTTTTCGCCTTCTTGCCAAACGAGGAGAAGTGGCCTACCAATTGGAACTACCTCCGCACCTTTCCAGAGTTCATGATGTCTTCCACGTTTCTCAACTCAGGTGTTGCTCCTCGGATCCTATCCGCGGAGTGAACCACGAAACGCTTGATCTCTAGGACAATCTCACATATCGAGAATACCCCGTTCGCATTCTTGATCAAACCGAGCATACTACTCGACGTCGTAATATCAAGTGTCTCAAGGTTCAATGGTCACATCATTCCGACAGTGAAGCTACTTGGGAAAGGGAGGATCGTCTTCGACTTGAGTACCCCACCTTCTTTCTGGAGGAACCCGAATCTCGGGACGCGATTCTTTTGAGTGGGGGTGAGCTGTCACATCCCTAGTCAGTGATTGCATTAGGACTAGCTAGAGTGTGCATCATGTTTACTTTCCATACAAACTTGAAATGGGAATGACAGAAACCCCAGCACCCCTCTTCTAACAACTAGGGTTTAATAAAAACTTTTTCCAATGTACCCAAAATGCCCTTCAAAAATGTGCATCATCTTTTCCTTGGTCTTAAACCTCTGCCAACAATGGTGCACAATTTTCTAGGACATCCAAAGGTCTCTGGATTAATTCATATTGTAATTGCATTTGGGCATTTAAATGCTATAAAATATTTAATGTGCCCAAATAATCCTAAACTGAAATGTTCCATGTTGGTTATATGCTAAACAGTGCGCATGAGCAGTTTGGTGATTTTTGAAAGTGCCTAAGCATTTTTAGAAAAGCCACAAAGTTACAAAAGAAATAGAAAACAGAAAACAAATAAAACAAAAGAGGAAGCAGAGACTTACCTGAGGCCCACTTACCCGCCTGGCCCACCACGGCCCAGCCCACCAGGGGCACACCCGTCTTCTTCCCCGTGCCAGCACACGAAGCAGCTCGGTGGATAGCGCCGACGACGCGCCGGCCACCTCCTTCCTGCCTAGCTACTCCCCCGACGCCTTGGACGGCTCTGGATGTTGCCACGCAGACCCCCTCGACCCCCTCGACTGCTCCCCTCTCTCCCTGATATGTCCAAAACGTATCTATAATTTCTCCTTGCTCCATGCCTCTTTTGGGTGATATTGCTATGTTATTTATACACTTCCATACACTTTTGATCATGTTTGGACTAACCTATTAACTCAGTGCACCCCAGTGCCAGTTTCTGTTTTCGGCTGTTTTTGTATTTCAGGTTTTCACATTACGAGAACTGCCAGAAAAAATCCAGAAAAATTATATAAAAAATCAGCGTTCCGGAAGCTTCCATGCGGCCAAAGTAGGGCCGGAGGGGACCCACAGGGGCTCCAGGCGGCCTGCCCTGGCGCCCCCCCCCCTAGGCCACGCCGGGGGGGCGCCTGGGCCCCCCTGACTTCTTCTGGCGACCCCCTTTGGCATATATTTAAGATCCATCGAGGAAACCCTGATTCCAGACCCCTTTTCTCCAGACGCGATTCCGATCTCCGCCGCCATCGCCATCAAGCTTCGGGGGACCAGAATTCCTGCGCCGGCACCCTGCCGGGACGGGGAAGTGCCCCCGGATTCATCTCCATCGACGTTGCTTCCTCCCTCCATGATGCGGGAGTAGTTCCTCCTCGGGGCTGAGGTTCTTACCAGTAGCTATGTGGTGAATTCTATCTCCCATGATGTGATCTTCGTTGTGATCATAGGCTATGTTAATCTAGGGTGATCCCATGATATTTCCCCTTCCCCTATGTATTGGATTGATGTACTCACTTGTCTTTATCTAGTATAATTCCCGAGACCAAGGTGACAGTGGTCTATTGGACATGGATTAGAACAATATTTTCATGAGTGATTTCCTCTCTTGTGTGTTGATTGAAGATTGAGAGTCTCTTGGTGCTTGTCTTTGACTATCCATTAGATATGGTATGGTGATTGTGGGACTCTCTTTGGATGGCCGCGGTGACATTGGGAAATCCTTAGATTGAGAACTACGAACTTTGAGGTGTGCTTTTGTAGCCCTACATAATTCTCGTCCTCTCTTGACCACGAAGGAATGACCTCCGAGTGCGTCCCCTTTGCATGTTTTATGAGAAATATCATGTGATTCAATTATGTTAATGTTGTTGGGAGTTGCCACTAGTGAAAGTATGAAGCCTAGGCCTTGTTTCCACCATTGCAATACCATTTGTGCTCACGTTTACCACTTGTTTGCTTGCTGCACTTTTTATTACAGAATTATATTACTTTGCTTTGCCACTCCTATCATCCATATTTTACCATCTCTTCGCCGAACTAGTGCACCTATACAACTCATAGTTGTATTAGGTGTGTTGAGGACACAAGAGACTTCTTGTATCTTAGTTGCAGGGTTGCTTGAGAGAGACCACCTTCAACCTCTACTTCCCTGAGTTCAATAAACCTTAGGTCATCCACTTGAGAGAAATTGCTGCTGTCCTACAAACCTCTGCGCTTGGAGGCCCAACATAGTCTACAAGAGTAGAAGCGTGTGTAGACATCAAGCTATTTCTGGCGCCGTTGCCGGGGAGGTGAGTGCTTGAAGGTATATCTTTAGATCTTGCAATTAAATCTTTTTGTTTCCTGTTTTTATTTCACTAGTTATGTTTATGGAAAACCGCAATCTTAGTCCGTTGCTTGTGGGAAGACGCCCCACACCTATGGTGGTTGCTCCTCCCCCTACTGAAATTGTGCCCTATAAAATACCAGCTGGTATTATCGATTATGTTTTGGCTAATCATTATGCAGGAGACAGACATCCCGGTGAACACTTGCTATATCTGTCACAATTATGTTCATTATTGAAGCTTGCAGGTGTATCAAGGGAGTTTGTCATGAGGAAATTGTTCGCCGTATCACTTATAGATAAAGCTTCAGATTGGTCTCGTGACGGAGAAAGCATTGCTCAAGCTTGGGGGAGACTGAAAACGTTAATGCTAAAAAGTCCTAACCATGGGCTCCCCAAAGATGCTTATGTGGAGAGTAAGAGTACCTTTTTGCATGTGGATCATGGTAACAATGCTTTATGTGATGCTTATATTGTTGAGTTTATTCGTGATCCCGCTGAAAATTGTTATGAGAAGGGAACATATGCTTATAGATATTTCAATAATGTCAAGTTCCCTCTCTTTATGTTGAAGGTTTTGAAGTTGCACTTGTTTTGTCTTCATATGCTTATTGCTTTGTGCTTCAATGAATTATTCTATTGCAATATTCCTATGCATAGGAAGCATGTTAGGCTTAAATGTGTTTGGTATTTGCTTCTTGATGCTCTCTTTTGTTCTTCAACTCTTATTCCTACGAGAGCATCATTAATGTCTTATGCCTAGCTTAAAGCCATAAAAGAAAGCGCTTTTGGGAGGAAGCCCACAATGAATAAAATTTTATTTTGCTTTTGTTGTGTCTTGATGTTGTTACTACAGTAGCATCATCATTGTATCTTTACTTTTCAGCTTTGTGCCAAGTGTAGCCTCTGATTGCAAGAAAGTTCAAAAGTTGTGACGTGCTGTCCAGGAAACAGATTCTGTCCTTGGACAGAAAAATTCGTATAAATCACCAGATCATCTTTTTGGTCTGAATTTTTTCGACAGCGTGCTCTATACAATTGGCTTTCGGGCGTCAGTTCTGAGTTTTTTTATTTGAGTTGTAGAAGTGCCCCGAAACAATTATTTACTACCTGCTGGTCTGTTTTTCACAGATTCTGTCCTGTTTTGCCTTTCCTTCGTTTTGCAAACCTTGAGCTTGCTTTTTCTTTGCAAAAACCTTTTGGCAATCTTGAGAAACAGTAGCCCTTCAAGATTATCCTTATTTCCAGCAAGGAAAAATTATTTTATTATGGGTACTAACCTCGCTAATCAGATTATGATGAGTTATGTATGAAGGGAGTTTTCAAGTGTGCGAGGGAAGATGATAAAAAGATTCAGGAGTGTCAAACGCTCAAGCTTGGGGATGCCCCCATGCACCCCAAGAAATATTCAAGAAGACTCAAGCGTCTAAGCTTGGGGATGCCCCCGTGCATCCCCTTCTCCATCAACATTATCAGTTCGTCTTTCGTTCCACTATATTTTTGTCACTTCATGTGTTATGTGCTATGCTTGGAGCGTCTTGCTTTTAGTTTCCTTTTAGTTTTCTTTAGCTTTTCATAACGAGTCGAAACAAAGCTTTCTTTATGTGGGAGAGAAACACGCTCCACTTCTACCTAGAACATAACATAGAATTTGCATGCCTATCTTTGCTGTGTGTGTTCTTTGTCTTTTAATAGCTACTATCATGCTTAGCTCTTAACTTTCATGCTTATCTTTTTAAAGAGCTTTTGTTTAGTTGGTTGCTTGAACTCTCTTTAGTTATCATGTTTATCTTATTAAGAGAGTTTGCTTCCGTTGCATTGGTTGATATGTCTATGATAAAGATGCTACGTGCATAATGGCGCTTAGTAGTTCATGTTTTCTTATGGTTAGTCTCAAATAGCTGGGGGGTTCTTAATGTGTTATTGAAGTACCAACATGATTTGTTTGCCTATGATGTCGTATGGTTTAGTGGTATCTTCCTCCAAGAATTTATTTTGATTGACTTGGCATATGCTCATGCATATTTAAGACTGTAAAGAAAGTCTATCAAGCCTTGATGATCTTTAATTTCTGAGTAGCGATATAACTTCCAGCCCGATTCAATGTTGCTTTGTCGCTCTGCATGATTATGACCGTCATTGCTCTTTTAGTTGGTCGCTCCCAGTCTATTGCTAACCTTCGCCTGTACTAAGCGGACTGACTGCTTGTGCATCCAAAATCCTTTAAACCAGTTATGCCATATGAGTCCACCATACCTTCCTATACATGGTATTTACCTGCCATTCCTAACGAAGACTTTCATGTACCATCTCAAAATTATTCAAAAAAGCATTTCTCTTTTGTGCCTCTGTTTTAGCTCATGACGAAGTAGTAGTTAATTCATGATCTTTTTAAGTTGGACAAGCTTCACCCCGGGATTGCATGTCTAATGTGCAAACCCATAATACGAGAAGGAACTGGCAAAGAGTGCGCCCGGCTCATTAAAAAATTATACAACAAACAAACCCTCCTTCATGCTTTGTTCATGAGAAATCAGAAAACTTTGGCAGTGATAAACAAAGGAGATTAAGAGGATGTGATCGTCCTCGTACGGGAGCCGTTCCTTGAAACTTGTCCAGCTCGAGAAGTAATTGAGTTATCTGCTAGCATTCGTTGACGAAATATGCATCTCTAAAAAAATTACCTCTGTTTTTAAAAACCAAGAGCTCTGGTACATGTTTAGTTTTTTTTTTCGACCACGGGTTTTCAACCTTGCCATCAAAAGCCACGGTTCGAGAGTCTCCACCTTCTTTAAAGCACCAACTATCGAGAGCATGATTGTCATTCTGAGTGTAATGTGCATTGTCCCAAAGTACCATTGTCTTTTGCATGATTATGATATCGTTTATTCTGAAATCATTGTATCTAGTCGTCACTTAAACCTTGGAGGTGCCCCTGCATTTATGCTTTGCTTCACAAAAGGGGGCAAGCGAGGTATCACTTTGTCATGTTTTCACACCATGCTCACTACAAATCTATTGAGTGTTTCAATATCATATTGTAAAACTTTCAGTTCTTTGTGATTTTCTCATGAGGCAACTTAATTACTATAGATTCATTGTCTCAGTAAGCTTTTGTCATATGACTATGAAAAAGTCCTATATGGTTAATAGCATGTCACCACAGAAATTATTCTTGTTATCATTTACCTACTCGAGGACGAGCAGGAATTAAGCTTGGGGATGTTGATACGTCCAAAACGTATCTATAATTTCTGCTTGCTCCATGCCTCTTTTGGGTGATATTGCTATGTTATTTATACACTTCCATACACTTTTGATCATATTTGGACTAACCTATGAACTCAGTGCACCCCAGTGCCAGTTTCTATTTTCGGCTGTTTTTGTATTTCAGGTTTTCACATTACGAGAACTGCCAGAAAAATTATATAAAAAATCAGCGTTCCGGAAGCTTCCATGCGGCCAAAGTAGGGCCGGAGGGGACCCACAGGGGCTCCAGGCGGCCTTCCCAGGCGGCCCCCCCTAGGCCGCGTCGGGGGCGCCTGGGCCCCCCTGACCTCTTCTGGCGACCCCCTTTGGCATATATTTAAGATCCGTCGAGGAAACCCTGATTCCAGACCCCTTTTCTCCAGACGCAATTCCGATCTCCGCCGCCATCGCCATCAAGCTTCGGGGGACCAGAATTCCTGCGCCGGTACCCTTCCGGGACGGGGAAGTGCCCCCGGATTCATCTCCATCGACGTTGCTTCCTCCCTCCATGATGCGGGAGTAGTTCCTCCTCGGGGCTGAGGTTCTTACCAGTAGCTATGTGGTCAATTCTCTCTCCCATGATGTGATCTTCGTTGTGATCATAGGCTATGTTAATCTAGGGTGATCCCATGATATTTCCCCTTCCTCTATGTATTGGATTGATGTACTCACTTGTCTTTATCTAGTATAATCCCCGAGACCAAGGTGACAGCGGTCTATTGGACATGGATTAGAACAATATTTTCATGAGTGATTTCCTCTCTTGTGTGTTGATTGAAGATTGAGAGTCTCTTGGTGCTTGTCTTTGACTATCCTTTAGATATGTTGTGGTGATTGTGGGACTCTCTTTGGATGGCCGCGGTGACATTGGGAAATCCTTAGATTGAGAACTACGAACTTTGAGGTGTGCTTTTGTAGCCCTACATAATTCTCGTCCTCTCTTGACCACGAAGGAATGACCTCCGAGTGCGTCCCCTTTGCATGTTTTTTGGGAAATATCCTGTGATTCGATTATGTTAATGTTGTTGGGAGTTGCCACTAGTGAAAGTATGAAGCCTAGGCCTTGTTTCCACCATTGCAGTACCATTTGTGCTCACGTTTACCACTTGTTTGCTTGCTGCAGTTTTTATTACAGAATTATATTACTTTGCTTTGCCACTCCTATCATCCATATTTTACCATCTCTTCGCCGAACTAGTGCACCTATACAACTCATAGTTGTATTAGGTGTGTTGGGGACACAAGAGACTTCTTGTATCTTAGTTGCAGGGTTGCTTGAGAGAGACCATCTTCAACCTCTACTTCCCTGAGTTCGATAAACCTTAGGTCATCCACTTGAGGGAAATTGCTGCTGTCCTACAAACCTCTGCGCTTGGAGGCCCAACATAGTCTACAAGAGTAGAAGTTTGTGTAGACATCACTCCCTGCCTCGTCTCTCTCGCTCCGCGCCTCGTGGCCGAGCGCCACCGTCGCCACCGACGTCGTTCGCCATAGCCACCGTGCTCCTCTCGCCCACCCGTTTGGCCCAGGAGCCCCGCCTCGTCCTCCTCGTCCTCCGCACCGAGCTACAGGACGCCGGGAAGCCTTGCTTCATCTTCACCGTTGCCGTCTTCAACCTACGGCCGCGGAGATCGCCGGCGACCGTGCGCCCGCCCCGACGCGTCCCCGAGCCCGCTAAGCATCTCATCCGCCTCCCTGTGAGCTCCTGCGTCAAACTCCCCTCCTCCCCGCTTTGTTTGCTCGCTGTAGACGTCACCCCCTTGCTCGCCGTAGCACGCCGCCGTACAAGCTCATCGCCGAAGAGGCTCACCGACCAACTGGCTCCGTCCACATGCCCGTCGTCTTCGTGAGCGCACGTAGCACCCGTAGGAACCAACCGTTGGTCCTCCTGTGCCCTATGTCGTAGTTTTCATCGGCGCCCGAGCTCCGGCCGCCGCCGTTGAGGTCGCCGCCGACGTTTCCGGCCACCCCAGCTGCTCCGACCTGTTTCGTTGGATGCGCGACTTCTCCAGCTCTCTGTAGATGCCCTCCGCCGCTATTTTGGTCATCGGAACGATGTTTCTGAGCCGCGCCGCCATCCTGGCTCTCGCCGGCGGCGAGTCGCCGGTGGGGTTGACCCGTTTTGACCACGCCTGGACCCCCCCTGTGTCCATGACATGTGGGGCCGGCCTTTGACTTGTTTTAGCTTAGGTTTTTATTTAAGTACTAATTGTTGTCATTAGTTTAATGAGTCACTGACACGTGGGGCCCAGCCCCTGTTAACTTTTAGTTTAGTGTTAAACTTTTTTTTAGTTAGTACTGAGAGACTGACCAGTGGGGCCCACTGTTCAGGTTTGACCTATACGCCCTGTTGACTGGCTGACGTTAGCATGTTGTCATGCTGACGCAGTAAATGATTTTCTGGGATTATTTGATTTAAAACAATTCAGGAAATTCCAGAAAATGCTTTAAACTTCAAAAATTCATATAAATTCAACAGTAGCTCAGATGGAAAAGATTTATATATGAAAATTGATCAGAAAAATCCAATCTTTCCAATGGAATTGGTTTCATGCATGTTTGAGCAAGTTAACCTTTCTGTTCACCCTAAAACATGATAATGCCCTTTAATAAAAAATAGTGTGGGTCTCAATTTGAATCTTTGATTCAAATGGGCTCAAACCCTTCTGTCTATAGATGCATTAGCCCAAACCACATGCATCTTTCCATATCATGAGTATGCATCATATTGTTGCATTTGTTTGCTTATTGATTGTATCACCGGTGTTCTCCGTGTTAGGTCCTGCTCCCGAGGATACTTCTACGTATCCAGCTGAAGAGCAGTACCCGACGACCACTATGTCAGGCAAGCAACCATTGATCATTCCGATACAAACTCATCTTCTTGCTCCTGCTCTCTTTTACTGCATTAAGGCAACAACGTGTGAACTGTTACTTGCTGCG
Source organism: Secale cereale (assembly GCA_902687465.1). Classification (NCBI taxonomy): domain Eukaryota; kingdom Viridiplantae; phylum Streptophyta; class Magnoliopsida; order Poales; family Poaceae; genus Secale; species Secale cereale. The sequence goes on from LR738712.1 coordinate 893,835,312, forward strand.
GTAGTTGAACCCTATTCCCTTGCATGACCTCTCTTTGCCACAGTAAATAGTTGAAACCCACTAGCATGTGTAAGAGTAGATTGAGCCATGTGATGTGTGATCCACCATGCTATTTGTTTATGTTGCCTGCTATGCTTAGAGCTGTGTCAGGTCTGGTTCATCAGGGAGATGGATCAGAGTGAAATGATCATACTCGGTAAAGAGAGGGAAGTGTGGAACATGTTTGGTAAAGGTATCGATGAAAGGCCATGAAGGAGTACGTGGTGGGTTGTTTCATTGGAACCGTCCATAGGACCTGAGATCTGTATGTCTGGTTCAAGTTACAACTACTACCACACATTGGGCCCTGAAATATGACCCCGCTCGACTTATTGGCTGCCCATGTTCTCTGTCCAGGAGTTGCAACTAGTTTCTGGTGTTTGTAGTTTACTGGTGGTCGTGCACAGCGCTGACCCTCGGGGTGGGCTGTGATGCGGCAGGTACGTGGCACGGTGTACCGGTCACCCGTTTGGTGACTCGGGAACCCTGTACACATCGTTTGGGGCCGTGAGCGACACCCCGGACGGATCTCCCCACGGATGGAACCCAAATAGGCGATAAACCTGGACGAGAGACTTGAGTGGTTGGTTAGGTCGTGGTCTACACCCACGTCAGCTTTCGCTTGATGTCTGCCGACCACATGTCGTGTGCAGACGCTAAGTGGTGGAAACATGTGTGAGGAAGTACACCCCTGCAGGGTTACCAATCTATTCGAATAGCCGTTGTTCGCGGTACGGACTACTTGGTTACTCTTACAGTTCATGGAAAAGTTGATGGATACGACTAAAAGCCTCAAGACAAGTGTGAGTGTCGTGGATGGCCCTTCCGTAGGATGACGGAAGAGGATCCACGGTGGTGTATTGTTGTGGTGAGTAGAGGACTCGTGTACGTAGTCTTATCTTGCAATCTGTTGAGAGTCGTAGTATAGGTTAGCCAAGAGTCAGAGCTGGCTTGCTGCTATGAACTCCTCTACCCTTATTGATAATGATGCATGTATGATAGGTTCTGTTGTAAGACTTGTTGAGTACCTTTGTACTCATGTTTGCCTAATAACTGTTGCAGAGGAGAACCATGCCCCTTCCGATAGGTTCTACATAGACGTTGACGTCGACGAGTAGCTTGCTACCCAGACGGAGATCCTGAGCTTTTGAAGGGCCTTGTAGATAGTCAGGCTACACCAAGCCTGTTTTATTTTCCAAGTTGTCTGTACTCAGACATGTTAGCTTCCGCTTGTGCTTGTATGATTGTATAACTTGAGTGTTGAGTCATGTGACCCCTACCTGTATGGATATGTTATGTATGGCTCTTCGGAGCCTCTTAAACAAAGTACTTTAAGTCATAGAGTGCTGTTGTGATGCAATGTTGTATTTGCACATATTGAGCATATTGTGTGTATGATTGAAATGCTCGGTATGTGTGGGATCCGACACCTAGTTGTTTTCCTTTGGTAGCCTATCTTACAGGGAAATGCCTCCTAGTGCTTCCACTAAGCCTTGGTAGCTTGCTACTGCTCGGAACACGTAGGCTGGCCGGCATGTGTCCTTCTTCGTTCCTGTGTCTGTCCCTTAGGGGAAATGTCACGCATTGTTCCTTTAAGTCCATGTAGCTTGCTACGACTTGGGTTCATACGTTGATGACCGACATGTTCGTTGTTGGGTCATGGATGCCTGTCTCCGTAATTTAGTGCCACTTTTGGTTTATAACTAGCCATGTCGGCCCGGGTTCTCTGTCATATGGATGCTAGCGACACTGTCATATACGTGTGCCAAAATGCGCAAACAGTCCCGGGCCAGGTAAGGTGGCACCCGTGGGGATACCGTGCGTGAGGCCGCAAAGCGATATGACGTGTTACAAGCTAGATCGGTGTGGCTTAGAATCGGGGTCCTGACATTGCTGAAGTGGAGAAGAACTTCATCGCTTTTATTTTTGATTTCTAGGGTCCTTTGTGTAAAGTTTCAGGACAGCTTTGTTTCTTCTCTATACCTCCACCTACGATAATGAAAGGCAACAAGCCATGTCGAATCCAAAATCTACGTGAGCTAAACCTCCTATCTTGGTCTGACGTTCATGTGTTCGGCGAGATGCTCTGCTCTGACGTCACTATTTTTAAATGAAAAACAATCTTTGCCATCTATACTTTAGTCTAGATGACAGCAAAGAACAAGTTTTGACTGACGGCAAAGAACAGGGTTTTGTCGTCTATTATTTTACGACAGATGGGATATCTATAGTTTGCTGACAGCAAAATCTGACGGAAAAATATTACTTGCCGACTTATCTTTGCCGTCTGACTTTGCCGTCTGCTTCCTGACGGCAAAATCTTTGCCATGTGTCATTCATAGACGGCAAATTATCTGATTCCTGTAGTGGCAGCAGTGCCCTCCTCGGTGCCGAGAGAGCGCTCCATGTTTCCGTTGACCGTGATAACACCACGTTGTCCAGGCATTTTAAGCTTTAAATAGGCATAATGCGGGACTACATTAAAGAGGGCGAAGGATGTTCTTCCGAGTAGAGCATGATAGCCACTTCGGAACGGAGCTATGTCGAAGATTAATTCTTTGCTTCGAAAGTTATCAAGCGAGCTGAATACGAACTCCAATGTTATAGAGCCCGTGCAGCGGGCTTCTACGCCCGGTATCACTCCTTTAAAGGTCGTGCTGCTTGGCTTGATTCTTGATGGGTCGATCCCCATCTTGCGGACAGTGTACTGATATATCAGATTGAGACTGCTGCCGCCGTCCATAAGGACTCGGGTTAGATGGTATCCATCGATTATTGGGTCGAGCACTAGGGCAGCCGAACCGCCATGACGAATACTAGTCGGATGATCCCTGCAATCGAAAGTGATCGGACAAGCCGTCCATGGGTGGAATTTGGGGGCGACAGGCTCCACGGCGTAGACATCTCGGAGTGCGCACTTGCGCTCCCTCTATGGGATATAAGTGGCATATATCATGTTCACTGTTTTGACCTCCAGTGGAAATTTCTTCTGTCCCCTGTATTCGGCTGGCGAGGTTCATCCTCGTCTTCGCTCTGAGGCTCCTTCAGCTTGTGTTCGTCATTGAGCTTGCCGGCCTACTTGAAGACCCAACCGTTATGGTTGGTGTGGTTGGCAGGTTTCTCTGGGGTGCCATGGATTTTGCACGGCCTATCTAATATTTTATCCATACTAGATGGACCATCTCTGTTGCCTTTAAATGACTTCTTCCGTTGACCGGGTCTAGAGCCATTGAATCCAGCGTTTACCGATGTATCATCTGGGCTTCCAGCATTGTTTCTATGTTTCTTTCTGATACGTCGTGGCTTTCCATTGCCGTCCCTGGCTTCAGATGTTCCAGGGTCATTGGTACTGCTACGAGCTAACCAGTTATCCTCACCCGCGCAAAAGAGAGTCATGAGTGTAGTTAGGGCTGCCATTGTCCTCGGTTTTTCCTGTCCAAGGTGTCTGGCTAGCCATTCGTCCCGGATACTGGGCTTGAATGCCGCTAAGGCTTCAGCGTCCGGACAGTTGACGATTGGGTTCTTCTTAGTGAGAAACCGATTACAAAGCTTGCGGGCTGACTCCCCGGGTTTTTGGATTATGTGACTTAGATCATCAACGTGCGGGGGCCTGACATAAGTCGCTTCAAAATTGGCCCGAAAAGCATCCTCAAGTTCTTCCCAACTCCCAATGGAGTTTTCTATGAGGCTGTTTAGCCAGTGCCGAGCTGGTCCTTTCAGCTTGAGGGGTAAATATTTAATGGCGTGGAGATCATCTCCTCGAGCCATGTGGATGTGAAGAATAAAGTCTTCTATCAAAACGGGATCCGTCGTTCCATCGTACGCTTTGATGTTCACGGGTTTAAACCCTTTTGAAAAATCATGATCCAGTACCTCATCGGTGAAGCATAGAGGGTGTGCGGCTCCTCTGTATTTTGCTATATCGTGGCGTATGTCCGATGGTTGTGATATTCGGTATTGACCCCGAACTGGTATGTCGCCGGCGCGATTGGCTTGATAGCCGATGTCCCATGCGGGAACCCTGTCCCTAGGTCCGTAGATAGACCTGGTCTTGCTAGCTTTTTTTGTTGAGGTCCTCACGCAGATCGTGTTTTTGTACTTGAGCCACACCCTCTTTTCCTTTATGGGGTGGTGGTTTGGGGTTGTGTACGCCATTTCTAGCAACTCTGTCTCCTTCTCGAGGTGGTCGGTCCGGCTTCTCGGTGGTGTTATTCTTCGGCAGGACGGGCGCGGCGGCCTTGTCGTCAAATTCGAGCAGTAGTTTACGCTTAGGATAGCCTTTAGTTTGTCCATTGTGGCCATGTTTCTTTTCAGCGCCGAAAACTTCCTTCCATATATCATTAAGTGTGCCTTGTGCGGCTCGAAGCCGTCTCTGGTGCTTTTTCAGGCTCCGTGCGGTGGCAATAAGACTCTGATGGAAGCGCTTTTGTTCTGAAGGTTCTTCTGGGACGATGTACTCATCGTCGTCCGGGCTAACTTCTTCTTCGGAGATAGGTTCATAAGTACCATCTTTGGCATCGCTGTCATCGGACAGCGATTTCGGACTCTATTCGCCGTCCTCTCGCTCGTCCTACTCCATCGCTGGGTCTACGAGGTCTTCGGCTTGTTCCGGAATATCATCGTCATTAGTGATAGTGTTGCTATCTTTTCCTTTACGGGATTTAGTTCGGCGCATTGGGCGCCGACATTCAGGAGGTTCTTCGACGGGTTTGTCCTCTACGGTATTGTTTTCGCCGTCGCCCTCCGCCTCCTTAGTTGTATCCACCATGTGCACGTCATATGAAGACATAGCTATCCACCGCCCGGTTACGGGTCGGCTTTGATCTGGATCCGCTTCAGCTTCGTGGTCCATCCTTTGAAGTCTTCGGAAGCATAGTCAAGTAGATCGGTTAGATCTTCAAACGGGCCTGCCAAGTGGGTGGTGGGTGGGGAGCAAAATTCTCCATCAGCCTCTAGTTTGAATCGTATACAATACGGCTGCGTGTTCCCCTCTGGGGAGAGGGATTTCAACGACCTTAGCATGTCGCCAGGGGCGTAGCTGTACTCGAGGCCATACCTTAGCATGTCGAGAGGGATTCCTTAAAAATTCCTTCATGATAAATGACAAAAATTTAAATCCAGTCAACACCTTAGGGAAAATACATAAATAAAACCCCAAGGCCATACCTTAGTTAAACTGACCTCTGCTCCAACTATAATAGGCAAGCAACTATGATAGTTGATACATTGATATCCACTTTAATAGAATGCTTGAGAAAGTTGAAAGTGTCATTTTGATTGAGATACAAAGAGACCTGATTGAAGATGACATAACTGAGAAAACCTGTTGGTTGTGGCACGACGACGATATTGTTGGTATGGATTGCAAAGGCATGCGCGTTGACGGCTTTCGACGGAACCTTGATCGGTTTGCATGCATGTGTGAGTGGTAATGTCAAGCCCAAGATGCGATTCTATCCTGATCACGTGTCACATACGTGATTGGGGCACAACCGCATTTCGGGTGCTTAGCAAGATGGATATCATTACATCGTAACATACATACAGGGGATACAACAATCCATACAAGTCACATGAATACAACAACATCAATACAAGACATCCGACTACGGATGCAAACATGAAAAACACACGACATCCATCTACTATCCCAGGCTGCCGACCAGGAACCTAGCCCAAGACTGACGAAGAAGAAAAAGAAAGGAACTCCAACAAAAGGTAACATCGCTCTCACGTCACATCATCGGAAACCTGCACCTGCAACTGTTGTTGTAGTATCTGTGAGCCACGAGGACTCAGCAATCCCATAACCATGGGTAACAAGACTATCAAAGCTTAATGGGTAGGAAGAGGTAAAGTGGTGAGGTTGCAGCAGCGGCTAAGCAAAAGTATGGTGGCTAACTTACGAGTACAAGAATAAGATGAGCATCTACGCAAACGGTCGCAAACTAGTAGTGATTGCTAAAGATCCTGAACTACCTACGAGTCAAACATAACCCCACCGTGTTCTCTTCTCGAAGTGAAAAGAGACAGTCACGGTTACTCACGCGGTTTGTTTATTTTACTTCGGATCCTCTGTCAAGTTTTCTACAACCGGACATTAACAAATTCCAATATGCCACATAACCGCGGGCACGGCTTTCGAAAGATCAAAACCGTGCACGGGTGTCCCAACTTAGCCCATCACAAGCTCTCACGATCAGTAGAGATAATAATAATATTACACCTTATCTTAGGGAAGGCCCGATCAGACTCGGAATTCCCGGTGCACAAGACATTTTGACAATGGTAAAACAAGTCCACCAAGACCTCCCGGAGTGCCGACACCCTGACAGTAGCCGCGTGTATCTCGTCTCAGGCCACGACCGGATGGGACAAGCTACGGGAGCCAGATACCTCGAGTTTCCCCGTGGCGGCCCCGCAGGTTGCCCGTTTGGGACCAACACCATCAGCACTGGCCCCCCTGTTATGTAGAAAGAATCCTCGGGTAGCGCTAACTCCCCATGCAATTAATTAATTAAGTTTTTATTATGTTGCAATAAAACCAATGTTGGGCCTTGTTGCAGGAGTTTTATTCAAAGACGAACTGTCAAGTGGCCCCCATATACCCAACCGTGTTAGGAACGCAAAATCAAGGAACATAACGCCGGTTTATCGGCTTGCTACCTCTTGAGCTTGCCTTGTATTCCCTCGAAGAGGAAAGGGAGATGCAGCACAGTAGCGTAAGTATTTCCCTCAGTTTTTGAGAACCAAGGTATCAATCCAGTAGGAGACCACGCGCGAGTCCCTCGCACCTGCACAAACAAATAAGAACTTCGCAGCCAACGCGATAAGGGGTTGTCAATCCCTTTACGATCACTTACGAGAGTGAGATCTGATAGAGATGATAAGATAATTTTTTGGTATTTTTGGTATTGAAACAGAAATTAAAGAAAGCAAAACAAACAACGGCGACAGAAATTGGCTAGCTGACGGGAAAGTAATATGATAAAGATAGACCCGGGGGCCATAGTTTTCTCTAGTGGCTTCTCTCATGATAGCGATATTCTACGGCGGGTAAACAAATTACTGTCGAACAATTGATAGAAAAGCGAATAATGATGACACTATCTAGGCATGATCATTGTATATAGGCATCACGCCCAAGACAAGTAGACCAAAATGATTATGCATCTACTACTATTACTCCACACATCGACCGCTATCCAGCATGCTTCTGTGTATTGAGTTCATACGAACAGAGTAACGCCTTAAGCAAGATGACATGATGTAGAGGGATAAACTCAAGCAGTATGATGAAAACCCCATCTTTTTATCCTCGATGTCAACAATACAATACGTGCGTTGCTGCCCCTACTCTCACTTGAAAAGGACACCGCAAGATTGAACCCAAAGCCAAGAACTTCTCCCATTGCAAGAACTATAGATCTAGTAGGCCAAACCAAACCAATAATTCGAAGAGACTTGCAAGGATATTATGAGCACACATAAAAGGTTCAGAGAAGAAACAAATATCTTTCATAGATAACTTTGATCATAAACTCACAAATCATCGGATCTCGACAAACACACCGCAAAAAGAGATTACATCGAATAGATCTCCTCGAAGACCGAGGAGAACTTTGTATTGAGATCCAGAGAGATAGAGATAAGAAGCCATCTAGATAATAGCTACGGACCCGATGGTCTGAGGTAATCTACTCACAACTCATTGTGAGGGCAATGATGACGATGATGAAGGCCTCCGTGATGGATCCCCCTCCCGGAACAGGCTCCAAGATGGGATCTCCACGGGAACAAAAGCTACTGCGGTGGAATTAGGGTTTTCTATCTGCGTATGGAGTTTCTGGGGTACGTAGGTATATATAGGAAGAAGGAGGGCACCGGGGGCCACACGGGCTGCCCTCGAAGAAGGGGGGCGCGCCCTGGGAAGGGGGGCACGCCCCCCACCCTCGAGGGTGGCCCCTCTGTCCCCTGGCTTGGCCCTGAAGTCTTTCGTGCGTGATTTCCTCCGAAAATATCTCTCGCGAAAGTTTCATTCCGTTTGGACTCCGTTTTATATTCCTTTTCTGCAAAACCCTGAAATAGGCAAAAAAAACTACAATCTGGACTGGGCCTTTGGGTTAGTATGTTAGTCACAAAAATAATATAAAATTGAATGATAAAGCCCATTAAACATCCAAGACTTCATAAATAATAGCATGGAGCAATCAAAAATTATAGATACATTGGAGACGTATCAAGCATCCCCAAGCTTACTTCCTGCTCGTCCTCGAGTAGGTAAATGATAAAGAAAGAATTTTTGATGTGGAATGCTAACCAAGATAGTTTATCAATGTAATTCTCTTAATTGAGGCATGAATTTTCAGATCTGAAAGATTCAAGATAAAAGTCTATGTTGACATAAGAAATAACAATACTTCAAGTAATACTAACAAAGCAATCATGTCTTCTCAAAATACTATGGCTAAAGAAAGGTATCCCTACAGAATCATATAGTGTTGGTTATGCTCCCTTGTTATCGCACTAAATATTCATATTATGCACAACCCCGATTTCAGCCAAGCATTTGTTTTCATGCTCTATCTTTTCAAACCTTTCAACTTTCACGCAATACATGAGCGTGAGCCATGGACATAGCACTATAGGTGGAATAGAGGTGGTTGTGGAGAAGACAAAAAGAGGGAGATAGTCTCACATCGACTAGGCATATCAACGGGCTATGGAGATGCCCATCAATAGATATCAATGTGAGTGAGTAGGGATTGCCATGCAACGGATGCACTTAGAGCTAAATATGAATGAAATCTCAACAAAAGGAACTAGTGGGTATGCATCCAACTTGCTTCCTCACGAAGACCTAGGGCATTTGAGGAAGCCCATTGTTGGAATATACAAGCCAAGTTCTATAACGAAAATTCCCACTAGTGTATGAAAGTGACTAAGCATGAGCCTCTCTATAATGAAAAACATGGTGCTACTTTGAAGCACAAGTGTGGAAAAAGTTAGTAGCAATTGTCCCTTTTTTTTTTCTTTTTTTCTTTCTTTTCTTTTTTTCTTTTTTTTTCTTTTTTTTCTTGGCCCCTTTTTTTTTCTTTGGCCTTTTTTTTTTTGCAGAGGGGCTTTATAGATTCATCCTTTCCTCCCATCGGACAATGCTCTAAAAATGATGATCATCACACTTTTATTACAACACAATATTACAACTCGATACTACAACAACAAAGTATGACTCTATATGAATGCCTCTGGCGGTGTACGGGTATATGGAATGAAACAAGAGTGACATGTATGAAAATTATGCATGGTGGCCTTGCCACAAATACGAAGTTAACTACATGATCATGCATGGCAATATGACAATATGATGCATGTCATATAAACGGAACGGTGGAAAGTTGCATGGCAATATATCTCGGAATGGCTATGGAAATGCCATGATAGGTAGGTATGGTGGCTGTTTTGAGGAACAATATGGTGGTTGTTTTGAGGAAGGATATATAGTGGGTTTATGGCACAGGCGAAAGTTGCGCGGTACAAGAGAGGCCAGCAATGGTGCAAGGGTGAGAGTGCGTATAATCCATGGACTCAACATTAGTCATAAGAACTCATACACTTATTGCAAAAATTTACGAGTCATCAAAACAAAGCAATCAACGCATGCCCCTAGGGGGGAGGTTGGTAGGAGTTAGCCATCGCGCGCCCCCGACCTCCACACAAAGGTTGACACTCTACAAATACCTCATGCTTTAACTTAGTCACACAACGGTTCACCATACGTGCATGCTACGGGAATCACTATCCTTAAGACAAGTATTTTTCAATTTCATAATAACTCCACTAGCACGACTCTAATATCACTATCCTCATGTCTCAAAACAATTATCAAGCATCCAACATCTCTTTCTATTCAATGCACTTGGTGTGAAATTTTTTACTACATTGACATTGGATGTTTATCATATGAAGACTAGTTTATTTAGCCTAAACACTTTACCATGATGTTTTGATACACTCTCAAATAGATCTAAGTGAAGCATGAGAGTTCAACAATTTCTACAAAATATTAACACCACCATGCTCTAAAAGATATAAGTGAAGCACTAGAGCAACAAATATTCAACTCAAAAGATATAAGTGAAGCACATAGAGTGTTCTAATAATTTCTAGGCCATATTTAACTCTCTCAAATAGGTGTGTCCAGCAAGGATGATTGTGGCAAACTAAAAAGCATAGACTCAAATTATACAAGACGCTCCAAGAAAAACACATAGCATGTTGTGAATAAAAATATAGCTCCAACTATAGTTACCGATGGATGAAGACAAAAGAGGGGATGCCTTCCCGGGTCATCCCCAAGCTTAGTCTTTTTGATTATCTTGAATTTACTTGGGGTGCCATGGGCATCCGCAAGCTTGGGCCTTTTCTACTCCTTGTTCCATAGTCCATCAAAGCTATACTCAAAACTTGAAAACTTCACAACACAAAACTTAGACAAAAATTCTCGTGAGCTCCGTTAGTAAGAGAAAGCAAACCATCACTAAAAGTTACAGCAAGGAATTCATTCTTTGTTTATATTGGTGTTAAACCTACTGTACTCCAAGTTCTCTATGGTTCATATCCTCCAATATTACTCATAGATGCATCGGAATAAGCAAACAACAGACGAAAAACAGAATCTGTCAAAAACAGAACAGTCTGTAGTAATCTGCTGGGTTCGCCTACTTCTGGAACTCCAAAAATTTCAAACTAAATTGGTAAATTTTCGCAACTTGTCTACCAACCAGAAGAAAAAATAATCAACTAAAAAGTACGCTCCAGTAAAATCTGAAGACTACTTTAGCCAGCGCTAACGATTCTGTTTTTCACAGCAAGATCAAATAAACTTCACACAAGTCTTACCAAAGGATCTACTTGGAACAAACACTAAACAAAACATGAAAACACATCTAATCAGAGGCTAGATGCAATATTTATTCCCTAACAGCAACAAAAGCAAAAAACATAAAATTGGGTTGCCTCCCAACAAGCGCTATCATTTTACGCCCCTAGCTAGGCACGATAGTTGGATGATGCTCACACGAAAGATAATAATTGAAGCACAAAGAGAACATCATAAAACATGTGACAAACACATCTAAGTCTAACATACTTCCTATGCATAGGCATCTTATAGGAAAACAAAATAGCAAGACAAGCATGATATAGCCTATGCAAGGAAGAAGAAAGAAACAATAGCAATCTCAACATGAAGAGAAGTAATTTAGTAACATGATGATTTCTATGACCATATTTTTCTCTCTCATAATAATTACATGTAGGATCATAATCAAATTCGACAATATAGCTACCACATAAAATATTCTCTTCATGATCCACATGCATGCAAAGTTGACCTCATTCAAAATAGTGGGACTAACATAGAACAAAGTCATTGCTTCTCCAAGCCCACTTTTATCAAAAAACTCATAAGATTAATCAATATCGAAAGTAGTGGGATCAAAAGTTGACATTCTTTTAAACCCACTTTCAATATTATGGAAAAAATTATTATCAATCTCATATTCATGATGGGGTTTAAATAAATTTTCAAGATCGTAAGAATCATCACCCCAATCATGCTCATTGCAACAAGTAGTGGGCATAGCAAAATAAGCATCCCCAAGCTTAGGGTTTTGCATATCATTAGCACAATTGACATTAATAGAATTTACAATAACATCATTGCAATCATGCTTTTCATTTAACAAGCTATCATGAATCACTTTTTCTTTTAGCAATTCCTCACAATTTTCAGATTCATAAATTTCAAGAAAAACCCCATAAAGATAATCTAGTGCACGTAGCTCACTAGCAATAGGTTCAACATAATTGGATCTCATAAAGAGATTAGCAAGTGGATGAGGATTCATACTTTAGCAAGCGAAGATGCAAGCTAATAGAGGGCACATAGCAACACAAACAAACATGAAGCAAGCGAACGATAAACACATGGCTGAAGAAGGGAAAATAAAATGGCAAGGGTGAAGTGGGGGAGAGGAAATGAGAGGCACATAAATGTAATGCGAAGGATAAGGGTTTGTGATAGGTACTTGGTATATGACTTTTGCGTAAGACTCCCCGGCAACGGCGCCAGAAATTCTTCTTGCTACCTCTTGAGCTTGCGTTGTATTCCCTCGAAGAGGAAAGGGAGATGCAGCACAATAGCGTAAGTATTTCCCTCAGTTTTTGAGAACCAAGCTATCAATCCAGTAGGAGACCACGCGCGAGTCCCTCGCACATGCACAAAAAAATAAGAACTTCGCAGCCAACGCGATAAGGGGTTGTCAATCCCTTTACGGTCACTTACGAGAGTGAGATCTGATAGAGATGATAAGATAATATTTTTGGTATTTTTGGTATTGAAACAGAAAGTAAAGAAAGCAAAATAAACAACGGCGACAGAAATTGGCTAGCTCATGGGAAAGTAATATGATAAAGATAGACTAGGGGGCCATAGTTTTCTCTAGTGGCTTCTCTCACGATAGCGATATTCTACGGCGGGTAAACAAATTATTGTCGAGCAATTGATACAAAAGCGAATAATTATGAGACTATCTAGGCACGACCATTGTATATAGGCATCACATCCAAGACAAGTGGACCGAAACGATTCTGCATCTACTACTATTACTCCACACATCGACCGCTATCCAGCATGCATCTAGTGTATTGAATTCATACGAACAAAGTAACGCCTTAAGCAAGATGACATGATGTAGAGGGATAAACTCAAGCAATATGATGAAAACCCCATCTTTTTATCCTCAATGGCAACAATACAATACGTGCCTTGCTGCCCCTACTGTCACTGGGAAAGGACACCGCAAGATTGAACCCAAAGCCAAGCACTTCTCCCATTGCAAGAACTATATATTTAGTAGGCCAAACCAAACCAATAATTCGAAGAGACTTGCAAGGATATTATGAGCACACATAAAAAGTTCAGAGAAGAACCAAATATCTTTCATAGATAACCTTGATCATAAACTCACAAATCATCGGATCTCGACAAACACACCGCAAAAAGAGATTACATCGAATAGATCTCCTCGAAGACCGAGGAGAACTTTGTATTGAGATGCAGAGAGAGAGAAGAAGCCATCTAGATACTAGCTATGGACCCGAAGGTCTGAGGTAAACTACTCACATCTCATTGTGAGGGCGATGATCATGATGAAGGCCTCTGTGATGGATCCTTGTCCCGAAACAGGCTCCAAGATGGGATCTCCACGGGAATAGAAGCTACGGCGGTGGAATTAGGGTTTTCTCTCTGCGTATGGAGTTTCTGGGGTACGTAGGTATATATAGGAAGAAGGAGGGCACCGGGGGCCACACGGGCTGCTCTCGAGGCAGGGGGGCGCGCCCTGGGAAGGGGGGCGCGCCCCCACCCTCGAGGGTGGCCCCTCTGTCCCCTGGCTTGGCCCTGAAGTCTTTCGTGCGTGATTTCCTCCGAAAATATCTCTCGCGGAGGTTTCATTCCGTTTGGACTCCGTTTGATATTCCTTTTCTGCAAAACCCTGAAATAGGAAAAAAAAACAGCAATCTGGCTGGTCCTTTGGGTTAGTAGGTTAGTCCAATATGATATAAAAGTGAATGATAAATCCCATTAAACATCCAAGACTTCATAAATAATACCATGGGGCAATCAAAAATTATAGATACGTTGGAGACGTATCACGGCTCCTAAGGTGGCATGAGTGGAACAAAACACCGAGCAAAAGGCCAAGCCTTCCACCCATTGCCAAGTATATAGGTGTGTTAAGATATATAAGATATGTTGTGATATTCCAACAAGCAAAGCTCCCAAAATGGAGCAATCTTCATCTTCACCTGCAACTAACAATGCTATAAGAGGGGCTGAGCAAGCGGGTAACATAGCCAAACAACGGTTTGCTGGGAAGGTGTCAAAGGTTAGAGGTTTCATGTCAACAAGGAGAGGGGCTGACAATAAAAGATGGGTAGCGCGACATATAACGATAGCATCGAGACATCTAGCATGGCAATGATAGTAAAGTTATCCAAGGTAGTGGTCATCTTGCTTGAGATCCTGCAAGGAAGAAGAATGTGTTAGTGAAGAAGACGAAGAAGAAGCCTCGAAGAAGAACCAAGTGTAGTCTACGAATCCTCACGGACGCAACGGAAAAGAACTAGCGAGAAGAAGCACACAACATGGTAAACACACCACTCAAGAACATGACAAGATGCTCAACCAAGTATGATGGAAGACAAGTCTTTATGATGCAAAACATGGCAAGGGATGAAGCACACAAGAACAACACAAGCCAACAAGTTTAAATGAGTCCGGAAACAACATATAGCAATTACGGTAAGTCCTCATAAGCACATTTCGAAATTGGTCCATATCTGAACAATACTTAACTTAAAGTTGTTAAGCAGCAAGTTAACATGCACCATGATGATCTACTCGAAATTCTAGTCAAGTTTCACATAAAGTTTGTTTAATTCGGAGCTACGGCCTAGAAGATATGAGCAAAACAAGTCAAGCAAGGCAAATATGCAATAGGCAAAACAATTAAACAAGCATGGCAAGTTGCAATAAATTTATCCAGACTTAGTCAAAATCTGGGAAGGCAAAAACATCATCACGATGCTGCCTTCGGAGGCATAGAACTACAAGCATACCAACTCCACTAAGTATATGAAGATCATGGACATGTAGTAGACATAGCATATATCAAACAACTCCATTGGATCATCTCCATAGGAGGCATGTATCAATAACAACAAGCTTCACCAAATTGATCATGCTGATAATAATCTGACAGGTAAATTTATAGCAACTTGCGAGCAAGAAATAACTAAACTACATCAGGTCATATAAAGAAATAAGGGCATGGATGGATAGAGCACAACATGGACAACAAGACATGAGCATTTGACATACTAAAACATGCATGGATTTGAGTGGGGAATCAAGCAAACATGGCATCAGGTTTAACTGATTCCAGACTTAGCAGTTTTTTTACTAAGTATAAAACAACAACATTGGAATGGCATGTTTACAAGCTTGTTTAAGTCACCTCAAGGCATATCATGGAAAGAGGATTGCACCACAGCAAAGACCATATGATTGTGCTTCTAAAACATAGACATGTCGCATGAAGACAAACACACCAATAGCAATGAGCAAGTCAAATCAGCATCTCATAACAAGTTCCAGCACTTAACAGCCACCTGCACTTTTGCAACAGAGATTAACATGGCAATATGGCACCTAACAAGAATGCTACAACAACCATCATGTAGAGCACTTCACAATGAACATTTTGACATATCATATGCTCCATTTGGACCAACATGCAACAAGTTATCAACATCGCAAGCATGCAACAAAATTATAGTTAACAGCAGTTTTAAACATATAGCACTAATGCAACGATTATTAGGGCATCAAGATGAACTCAAACAAGCATGCCACAATGGAACAAAATGAAGAGCATATCACCACGATCATTTTGACATATCATATGCTCCATTTGGACATGCACACAAAAAGTTACAGCACTGCAAAGAATGCATCAGAACAACTATTTTCTGGGACTTAGTGAAAAAAAAGGCAACCTCGGGGTGGACGTGTCCGAATCCACCGGACGTGTCCGGCTGGCTGGGCACGCGGGCCCACGCGTCAGCGGCACAAAGAGAGGGGGCAGTGGACATGTCCGGGTCCCAACCGGACATGTCCGGCGGCTGCCTGCGACGAGGACGGGCCGGGACGGCGGGTCGGGGCGACGCCGGCGATGAGAAGGGCGTGCGGGGGCGGAGGAGGCCCAGTGCCGGGCGGATCCGGCGGATCCCATCGGGATCTGGCCGGAGGCTGGGACGGCGAGCTTCCGCTGGTCCCCGGCGGCAAAGCGAGGTCGGCCGGCGAGGCAACCTACGGGAGATAGCGAGTGAGGCAGGGGAGAAGAAAGGAGAGGAAGGGAGAGAGAAGACGCGGAGGGGGTCGCCGGCGGCGAGGCTGGTCGCCGGCGATGCGCAAGGAGGCGGCAGCGGGCTCCGATGGCGGGGTCTAGCGCTCCTCCGACGATCAAAGGGGGCG
This sequence comes from Secale cereale, assembly GCA_902687465.1. Lineage (NCBI taxonomy): Eukaryota > Viridiplantae > Streptophyta > Magnoliopsida > Poales > Poaceae > Secale > Secale cereale. Next base: position 893,851,453 of record LR738712.1, read on the forward strand.
GCGACGCTAGCTTGCGGGAGGCGGAGCGGAGTGGGCCCACCGCGGCCCAAATTGGGGCTCGGGAGGGTTTGCGGCGGTGGTTGACCCGGGGAGGGTGCGTGTCGCCCCCCGGTTGGTTGGCGGGGCTGTTGCGGCGGCAGAGGATGGCTGGGGCGCGGCCAAGTGGCGGCGGTGGAGTGGTTTGTCCTGGAAAACGAAGAAAGGAGCGGCGGCTCCGAGGTGGGAGGAGGCTAGGGGGGCTAGGGCTTCCATTTTTGGCAGGGAAGGGTGCTTAAATAGGAACGGGGGGTTAGGGATAGGTTTGGAAGGGTTTTGGAGCGTTTTTGGACCTTCCGATGTCGATCGGACGACTCCGGACGCAAGGAGTGGTAGGATGGTTCTAGTGGGCTGCAGGTGGGCTGTGGAGAGTGTGTTGGGCTGAGAAGAGAAAGAAGAAGAGTGGCCCGGCGGGGTTTCCGGAGACCGAAAACGTCCGACGAATAAACCGGCTACTAATGCCGCTATATTTAACGGTTGGGCTATCAAACGAGCTCTGAATGCGACGAAATTTGGCAGGCGGCCTGTCTACACTATAATAAGACAACACGCCAAGTTTCATCCCATTCCGAGAACATTTTCCGGCCACTCATAAAAATGTCATGACGGACGACTAGAAACCTAATTTGCTTTATTATTAGATAAAGATATCGGAGCCTTCGGAGGGGTTGTGGGGAGTCGGGGATAAGATCGTGCGTCTCTCTTCTCTTAATTCTCTCGTCGGTTACAAAATAGGATGAGGAACAAATACGAGAAATAAAACCGCAAGATTTATTGAAAAAATACCTAAAACGCGAGGAAGAGACATAGTTGTGAACTTGTGATTGGCCGGTATATGATGACATATCATCATGCTGAGTTGGATCATTTGCATGTCAAGAGAATGTCTTATAGTGGGGAACAACTTCTTAAGAATGGTCGATAGATATCTACCATGTCACAGACTTTACAGCCAAACTCTTTTTCTAAGCAAGTGGAGACATATGCAGCCAAATTTGCACAAGCATCTGAGACATCCCATGTGCGAGCCCATGGAACGCAGATGGATGGAACGCCACGAGCTGATGCTGTGACTGATGCGGCGGTGGGGAGACACAAGTACAGCAGGTGTAGGGCCCATGGAACGCCACGAGCTGATGCTGAAATATAGAAACGCAATCGGGTCCAAGACAGCTTCCGTCCAGATTGAACCTCGCCGTCGTCGGGGACGCACCACTTGGGACAACGAAATCGCCATAGCTGCAAAGCCTGCTGACCATGTCCTCCGGGCAGAGGCTGGAACTGCCTCCCTTTAGGCATATAAGCCGGGAGGAATAGGGTTGGCTGCCTTTCAGCCAGAAGAAGCAGAGGGAGGCCATTGAAGACCGGCAGCCACTCCGGCGCCGTAGCTACACCAAGAAACCTCTGCTGATGAGCACCGACCAGATCTGCACCATGAGGATGACTGCTCCATCCATGGCCTTCATCCACCACCATGGTGGCCTCAAGAAACAAGCACGAGCAGTAGGGCCTCCTCCAGACCATGGAAGATGTCAAGCTTATTGCGGGGGAAAAGCCTACGCCGGATCTGCCTCCAAACGCCATCATCCACTGAAGAGACCAAGCGAAGGAGACAACCAGCAACCACCAAGCGCAGCTCGCGAGCGCTGATGGTAGGCTCGGAAAGGGCATAACACCAGTCGCCATCAAGGCAAGTCTACATCTAGTCCTACTACTATTTTGGCTTGGTCGACTGTTCTGTAACACTAGTAGAAAAAGGGTCAAATGTAGAGCTAATTAGTCCAGGTTTGCAAATGAACCGGCACTAATGGGACCATTAGTGCCGGTTCCAGAGGCTAGGCCGGCGGCGATCATTAGTACCGGTTCGTGGCAAAAATTTAGTACCGGTTCTTGGCACGAACCGGTACTAAAGAGGCTGTTGCAGGTTCTGGCTAGGATGGGGGCCCACCAGAACCTTTAGTACCGGTTCGTGCCACGAACCGGTACAAAAGGGTTCTACTCACTTTGATCTACATCGCTTTTTTAGTCCCACCTCGCTCGTCTAACGGAGATTTTACCACCTTAAATATGTTATTTCTCAAACTATCACAACCACTTGGTCTTCATTGAACTCTATTTGTAGGATTTGTGGCTGCAATAGGAGCCATCACCAATTCCTAAACCGGTGAGGACTCCTATTGAGAATTTAAATTGTACACAAAAAGATCAATGATGGTCAATGCATTTTTTAACATCATTTCACCCAAATGGCATGTGCAAAAAAGTAGAGAGGGTCACGGAAAAAATTGGATGCACTTCGTGTACAAAATGGACAATCTCTTTGGAAATATCAGGGTTTAGGACGAAAACTCATATGATACAAAGGCATTGCATTTTTTTGAACTCCAGAGTTTTTGTTTGTTCAAAATGCACCATTCAAATCCACATCATCAATTATCAGCCCTTTCTGAATTCATTTGGTATTTTTCATTCATTTACTGATGATTTGTCTTTAGAGAGCTAAATGACCGTGAAATTGAAAAGCAGTGCAAATTGAACTCTGAAAAGGTTGAAACTTGGCATGGTATCATCATTTCACCCACAAGACATGTGCAAAAAAGTAGAGAGGGTCACGGCAAAAACTGGATGCACTTCATGTACAAAATGGACAATCTCTTTCGAGGTATCACGGTTTAGGACGAAAACTCATATGTTACAAAGGCATTGCATTTTTTGAAATTTTTTGAACCCCATACTTGTTGTGTGTTCAAAATGCACCATTAAAATCCACAGAATCAATTATCAACCCTTCCTGAATTCATTTCGTATTTTTCATTCATTTACTGATTTGTTTTGAGAGAGCTAAATGACCGTGAAATTGAAAAGCACTACAAATTGAACTCTGAAAAGGTTGAAACTTGACATGGTATCATCATTTCACCCACATGGCATGTGCAAAAAGTAGAGAGGGTCACGGCAAAAACTGGATGCACTTCGTGTACAAAATGGACAATCTCTTTCGAGGTATCAGGGTTTAGGACGAAAACTCATATGATACAAAGGCATTGCATTTTTTTGAACTCCAGAGTTTTTGTGTGTTCAAAATGCACCATTCAAATCCACATCATCAATTATCAGCCCTTTCTGAATTCATTTGGTATTTTTC